>BOLG01001664.1:3600000-4337500 GCA_016861445.1 Oryzias woworae
CGTAAGCTCGTATGCTCCAGGAGCCGTGTCAGGCTCCGCTCTGCTGGTCCCGCAGCGTCTCTCTCTGACTCATTTTTCCGCCGTTGGACTTTGAATTGAAGTGATGTGACGGCAGCAATGGGAGCATGTCTGTACTTTGACCGATCTCCAGTTCTGCATTAGCGTGCATGTGTGTGCGTATGCACCAGTAACTTCTTTTTTTTTTCTTTCAATATTAATCTCCCATTTGTTACATTTAAACAAGAGGAAATGTTAGAGCCTATAAAACTAAGTAATGAAGTCAAAAAGGGCTTCTATAGTCCAGTCATTTGATTTGAATCACGCATTTGAACTGTAATTTGTTACATTCCTCCATTAATGACAAAAGTAGTTGAATTCCAGTCATTTGTTACTTTGTAATGCGTACACTGCTTGTAACATCTAACTTTTATTTCCTTAAGTTCTGTTGATATCTGTACCTATTATATTTATTTACCATTGTTTA
Organism: Oryzias woworae; assembly: GCA_016861445.1. Taxonomy (NCBI): domain Eukaryota; kingdom Metazoa; phylum Chordata; class Actinopteri; order Beloniformes; family Adrianichthyidae; genus Oryzias; species Oryzias woworae. Next base: position 3,600,485 of record BOLG01001664.1, read on the forward strand.
ACCAGGAAAGTTCCTTGAGAAAAAAAAGTAGTCACCCAAGACATTTCATATAAGTTTAAAAGCCATCACAAAGTTAAAACCAGCTAAAGGTTGAAGATTTCAATTCTTGGTCCTTCATAATGGCATCAAACTGAGGCTTAGATCTTGTTAGATTTTAGATCTTGTTTTTTGTAGAGAATTCCAGTCTGTAAGTGTTTTATACTGAAAAGCCATCTGTCCAGACACTGAGACTGAGAGCGAGTAGACGTCCTGGGATCACAGGGCGTCGGTCTCTCAAGTTTCTGCAGAAGAGCCACACTCGCATACGGGGGAGCAGTCCCATGAGGCCCTTGTGTATGAGTGCAGTGTCCTACAAACATCTAAGGCAGGCCGACCAACTCACGAATACAGTTCACTGTGATGAGTTCATGATGCACTTTGTTATGAAGGGCAGAGAGGCGTAGGAAACTGGAGTCTGGACAGGGGCTCGTGTGTATGGATGCAGCATCTCCATAATCCAGCACAGGAAGAATGTTGGAGCAACAAGTCAACAAGTCAAAGAAAAATATAACTAGTTTCTAAAGTAGAACCTCAGTTTTAAGCAGAGCTCTCTGACAAGAGAATCAACACGAGGCTTAAAGAGACGTGGATTAAAGTCCCAGATACCGGAAGGTGTTGACCCCTTCAAAAGTTGAACCGTCTGGAGCGATGATGAGAGGAATGATTCTTTTCCTTTTTTATTATTAGAACATAGCATTACTTTTGTTTAACTTGTGTTTGTGTTTAAACTAGTTCCTGCTTTCATCTTTATCATCATGTTGTCGTCATTTCTTTCTGAGATGCTGAAGCCTCTCCTCTGAGCCGTGCTCACTGCTGGCACTGAAACTTGTAGACGTCTTGAGACTAAAGCTCAGTTTGTGTCAGAACCATCTCCTGCTCGCTCTGCACATCTTTTTTAGTGGTGGCTCTTTGTAAAGTTCTGTTTTTTCTGTTTTCACTTCAGGTCAGACCAGAGGAGCCCGCTCGCCCCCAAACCCTCCCAAAATTACCTGAGCCCCCACCTCAGAAAGCCAAGAAGCCTGCGGTCTCACTGCCTCAGCAGCAGCACAGCCAAGCTCACACGCAGCCCCCCCCACTGACGCACCCCCAGCCCCACTCCCAGCCTCATCTGTCAAAAGCCAGCGCCAGAATTGCCCCCACCTCTGCTGAACCTGTTGAAAAGCCTTGGGAGGCCATCAAGCCGGTGCAGCCGTGCTCAGACTCCATCAAGCAGAAGGACCCGCCCCCGCCGCCCCCCATCCGCACCATGGACAGCAAACTGGCCACTGCTGCTCTGAGCCACGGTGAGGTTTCCTACCACATGCTTGATGAAGGCCCCTCGGGCCCCCATGTGGGTGAAGCTCTGCTGCACTGTCCTCACTCTCCTCGTAAGTCGTCCACGCACCCCCCAACCTACCTGTACCATAAGGGAGAGCCCGTCTTCACAGAGCCTGCTGGGGGGGCGTACTACCACCAGAGGCCTGTGCCGCGGGGCCCGCAGCCCCTTCCGTACCATTACAGACCTGAGAGCATCACCCCCCACCCCTGCCAGGTCCCTTACAGCACTCGAATAGATAACAGGTACAGCACACTGGGCCCCAGGTCCTACCACCACTCCATCAAGCTGAGAGGAAGCCCCCGGGGGGTGTATGTGTCTCCAGGACCAGGACATCAGGGCTACAGCCACGACAGAACCCAGGGCTACCCCACTATCCGCAGGGTGCACTCCCTTCACACCCCCTCCACCGTTCACTCCGTACCCATCCTCAGGACCGAGGTTCCCCCGGACGATGACATGTTCTTCTACCACCGCCCGGTGTACTCCTGCAAGCCCTACCCACAGCCCCCCCCACAGCCCTCCCAAACAGACTACCACGTCACTCAGCTTCAGCCTTACTTTGAGAACGGGCGGGTCCAGTATCGCTACAGTCCGTACAATGGCTCCAGCCCACTGGAGTTCCCCTATTACGACATAGATCCTTACGGCACCATTCGAGTCAGGCACTGCCACGCCTACGGAGGCCGGGACGGGGGGGCTGCTCCCGGGCGGCCAGGTGGAAAGACCACAGGGTACCACTACCTGTCCAATTACGTTATTCCTCCCGGAAAAGAGCATAGCTTTGTCAGCAGAGACATCCCCCCTTGTCATGGGGGCAAAGAAGCCTCCACCTACCATGCATGGGATCCAGAGGAGGCCGAGAGTCTCCGATTTCACTCCATCCGCAGAGAGGGGAGGGCCAGACTGAAGGTGAAAGGTCTGGTCCTCTCCCAGTACGACAACGTGGGACTGTGCAGCCCTGCAGACATGTCGCCCTATGACGGCATGCATTTACGAAGTAAATCGGACCCCAGCAAAGCTGTGCTGGCTGCAGCTGAGAACAAAGAGGGCCACTACACCAGCAGACACATGGTGTCAGACCCCGACGTCCTGGTGTACTTCGACACGGACAGGCATGGCTCCAGCAGCACTGCAGTCGACAAGTCAGACACACTTTCTAAGCCAAGCGTTCCAAAGAAATGCCCGCCCTCTCACTCTGTTCCTGCCTTCCTGTGCCACAGTCTTCCCCACCAGCAGGAGAGCAGCCGGCACGAGGCCCGGGACGACAAGCTCAGAGGAGACAGCAGGTCCAAATACCGGCAGGAGTATCCCAGCAAGAGAAGCCTGCAGCCACGTCACGAGGGGCCTGAATCTGACCATCAGCAGGTCAAAGTAAAGACCAGTGGACACCGCAGTTCAGACGAGGTGGCCCGCTCCAAAGCCGAGCGGCCCCACTGCACCCGGGAGGACCAGCATTACAGCCAGACCCAGCCAGACCTGGACAGAGACCCTGCCCACCAGAAACCCAGCAGTAAACCTGTGCAGTCCCACTACGACAACCTGGACGATTTCCACCCAGCACCTCAGCCTCAGGCCCCCCCGCAAAAACCCGCAGGCTCTTACCCGGCCCCGGGGCCCCCCGCGAGCCATGGCAGCAGAGCGTACTCCACAGCACTGGGACAGGGTGCCTTCATCCCGAACGAGCTGGCCATGCAGAGGCCAGAGGCAGAGGTCCGCACTGAATGAAGGCTCCGTAAGAGGGGGTGGAGCGACCCAACAGCCTCTGCGGGTCAGCGGACTGTCACAACACCCAGAGTTTTGCTTCTCTGTATTTTTGATGAATTGTAAAGAATATTCTAAGACTTTTGTAAAAAGTGCTGAATGTACCTGTAATGATAAAGAACAGCCGCTGATAAATGTAAATGACAGAAAATGTAAACCTGATATATTCTATATCCAAATGTGTATATCTGTATACTAACAGAATCACTAGTAAAAGGGAATTTTAGTTTTTTGCTAAGATGAGGTGCGGGACTGATCTCTGCATTTTAGAAATGCATGCACTTCATCTGCAGAAGATTCTGAATGTTCCAGCACAACCAGGTGGAGGGGGAGGAGCTTGACTCACCTTTGGCGTTTGCGTCATCTGAAGACATTTGGATTCAAGTTCATCCTGTTCACCATCGTGTCATGCTGTCTGCAGCTGTGCCATTTTCAGGTAACCGTATGCAGGTACAGCGCCCTCTGGTGGAGCGTCACTGTACCTGCGGGCTCCTTTCTAGAGCAGGGACCAAAGACTGGCGGCAGTCCTTACACACGTGGAGTGAAGACTGGGATGTGAATGAATGTTGATGCTCCCAAAAAAGTTCTTTTATTTTTCCTGTTTTTTGATTGGTGTTGCTTCCAGGAACTGGACTAACTGAATAAAGCTGAATCTGAGTCCTCAAAAAACCGCTGAAGGAGGTGCTGCTGCTTTGTGTGATGGAGGTGGGGGTGCTCCACCATGAGCCTTTAGTTCAGTCCTACTCACATAAAAAGTGTCTCAGCAGTTTGCTGGTAACTGCCCTTGCCTGGTTCCTGTCATCCAGAGGTTGGGGGGTAGGACCAGGTGGAATGTGAACAATAACACTCGTGCTTTTCCAGATAGCATCTGCCCGGTTCTCTGCTGACTCCGGCCCACCAAACCTGGAAGTTCTGGATCAGCAGCAGATGGGGACAGACAAACCAGTGGCTGGTACATCCAGAGTCAGCCCAGTTCAAATTACTGCAAGTCGATTTGTCCCGTTCAAGTTTCACTTCTGCCTTAAACCTCAACCATCCCATGGTGTCTTTGAATGTGACGTGAGGCAAAAACAAGCTGAACGTCAGACGCAGAGGTTCAGCTTAAAGGCAGCAGAGTTCATCCTCTGCTCCATCATTGGATCTTTCAGAGCAAACTGCCGCTTCATGCTGACCATCAGATATCTGCAACAGAAGGTCCAGTGACAAGTTCATCAAATAAAGAAACTGCAGGTCCAGCAGCTGCAGCTTCTTGCCTGAGTTTTTCTGCAGGATTTCTGTACGGTGGGGATCTGGATGAAGGGACCGACGCCTCAGACTTCTCAAACTGAGGAGATTCTCACTTCTGATAGAAGGAAACGTATGTTCTGAAGTGAAGTGGCCTCTGTCAATCCTCACCTGTGCTTTCAATTTTCAGAGATTTGGAGTGGATGGTGAGGTAACAAAGACCAGCATAATGAAGCGACGTTCTCCCGGTTTACATTGAAGTCAGTTCCGTTAGATTTGAAATAGATGCTTTACCTCCACTTCCAACGAAAGGAAGTCAATTCAGTCGCCATTTTCCACATTCTAATAGACTGTCAATGGTTCTGACTGAGTGGAAGAGTTGAGGTGCAGATGTTGGTCTGACGTATGGAAGGAACCTCCTGAACATGAATCCATGCGAGAGGCAAACAGTTTCCAACATCTGAAGTCATTTTTAGGTTTGTGTTCAGCTTTCGCAGCGAACATGAGTCACATCCCACATATGAAAATGGGACGTGGTTTCACATTTTTACCTTGGATCTGTGCTGTAATAGAAAAGGTGTTTATTTCTGAGAAATATGAAACTAAAAGAATTCTTTGTTTCGTCTTTGGATTGTGATGTCAAAAGCCAGTTTGAGCTTGAAAACAATCCGTTTAAATGACAAACATTTAGCTTTTGTGGATCAAATCCCATTTGAAGCTTTTGTTGAAACTGCACTGGTGAGAAAATTCAAAAATCAGAGGGGGCTGAAAATCCATATGTCCATTGTCATCTTTCTGTGGAACGGCATGTTTGGCTGGACGCCCGTCAGTCTTCATCTGACCTCACTTTGCTTGAGACAGAAGGACATTTGGTTTTGTTCCTCACATTACAGCATTCTGAGCAGAGAAATGAGGACAAAATAGAGGTCATTTTAGCAATTAGATTCATATCATTTGTGTTGGTTGATTCATTTCATAGTTTGTTCATTTAGCATAGCGGTGTCAAACGTGTTCCGTATCCGGCCCGCCATATGGTTTAATCCGGCCCAGTCGTGACGAGAAAAAAATATTTGGATGTTGGAAAGAAAGACAAAAGCAAGTTTCTATCCCATTCCTTTGGCGGGTTTTGGTTCTTTAAAGAAACCTGTAAAGAGTTGGTTCCTGTGATGGAAACAACAGTTGATGTGAGCGCTCCAGTTACTGCGCAGGACAATCTGGTCAAACCATGAGGATTTACCGGAGGAGATGCTCGGGTACGCAGTGACAAAGAAACAGTAGACGTGAACAAGAACATGTGCTTTAAACTTCATAATAAACAGTTCTGACAATAGTCTTTTAATTTAGTGTCATGTCAGGAGAGGTTAAAACTGAGTTTATTTTACTATTATAAAATCATCTCATTAAAAAACAAATTAAATACAGTAACAAAATGTAACCAACAATCTATTATTGATCCTCAATAAGAAACAAAACAGATTACTCTGAAGTTCTACGCAAAGCTTCTGGTGAAACATTTCAACACAAAAGCATTTCAGAACAACTCCAACTCATGACTACAAGTCAAAACAGGACTGCAGCTACTCCGTGCAGCTCCTTTTCTGTTCCGACCTCTCTTTCACAACTGATGTGAAATGTGCATCTGAATGGATGAGCTTGTTTGAGCTTTTATGTCATGAACTTAAAATCTTTTGTCTTGATGTTGTATCCTGTTATCCAATTTGTGTAGAAAGGTTCCACATACAACTGTTCCTGTGTTGCGCGCCCGAACTGCTTTTAGTAAGTCAAGTGACTGAAATGTGATCGAGAGAATCCGGTCGATTTTCAAAACCAAAAGATTTTTCAGAATAAAAGATCGTTCAGACCTAGTTATTTCGCTTCCCTGACCAAACTTTACAGCTCAAGTGATTGAAGGTGTAGCTGAGAGACTATGCTTATGTTTCAAAATAAAAGATTTTTGGTATTTAAAAAGTAGGAATTTATTATATCTTCCGCGGCCCAGTGGCAATTGATCCATGGACCAGTACCAACCCGTTGGTTGGGGACCACTGCTTTATGACAATAAAATGTCAGTTTTTCTGATGGATCAATAAGATAACGAGCGTATCCCATTGTGCCATTACCATCATTTTTGGAACTGAATTTTTCTATTAATTGTTTTGCATGTGCAACACCCCCCACCCCACCCCACCCACAAAAGTACACACAAACTAGTTTTTGGTTCAAATACTGACAGTAGTTTTCATTGTAGCTCACATCATCTTATTGCATTTGCAGATTAGGTATACTTGATACTACATACATTAGTTGTATATTGCCATATTTGTCAATACTTCAGAGACTACAGAAACATAGTCCTTGACGTCTTTAGTTTGAAAGATTGCAAAGACATTTCTTTCTGCAGTTTTGAAACTCCACAGAAACACAGTGACACCCTTCATCCACACATGGAGGGAACCAGAGCAACACGGATAGATGTGCTGGCCTCAACGGACCCCGTGAAGGTCAAAGATCACAAATAATAATGAAGAAAGTTTGGACAACGAGAAAAAGACCTGACCTGGACAAAAGATAGACCTAGGCCTCTCATTTATGGATAAAAATAATGAATTTAATGGAACGCCATGAAGGTTCAGGTGTTTTTAAAGTCTGATTAGTAACTGGTTCTTGATATAGGACTGCGCATTAAGAATAAAACGGGTCTTTTATTACCAGTGAACAATATAACGTATGATGAGAGAGCGCTGCTTTATTATTTCTGACTTCTTCTGTTTAGATATTTTGCTAATTTACCTTGAAACTCTTTCAGGCTTTTTTTTATTTTTGGTATTATACCTGTCTGTTTAAAAGCTTTCGGATTTTTTTTTTTCTGTGCTTCAGAAATTCAAAAAATAATCAGATAAACCGGTTTCGGCGTTGGTGTTTACAAACGTCACAGGTGCATTGTGGGAAGCAGATGATTGGCCCCGGCGCCATTTTGCCGCTTCCATCGTAAAATCCTGCTTTGCCGCACAAACGCGTCCCTTCTGCCGCTGAAAGCTCACTCTCAACCGCGTCCCCTCGGTGAGTGAATCCTGGTTCGTATTGGAAATCGTTCCTGGTTTTTACCGTTAGGTTTACAGAGTTTGATTTCGGTGCTAAAACTCGTTGAAAACTAGACTCGGGGCTGAAAGAAAACCCGCCGCCTCGGTGTTACGGATAAAGGACAAGAGGACTGTCGATTTACTGCCGACACATCCGCCCCACCAAAGCAAACATTTGGACTACTTTCTCTCATGAACACCGCCGCTTTTTAATCCTCGTCCGTGTCGTTATATGGACCGTAGATTTCATGTCGTGTGTTTCGTAATGAACCCGGTTCGCGTTTCTGGCTTTACGGTCTGGGTTTCGGTCCGGTTCGCGGTTTCTGTCGGTGAGTTGCTTGTTTTCAGTCTGTGGCCATAATCTTGCGGCATGTGGCGGGGCTCTGACTGCTGGTCCCGCCCACTAGCCCTTAAACTCGGGACATCATTGGTCGTAAAGTTTTATGGACGCACGACCCATTGGTTCCGCCATAACAACAGGACCGTAGAGCCTCCTGATTGGCTGGATGAGAAGCTGACCGTCTCGTGATTGGCTGGATTCTGTACGCGTTTAAACAGATTCATTTACACATTAAACAGGTGAAGAAAACAGCCTTAGTTTTAGGGATACGTCCTACCAGTATTTGTTCCTGTATTCACTGTTGTATTCCTTGTATTGTTCACATCCGTGTGTGTCATATTATCATATGAGGAAGATATCAGGTCAGACAAACATGTGGAATCGTGTGTTTGTTGTCAGGTGATCATTTGGCGCCATGGCTCGTACCAAGCAAACGGCCCGTAAGTCCACTGGAGGAAAAGCTCCTCGAAAGCAGCTGGCCACCAAAGCAGCCCGGAAGAGCGCCCCCTCCACAGGTGGGGTGAAGAAGCCCCATCGCTACAGGTACGTAGAAGTCCATGAATTGTCTGGTACTGTTGGGAGGACATGTGGGATTAAAACAGGTCAAAGGTAAACTATTAAATGCTGATGAAAGTGACCTTTAATTTGGATCTGTTGTCAGTTCTACAACAATCGATCTACGATAGTTGTCAAGTTCATCCATTGAACTGGAGTGAACTGAAAACATGGATTCACAGCATGACAGTATTTTTTCCCTTTTGTTTTGCCTTAGGACAGTTTTAGTGAACAGTTGCCTCTGTCCTTTAAACGGGCGTCTTCTGCTAAAGATTACAGAAATACCTGGACCTCTTTTTTTTTTTTATTTGTGAAATAGGTAACATAGACAGTAAATTTGACTTAGCGGACGTCCTTTCCTTACAACCAAGACGATTCTGAGGACACGGCTGCTGTTGGCAGCACAGCTCTTCTGGTTTGCTTAGGAAACTTTAACATGTGGACACAGCTCTGAGTGAAGGACTGACTGTCCATAGCTGCAAACTGCCTTCATTCTGCAAACACTGACAGCGACTTTATTTGATCAGGAACGTTCGCAGGGCAAGTATGTAAAGTAAAGCCGTCGTCTTGAGAGAAGGCTTGACGGACCCCTGTATCGGTGAGACAACAGCCGCTGGTCTGGTTCATGGTGCAGGACAGAGACTGAACCGCCGCTGTGTCTTCAGCCTTACCTGCTTGACGACTGACTCCTTTTTGAACCGGAACGTGCTTGTGTGTTCCAGGCCCGGTACCGTGGCCCTCAGAGAGATTCGTCGGTACCAGAAGTCCACTGAGCTGCTGATCCGAAAACTTCCCTTCCAGCGCCTGGTGAGGGAGATCGCTCAGGACTTCAAGACTGATCTGCGTTTCCAGAGCGCAGCCATTGGAGCACTGCAGGTGTGTGCACGTGTGCACGTCAAAGCCATGGCAGTGGAACCCAGGCCGTTCTGCTGATGCGTGACCATCTTGTTTCTGCAGGAGGCCAGCGAGGCGTACCTGGTGGGGCTGTTCGAGGACACCAACCTGTGCGCCATCCACGCCAAACGCGTCACCATCATGCCCAAAGACATCCAGCTGGCCCGCCGCATCCGCGGGGAGAGAGCTTAGAGGGCTCCCTTCTGTTGTACTTCAGTCCTATTTTTCTTGCCCCCACTCCCCCACCCTTACCTGTCCATTTTGTCTGCTGCCCCTCCCCTGCCCCCCTCCTGCCAGCTACTCAATAGACATTAGACATCCTGATTATGAACAGATAGAATATGTTGAAGTCTTGTCTCATAGAGGTTTTTGGCTTTGTCTCATCTTCAGACGCTTGTAGGGTACCTTTCTCATGGACGTGCACTGTTTTGGAGATCAGGCTCACATGTCAGGATGTATTCAACCATCTGTCCCCGAACCAGGTGGGGGCTCTGATGCCAGCCAGTGGGTGCTCCTCTTTTCTTTAGGTGTCAGATGATGCGTTTGTAAACATCTGAGGGTCCAGGGCGAGGGGCTAGTCTGCTTAAGGGGAGCTGCAACTTCCACAGCAGGGTGCTATTGAAACTAGTCCTGAGGCCAGTGGCCTGTCTGCCCCACCGGCAGCCCCCCACCATGTTCTGTAGAGGTGGGGCTTCTGCTCTGTGTGTGTGAACATGTGCAGCTCGATCTTCTAAACCAGCGGCTCTCATGAAACAATCTCCTGGTGGCTTAAAAATGGAACAATGTTGTGCACATGGTCTTTATCTTTTTGTATGCGTCTGATTCAGGGGGGAGAATCTTACCCCCCACCCCTGAAATGAACAGAATAAGACGAAAAAAGGTAGTATGTGTTCCTGCACATCCCAGATCTGAATCAGAAGCAGCTTTTCCTGGGAAGCAGTTTGTCTAGCAGCAGCCACAGGGGGGCGCTATTCCACTGTTTGCTGGTCTGACTGAACATCAGTAAGACGTCCTGCTTTTCTTCTGTCTTCACCAAACGCTGTTAGACTGTCACAGAGACAAAACTTAAAGTTTCACTTTGCATGTTTAGCATCTGTCCTCTGCAGTATCTGTAGACGTGAGCTTATAATCTGTCCTTTTCTCAAAAACTGATACAGAATATAACTTCATATTTGTTTTCTTTTATATTTTTCTTAAGATTTTCAGACATGTAAGAAAGCTGATCTTTGTATTTTCCAAATTTCTCATATTCTGGTGGTAATAAATAGATGTTAAAAAAATCTGCTGCTGCTTTGTGTTTTTTTTGCTTTTGCAATGCTGAACCAAATAAAACGCTAAATGTTGAAATAATACCCAATAAACAAAAGGGTTTGTTGGAGCGAGCAGACATGACCTTCAAATGTGTCTTTAGTTTAATAAAAGACAAACTTTCAGGCTCACTTTTTCAGGTATTTGCAGCACCTGAAGGTTGTCGTTCATCTCTGCACGTCCCGTCAGAGGTCGCCACAGTCTGAGCCATCCTGCTGCTGGCTGCAGCAATTCAAGGCACTCCCTGATTTACCCAGCATGCCCTAACGTCATTGTTTTGTAACATTTTGATGAATAGATTTTCATGGATGCTTCATAACACATTTCATATCAACCCAACCACGAATTCAAAAACCTGTGGTTTTAGCACAAAGCTCAGATGTCTGTAAAATGCCGTCATTTACACTCAAAATTGTTGGGGTTTAAGTTGAACCAAGTCCCACATTAAAAAAAAAAATACCCACAGTGTTTTAAAGTTTATGAAAGCTTTTTTAACTCATGAAATGTTTGTGTTACCCCTGACTTGTGATTTATCTGGACAGTTCAGTAAAGAGTCAGAGGAAGCTCCAGACTCATCAGAACAGAACACATCATGCTGCATTCACACCGCCCTCAGCTACGCCCGTTCAGGTCACCCCTTCCAATGAAAAGTCTATGTAAATGTGCAAATATGCACGCTTAAAACTCTCATGTTCACGCGTCGCTACACACGTTTTTACAACAATTTCTGGGCTCTCTGTACTAAACATGACCATCGAACGCCCGCTAAAGTTAAACCAGTTGAACTTTGACCAATCAGAGGCTCAGATTAGGTAGTGATGTATGGGTGGAGTCCGTTTTAGTTCATGGAAACACCAACCTTTAGGACATTGATTGTGGAGTAGAAATCAATAATTGCAGTTTGTGCCCGGCCGGAATATTATTACACCAAGTCTGTCATGTATTGGAATAGAGCTGTGGAAGAAGAAGTTTGGAGCACGATTCACCAGATTTAGGTTGCTTTGACATTTCACACAAAGACTTTTCCAACTGTAGGAACATGTTCTAAATCTAAAACCACCATCAAGTACCTGCGAGCTTCAGTGGAACAGAACTGTAGCTGAAAGAAGGGAGAGGTTTCAAAAATGGACAGACAAAGACAGCAAACAATGAAAGAGAGACGGACCATCCTAACACTGAAGAATGTTTCTAACAGAGAAAGTCAAAGTGTCAGTGAGAACAGGTTCTTTCAGCATTAAAACGTATTTACAGACTGAAACTCTGACAGAAAGAGGCCTGGAAGACCCAAAGTCCCACCTGAACCAGAGGACCAGTTCTGAGAGCTACTTCCTGCCTGAAAAACGCCTCACAGAACAACAGCTTCAGCTTCATTGTGGTTGTTGCTGTCATCCGGTCTCAGTTTGATTTGAAGACTTGGAGCTGCTGGTTAACAGGTTAAAGAAAACCATTTCTGAGACATCAGAAGAAGACAAAGAGGATTATCTGAACCAAAGAACCATCATGGAAACCTTTGGTTCATCAGACAGAACAAATGACCGTCATCTAAAAGGAGAAAGGATGGATTCACACTGAGTGACATCAACTTTGAAACATGTAGGAGGGAGTGTGATGATATGGGGCTGCTTTGAAGGATCCAGGTTCTTGTACAAAGTGAGATTCTTCCAGAACAAAGACACAGCTCTATTCTGCAGCATCATGCAGATCCGTCTGGTTTGAGCCTCATTGGTCAAAAGTTCCTCCTACAATGAGATGAAGAACCAGAACCTAAATCCAAGCTCTGCCAGAACTATCTGAGGACAGAAGAACAGGATGATAAACATGGAAGCATGGAGTGATCAGAACCGTCTTCAGAACTCCATTGACATGGTTTGGATGAACTAGACTGAAGAGTCACAGCAAAGAAACTTTAAAATACGAGACATTTATGGGAACATTTGCAAGAGATTTAGACCAAACGTTCTGAAGAACCTTTCATTTGTATTGTAGAAAGAATGCAGTGACTATGATCAGCTGTTATATCCGTAAAATGTGGAAACTTGATCATTTTTTTTAAAGTCGAACTCCGATCATCTTTTGATAAAATCGTTCCCAGTGGTCTTTCAATTATGATGATGTTGTTTTTAGACAAAATTAAAAAGCTCAGTCGTTTTCTAGGACATAGTTTCTGCAGAGCAGCAGGAGTTCATTTAAAATTCACCTCTGGGTTTTGGGCAAGACCACTGGTGCCTGCACTCATTTCCCAACATCCCTTTATTTACACTCTCTGCCAATAGCTTACAGCCTCTCACAATCTCAAGCTAACATTAATGATGCAACAAAAATAGTAAATGGTGGAATGGTGTCCACTTATGTTGTGCTTTACTTTCTTCTCAAAAGGCCCAAAGTGCTTTAAAAAAGACTAGAAGGGATTTTTCTGCGCCTTTCCAGACTCTCAAAACGTTCACAGTGCATCCATTCTCCATTCCCTCTTCATCCACACTTGGTGGTGGTGAGTTACGGATGTCTTGTATGCGTTTCCCTCCCTTGATCAGATTATGACTCCACCGTGCAGTCCTTTGGGACTTTCATACTCAGACAAAATAGTAACTGCTAACAGGACCGGACAAAGTAGTGCTGAACAAGGAAAAAAAAGGCTGTAGTGACAAATGTAACAATCCCAAGTGATGGCCAGATCAGGGAGATTAAAAATGAGAAGATCAAGAAACACCAGGAGCTTAGATTAGAGCAGGAAAAATGTGGAAGGTGAAGCCAACGGTGGTTCCTGTGTCAGTTGAAGCTTTCAGGGCTGTGACCCCCCAACTGGTAGAATGACTTTAGCAGATACCAGTAACAACGTTTGAGATCTGTGTCCAGAGGATTACAGAGAAACAAAATCATTGAACATAAAGAGAAAAAACCTATAAATAAGTCAATGAAAGTATCTTGAAGCACAGAGCATGGGCTGCTGTCCTGAACACCAAACGTCTGCGTCACTTCCTCATCACCTCTGTCTCCGTCCCCCACATGTCTGTTACAGTCTGCTGACTCCACTCTCTCCATCTGATGGTTCTCTGGATCTCCTGATCCACCTCTCCAGAATGTCTCCTCTCCTTTAGCTCACCTCCTCTCTGACCCTCTTCATCTCCAGAACATCCTCTTCAAACTCCTCCTTCAGGTTTTCTCCTCTGTTCCTCTTTCCATCCTCACCATGATCAAACATCTTGAAGCTGCTTCCAACCTATAAGCTTTGTTCTTTTTCCATCTGGTCTGTTGAACACACACAGGAGGTCCACCTTTCCTCTAGTTTTCCTGTCAAAGTCTCTGCATTCAGTTCTTCCTCTAAATCATTCTCTTATGTCTTTCCTTTTCTCTCTGTTTTCCTCCTCAGTGGTCCAGTTTCCACCAGAACCCTATGGGTCAGCAGCACTGGTGCTGGTCATTGTGAACCCGGGCCACCACAGATCATATGCCAAAGTTCTCTTTGTGATTTGCTTGATTGATTTGGTTTTGGTTTTATGTCAGATTCCTTTCCTGACACAAGCGTCTGCTTTTATCCAGACTTAGCAGCTCCTGATTGTGTCCTCTCATGGCTGCATCTACCTTCATTTACTAGAGATGAATCATGTGGTTTGTCATTGTGTGTATCTGAGTGATGAAGGTGTTTTCATTTGCGTTGTTAGCCATTTTGTCGTTTTTTTTACTCTGCTCACCAGAAGCATTAGAGACCATGTTATAAAAGATGTTGCTTTTAGAGCAGAGAAAAGATTATGTTTCTGATTTTGATAAATGGTTAACTCTGACTGAAAAGCATGACAGTTAGAAACAACAAAACTATCACAACTGTGTCAGAAATCCTTCCATTGAGTTAAATGAGTTTACACTGCAACTTGCAGCTATAAGTGGAACAAATGTGGAACAGGAACAAGATGAAGAGGGATTTTCACCACAAGATCAAAACGTTGTCCTCGTGTCACTCAGTTTGTGAATAAAAACTTGGATGTTTTGACTTTATGGAATACCTTGATTTTCTTAGCCAGTTGCAATTTGATTAAATTCAGTTTAAATGGAATGAAATTGTTTTTTATTTATGTTTGAGTCCATGTATGCTTATGCTTGTGGGTTAAAGTGACAGCTGGACATTGAGGGAAGTCTTTCACTATAGTTCCATTCATGTTTGTTTGTAAAAAGATGTGTTCTGTTGCTTAATGTCAGACTATTTCCAAAGGCCAGTGTTGAACTCTGATAGAAGATCACCACTCCTCAATCCTCTTGTGTCCTTGTGTGTTCTGAAAAAAGATGGAAAACCCAAATGCAAAACATTTCCAAAATTCCATGGAAATGTCATCCGTTTACCGAAACATAACTCAATGGCCCAGACCAAGGACAATGGTGTTTCTGGTGCTTTTAACATGGTCTTGTGACATTTTTCTGATGATGGAGGACTTATCTAAAAAAAATTAGGCTAAGAACAGATAGCTCAGTTCGGGGTGACGGGAAGTGGGGATGGGCTTACTCTGCACCAACAGTCCCGCCCAGAACTCAGGTCAATTTCTGATGAACTCCTGTCGCTCTGCAGAAACTATGTCCTAGAAAACGACACAGGTTTTAGCTAAAAACTGCATCATCAATATTCAAAGAGCACTGCTTTGAAAACACATCAAAAGAGGATCGGATGCAGGACTCTAGAAAGACAGACTGAAAAGTCTAAAAGTGCATTTGAAGAATTATCTAAAAACAGAAGCAAGCAGAGGCAGAAGTCAAATAAACAAAAACAAAAATTAAAGTGACAGTGGACAAGCAGGAAGTCCAGCTGTTACACAAAACCAAGCAAAAGAATCCTCAAACTGAGGGCAGATTGACCCATGCTCCCTGCTGCTGACGTGACTCCATCGGAAGTGCGGGTGCTGCTTATGGTCCAGAGCTTCACGCTGTCCTTGGAGAGCATGCCCTCTGACTGGATTACTGAGGCTGTTTTCACATGTGCTTACCTAAAACTGATTTCAGAAAATACCAGTTCATTTCGTCTTTCCATCTTTTGTTTTGAGAGACTGTTTCTTTTTTTTTGCCAGCATTCACCTTCCTCAAGGTCTGCTCAGCGCTCTCCATCCCCCATCACATCTGCTGCTCTCTGGGATTACACTGTATATGTTTGTCTCAAACACACAGTACCGACAGCGGATTAGCAATGCTCTGCATCCTGCAAAAGGGTTAACCAATCAGCGCATGCGGACACAGGGATTAACCAATCGCACCACAGAGAGGGAGGGGAGAGGGATTAACAGAGCACTGAATGGGATTAGGTCAGTGCTGAGTGCAAACATGCTTTGAAATGTCTGCTTCAGACATTTGAGTATTACATTTTAATGACTGAGGAAGGTTAGCGTGTGATGACTTACAGGAACACAAACTTTGTTTCATCATTTCCACGCAGTCTGTCAGGACGTGAGGCTTTGTGAGGCCGTTTGGTAAACACGTTTAGGGCCAAGGTTCAGGTTTTCACCTAAAGAAAGTTTTCTAATAAAATATAAACCCCAGACTGAATCAAAGCCTGGCTAAAACCTCCAGATCAGATTGAAACTCCACAGAAAATGTTTGACCGCGTCCATGTCACTGCTCAGTTTACACAGAACAGAAATCAGGTCATGAAGGGATTACCAGTTTGTCAGAGGAGATGTGGAGATGAGTGAAGGGGAGAAAGAGGGAATCGCCGGGCGCACAGAGGACGGAAAGATGGTAAAATCCTTGAAGGCAACAGCAGACAAAGTTTAGTGAAGTGCTGTTGGCCGACAGGCCTTCTCTGAGGAGCAGAACGGCAGAGGAGGTGCCACCAACAGCGAGGCAGCAGCAGTTCAGAGGTGAAGGGATGGAGGAGGCAAAGATAGGCGAGCTACAGAGAAAACAAGGAGGCAGCCAAGAATGGAAGGAGGTGGAGGTGGGTGAGAGACAGTGGAGGATATGGCAATAATCCCAACTAATTCACTTAGAGCATTGCTGAGGGGAGGCTAAGAGGATTGGGACACTCCCAGAAACAGATCAACCAAAATAACCAAGATGGAATGGCGGGGAGTGCGCATGCTGCACAACCAACATCAAGGGTCCAAACAGGTTCCTGCAGCCCCCCTTCAACCCCACACCCACTCAGGACTTCAACTCCTGGATTCATCTGAGACACTGAACAACATGTGAAGGGCAGATCATTTTAATATGTCACACAACTAAAACAAGAAATCTATTTTCCATCAGACAGGTCAGACTGACAGCACTGAAGTCCAACTAAAACAAACACAAATGATCCAAAAGGCTAAACAACGTCAGACCACAGGGCTAACAGGAGCAGAAAAACAATGATGAGAATGAGGAGGTTAGAATCATTTACACTGGTGGATGAAACACAACTTCAAAACAAGATCAACACATGCACACGCGCGTCCGTGTGACATGAATGAACTTCCTGGAGCAGACTGCAGATTTTCCTTCATCATCCGAGGCCTCACTCGTCTCATTTACGCGGGATGGGGACAAAGGACAGATCCGAGTCAGAGTGCCGCTGGTCTTTCCAAAGAAAAGCGTTTCTACAAAGGCTGCTGTCACAAAGAGAAAAACTAGCTAATTCTCACAAACAGAATACACATAATTGGAGACAACGCGTCCTCTGGCAGAACTGCTACACCCCGACCCCTGTGCTCACTCAGACGAGCTGCCCCGCCCCGCCCAGTCTGTCTAGAGGACCTGGAATTTCCAGGAGTTTTGGTCCTTGTGGTCCAGGCAGTCCATAGTTGTGAAGCCCAGTTTCCAGGCCTGCTGGTCCTTGTAGTCCAAGCAGTCAACGGAGGTGAAGCCCAGGGAGGAGGCAGTGCTGTAGCCCTGTGAAGACAGTGATGCTGGGGACTGGCTCAGAGAGCCCCCCATGGAGGGCACCGTGATGGGGCTGAGAGCACCCCCAGTGCCTGAGAGCTGCGAATGCATGGGTGACAGGTAGGCGCTGCAGTCCAGGCCAGTGAAGTAAGAGGTGGTGCTGGCGTAGCCCTGCGTATACGCTGCCGGCTGACCGTAGCTCATGGGGTAGGGCGAGGGCCGCTGCATGCAGGGTGCCGAGGAGGAGGCCAGGGGGTCGGGCAGGGGGGAGATGGCTGGGCTCCAGATGGACACAGCAGTGTTCCCAGTGCTGGAGCTTGCGGCCAGGCTGGGCCCTGACTGGGCGGAGGAGGGGCTGTAGGAGCCGGCCGGGTTGGGAACAGGATCAGGTGCACTGGGCTCCTGGACTGGGGAGGCCTTCTTCTTTGGGGGGCGGGGCTTGGACTGGCCACTGCTCTGTTGTTGCTGCTGACGGCATTTGGCACGGCGGTTCTTGAACCACACCTGAGAAACCATGAAGAACAACAGGCCAAGTCAGAAAATCCCAGACAGCAGCGGGGCTGTAGGTGTGCAGCGTCCTGCACTTCCCCCAGGTGTGATCTGACTGAACGTGACGGCCTCAAGCATCAACTGTTGCAATACCTGCACACGGGACTCCGGCAAGTTGATCTTGAGGGCCACCTCCTCCCTCATGAAGATGTCCGGGTAGCGGGTCTTGGAGAACAGAGCCTCCAGAATGTCCAGCTGTGTCCGGGTGAAGGTGGTGCGCTCTCTGCGCTGCTTCCTGGGAGTGGCTGCAGGACAAGCACACAAACAGCATCAACTATGTATTCACATCAGGATGAGGGAAAACCCAAAGGTTGGAAACTCTTCATCTGTAGAGTTTTTAGAAAAAAGATTCAAAACCAACAAACAGCCTGGACAGTTCTCCAGTCCATCGAAGAGCACGCAAAAAACAAGCAAGAAAAAGGCTTTTCCCGCGATTTTTTTGCGCAAATATTCTGGGTTGGAAGCGCAAACAGAGGCCGTTTGCGGACAGCATTTGATCCGATTCTTGCTGAAGCTAAACAGGTTGAAATCGGTTTTATTATGTTTTTTTTTTTAAATCGCACATAATTTTCTAAACACGTGCCGCCAGTCTTGAATCTTTTCTTGGTTGCACGGAGCCAGAGGAAGGGTTAGGGTTACGGTTAGGGTCACGCCGCCAGCGGTTCCTGAGCGCGGCTGTGTCTGAAGTTCACCGCTCCCCCCGGGCATGGGTCTACAGCAGGGAGAACACATTTCACACACAGGTGTGTGACAACTAATGGGACTTTAACTTTAAAAACGTGCGACCAGTAAGAACACGTATCGTTGGGCGCAGGGACAACGCAGCAATGTGCATCTCGGCTGCGCGTATTACGTGTGGCCAACGTGAATTTTCACCAGTTTTTGTGCTGGTCACACATAAATACGTGCGACAAACATCAGTCAGAAAATAAATAAACAAAACTTCACTAAAACACCGCAGAAAACTGGATGTAAGGGTTTAAAAACGAGTGAATCGTCTCCGAATGAATCGTTCTCCATTAAAGTGTGACATTGCACATATTTACTTGTTCGCAGTTTTCTCACTTTTTAATCAAACATAGCATCTGTAACGGAACAAACATCCTTTTGTTTGTCTTTCTTATTTGACTGCGTCTTTACGCATCAGTCTGCGCCTTTTACGCATCTCGCCGCAGACCTGGTGCCTTAAACTATAGGAATGGAATGAGGCAAACGCAAAGACAAATCACATTTGTGGTTAAAAAAACAATCAAAGAGACTGCAAATCAAAACAGAGTCAAACTTACGTGGATAAGCGACGGTGGTGTGAAGGACATCCATTCCTGGCGCGGGCAAACTTAAGCCGTTCATAGTGTAATGGGGTTGCTTTATGTAGGACATCATCCTTGCAGCAGCTTTTAAGAGCCTCCTGGGGCTCGGACACGCAGCGCAGCAGCGGCGGGACCCTCGGAGCGCAACGGCGGCAACAAGTGGATGAGTCCGATGCGAGCGGCGCGCCACGCGTTTTCAGGACTTTTTTCTTTCAAACTGCTCTGTGTGCTTTCATTGACTGTCAGCTTCGCAGCAGAGCCCCGCCTGGCTCGTTCAGCATCCGGACAGCTCCCTCCACGCAGACCCCGCGCGCACAGAAACGCTCAGGTGCGCTGGCCCCAGATTCCTTTGCGCCTTCGTGTGGAACTCCACTGAGTTTCTTCGCCGGCACTCGCTGCTAATTAGTGGAAGCAAGTGGTTACAGAAAACCCCTCCCACATTCACACGAGCAGACACGCGCACAGCGGCCTCATTGGGTAAACCATAACCGTCACATAATTCTGCACCTTTGGAGTCTGCGCAGCTCCTGCTGGTACCGACGTTTATCTGCCGAATCTATCTATCTATCTATCTATCTATCTATCTATCTATCTATCTATCTATCTATCTATCTATCTATCTATCTATCTATCTATCTATCTATCTATCTATCTATCTATCTATCTATCTATCTATCTGTCTCTCTGTCTGTCTGTCTGTCTGTCTATCCATCCATCCATTCATCCATCCATCCACATACTAAAGTAGACTAATGCGGCTGATGCTTGTAATTATTTTCTTAAAAATTAGACTTTAACTATTGATGCAAATATGCATCAAACCTCTGCTCCAAAATTAACTCAAATACATGAAATTCCAATCTAAATGAAAGCAAAAACATTATATTTATTTTTTACCTGGAAATAAATTTGAGTGTCAAGGGGTTAACCATGTTAAAACTGATAAATATTTGCATAATGATTAAAAAGATTGAAGAATGTCTGTTTCCTCTCAGTCACCTTTGTGACCTTTGGCCTCTGTCTCTGGCCTCTCCATCACAGTCTGATCATTTGCTGCACAGCTGCTGCAGTTCATTCGCACTTTCACACATCAATCCAATGTTAGAATCTATCACTAATTCAGCTACACACACACACACACACACACACACACACACACACACACACACACACACGCACACACACACACACGCACACACACTAACACCCAAAGCAACAAAGCTCATTTGATTTATCATAATATGCTTTATCTGAAAAGTAAGTATCTTATCTCCAGATAAAGAGAGGAAAGACAGAGCGATCCGTTCAGTGTGGCAGTCAGAAAGAGGCTGAAGGCACGGTGGCGGCAGCAGCCGGGGAGATGGACAGGTGACATCCAACAAAAGGAAAGATGAGAAAACAGCAGAAGATGAGAAGCTGGAGGATGGAGGACTCGGCTGAACCTGATAGGAAAGCGGACAGATGAGGGAAAGCCCGGCTCTTTTAGCTTTTGTGAAGAACTTTTGTGAAAAACAATCCAAAGTGAGTTTGTGTTTGTGAGTGTGTCTATGTGCATGTGCCCTGCTGTGTTTCTTTTGAGTTTCATTCAGCTCATCATCTAAGCAGGAACCAAGTTTGAGCTTCAAACATCAAAAACTCAGAACTTTGTGGTTCTGGTGGGATGGGATTGCCACCAGATTCTCAGCATCTCCTGTGGTGGTTTCCTGAGGCTCACTTCATACTGCCGGTGCGCTCTCTTCTTACAGCTGCAGAAGCAAATGGGGAAGTAGGCAAGAAAACAGAGCTGCTTTAATCCCGTCCAGCTGCCCCTCCCCCTGGAAGATGGACTCACAGCCGGTCAGATCGAGCCCGAAAATGTTCAACCAGAGAGAGGTTCTTCAGGGATCTGTCAGGGGTCCAAGCCCCAAAAAGTCAGGAACATGGGATGTACCAAAGCAAACAGCTATAGGTGAGGAGGGCGTGCAAAGAGAGGAAAGCAGGTGAAGGGGCAGAGGGTGGGGGAGGCTCTGGTCCTTGTCCCCACTGACACACTGCTGCAATTAATCCAGATTAGAGTGTCTAAAACAGGTCGGCTAAATCTGCGGGCCAGCCAGCAGCACAGAGGCTGCTGTCAGCTCCAATCACTCAGCCTGCGCTCAAGCACGCACACACAGACGCACACCATCCTAATCCCCCCTCTGCTAACCAGGTGCCACCAGCAGCTCACCGCGGCCCAACATTAACCCCTCCTCCCGTCAGCCTGGTTTGGACCCCCCCGACACACCATCCCAGAGCGTCAGCACAGCACCCTCCCTGAGACGACACGCAGAGCGCCAACAGATGGTTTTCATGCAGATTAAAACTTGTGATGAAGATGTGCTGCAGTCCCTTCATTCTGCTGAGTCATCATAGATCCTATTATGACCTGCAGATTTGACAGCAAAGTTCTTTGCCAACCATTCTGGCCCCAGCAGAGAAGAAAGTGGAGAGCTCCAAGATGCCCCACAGCTCTGATCCTCCAGACTCAGAGCTGCTGGAGCCTTAAAAACATGATTCCCAAAACAAAAGAGCAGAACTGGTCAACATTTCAAACCAACCACAGACTTGTGTCCAGCAGACACCAACATCGTCTGTGTCTTTGTCCCTGCTTTTTTGGTTTAAAAAGCTCAGTCATTATTTGAATCCCTAACTCAATGGCGATGGCCCTCATCCCAAATAAATGTGATTCCTTTGTCAATTTTGGTCTGGAATGCTCTCCAGCAGACTTTACTCTAGGTAAAAGTGGAGGATCTGTGTGATGAAAATCTGCTGAGAATGGCTGTCTGAGGGGCCTCTCCTATAGAGCTCAAACCCCCAACTCAGGAGGCCCTTTTGAAGGTGGGGGGTTTTGGCCTTCCCCATTGTGGGGGCAGCTGGATGGAGCCATGATGGTACATGGTTGGTGTCTGAGGAGGAGCCCCATCCTCTGCATACTGCGGTTTCTGCTCTCAGCGGTGCTGCAATGGATCTGCCACCCTGCTGCATCCACCTCAGTCTCATTGACTGTATCAGAGAACTGGACTGAGCGAGTGTGACGTCACCCATAGAAAATGTCTTACGTCCAGCTCCAACAAAATGAAGCCAATTCAATCCCCATTTTTTCATGAAATGGACGCTGCCATTTGGAGCCAGACGAGGACAGTAAGTGGGGGTTGGTCCAACTCGGTCTGAATAGTCATTTCTGTGGCAACTACTGCTGTCAATCAGGAGTGAGCTTATTGGAAGGCCACACCCCTTCCACTGAAAATGGGCTTGAGGGAATCTGTCAATCAAATGTTTTGAACATTCAAGGTGGGGGCAGGCACCACCTACTTTTATTGAGGCATCTGATTGGTCAGTTTATAACTTGAATAACTTCCAAACAAGAAATTACATAATGAAAAAAATAAGGATTGTCAAAAACAAGTTGTATTACAAAGAATGTTTTTTTTCTGACAAAAAGAATGACTGAGTAACAGCTAGTTACTTCTCCACAGAAGTCTTTGCAATATTGCTGTTTAAAGAGCTGGCTGGAGGTGTGTGTGTTTGTGGGGGGGTACTTAATCTATCTATGGTTGGTCTCCAACAACCACATGTTCCATTTCACCTATGCTATCATAGCAGCCTGAGGACCGTCATTGTTGCTGACCAATCAGCTTCCTACCTGTGTGCGTGTGGCCAGGGCACTGTGGATGGGATTCGATCAGGAAACAGTCAATAACACACTTACTGAAAGTTCTGGAAAGTCTCCCTGTAGGACTGCTGCGGTCACGTGATATATGGTGACTGTCTTGTACCTCTGACTGGAAAACTGGAGGACTGGGGTATGTGCTTCAACTACAGGTGAATCTTGTTCCTCAGACTCCCCTGTTTGATCTTTGCTAACATACTGGAGATGATCAAACCTCACATTCAGGAACTACAGTGCAGGTTTGTCCTGGCTGTAGAGCATCGAACTCGAAGTTCTGGTCCCGGGTAAACGCCAACAGACTCACACAGGTCAAACTTTGGAGTTAGCACTGTTTTGCAACACAAAATTGCTTTAAAAAAGAGAGGTGACCATAGCCCAAAACAAACACCAAGTGACAAGTGACATCAAAAATGCGCTCAAAGACTTGATTGAGGGTTTTACAGTTATGAAAACTGAACTAGCTCTGGTTCCGGAGCTAGCTGATGAGATAGGGATACAAGCGCATATTGAACAACGAGACAAAAGGATCGATATATTGGAGAAATGAGTGGACGTCTTGGTACAACACTCCGAGATGAATAACGTGATTGTTACTTGATTACAGATCAAACTCCAGTCAATAGTTAATGCAGCTAAATCTAGCTAATGCTAACTATGCCTCTGATCCCGGTGAGCAGGACAGCTCCTCTGTGGAGCCACAGGCGGAAGCTTTCATCAAGTCTAAAGGGATTTCCCTGGATGTGACCACATCGAGACTGGCCACCCACTTCCCAAGAGACAGGAGTGGGATAAACCAGCAATCATCACAAAGTTTGATGAAGCAAAGGAAAAATCTTTTTTAAAAAAAAAAAAAAAAAAAAAAAGCACCTGTAGTACAAGCTACAGATTTGCATCGATCATCTTGTAACTTCTCGAGCATCAGTGGCAATGTACTGTGGAAAAAATGTTGGAATTAGAAGTTATAGAATATGAATGGCGTACATGTGGCAAGCTCGCCACTGCTACAATCTTAGCTAGCTCGCACATGTTTTATTGGAAAGTCATAACAAGGGTATCTACGAGTTTGATAACTCAAGCTGAAAAAAACAATATAACATTTGACAAGACAATGTTAAAATCGTAGCCAGGTTAAGCAAAAAACCTCTGCAAAAAACACTGCTGACTCAGCAAAAAAAATATTTTGAAAAAAAAAAAGGTTGGAATCCAAAAACGAATTAAACATAACTTTATCGGGGATATCCAAAGGAAGTTATAGGAAATTTTTCAAATTAGTCAAAGGAAATTATTATGGGATGGTCGCACGGCCTATGCTTTTGTGGCCTTTTTTTCAAAATCTGTGATTTGGCGAATTTCGAGTACAGGAATGAACCTTTTGTTTTGGCGATTTTCACAAAATTTCACACACGCCACCATCGTATGTCTACAAGAAATTTTTGAGTTACGTCGTTATCTTTGACTATGGGAAGAGGTCGCCATCTTGAATTTTCACAAAGAACATTTTTACTACAAGCTAAAACCAAAATTTAGCCCCAGGTTTTTTTTCCCCAATCGTCTTTTAACTTCCAGTGTATCATCAGGGAGCAATTTGGAACAAATTAGTTGCATTAAAATTTGTAGATCTTTACTGGTGTGCGCATGGCAAGCTCGATTTTTGATGGATTAATGTGAAAATTTAATATGCCGAGCCCTGACTAAAACTGCATATAATAAATATACAAGACCGGATACGAACATATTAGGAATGTTGGCGTGGCTAGCAAATAACCTTGGTTGCTAAGGAAATTCAAAAGTTAACTTTTGCTGAGTATTCTGTAAGTTACTTCGATTTGTTTGGTATCACCAGGTGACCAAACATATAATGGTTGCTACAGAGATAAAACCAACAGCTATAATTTTGAAAGAAAGTGCTTTTTACATCAACTTCTCACATACAGCTTAGACCAGCTTAATAGAAAGAAAAGTGGGGGGATGGACATGCACTGTGGCTCCTAAGCAAGTGAGTTCGGGTCAAAGGTGGGCAGTGAAGACAGCAGTAGGGTGTAGAGGCCATAGCAGTGGGGCATAGAGTGGGTGGTGAGGGTGAGTGCAGGTAGCGCCTGCGGGCCATCCGACACCGCTTGCGGCTTTCATTGTGATTTTAATGTGACGTTTTTCGGTTTTAATTTTTAAGGCAAATGTTACAATGTAATTAAAATTACAAGCTACTTATGACATTGCATTACCATCACACTCAAACTCTCATTTTTTTTTACAGCAGATGATGATAATTGCGGTACAACTGGTGACAACATGAACAGAGGAAGGTGGATGAACCCCTCAGCATTCAGGAGAGGGCTCCCTCTGGTGGTTGGAAGAGGGAATGGATGGCTGAACCCTGACAGGCCCAGGGATCAGGCCTCTTACCCCCATCCTGAGGTGCAATGACAGGCTTCAACAAAGACACATGAAAAGTGGGTGAGATCTGGTACTCTAGCAGCAACTGAAGGCGGAATGGCGATTTAATCTGTTTAATGATTTTGAATGGATCCACAAACTTGGTACTGAGTTTTTTTGCAGGGTAGTCTCAAGCTTAGATGACGTGTGGATAACCAGACTCAGTGTCCAGGGGCTAGGCAGGGAACCTCATGTCTGTTCTTGGGTCCTGTGAATGGCATGTTTCAGCCTCCAATGTCTCCTCAAAACATCTAAACCAGTCATCGACAGCAGGCAGTTCAGTGGGGTTCCCTGACCAGGGGAAGAACAGAGGCTGGAATCCCAGCTCACACTGAAAGAGTGTGAGCCCTGTAGCGACTGCAATAAGTTCTCAAGAACTGTGTTATTTCTTGATTCAAGCATTCAACTTGACCATTTGACTGGGGGTGATAACCAGAGGTGAAACTCACATTGATGTCCAGCCTTTTGAACATCTCTTGCCAGACCAGTTAGGTGAATTGAGGCCAGCGGTCTGACACAATGTCCTCCGGAAGACCATAGTGCCGAAAGACTTGTGTCATAAGTTGTTTCGCCCTCTCCCGTGCGATGGGTAGCTTGGGTAATGAATTGAGATGCTAGGCGTTGGAGAAACAGTCTATGACAGACAGTATGACAGTGTTACCTTGGGACAGAGACAAGTCATTGATGAAGTCGATGGCGATGTGAGACCAGGGGTGTTGTGGTATGGGTAGAGGCTGTAGCAAACCAGCAGGAAGTTGGTGAGGAGTCTTGGCCATTTGACAGGTTGAGCAGATGGTCACAAACAGAGCCATGCCCACCTGCATCATGAACCACCTATAGGAACTCTGCATTAGTGCATGTGTGCCAGCCATACCTGGGTGGCCTGCTGCAGATGTGTCGTGCACCAGGTGGAGAACCTGTTGCTGATGAGAAGAGGGAACGCAGATTCAATTGGCCGGACAGGACGGTGGAGGCGGGTTGGCGACGTTATGCTCCTCCAGATCCGTTATAATGTCCCACTGCACGGGAGCCAGGATTAGAGAGGAAGGAATTATGGTCTCCGTGACAGTGGGTTCATCTACAGAGGTCTCATGGAGGCAAGAGAGTGCATCAGTCACTCTTTTTGTTATTAGACCCTGGTTGATAGGTGATCTGAAAGTGGAATCTAGAGAAAAACAGAGACCAACGGGCTTGAGGAGGATTTAGCTGGTTGGCTTAACTCTTGTAACTTCTTCATGAGGGAAGTGAGAGGGGCTGCCACCGAGCTGAAACCCCCGATGAAGCGTCGATAAAAGTTGGCAAAGCCAAGAAACCGCTTTAGCTCCTTTACCGTGGTAGGTTGGGGCCAATGCAGTACAGCCTCCACCTTGCATTGGTCCATGGCCTTCCCTTGGGTACTGATGACATAGCCCAAGAAGGAAACAGTGGTTTTGTGGAACTCACGTTTTTCATGTTTAGCCTACACATGATGGTCTATCAGGCGCTGGAGAACCTGCCGGACGTGAGACACATGTTCTTCAAAAGTGTTAGAGTAGACCAGTATGTCATCAATGTAGATAATCGCAAGCTTGGAACACAGAAGGGGCATTGCAGAGACCAAAGGGCATGACTAAAAATTCATAATGTCCTGTCAAGCCTCATAGCAGGAACAAGAACCTAAGAACGCTGCTTTGCGACAACTCCTAAAGGCTGCAACAACAACTTCTATGGAAGACATTCCTGCTCCTAAAGGAAGTTAGCCTGTGTTGGAAGAACCTTCTAACATCAGAGAAAGAACTAGCAGGTTCCACCAACACAGAGCTGCACTTGCAAACCATCAGGGTGCTCTACCAAGGAAGGTTTCTGGTACCCAGCGGGTCCAGAACCTTCAAAAAGACAAATTTAGGCAATCCCGATTAAAAAATAAATAACAACTTGAAAATGAAATGTAAATAGATAAAACGTAAACAAAGGAAAAAATTGTTTGTTTATTTGTGTGGGATGTGTTTGTGTGTGTGTTTGTTTGTGTGGGATATGTTTGTGTGTGTGTGGGTGTGTGTAATTAAACCACAAATGGTCACAATCCAGTGCCCTCTTGTGCCAGTCCCAAGTCTGGATAAATGCAGAGGGTTGTGTGAGAGTTAAAACAATTATTTAAGTATAAATATATGTACGTATGTGTGTGTGTGTGCAGATGTAGACGTGCATGTACTTGTGTATGTATCTAAAATCAAAGATTGTGTCAGAGTTAAAGAAAAAAAGTAACAGGTAAATCACAAACATATGACACTGAATTATTACACTTCGTGATGCAACTAGTTCAGGCTTGCGGTGTGTGTGTTTCCCTTTCCGAATGATTGCACTTTGTTGGGCACAATCCCGCGTATACCATGAACACTTACAAAAGATCAGATATTCAATCAATTTTTGGTACTTTATTTACTTTAGTACATTGTTAGATTTAGATTGCCTTTCTCACAAAAGGCGGATTATTTTATACATCATGCGACCCATTGTTATGGTAACAAGAGAAAGCTTTGCTGAGCCAGCAGACCTCAACTGCAGCGGTAAAGGAAAGTGATATAAATGCTGATCGTCACGATAGGTTCACTAAAGCATCAGATCAGAGAGAAGGTTCACCTCTTATCACTTGTTTTTGTCCAGATCATGAAGGAAAGGTTTGCTTTGAAGAAGCCTGCGCATGTGGAACATTGTGACCGGAACTTCTTCCTGAACACCCGGCAGCCAATCAGGATAGAGTATTCACCCGCACCATTTAAAGTGCAGAAACACAGTTTCTCATGGCTGTATGTCAGCGCCTTTGTTTTCTTGGAGTAAAACTGTAGACATAACAGTTATTACAGTTCTGCTTTTTATTTACTGATGATGTGTTTTGTGCAATTAAACTTCTGAATTAACACTTAATAAATTTAAACATCTCAGACAATAAAAATTAAGGAAAATTATTCTCTCTGGCCTTTTTATGTTCAAAAGCTGTCACATCGAATTTAACTTTTAAAACTTTGTGATTAATCTGATTAAGAGGGAAGAGGGAGAGGATAATATAGGAGTGGATTTTCACCCCTGTCCCGTCCCATAATTCTGTCCCATCTTGCTCTCGGTTGACGATCTGACTCCCACTCCAGTCCCACTCCCGTTAAAAATAATTCTGCTCCCTAATATTTTTGTCTTTTTTTTGTCATTATGTAAAACATTATTCAGGCCCGCAGCAGCAGTCCCTGACTACAAGAATCATATTGTTTTCGCAGTTGTAAAAGTCAGTGTTCGCAGTCAAAATTTAACCCCTGCCACATTTGCGAAAATTCACAAATATTTGAACAAACACCCCCCCAGACAAAACAATGACATCACAGCGAGCAAAGCCGTAAAAACATGAATGGGCCGAAAATCGTTCATGGATCCAAAAAAAAAAAAGAAAAATTCAAGATACACAGACAAAACCAAAACACGTGTCGGGGATATTCAGGGGATTTTGCAATTTTTATGGGATGGCCACATCACCCATAGCTTGGCAGCCATTTGGTAGCAAGAAGTGTGATTTGGCTTTTCTCACGCATTTCCACAATATGGGAAAGCGACACTGTTGTTTTTCTGATTTTCACGAAACTTCACAAACATGCTGCCTGCTGGAGTCTACAATCACCACAGAAGTTTCATTGACCTTTGACCTTGGGAAGAGGCTGCCGTCTTGATTTAAAAAAAAAACCCACCTTTAGTACAAGCTACAAATGGAAACTTGTCCTAGGGATTTTCATCAATCGTCTTGTAACTTTTAGAGTATCATTGGTAAACGTACCGTGTAAGAAATGTTCAAATTAGACATTGCAGATCTTGAAGGGCATAAAAACTGCAGTGATCTCAGCTAGCTCGCAAAAGTCTTATCAGAATGTCGTAAAGAGGGTATCCATGAGTTCGGTGGCTCAAGCTGAACTTGACAATGTAACATACAATATGATAATGTAAAAATTGTGGGCGTGGTAAACAAAAAACTGCTGACTCAGCAAAAACTTTAATTTTTGGAATCCACTAATGAAACCACGATACATTTGTCAAAGATATTCATAAGAAGTTTTGAAATTATTAAGGGATGGCCACATGACCGTCTCTTTGGCTGCCATTTTGGGGCAGAATGTGACATTTGGCAAATTTCACGTTTTTTTTACAAAATGGGAAAACAACTGTTTTGTTCCTCAGATTTTCACAAAATTTCACACACGTCCCGCCAGCTTAGGTGTTCAATGACGCTTTGGAGATACGTCGACCTTTGACCTTGGGAAGAGGCTGACATCTTACATTTTTTAAAAAGCACTTAGTGCCAACTACAAACGAAAACTTGTAGGTATTTTCATTGATCTTCTTGTAACTTCTCGAGCATAAATGTGAATCTACTGTGCAGAAAGTGTTAGAATAAGACATTTTAGATTTTGAATGGCGTGCATGTGGCGAGCTTGCAAAAATGGCGTACTCCTGTTACTCGCACATTTTTGACGGCATGTTCGGAAAATTTAATATGTTGAGCTCTGACTCGAACTGGCTATATATTGTAAGATACAATATATATTATATATGATATATATTGTATTGTAAGATCGTATTGTATATTGTAAGATCGTATACAAACATACCGGTATTTGGAATGCGGGCACGGCTTGCAACTAACCTTGGTTGCTATGGAAATCCTTAAGTTTACTGTTGCAGATTCTTCTGAAACTTACGTTGATCTGTTCTGTATCACAAGGTGACCAAAACATAAAATGGTTGCTATGGAGGTAAAACCAACAGAAAAGTCAGCATTTTGAAAAGAGTGCTTTTTACATCAACTTTTCACAGACAGCTTAGATCAGCTTTACAGAAGGTGATAGAGGGGGAGTCAGGTGTGCGTAGTGGTGGCTTAGAAACTGAGTTTGGGTCAAAGGTGGCCTTCCTTGCTAAGGAAATCCAAATGTTTACTTTTACCAATTCATCTGAAACTGACGCCAATCTGTTCGGTATCACCAGGCAACCACAACATAAAATGGTTGCTATGGCAATAAAACCAACAAAACAGCCACAACAAAAAAAAAGTTATTTTTACATCAATTTCTCACCTACAGGTCAGACAAGCCTTGCGGGGTGTGTGTGTGTGCGTGTGTGTCAGGAATGCAGTATATGGCTGCTTCACAAGTTGGGTCGGATCAAAGGTGGGCAGCGGCAGTGGTGAGTAGAGTCGGACGGCAAGGGTGATGGTGGCGCGTAGGGGCGACGGCAATGGGGCATGGAAGCAGGTAGCGGGTAGCGCCTGCGGGCCATCTAACACTGCTCACAGCTTTAATTTGTGATAATAATTTTGGGGTCACCCTGACAATTTTGGTCCTGTTGTTGGATAAAATTGTCTCTAATCAAGAGCTGTCCACAGGGTACAGCATGGCGCTGCAAAAGGGAGTCCCTTTTACCCAAAGCAACTCTCCCGCCTTACCACCATCAAAGCAACCCAGACCATCATGTTACCACCACCTGCTTGACAAATGGCGTCAGGCACTTCATCCAGCATCTTGTCAGTTGTTCTGCATCTCACAAATGTTCTGTTGTGTGATCTAAACTCCTCAAACTTAAATGTGTCTATCTGTGGTGGGCCGAGCAGTAAAAGATAAGGACAGCAAAAACCAATATCAAAAAATGTTTACATTTATTTTGAAAAGAAATCCAAATGAACAAACATGGGCCCTTAAAAGAGGTGAAAGTAACAAGTAAATAAACAACTGAATAGATAGACAAACATAAACAGACTGACCTACTGATTGCAAACACAAGGGAACATATATATATTTTGATCAAACCAACTAGACACACAAGGGGAACTGAAAAAATACCTAAACAAAGTACAAAAATACAGAAAACACAAAATTGTCCATCCTATGATAAATTAACAAAGACAAATAATGCAACTAATAATCAAATAGAATTAAAACTAAATTAATATTCAACACGAAAAAAATGTATCCTCCCCCTGGCCAATGGTTCAGTCCAATTAGCAGCCTGCTGCACATAAGGCCTCTGCTGAATGGCATGTTTCCTTGTGTCAGGCCTGACTTAATGGCTCCGCCACCGCCACCACCACCACCACCGCCGCCGCCGCCGCCGCCGCCGCCACCACCACCACCACCCACCACCACAGCAGTCCCTCCTGGCACTGGTAACTCAAAAACAACACAAGATCCAATTAATGAAAGTAAATTGAAATGAAGCTTAAAATATGTGAGAATAAATGCAATTTTAAGCCAAACAAATGTGTCTTGTGCTTGTAAAGAAATGAAGTAAATGACTAAATGGTGTGTGCATAATGTCAGGTGAGTGTATGGTGCAGGTTACTGCCCTGACGGGTTGGCAGCGTAGGCAGCCATCTCACCATCCATTAGACTTTTTCCAATCTTCTGTCCAATGCCTGTCTTCTTTTGCTCATATGACACAATGAGCAAAAACAATCTACCATTAAAATACTGCAGTGATGGTTGTTGGAAATTGGTCTCTCGTCATTTATCTAGATAATGCACCAAAAAACCAGACATTTGCAGCTAGAATAGTTATTTTTAATCAATGACCACATTAATCGTGTATAGGATGTACACACATGGACAAAATTGTTGGTACCCCTCAGTTAAAGAAGGAAAAACCCACAATTCTCACTGAAATCACTTGAAACTTACAAAAGTAACAATAAATACAAATTTATTGAAAATTAAATAATCAAAATCAGCCATCACTTTTGAATTGCTGATTAACATAATTATTTAAAAAAAAAAACTAATAAAACAGGCCTGGACAAAAATGATGGTACCTCTATAAAAGATTGAAAACTATTTGACCAGACTGACATGATTAACTCAGGTGTGTCCTTTAATTGACATCACAGGTGTTACCAAACTCATAATCAGTCTGCCTATTTAAAGGGAGACAAGTAGTCACTCTGCTGTTTGGTGAAAAGGTGTGTACCACACTGAACATGGACAACAGAAAGCGAAGGAGAGAATTGTCCCAGGACATCCGAAAAACAATTATAGATAAACATCTTAAAGGTAAAGGCTATAAGACCATCTCTAAACAGCTTGAACTTCCTGTGACAACAGTGGCTCATATTATTCAGAAGTTCAAGACCCACGGGACAGTAGCCTACCTCTCTGGACGTGGCCGCAAGAGGAAAATTGATGACAAATTGAAGAGACGGATCGTTGGAATTGTATCCAAAGAGCCCAGAACAACCTCCAAAGAAATTAAAGGTGAACTCCAAGGCCAAGGTACATCAGTGTCAGATCGCACCATTCGTCGTTGTTTGAGCCAAAGTGGACTTCATGGGAGACGACCAAGGAGGACACCACTGCTGAAAAACAATCATAAAAAAGCCAGACTGGAATTTGCAAAAATGCATGTTGACAAGCCCCAAAGCTTCTGGGAGAATGTCCTTTGGACAGATGAGACCAAACTGGAGCTTTTTGGTAAGGCACATCAACTCTATGTTCATAGACTCAAAAACCAAGCATACGAAGAAAAGAACACTGTCCCTACGGTGAAACATGGAGGAGGCTCAGTCATGTTTTGGGGCTGCTTTGCTGCATCTGGCACAGGGTGTCTTGAATGTGTGCAAGGTACAATGAAATCTGTAGACTATCAAGGCATTCTGGAGAGAAATGTGCTGCCTTGTGTCAGAAAGCTTGGTCTCAGTCGCAGGTCATGGGTCTTCCAACAGGACAACGATCCAAAACACACAGCCAAAAACACCCAAGAATGGCTGAGAGAAAAGCGTTGGACTATTCTAAAGTGGCCTTCCATGAGCCCAGATCTGAATCCCATTGAACATCTGTGGAAGGAGCTGAAACATGCCATTTGGAGAAGACACCCATCAAACCTGAGACAACTGGAGCAGTTTGCTCATGAGGAGTGGGCCAAAATACCTGTTGACAGCTGCAGAACGCTCATTGACAAATACAGAAATCGCTTCATTGCAATGATTGCCTCAAAAGGTTGTGGAACAAAATATTAAGTTATGGGTACCATCATTTTTGTCCAGGCCTGTTTCATTAGTTTGTTTTTTTAAAATAATTATGTTAATCAGCAATTCAAAAGTGATGGCTGATTTTGATTATTTAATTTTCAAGAAATGTTTATTTATTGTTACTTTTGTAAGTTTCAAGTGATTTCAGTGAGAATTGTGGGTTTTTCCTTCTTTAACTGAGGGGTACCAACAATTTTGTCCACGTGTGTATGTCTAATTACTTTAATGTTATCATTATTGGGGGGGAAGGGATTTTATTTAAAAAATAAAATTTCTAAGTGATTCCAAACATGGATGGATGTGACCTTGGACGACATTGAACCCCATCCCTGCTGTTCAGTATGTGGGTGACAAAGTCCCGTGGCTCTACGTGACCTCCAGCTCTCTCTGGAGAGGTTTGCTGCTGAGTGTAAAGTGTCTGAGACAGGGGACAGCATCCTCAGACCTGAAGCTGTGGTTTTCAGCTGTGAATGAGATTCCTTCGGGATGGCTGGGTCTCTCCTGAAGGCAGTGTGTGAAACTCAGAAGGAGCTCATGCTTCTGGAGGCCCCTCACCTCTCCAGGTGGAGCTGGAGGTGGTTGGAGAGATGCCATCTCCACCAGGACATCCGGTCTGACACTGGAACACCAGAGTCTCACTGGAGCAGAAGTCCTTCATCCATTTACCAATACTTTCATTTTGGTGAGTGTTGTTTTGTGACATTTCATGATGGCTTTGTTCTTTTTTTTAGCCATGTTCATCCTCCCTTCCTCAAACTCCAAATTGCTGCTCTGACATGTGAAACTACGATAGATGTAAGAGTCCAACAGATGTCTCCTGTAGACATGTGTGTAATGACTCAGGAGCTGCGGGTGAGGTGAGCTGTGTCAGTGGAGGATGAGTGATTACACTGGACAGTAATCCTGAACATGGATTAAGAGGTTGCATTAGGAGAAGTGGGGGGTGGGGGGTGGGGGTGGACACCTCCACCTCTGACCTGTAACAATATGGACCACCAGTGCATGGGGAGCCATCTCTCTGAGGAGAGAAGACAAGTGAAGGCCGGTATGATGACGACCTCTATATGCTTTCAGTGCACAAAGACCGAACTGTTCCCTAAACCGGGTCAGGTCCATCAGAGGTGAATCCATCCAGGATATCCTCTAAACTTTTTTTTAAAAATCCCCTAAAACTGTGTTCTGCCAGCGTAGGCTTCAGAGCCACATGCATCTCTTAAAAACCCTCCATAGTGGCTCTTGAGCCTTGAAGAAAAACGATGACTGTAGGAACAAACAACGGTTTTGGTTCATGTGTAAGTTAATTTAGTTTTGTCCTTTATGTATGGATTTTGGACATGTCATTTAACTGAGAAAAATGATGGTAAAGGTTTTAGGCTATTGTCAGAGTGAATTAAAATTAGAATGAGTTTAAAGCACAGATTCTTATCTTGTGCTGCCCAATGGAGTTCTAAAGTATTAACTGCTTTAACTATATAGCTGTGAACACTGACATGACCATGATTTAGAAATCTAAAACATGTGTCCGTCTGTGCCCAGTGGGGAGCAGCACCACCGAGCCAAGCGGGCCTTCAAGTTGGTAGTAGGCAGGCAGATGTTGCACATGAACTTGGTGAGTCTCAGTGTCATCAGCAGACTTGCATCCAGACACAGAACTACTGTCAGAGTTTGACAGATCCAGGAGTGGAGCCCCGCCAGTGACAGACCAGAACCAGGACCAGAACCTAAGGACCTCTGCAATGGTTTAGCAAACGCCACACAGCTGCAAGGCATTTACCAGATGTGAGGGTACCAGGGTTTAGGGACAAACCATTCACAACTGACTCCACCACTTTGACTGGAATGACAGCCGTTGCAGGAGACTCCACTGACACTAAGACACCGCAGTGAACGTTTGCAGTACAAGACCATGTGACCTGGACAACGGCAGCAATGGTCTACCGTCCTGTTCACTGATGAGTGTCGGGTCACTTTTCAGAGAAATTCCTTTGCCATCAAGCTGTAATTACAGCAAATAGTGGAAAAACCGGCTATTGACATGGTCAATGTTTGTTATTTGGGGCTATTTTATAATTGTCTCAATTTTGGGGGTAAAAAATATCTCACTGACAAAAATGGAGTTTCTTCTCATTCATTA
Source organism: Oryzias woworae (assembly GCA_016861445.1). Classification (NCBI taxonomy): domain Eukaryota; kingdom Metazoa; phylum Chordata; class Actinopteri; order Beloniformes; family Adrianichthyidae; genus Oryzias; species Oryzias woworae. The sequence continues at coordinate 3,635,978 of BOLG01001664.1, forward strand.
TTAGTCATATAAAAGGGAAAAGATGTGTGCACTTCATTAAAAATCAGACCAAATAGGAAAAGCACTCATGGAAATGACAATATCTCTGATTTATTGTGAGCAGTGTATTTATGATGAACGAAAAAGTTTGACAATTTTAAGATGAGGAAAGCCCATTAAATTATGTGATATCTACAAGGTATTTGCATGATAAGGTTCAAAACCTGATTCTAAAACATTTACCTACAGCATTGGTGTGCATCTTGCTATGTAAAGACTATAGAAAACAATGGAAGTACCATTGGACAGTTGTAGATTGTGTGGAGGGGAGAAGACGTCTGAGTTTAAGGTCAGAGAAGTGTTGTTTCCCTGAACAAGCTGCATACAGAAACAACCCAACAGTGACCTGCTCTGATGCTCTCCAGAAGCGAGGAGAGCTGCTGCCTGAAGAGAGAGTTTTCATTGACCTCTGGTGGACGAGCATCGCAAAGTTTATTACTTTGTTTGAGTGGACATTCACACACGTGTGTTATCCCAAATCAGTGTTTTTCAACCAGTGTGCCTCAGTAAACTAGTGTGCTGTGAGACATGTGTCATGGAAAATGTTTCGCTGTCACCTGTTTGTCCAATTAACATTTAGCATTGTCAGCACATCCGCTCTGTGTTCATCCAAACAGGATCAGACTTCACACGGAGGAGTAAGAATGTAAAAGATTCTAAAAGGCTTTTTTTGTTTGATTTGATTCTTTTTCAGGACACTTTGAAAAGGATGACTGCATGTTGCTAATACTGACTAAAGAGTTTCTTTATTTTTTAACATTTTTGGTTGGTGGTGTACCTTGGGATTTTAATTGCAAATGTACCTTGGCTCAAAAAAGGTGGAAACACACTGATATAAATGATAGAAGTAAGCAATCTTTGATCTAGATGACTGCAAAACAGGGTTTATAGAGCCGTGTTTAATGGAGCTAGCTGCATTAATGTTGAGCTTCACTCAAACTGCAATAGTGCTGAAAAAAGGTTTGAACTGGGCTGTGGAGGGCATCTATTGGGTAATAATTCTTTCATGGGTTGAGCAGCCAAATTCCATAATTGCAGACGTTGTCTGATAATTGCAATAAAAATGGTGAGCAATATTGGTGCTATCCCGTTTTGAGCCAATCTGGGACCCTGTTTGTTCTTGTCAAACCAAAACAAAACCAAATCCCTGTCATTCACTGTGGACTCAGATCACTGACAGCCTGTCCACGCTTGACCCATCTCTTTAATTATTTGTCAACTTAGAATGTACTTCTATAAAAAGACAAGTGAGATGGGAGAGAACAGTGATGACTCTGCAAATGTCTTGATCATGTTTTGCGATGAAATACGCCATATCTCTAGCAGTTCTGCTGCAGGATTCAAATGCTGTTTCCTGCTCTGAAAGAGGAAACTCGTGTCTTTGTTGAACTCATTTACACAAAGTTACCGCTAGATGGCAGAAGTGATTTACAAACATTCCAGCCAAGCAGATGTGTTTCTTCTTTGCACTTCTAAAAGTATTCCTACCCCAACAACTGCATTATAGTTCAAAGATGTACCGTGTTTAGGCTGTCAGTGGCGACGATTGTAGTGAGACTTTCGTGCAGGAGCGTGAGAATGAATTTTATGCCGATAAACTTCACAAAGCTTTTTAAAACGTCGCGGTTGAAGAATGAATATGGTCAATTTAGAAACAGTGGAAGATAGAAACATATTTATATACAAGACGTGGGTGTTTAGAATGAAAAAGTTACCTTCTTGTGTCTAAATAAAATGTATATTTTGTTTCAATCAACTACAACTTAATACAACTACTATTAAGTGTTCGAGAAACCAGTAATTTCTCTGTCCGTGAACGCAACTCGTGACATAGCCGGATGTTTGTTTCCCAAACAGCATCAAACTTTCAAAACAAAAGCCCAATGACCTTTAAAACCGAGGAGGGGGAACAGTTGCTTAAAGGACGTGCACTTTTATTTTGAAATTATTGACCGGAAAAGCCGTCTGTCTGTGTTTTGAACGGAGTTCAGAAAGTGTTGAGCCAGAGAAAGCCGCACTTAAACAAACCGTTGTAACCGTTTCGAGCGCGGCTCAGCTCGCGTGTCTCCACCGGGATGCAGCGGGAGTCGTATCCCTTCGTGGAGGACAGCTTCAGCCGCTTCCCGTCTCAGAGCAACATTTACGGGCTGTGCCAGGCCGGGGAGCAGCAGCTGCTGGCCGCCACTCTCAAGGGAAAGGTGGTGTGTTTCAGGTACCAGGAGCTGCAGCAGAAGGTCCGGCCGGTGGCCAGAGAGGTCCAGTTCACCTACATACCAGGTACTGCAAACTCCCCGCAGAGAAGAGGCGAAGAGCTCGCACTGTCAATGATTGATGCTGATTCCAAAGTTTTTTCTAGTTGATGCTGAGATCGTATCAATAGATGCATTTAACAAGTCTCCCCCCAAGAGAGGACTGGTGGTGGGCATCACCTTCATAAAGGTAGAGCTGACCCGATCCTCGTCGTTCTCATTGGTGCTCCTCTGATCAGCTGATCTCCTCCCACAGGACTCCGGGGACAAAGCCACCCCCTTCCTGAACATCTACTGCGACTATGAGCCCGGCTCCGAGTTTAACCTGGAGTCAATTGCGCGTGAGCGAAGACGCATGTGCACGAGCTCTTTGTGACAGTGCACGTACTGATGCGTGTTTGTCTGAACAGAAAGCTGCCTGAACCTGGAGCTGCAGTTCACCCCCTTCCAGCTCTACCACACAGAGTGAGTGAGAGTGTCTGCCTGTGGAGAGCTCCAGCATCAGAGTTCTTACAGCCTTTGTTGCCGTGGTAACCGAGCCCAGGGGTCACTCAGTGAAACATCCACAGCAACCAAGACAGGCTTCACAGTGAATCTGCTGGCTGTGTTCACCATGCTGACATTTCACAGGTGGCTCAAAACGAGTTTGAACCTTTCAGACTAAATTCACGTGTTTAGATTTAGTCATCAATAAGGAAAATGCATTTCAAATATTTACAACTAGATTTGTAACCGTTTCTTTCCTGAAACAAAAAGTGATGATTGTGTCACGACTTCATCTTGTCAGAGGAGCACATTTGAATCTTTGTGTGAACTCCTGCCCTCTCATTAGGCCATACGGTTGTGAGCTTTTTCTTAAAGTGTCGTCCCTGTCACACTTAGATTGATTTTAAGCGTTCCCAGTGGTCTTTTAATTATGATTATACTATTATTAGACAAAATAAAACAAAATCAAAAACACCTGTAGTTTTCAAGAACAGAGTTTCTGCAGAGAGCCAGGAGTTCATTAGAAATTCATCTCTCAGTTGTGGGCGGGACTACTGACGCAAAGTAAGCCTGCTACGATTTCCCATCATCCATCTGTTTACACGCTCTCCCACTAGCTTATAACCCCTCAGACCCCCAACCTAACATTAGAGGTGCAACAAAAATGGTGAGCAAGATTGGTGCTGTCCCATTTTGAGCCATTCCAGTCCAAACAAGAAAAACTGCGACATTCATGGATCTATTTGTCTGCAAATGGATGCATCAGAATGGAGCAGAGAGATTGTAACCCGCCAATTGTAGCAGCTGCATCACACCTACCTTTTTCCAACGGCATTTTTTCATCTGCTACTGATTCACAACAATTCGAATAAAGCTATACTCAGAAATGTAGTTTAATCTTAATTATCATAGGTCCTCCATTGTGAGAAAAATGCTACAAGAACATGTTAAAAACATCAAAAACACAATTTTATTGGAGTGGGTCTTTAATTCTTCAGTGTAAAAGGCCTTTCTTCAGAATCAGGATGAGAAGATGTCATCTGAGAAAAGTCACTCCTCCACATGAAAATAGTGAATTGAGAAGACTCAGGCATCTGTCAGGATGTGTGTTCTAGACATGTTCCATCAATTGACATGGGGTCAGTGTTGCTTAGTTGGGCAGTTTTGATTCAGAATTTGCTGGCAAAACTTGCTTTGGACCCATGGACATAATTTGGGTGGGTTTGGGATCAGTTCTCTGATGTTTAGTTCCTTTTTGAAATATGTTTCAACCAACATGCTGTCAGGCCAGGAGGCTGGTGAAACAGCACTGAGCTCTGCCACGCAGCAAGTTGAGCAGTCCCATACAAACTGGGTTGAAGGTGTGCCTTCATAATGTAATAATGTAAAAATGTAAAGCTTTTTTCCTGTTTTTATGCATTGTACACATTTTTATTACCTGACCCCACTTTCTACTTAATAGCCAATGTGTTTTACTTATTTAGTGTTCAGATCTGACATAAAGCTGCACTGAAAAGATACAAGGTGAGGCAGGCAGGAAAACAATTGTGCTTTAAGTGACATTAATAAAGAAACAATAGATCATTTGTGTATGAATTCATAGCATTTTTGGGAGGATTTTTACTGTTGGTGTTGCACAAAATTCCCTGTTTATACGCAATTAGAAAAATGCCAAATAAGTTTTTGGAATAATCTCAGAATTAATCGCAAGGTATTTGGTTTTGTTTTTTATGTTTTATTAATACTTGGAAATGTTCATATTCACAAGAACAGTTTCCAAAAATGAAACCACTTTTTAATATGTGTCACAAAGAAAATTCATGAAAAGTAAAAATGCAAGAATATTTTCCACTTTTCTACATGATAAGAAGTTACACCAGAACCCCTTTTATTTGATTAATTGTATTTTTCCGTTTCCTTATTTTTCATGATTGTAATTGATGTTTGCTAAAGTACCACTAGGAGTCCTTATTGGGCGGGAAAACCATGCCTCTGTCTGATCACACTGCACAGGGACTGAGTGGCTTCAGCATTGTGGTTTGAGAAGATATTTAGGAGGAACATTCTAGACATCCAAAATGTAACTTACAGGATAAGTTATATTACTTTCAGAATCAGTTATATCAATGGAATAGCATGATAACTGTATTGGACATTTGTATAATCAATGACCTAAAAGAAAAGAATGATGTTTCTCAACAGAATTACAGCTGTCTGCTTGGTCAGTCTGCCAGAAATGTCTACATCAACAAATGGTCTGCACTCATTAATCACTTTACAGTCTATTTAAACACCACTGAAGGCAACTAAGGACTCAATTTTGCTCATGGACACTTTCAAAAGTGAGTGGTTTGATTCCTGGGAGTGAACTTCTCCACCTTGGAGCCAGAGCTACTCATAAAATTTGGGCAGTTTTTATGAATCGTCGATCAAAGAAAACGTGACTATTGAGGAAAGTGCAGACTGTCTCAGAGCGGTTTACAGATTGAACATGACGTTCCTGTAAGTGTTTGCATGCTCCCCCCGACAGAGTGCAGTGTACTGATGGAGGCAGGGAGACGGTGTTTCTGCTGAGCGGACATGACCAGAAGATCCATCTTTACATGGAGGTCAGATCAGCTCCTCAGTCTGTCATCTGGGTGATTGTGTGAAAGTCTCTCTCTGGATTCTACCTGTGGCTCAGCTTTAAATTCCTGCTTCCAACAGAATGCCTCCCTGCACCAGTTTGAGGAGCAGCCAGTGGAGAACCTGTTCCCTGAACTAAAAGAGCTGCCCAGCAAGTGAGTCTTCTCAGGTCTCCTCAGTCCTGGTTTGTCATGTGTGAGGAAAGTTCATCACTGATACCTAACCCTTTGTCACACTTGTGCCCCCCCTTCTTCCGCAGTGTGTTATGGTTGGACATGTTGAGCATAGCTGGGGGCCGGCGGCTCTCAGCTTTTGGCTGTCAGAACGGCTGTGTTGGACTGGCTCTGGTCAACCAGGCTGGACCAGGTAGGTGAACAATGAACAGCCTGGAGGTCAAACGCATACAGAAGACCGTGAACACGGAGACGGCACTGTAGACCCAATCCCAGGGTGCAACACGGCTCTCTGGGGCCCCAAGTAATACATTTACACTGAGCTCCTGCAGTAATGTGACTTCCTAGATTCTTAGTTTTTACATTTTGTCTCTCGCAGTTGAAGGGTTTCTATGATGAACACTACAAACCAAACTCAGCTTTTTAAGTGGAACAACATGTAGAACTAGAATAATTGAATGTAAATGAATGTTTCGATACCAAGATTGCTGACATTTTTGAAAGTATGAAGGAGTTTTTACGTGCTGAAAAACGTATGGAAGAAAGTAAGAGAATCACTCGTCACTAGTCAGCAGGAAGCCACCTGGTCTCTGATTGGACAGTTTCATTTGTGGCCGTTCAATCATATAGACGTGTAAAGATGGGGACAGAATTTGCAACCACAACTTCAGGAGTTCACACGCAGTTTTTTGCTTCATATCTGCAAAAAAAAAAAGCTCTAAAAAACGTTGAAATTATTTCCCAAATGCAAATCTTTTTTACGGGCACGCAGGTCCCTTTTTACACATTTGCAGAGCTAAATTGGGCAGATTTATTTTGTGGTTTGAAGAAACTTGATTTATGTGTGAACATGCAGTTGCTTTTGCGAATCCTTTCAGTTGCGGTTTTGAATCTTTATGGCCTTACATTGATTCCATAGTAAAAGATGATACTTGTTCTGTAGAAAATGCGGGGCAGGCCGCGACCTCCCTGTGTGCTCTGAAGCAGGGGGGGCTTGCTCCCCACCAACAGTCCTACAACTCAGAAGTGAATTCCTAATGAACTCCTGCCACTGTGCAGAAGCTTTGTCCCAGAAAATGACACAGGTTTTTTGATTGTAACTAACAGCAGCATAATCATATTTAAAAGACCACTGGGAACACAGATCAACAGATCCAAATATGATCAGAGTGGGACTTTAACTGTTTGGAGTGACCTTAGAGTTCTATGATGTTCTCATAGCAAGGACTTTCTGACCTTCCAATAATGGTTCTCAGCTGGACGGTGACATGAGGATGAACCTCTTTGCATCAGTGAAACGTGTTGAGTGGAAGTCAGTCCTGTTAGACTGCAGACTGGCCCTGAAGTTTTTCTCTCATAAACAAGTCTTTTTAAATTTGGGGGGAGGACTTGAGCTTCAACAGGTTCTTTGTGTGTTTTGATAAGAACTGCTGCAGACCTGGCGAGTGCAGTTCGACAGTCCCATCTCTACAGTCCTGCTCTTCCCACTGAGCTCAAATCCCAAGTCCAGTCGGCTCAACGCGGAGGAAAGTATGGACAGGCAAGACGGACTCCTCTGCATTTCATGTGCACTGTGGCTTAGAATTATTTTCCGCTTTTCCAGGGGAGGATACAGATGGCTACAACCTATTGATAACCAGCACGGTTGAGATGGCAGTGGTGTACAGGTGTGTCAAACCCCGCTGTGAGAGTTCAGTTCTCCTGAAGGGCAGAGCTGGAGTCTCATGTGTGTCTCTGTGCGTGTCTCAGAGACGTCCAGGAGCGAGGTTTGTCCTGTTCTGCCTGTCTCTCAGAGAGCGATCAGTGGGACGCAGTGCTTTGTGCTTTGGTCATCGACCTGGATTTTGACGGACAGAAGGAGGTGCTGCTGGGAACGTATGGACAGGTCTGTGCACTCAAACAGAGGGACGACACAGTGGCAGAAATCATCATTCTGTTGGAAGGCTGGTTCATTGCACATGCTTACAAGAGCAAGGCAAGCGGTCTGTTTGGTCAGTCCTTTTCAAATGTTCATGATTTGTGGAGCAGAGATCCTTCTACTTCATGGGTCAAAGCTTTGGGTTACGCAGCTGCTGCACCATTATAGAAGACGAGCTTTTTCTCAGTAGACATTTGATTGACTAATAGTTGGTGTTTTGTGTTGGACAAATGTTCATAGCTATTTCATGCTTGTCTTTCTTCTCCAGTGATTTTTTTAGCAGCTTATGTCGTTTCCTGGCCCTTGCTTGTTTTTAGGCTTATTGTCTTAAATATATCTACATATTTTGCATGTTCTCCAACTTAGAAATTATGGAGTTGTCTGAAATTTTCCTCCCAGGTGCATGCCCACTGTGAGAGCCATAATCTAAAAAGCTAAAAATCTAAAAGCCTGAAATCACACTGTAGAATGTTTGAAATCATGTATTTGTCTGGTAGTAATTGCTCCAACAGTGGATCTTTTTTCAGCAAGCTGCTTGTCATTTACCCCGTAACCCTTTCCAGCCTTATGGAGGTCTGCAATTTTCTCTGGTGTCCTTGGACAGCTCGCTGGTCTTGGCCATGTTAGTAGTTAGTCTTACTGATTGTATGGCGTGGACAGCTGTCTTCCTCAAACAGGTGCTTCTAATTAAGGATCATAAGTGGAGGTGGACGGTGTAGGCGGACTAACGGGTTTTAGAGGGTGAGAATTCTAGCCGATAGACAGGTGATCAAATACTTATTTACAGCAGTAGCATATTAATTATTCAAAGGATCCCACAGTGTGATTTCCAGATTTTTTTTAGATCATGTCTCTCACAGTGGACATTAACCTAGGATGAAAAGCTCCGACCCCTCCAGGGTTTCTAAGTTGAAGATCTTGCAAAAACCTCAGGGTGTTTAAATACTTATTTGCCTCGCTGTATTTATTTATTTATTTTACAAAAAAAGCGCCGGCGTGAGACCACTGGACTTGTGCTGTTAGTTCAGTACACGCACAGATTTCCTAACAGGTAAGCAAAGAAGAATAAAAGTTCGATCCTAACCTGCTGCAACGGCAGTAAAAGTTGTTTCATTTTTCATGGGTAACATCTCAGAGGCTTAGATGAGACAGAAGTTGCACCTTTTTTGTATCACTGCAAAGAATGGAGATCACATGACATGCGATTACATTAAGAAGTCCTGTTGAGTGTTTTGCATTTAATATTTTCACGAATTAAACATGTTCTGCACAAGAAAGAATCTGTTCCTGATGTTGCAGCCCAGCACAAAAGGGCAGATCTCTTTTCTAGCTAATTTAAACCAGTATTAACCGGAATTAACCATTTTAATCAGTCTTTACTGATCATATGCCTTTTACCCTCCTTGATTGTCCTAACCAGTCTTTTATACATTATAACAAGTATTAAGTAACTTTAACCACCTGTAACCAGTCTAAACCAGCTCCAAGAAATTCTAACCAGCTTTGACCAGTCTTAACCATCTGTAAGCAGTCCAAGCCAGCTTCTAGCCAACATTTTCCACTTTTAACTAGTCTTTACCAGGTCTAACCAGTTCTAACCAGCTTTGACAAGATTGACTCAGCTTTAACTAGCCCTTACCAGTTGTTAATAGTCTTTACCAGCTTTAACCACTTCTAACTAGCATATTTCTGCTTTCACAATTCCCAACCAGCTTTGCTTGTTCCTAACCAGCTTTAGCCAGTCCTAACCAGCTATGATCAGTCCTAACTAACTTTAACCAGCCCTAACCTACTTTTTTGTTACCAGTACTAACCAGCGGTGAACAATCCTAACCTTAATTTTTCAGTTTTAACTGGTCATTAACCACCTGTGATCAGTCCTAACCAACTTTACCTAGTCCTAACCAGCATTTTATAAATACGTTTAAAAAAGAAACAAGTTAACCAGCTTTAACTAGTCTTTACCAGTGTTAACCACCTGTAAACTAACCCCATTAACCATCCCTAACCCATCTTAGCTGTGGTGCAGGACTAAGCTTGAGCAAAACCGTTCACAGCGTGCTCACAGTTTTCCCTACATGTGATCTTTATGTAGAATTGTTCTTGTCCGTTTCGCAGGAATTACTTTGTTACAAGTTCCAGCCAACAGGAAGCAGACACGAGCAGTTTCAGCTGCAGTGGAGGCGGAGCTTCAAGAGTCCCTTGTTGTCCATCACTTACTTAGACCTGACGGGAGACGGTCTGAAAGAACTGGCTGTGCTGACCTTGAAGGGTCTTCATATCTTACAGGTGTGATGCAGAATCTGAGATCTTCTTCAGACCTTTGACCCCTCACTGATGATGATGATGATGATGATATTCATTGAACTGTGAGTATCTTCGGTTTTTCGTCTCCCCTTTCAGCACAGTCTTTCCGCCACTGCTGACCTGCTCCTTGTGAGGCTTGCCCAGAAGGTTTCCACACTGAAAGACAGTTCTGAGCTTCAGCCAGAGCCCACATCAGACCGTGATCCAGCCTTGGAACTGGAGGCTTCCACTCAGACATCTTCTTGACCACTTCACTTCGTTTTCTTCAGGGGTCAGAATGCAGTCAGGTCAGCGATAGGTGCTGAGAAATAGTGAGGAATTAATGTTCACTTGAGGATAACATAAATTATTAACTGGAGACAGGTAAGAAAGAATCAATGATTATTCTGTTCCATTTTTATTGTAACTTTAGTTCTGCATTTTTACTTGATCAAATATCAGAGCATCCAAGCCTGCAGCTGACAGTTTCATTGTTCTATCATTAATGCTAATGTTTGTAAATGATTGCTGCATCCTGTAAATACCAGTTAATAAACCCTGATCACATCAGTGTTGAGTCCAGGAGTTTTTGTTGCATTGTTGGCCTCCTCCCCCTGCACTGGGGGCGGGGATGGAGGGTATCAATAACCAAAACAGCTCCTCTGAACTAAGTTGAGGAAGACATTGTTTCTCAGTCTATCATTCATATTCATATAAAAGCAAGATTCTCAAACACGAATATTATAATTGTAGTAGTTTTAACTGTGTGGTTAAATAGAAAGCAGGTTTTATTACATTTAATTTTAAATGACTCCTGTAAATGCCTGCTGTAAAGATGTCAGGATTTTTGTCATTTTGTCTTTTCTTGAGTTTCTGTGCACCTGAAGATCCATTCACCTGTGGATCCGGATGAGCAGTCACAGCTGCCTGCACTTTGCTGATTAGCCACACTGTATTTAAGGAACTCTCTTTGTGTTCATCGTTCACTTGTCTTTGTCAGTTTGGTTTTCATGTCTTTTCCCTTCACAATCAGAGATGACCTTAACTTCTGGTTCTTCCCTGTTTACCTGATCGTAACATGAGGGATGATAAGAACGGGGCCTCATGAAACATCAGGCTGTGTATTTACCCGTCAGTGTTTCTGACCAGGTCCAATCGCGCCATTGGCTTATTTAACATAAAAGAAACACATTGTAAGAAGGATTTCATATTTACACAGAACAGAAATATAAACACAAACCTTTTGACTTTGCTCCCATTTGTCACGAGATGAACTCAAAGATCTGAAACATTTTCTACAGAAATTACCTTTTCGCTCGAATATTCTTCACAATTCTGTCTGTGATAGTGAAAACTCCTCCTTTGCTGTGATCATCCATCCCACCTTACAGGTGTGCCATATCAAGATGCTGATTAGACAGCATGATTATTGTACAGGTGTGCGTTAGACTAGCCACAATAAAATGCCTCTCTGAAATGTGCTTTTTGGTTGTGTTGGTGGGGTCTGGAAACTAATGAGATGATGCCAATTGACACATTACCCAAACTGACACAGTATTAACATGGTGTTGCTGCCTCTCTAGTGATCCCTGCAGTGATTCTGAAATCATTGCAGGTGAATAAAATAAGAATTAGATTTTAAAAAAAGACAGTTAAAGCCCCACCTGAAGGAAAATGTCTGTTGTTGAACATGTTCTTGTAGCATTTTTCTCATGATGGAAGAACCGTATAAAGAAAACTAACTTTAAAATTGTGTATCTGAGTATTTCTTTCTTCAAGAGGTGGTAAATTAGGAAGAGAAATAAACACGCCTTTTGAAAAGTCTTGTTTTTGTGACAGAAACCACATTCATGGGGCCACAAGCTCCTGCTCCACTCCATTCTGATGCAACACTTGCAAACAAATACTTTAGATCTATGTAAATCTTAGTTTTTCTTGTCTGCGCTGGCATCTGGATCAAAGCTCTGATATTACTCACTATTTTTTGTTGCAAATGTTAATGCTAATGTTAGGTTGGGAGGGACACAAAGTTAGCTGGAGAGAGCGTGAACAAAGGGATGATGGGATATGAAGGCCGACAGTCTCGCCCACAACTCAAAGGTGAATTCCTAATGAATTCCCGCCGCTCTACAGAAACGATGTCCTTGAAAACAACTGTTTTTCTAAAAAGAAAAATGTGGCTAAATACAGAAATATCATAATTAATTTCACAACGTGAAAAATAGATCAAAAGATGATTGGAGTGGGACTTTCACCCAACATCAGCCTGTTTGATCTTGATTAGACTGCTGTCAATTAAACTATGATCTCATCAATGTGTAATTTTTTGCTCAATTTGTTTGCTGAGTTATGATGTTTATGAAAAGAGTTTAACGTGATTAAAACTTTGTTTGTTAATTCTACAATGAATTAGTATGTTAAATAATCAAAGATTTCTATAAAAACATGAAGTTATTAATCTATGTGAACATGTGTTAATCTGTCATCCATTTAATTGTATTTTACTTTGGTGTTGAATCACACAGAAAAAACGACTAAAACTTGATTACTTCATACATTTAAGCCAAAGAGAAATATTTCGTCTAAAGCTTGTTAAAGAACTGTCATTTTTACAAACATTGCAGAGTCACACGAAGCCTTTTGTGTAAAAAACATTTTTGAAAAAGTTACATTTTCTTAGATCCTCACGTGAGGATTTGCATATTCTTCATTGCCATGTTGAGTTCTGCATCGATATAAGATAGGTCTGTGGAGTTGATACTTCACCTATAGGCCTACAGTAAAATAAAGTTCATTTACCTGAAAACAATTAAAACTTTCTACAGAAAAGAATAGACACATTCAAAAAGTAAATAATGCCCAAAGGAGGAAAATATTTGCCTTGCTTACCTTTAAAATGATTCCAGATTGGGCAAACTTCTTATTGGAACTATCCATGAAGTCAGACGTTACAGTTTCATCTTCATTCAACAGATCCTCGACACCAGGCTAAACGAAGAGCAAAACTTACAAATCCAATTTGGCGCAGCTCATCCAAACAACAGCCGTCCTGTTTCGGTCACATGATTTTTCTTAAACGGAAACACGCACCGATGCAGGATTTCACTTTAGTGGGATCCACACAGTGCTGACGCACCAGTGTAGCTCATTCCATCACAACTGAGAACACAGAAAAGCCTCATTAGTGTTAAGTAGTGTTAAGGTGCTGCACAAATAATACAATTTAAAGCAGTTTCATACACTTATTGCACACAAAGGGTAAATAGTGATAGCCATAAATCCCATCTCTAATCTACAGTAAGGGTAGGAGGAGGTTGAGGAGGTTGGAGGAGAGACCACTATCATGCCCCATGTATGGTACCTGGAACCAGCCTTTGGGCTCTGGAGCGTAAGGCTAAAGCTTCTGTGCCTGATGACTGCTGTATGCCTCCTGGTTGTTTGTTCCTTCGAGTCTCCGCTCCCAAGCGCTGCAGTGGGGACGCTCCTCTCGACTGTACCATCCTGGAGTTACTAGGACTGTCTTCTTATCACCAAAATGCTTTTGGTGGCCCTTTGTTGATAGAAAGTCTTTTGTAGCCCTGTCCTGTGTGTGTGTGTCTGAATACATTTTTTTTCTCTACTCCTACAGCTTCTCCCTACCCCTAAATTTAGCCCTCAAAATGGAGAGATAGGAAAAATGGTGTCTTCAAATTTGGATGGCACTAACCCTTGATGACATCATCAATAGTTGCAGATCATCTATGCTAGCGTGTAGCTGCCAGCACTCTGACAATACACAGCAGCATCAGTTTTATAACTTTAAAAAGTCCTGCTAAAACAGCAAGCTATTACTTCTCTGCTTCAGAACACACCCACGTGAAGAAATGCATTTCTCCTCCGAGGCTACGGCCCAACATGGCTCACCCTACCGGCAGAGGGATACAGAACTTGAAGCCCCTTTGCTCTACCCTTAAGAAAACTATTTCAAACACCCTAATCCCTTCAAATGCCCCACAAATTGGAGGGGTAGGGAGAAGCCAGAGGGGTAGAGTAAGAATTCCTCAAACCTCACCATATGGACTCCTACAGAATCTACCTGTGCCCTCATGCAATGGAACCTCATCCTCCAGATCATAGTTTCATGTTGTTTTGGGTTGCCTCTGGTGGAAGGTTGGCGCCAGTGTTGGGCAGAGAAGCCGCCATCAGTGTGTGTGAATGTGTGTGTGACTGCAAAGCGCTTTGGGGCGTCAAGGAAGGTAGAAAAGCGCTATGCAAGTAAACACACTTTACCATTTATCACCAGACGTCCCAGATCCAGAGGTAAAACTGATACTAAAGTCCCACTCTGATCACCGTTTGATTTCTTTTCAGAGCATTCTCAATGGTCTTTAAATTATGATGATGCCGTTTTTAACCAAAGTAAAAAACATGTGTGGTTTTCTAGGACATAGTTTCTGCAGAGTGAAAGGAGTTCATTTGAAACTTGAGAATATTTGAAACGCCATTATTTTGTTTTCTGTTATTTTATAAAGGTAAATGGTAGAAATAAAGTATTTTTTGACATAGTAAAAGGATGTCTCATCTGTAAACTGATGCCTTTGGAAGATTTTTCATTCTTTTCTTGGGTTCTTTATGCACAATAATAGAATATTTTACCCGGGGGGCCCAAACTTTTGATCCCAACTGTGTGGGTCCTCTATCATCAGAAAGATGCCACATGAAGATGGGAAAAACACTACTTTTATTGCAGCGGGTCTTTAATGGACAGCTTTAGCTACATTGGTTCATGCAGTTCCTTTGCCAAAGCTGCTATTCAACAAAGAACTGAAGTTTTGGAGAAAACTTGCAAATCAGCTGCGGGACTTTCCCAACACAAACACATTCAGAATGCCAAATGAATTCCAGAGATCTCAGGGAAGCAAAGGTGTAGGCGCAGGTGGCGATTCGCCTCCTTTTTAAAGATGGGATCGAACAATCAGGACAAGTAGAGACGCTGTTTAGTTTTTTTTTTGTTTGCTTGTTTGTTTGCTTTTTTTTTTTGTTTGTTTGTTTTTTTCGTGAATCGGTTTGCGGCTCTGCGGGCAGGAATTCTGCGGCGGGTCTGCGGAACGGCCCGCTCATCCCGACGAGGTCTGCGGGATCGTGTGGGAGAGAGCCGCGCGCAAAGGCTCCCGCAGGTCCCCCTCCCGCCACTGCCGCTGCGCTTTGAGGTGCGGGTTGTTGTGAGCGTCAACAGGAGCCGCTGAGCGAGCACGTGCGACTTTCACGAGCTTCTTCCTCTGTTTGGGTCCGCGAGAGCAACAACGACGTGCGCGAGAACAAGCGGCCGAGTTTCTGCCCCCATCTGATCCCCGAGACCGTCTGAACCGAACCCCCCCCCGCGGCGCTTCCCCGGCTATGAGGCGGTGAGGGCGCTGCGCGTGCGAGCGGAACAGCGCGCACTCAACGACGGCTCCGGCGGAAACGATGATGACGGCCGGTGGAGAGGGTGGAGGGTCAGCCGTGGACCACAACGGGATGTACTCCAGTCCAAGCCTCCACAGCCCGCAGCACCCGCACATGGACACGGAGAACGCGGACTCCCGCAAGCGGCCGCTGGACGCGCCGGCGGAGGAGGCCGGCTGCACCAAGCGCACCAACACCGGAGGTAGGAGTCCGGAGGAGGCGCCGCTGCTCCTCTGTCTCACGCTCTCCGCGTGTGACAGCCCGAACAACAGCAGGTGATCATGCACGCGCAGAAGGTCAGAGTCTCCAAAACAGGATCCTCTGATCCACTGGCGTGATCTTCTGATCCACAGTCAGGATCTTCTCTGATCCACGGCTGCTGTAACCCGCAGAGCTCTAAAGATCTCTTCATATTCTTTGCTGGAGCTGCTAGAGGCTCAGCTGAGCAGCTGGACTGTGTTGTTGATCCTCTGGTCTTTGAGCTAAACATCTCTGTGGGACTTGAGGGCCTGTTTCTGTGGATCCTACAGACCAATGAGAACATGGCTGAGTTGTGTTCAGGTGATCCAAGCAGCATAGAAGCAGGTGAATGTCCCTCCAGACCTTAAAGACTCTCAGCTGCCAAACGCAGGATCACAGGGTGTTGCGCTCTTCAATGATGGAAGTGATGATGATACAATGATGATGGATACAAAACAAAAGAAATACATACTAGAGCACGGTTGGTTTTATGGATACTGCAGCAGACATTAGGAGGTAACTGTAGTGTGGAGGGGTCACTCTAGAGCAGGGGGGCCTCGCTGATCCCTCTGTCTGTTTAAAGTTGTTTCCGTTTTGCTCTGCAGCTCACTGCTCACTCCACAGCTCCATGTTAATTGGAAGTCTTCAGAGAATAGTCAGTTTCTTTAGCAGATGTCTTTGTTTTTCCCTCCACACTCATTTACTGACAGCAGTTTCCAACACCTTCCAGTCTCCATTAACACCTCTGAAACTACGAGGAAGTTCCTGTTCCTGCTTGAAGGAAAGTTCTCCTCTTCCTGAACATCTCAGCCATTTACATTTGAAAATAAGCTGCTGTGCGATGACACCTGAAACAGATTCACAGAGAAACACAGAAAGCTCAAAGACATCTCTCTGTTGTCCTGGTTTCTTAGGTGATCACAGCATTAAAGCAGGAATTCCTGCTCCTACCTGTAGTCAGATTACATCAAGATCTATTCTGATTACATGTTGAAGAACTTTGAAATAGTTGGAATCTTCCTTTAAGTTCAATAAAACACATTTTTTAATTTCTACACTGATTCAGAAGCACATCAGGATAAAGTCTCGTTATGTGAACAGCAAAAGACTCCCAGCCAAAGATTGTAGGATTTGAGTGTTGTTTTTAAGGGAACTGGATGAACGCTGGGGCAGGAGCGTCACACCTGTGTTTGTGCAGCTTCATCTCCAGTCACCTGAAGCGCAGAAGACAGGAATGACTTCCTTTTCAGTCAGATAATGGTTTTCAGCATAGCATGAACCTTTCAGACTGAAAAAGGATAGAGGCGTTTTTCCTATTCTAACAGTCAGTGGGCAATCTCTCTGGGTAGGTCAGGGGTTCAAATCCCAGGCTTGAGAATTGTATCATTAGGCAAGTCATTTCATTGTTGAGTCCCCCAAGTACCCCAAAGAATAGAAACATTTGAAAGTAAATTGATTTAGTGTCTGAAAGCTGAAGTGAGATCTTGCATAAGAAGAAGTTGCACACATCCCTTCTTTTTTCCAAACCTGCTATATTCCAATGCTGGGTCACAAGGTCGCTGCAGCCAACTCTGCCACTGAAGGGCCAAGGTGGAGTTTACCCTGGACAGTTCTGTAGTCCGTGGCATGTTAAGACAGACTATCACACATTCACACCTCAAGGACAGTTTACAGACACAGATTAACCTGTGAAGCAGAGTTTTGCACTGTGGGAGGAAACAGCAGTGGAAAAACATCCACACATGCACAAGCGAACATGCAAACTCCACACATAAAGGACCCAGCAGGGATTCTACCCACGACCTTTTTCTCACTTTGAGCTGAGAGTGCTACACCACTGTGCAGCCCCAGAGTAAAAAATCTGAATAACCCTAATGCATTTGTTGCAAGTTTATAAAAAACCTAAAAAGATTTTTAGGGAAAAAGGCACCAGACCAGTTAAAACAGCTACAAAGGACTGCCTTGTAAACATGAGCTGGAAGTTTAGATCAGCAGTTTAAGTCCAAATGTTCTTTCTAAACCATTTTCATCAGAAAAAAGCAAAACAAACGGCGTCTGCCTTTATTTCTATAAAGCCTTTGTTATTGCGTACATTGAAATCCACAGGCCAAAGCCTGCCTGACTGAAGGGTTCCAGCCTGAGAATCCTCAGCCACCCCTGTAATCACCAGCCCTTTGACTACATCTGATATTGATCGGGTTATTCGTACTGAACTGATCATTAACATGACTGGCAGTTGCAACAAAGAGCAGAAAGCCTGTGCGCTCTCAGAGCCCGGATGTGCTGTAGTAGCTGTGGACTCAGATTGCTCCTCTTTTATCAGCATCTCTGTTCAAAATGTTCTCCTTCCAAAAGGTTGTGTGTTGTGTTGCTAATGGAAAGGCTGGCAGAGAGAGTTTCTCTCCATTTCATTTTTTATTTCTGGTGGTAAGGACACAGGTGCCCTTGCAGAGCGATGTGACGTGAGCGGACTGTGAATTTGCCAGGTGGCAGTGAAAGAGAGGATGAGCGCGATGGAGATGAAGACAGAGCAGAAAGATGGTCTCTGAAAGAGTCCAAAGAGAAGCTGCTCTGTAAAGAGGACTCAGAGACTTTTCTGGAAGGCGTTGCTTCTGACAGAAAAAGGAGCTGTGATGTTGGGGTTTGATTTGAGAAGGACTGATCTGCATCCAGGCAAAGACTGTCATGTTTTG
Organism: Oryzias woworae; assembly: GCA_016861445.1. Lineage (NCBI taxonomy): Eukaryota > Metazoa > Chordata > Actinopteri > Beloniformes > Adrianichthyidae > Oryzias > Oryzias woworae. The sequence continues at coordinate 3,654,111 of BOLG01001664.1, forward strand.
AATGAAGCAGAAGCCTGTTTCCAGCTTTACTCACATCCACTCACTTAAGTTACCTCTCAGTCTGAGATTTATAGGCGTAGTGATTGGCTTCATCACCCCCCACCACTATTCTGCGGCACTGCCATTTGCAATGGTTGATGAGCCCCTCCGCCCTCTCAAACATGGCCGTCTAAGGGATTGGGGGTGGGGGAAAGGAGAAAAGGAGGGTGGGTGGCGTAAGGCACGCTGTTCCTGATTACTCCACCTCCAGGATCACATCAGCTGCTTCTGTGATCCATGCACCTTTTCTGCCTCTGCTGAAGGTCGTTCCTTATCCGTCCTCGTTTAGCGCGCGGCAGCCTCGTCTTTCTCACTTTTCGCTACAAAGAGTCAGTGAATGGACTGCCGTACTTTATAGTGCTGCGTCAAAAGAGGCGGAGTGGGGAAGAAATTCAATTTTTTGGTACCGGCACCAGGGGAGGTGGGGACGTGACGTGCTGAAAGGAAGAAGCAGCCGATTGGCCGACGGAGGCGTCAGTCCTGCGTGCTGCTGCAGACAGACAGGCCACTCGATGAATATGGATGAGAGCAGTGAAAAGGGTGATGCGGCAGGGAAGACCCCCCCCTTCAAACCGACGCAGGCTTGAACAATGTGTGCCGTCTTTCACTGAAAACACTCAGAGCCTGCATTAGCATTTTCTCAGACAATTGAGGCTCTGGCCAACTGCAGGCATGGCTCGGATGCTGCGGTAAAATCGCTTTTTCCGCACCCACTGATGAATAAGACCTCGGTGAAAAAGGTCGACTGGCCGCATTCCTCAACAGCACCACTGCACCTATGCCTAGGCTAATGTTGAGATCCCCTTCAGAGATTGTGCTCTGGCATTGATGGCGATCTGACAGAGGACTTTAGCAGCAGCAGATCTCAGAATGGGTAAGCTTCTAACTCTTTTTTTTTCCTGACTTGTTGAATTAATCCATCATGCCAGACTGTGGGTACTTTCATTCATCTGAAGCCCATTATCTCATTCTTGCCCGTTTTCCTTCCATCGTCCTTGCTCCTCTTTAGAGCAGGTTAGTGCATTGAAATGCAGAATGAGTACTTGGAGGGGTTGCGAAAAGGAGGGAGGACAGTCACAAGGCATTTCCTCCTGACCCACCCCCCTCAAGTGACTTAACTAAACACATTTGGCTCAGACACCTTGTCGCTCCTCCAAGTCATCCTTCCAGTTTTGGAAGCTCGGGTTTGAACTAGCACCCCACTGGCTCGGCTGCCCACTGTGCCCTGCTGCTCCCATTCCCTGGCGACAGATTGGCATGTTTACTCTACCACATGACGCCATTAAAACCTGTTACTGTGATCTCAGACACCAGGACAGAATTAATTATTGACTAATGACAGCAAACGGGCTGCGAGGGTGACGGAGGAAACCTTTGTGGTTGGGTCCCCTGCTGGCTTTGCTGTGGCTAAAGAGGAGCCAAAAGTTACGCAGTGGGTTTGAGCTCGTCTGTCAACAACAGGTCCTCTTCGGATGTGGGCATGCTCTCATCAGCATCATTTGAAGGCATTTCTTTAGCCACCTGTCACGCATCAGGAGTGGAAGGCTCAGAAAAGAGCTTTTTCACACCAAGGTCATTTTCCGTTTAATGCTGCGATGAAGCAGAGCTGCAATACTGCACAAAATCCAAATATCAAAAGACGAGAGAGATTATCCAAGCGAGGAATTAGATGAGAATCCTGAGATTTTCCACCTGTTTCTAATCTTGAAACGCATCACGTAGGGCCGATCTGACCATGCAATATCACTTCATGCAGGTGCCCGAATAATCCAGGGGGTGTAGGATTACCTCCATGCTAATGTAGATGTTAATATTTGTCATGGATGATGTGCACAGGAACGAGCCAAGCCGTAATGGAACATGAGAGGCATATTAATGCAATAAGAAGCAGAGCTCACACATGAGCAGAGGAACGTCACATTGCTCATTTAATGACAGCATCTCTGAGGCAACAGGTCGGTCTCAGTCCACCCCCGTCCCTACGCCGTGCCGCCAAGCCTCAGCGTTCAGCATTGCCCGCACGCCGACAGAGCACGGCTGCTGTGGCTGCAGTGCGTCCTGCGGCCCCCCCCCTTGAAAGCAGCTCTGTCAGACACTGCTTGGCCGTGCCTTCTTACATCTCGGCTGACGTCACCTTTTTTGGTAACTGAAATGTAGTGAACATGATGTCATTGCATCCCAATCAGCATGCAGAAGATGTCGTTTGCGCTAGAACTTGGATGAACTCGGACCCACTGCGTTCCGTGCCGCTGGGGAGGTCTTTGGAAATTCACTACCACATATTTGCAAATGTAAACGCCTTCTGCAAGTGCATATGAACACCTGCTGGTTGATCAGCTCTTCTTGAAGTCTTCTGCTGATTACTCCTCAGTTGGGATTGTCAGTGAAGAAGCTTTCCTTTTTGAAGGAGCTGTTCAGGCTGTAAACTCTTCAGACGGATAGTTGTCAATCCCTCACTGCTGCTAGTGTCTCTAAACCTCAGAAGCACGGTCCAGACTAGAGGCCAGAGACCTTCTTGCTGCATTCATCTCAAACAAGTCTGAGGATGTTTTCCATGTTCTGTGTTGGTCTGTTAATTGCAGAGGATAACTCTGCATTTGCATTCATCAACTGCCTGGATCAGGAGTTTGTGTGTTTGGTCTCTTTCTTTGTCCACATTGGTGCATTTTGACAGCAGATTAGCTGCAGAGGGAGATAGCTGCCATTGAGCTTTGCTGAATATTTATCAGAGGTTACTAAAACCGACTGGAAATAGTTAAAATTAGACCTCTGCATTAAAGGAAAGGGGGTCATCATTTACTCAACCAGAAATCTGGGACAGGACACAAACCATGGCACCATTCTGCACTGGGACACAAATGCAGAGAGGCTCAAGATGAGACCGCGGCCTCACCAGATCACACACCACATCACCTATGTTCCTCGCTTTCTTTCTCTAACTGCATGTTGAAAGCTGGGTATCTGTGGGCTGGGTTCCCAAATGCTGTGTATGACAATGTGTGGTGCTGCTTTACATGATGTGGCCTTTTCCTACTTTGTGTGTCTAACCCCCAGAGGAGGGCGAGTACTTCCTGAAGGTGCTGATCCCCAGCTATGCGGCAGGCTCTATAATTGGCAAGGGGGGCCAGACCATCGTACAGCTGCAGAAAGAAACTGGTGCCACCATTAAGCTGTCCAAATCCAAAGACTTCTACCCAGGTAAGGACAGACAGAACCTCAGTCTGGCAGACACAGAGCTTCACAGACACAAGTCAGAGCAAGGATGATGCCATTTGATTTTCCTCTGTATTTGGCTTCTCAGACGTGAATCGCCATAAACACTCTGAACCTCATCATCACACTGCCTTGAGAGACGAAAAACGATGCAGATGATTCTTGAAATCTCATTAAACCTTTTATTTATAGGGTGGTTTGATGATTTTAAACTGGTTATAATGCTGTTCTTGGGTCAAAGAAGCATCAATTACAAGCAGGGTTACAGTACCTATGCCAGTTTCTGATCTGCTGTCGTATCTGGAACATTTTATGGAGGCCATTTCCTTTCCAAAAAGGAGTGGTGCAGGTTCCACTCTGCAGAGGACCTGAGCACCGTACTGCCTATGCAGAGCTTTTCTGACACAAACGGATAAAAAGTGCCACTCAGAAACAGCAACAGGAGATGAACGCTCATGCCGCTTAGTGACCCCTATCACACGAAGGTCGTAGCAGAAGCATCCCGTCCTCCAGCCTCAGAATGCTGAGGTGGAAAGGAGCTGGATGTCTGTCCTACATGCCTGAGAGGAGGAGCCAACCCGCCAGAAATAACAGATGCCGAGCAGCGGCCTGTTTCTCAGAACCAGATGTTTTCTGTGACATCTAATGAAAGCAAATAATGTCTGTCCAACTGTAGACTATTAGAAAAATAATTTTGCCGTTGACTGAGAAAAAGCAGTCGAAACAGAAATACCTTTATATGATTTTTTTTGTTTAATCAAATGCGTGAACATTTTAGAATTTGAATATGATCACATAATAAAATTACAACATTTTAAAATATGAAGCTGCATGAAATGACTGAGATGACATGACATGCAGGTCAGGGTTCAGCTCTTTCAGTCAGAGAAGGATTTGCTGCAGCCTGTGGTGAAATGGACTCAGGATGTGAATTCAAGCAGGTTCCTTCTCATTTAAGAGTGAGCATCTCTTTTTGAAGTAAAGTTTTGCTGCACATAGTTGAAAGTTGTATTACTAATGCTTGAGTTAGTTCCCATTTTACAAGTTTGTGGTACAATTCCCAGCTGTCTCAAAAGTTCCTGCATGACCCACAGAAAACCCTGATTTTCTGTCTGTCTGAGCAGGTGAAACTACTGCACAGAGGAGCTGCTTTTTTACCACTAGCTCCTTTACCTCTCTGGTTTCTACGGTTGCATCCCCAGTCGAAGGAGACCTGGCCACGATGTGGGCGGGGCATCACCTTTAACTGAACGTCAAAAGACCTGAGAGAGATGAGAATTGATCCCACTCTGATGATCATTAGATTTATTTTCAAAGCGTTCCCAGTGGTCTTTTAACTAGGACTTTTCCGGTGATAGTCAATATCAAAAAAGCTGTGCTGTTTTCAAGGTCATAGTGTCTGCAGAGCCTCTGATGTTGTTGCAGAGTAAGCCTGTCTTGACTTCCCATCATCCCTTTCCTTACTCTCCCACAAGCTTACATCCCCTCTTAATCCCATGCTAACATTAGTGCAACAAAAATGTTGAGCAAAATTAGAGCTATCCAGCCGTACGGTTTTGATGCAGATTCCAGCTCCGAGGAAAACAAAGACGTACACGGATGTGTTTGTCTGCAAGTGGATGCATCAGAATGGAGTGGAGCAGGGAGTCCGCTAACTGTGTCACCTACATTACACCTACAAGCTTTTTCCAGCTGCATTTTTTCATCTGCTCCTGATTCACAACAATTTGAATAAAGAAATACTCAAAAACACAGTTTTAATCTTAATTTTTATATGTTCTTCATGAGAAAAATGCTACAAGAACATGTTAAAAACACTAAACACACCACTTTCATTGAAGTGGGTCTAATTAAACTAAATCGAACAGGCTCCTGCTGCCCATGATAAATCAGGACGTGGAAGGACAACCCTGCTTTTTCCACGCAACATTGGTGGTTTATGGCTGAATTTGAGTTTGAGATGATTGTCATCTCAGACAGAGGATTTCCAGGATGAATGTTAAAATCTGCACGCCTCTGTAGGAACAGCTGTGAGCTGCTGCTACATGTTTACATGTCGGTTCTTTACCTCTGGGAGCTAAAAGTGAGAAACTGGTCAAACTGAACCACGGCAGAGTTTTACTGAGACAAAAGAGGGGCGTGCTGTCTTCTGCATGGTTCTGATGAGCACGACCGGGTTCAGATCACAGGAGGCCGGCCATCATTCTGGGAATGGCTGACGGCTTTAAGAAAACTGCAGCATGCATCTGTATTTCCTACTTTAGATTGTGGACGTGTTCATAGGCCACCACCTGCTCTGCCCATCCCCCTGCTCATTATGGTGATGAGTGAGAAGAGGAGTTCAGGGAGAGCGCGCTGGCAGCCCTTTGAGTGGACACGAGTCAAATGAAAGCAGGGCTGCTTCCCACCACTCTTTCACTGGGTGTGCCGCTTCTGGAGGCCGCTGAAATTTGCTGTTAGATACGTTAGTTGGAACTGCTTTCTGGATGGGCTGATGAGCATCACGTCATGCAGGTCTCATCTCGGATCCTGCAGCAGAGCGGCCTGAGGTGGTTCTTCTGCCGCAGTCCCTGCGACGGTTCTGACTCCTCACCGTCCCTCCAGGAGGAAAGGAAACCAGGAATCCACAGTTGGGTCCTTGGGGGCCAGATGAGTGGAGATACTGGAGGGTGTGGAAGATGCATGATTGTGTGAGAGGCAGGGTCTGGGAGGGCCCCCCAGAAATAGCCTGTTTTAATGTCTATGTGGACATGGCCCCTCTCCCAGCCTTACTCAGGCCAAGCCTCCCTCCTGCCCATTGTGTTGCTCTAAATTTGGTTCCTGGTACTTCAGAGCGTGTGCCAGATGAAGTTGACATCATCCCTCCTTATTTTTCTCTTTTCCTGCTTGTGTCCTCCATGAGAGAACTAACGTGGTCTTTCTTTATCTGGTGGTAACTCTGCTGTGTTACTAAAGACTATAAAAAGAGCTCAGTGTGCGTTCACCTACTTCCACAGAGCACTGGGCACGAACAAGCACACACCCACGTGCACACATCCGCATATTTAAGCAGCTGCAGGCAGCTCTGTGGGAGTCATCATTACACTTAGACACAAACTCAAACCCGCGTTCTTTGTAGCAGCTGCTAGCAAAGTATTGAGTTAGCACAGATTAGGCTGTTGTCCGTGTTCCATCCTCTGCTCAGAAATCTCATGTTGAAGAACAGTGTTTCTGCAAAGCACAAGCCAGAGCGTTCCCACTGAAACATGGAGGAAGCGTTTGTGGAGCACTTTAGGAAGAATCTGACTTAAATTTACGCCATGTCCTAATCCCTAAGAGACTATATACTGTGGGATTATGCAATGCCCTGGATTTTAATGCAGTTCAGACACATGCTAGCTTTTTTTGAACACCTTGAGTGACCTAATTCCACCATTTCTCAAATTGACTAATCATTCAGACGCAATGCATTGTGGTCTATTTTTGCCAATCAAGTGAGCATTGATGCGCTGGTTTTTACAGAGACTTCTGGAAAATTTCCAAGTCACTGGATTTTGGAAATGTAGATTCAGATGCCTTCACAAAATGGCCAAAGCTACTTAGTTAACTAAGCAGTGAGTGAATTTGGACACAGCCTCAGACTTTTTTCCATCTTTTACGCTGCCGTCCCCTGTGATGGGGACGTTTATTGTACACTTTGACCAGAAACCGTTGGTGTTCTGATGCCTTTTTCTCTGCGATACGATGTCACTCATTTATACTGCATCTGCAGGACAGTTTTCTCTTTTTTATCGTCCTATTAGTTGTTAAAGGCCTGTTGGTTAGAAAGACAACAGTTTCTCCATGGTGTTCAGGAATCTGCCTGAGGAATTAGCTAAACTTGGATTTAGGCATTAATGTGGGATTCAAGCTTAAGCATTGTAGTTTTAATTTCCTCTGCATTACAGTCGCCAGCTTTTGCTGATAATAAATCATATCTGATTCGTGGCTCACAATGTAGGTGTTCTGTATCGTTATATTGGTTGATTGATTGATTGATTGATCTGGTTTATTTCAAACATAAATTGGACAATACAAGACAGAAATAGTCGCACAGATTTATCAAAGTCATTACTGAGACAGTGAAATACATTGAAAGAAAAAAAAAGAAAAAAACTAATAAAGAAAAACAAAAAACACACTTTAGTTACCTTTGATTTATTAAATATAGTGATTATTAACTAAAGTCAAGTAGAGCTTGATTAATTGCTTAAAAAAGAGAGGAAATAAGTGAATTTATATAATCCCACCCCTACCATATTCCATGGTGTAGTTTAAAGGTTATTTGTCAATAGTGTTTAAAAGTAATCAAGTATCACTTGAGTTACAATGTTTTATATTACTTTTGATTTAATTTTTAATTATTTTCATTAAAAACTAAAGAATTGAGGATTTTTAAATGACTAAGCGCACTGCAGAACATTTTATGTTTGCGGGAAATATGATATAATAAACTGACCAACATTCCGGCTGTTGACATCATCTGTCTTAGGTAAGGTCAGGGGGCAAGACAATGTGAGAAAAAAATCAGAAAGAATCCAAGTAGTGTGGTTAAGTCAAAGTGATCATGAGTTTTATTTAATGAGTAGCCAGTAATATATCTTCCCTTAATTTGAGATGTGTAAATGTTGAGAACAAAGTGAATATCATGGAGAGTTTATGCTTTTTAAGGAAGAACAAGAGTGCATTCACACAGACTTCATTTAATGAGTGTGAAAGCTCACCTGAACTCTGGTGTGACAATCTTCAGTGTGAATGCAAACCAAAGGCATTTTTACACTGGATCAATGATATACCACATCTTCCATAAAATTCCTAACAGCATAAGCATCTATAAAGTTTGTTGGGTCCACCGATGGGTTCACCGTCCTGCCGGTCCGAGGTAGGCCCTCCCTGATTATTCACACATTTAAGCTGCATTAAAATCCAAAACTTTTAATAAACTCAGAACAACACAAAGAAAAAGCAAAAACAAACAAAAAATAAAACGTTAAACAAAAAAGTTATAAAACCTGGCTCTACAGTCGTTTTCTTTTGGGGTAAGATTTGACCTATGTAACATAGAAGTAAATAAGATGGTTTTTTAAAAAAACAAACTTTATTGTATATTCTTTCAATTTACAGCAATTCACATTCAGTTTAACATTTTTTTAACAATAGTTAACAGAAAACACTACAAGTACAGTTCAACCGGAACACCAACAACATTAACAAACCAGAGTGTTACAGTGTATACATATATAAACTCAAAAAAGATCAAAAATATGCAGTTCCTTTAAGATGTTAAATGTTTTGACGCCTTCAGGTTTTGCATGTGCTCTATTGTTTATAATATGATTTAAAGTCCAGAAAAAATACATTAAAATAGGGTCATGAATTTGACCATTTATACTTGTGAAAATGGAATTTCCCAAAAATAATAAACAGTCGAATAACAAAAATTAAAGTCTTTGATAAACCATATGATTCAAAATATGACATGACATCAGGCATATTAATTGTTACATTGACATTCAGTCTTGTTATTATAAAGTCTTCAACATCAGACCAAAATTTTCTGGTGTAAAAACAGTGAAAGAATAAATGAAAAATTGTCTCTCTGTTCGAGTGACAAAAAAACACAAGACTCATCTATGTTAATTTTAAATCTCCTCAATGTATCTGTGACTGGATAAATCAAATGTAATATTGTAAATGAAACTTCTTTTAGTCTATTGTGAATACGGTATTTATAGATCATGCTGTTTGCTTTTTTCCAGTTTAAGCACCCCATAGTTGAATACCAAAAAAACTGTGCAGGAGCAGGGGGAACTGAACAAGATATTTGATTTCTGATATATTTATTAATTTCTATCTCTCCAATAAAAATGTGATTAATTTCAGCAGTTTAGTTAATGTATGGTAAATGTTTTAGAGTCTGAAGCAAACCTGAAGGAATTGCATCAAAAACAACTCCGTACTCCTTGGATGTCACCGGAAAATTGATTTTCTGAAGGAATTCTGAATACCACATAAGCAAACTTTCTTCATTCAGTAACTGACCAATGGACAAGATTCCTCTATCAAACCATAGATGACAAAACAGTGATTTATTTTTGTAAGGGATGTCATTGTTATTCCAAATAAATTACCTGTGTGGGCTAAAATTGTGTTTGTAAATCAGTATCCAAGCTAAAAGGGCCTATTTATGGAATTCAGCTAATTTGAGGGGGATTATAACAACAGAAAAATTACACTTGAGTAAAAATTGTAAGCCACCAATATTAGTGAAGAAATATCTTGGAATAGCGTTCCACATGCTGTCATAGTTTTTCAAAAATTCTAGAATCTATTTAATTTTAAAAGGATTGTTGATGGTCCCTGGTCGGCGCTGCTGCCTCGGCGGGGGTCTTGGTGTGGGGATGTCTGGGAGCTCTCCCTCTTTTTTTTTTTTTTCTCATTTCATTCCTTCATCCACTTCATCTTAACATAACATTCACCTGAGCACAGGCGTCGGCTCACCTTCAAATAGTGTGTATGTCAGAATGTAATGCTTTACATGTGTTGGTTGGTATGCAAATGTGTGCGTGTGAACTGGATGTGGACAAGTTTGTGAACACTCTTGGAGCCGGCAAGTATGTTTGTAACAGCTGAGTGTGTGGACGGGCCCTGCCCATTTTAGACCAACACTCACTATTGTAATGGGTATCAGCTCCAGCATTTTGTTGCCAGTAGATTTACAACTCTACCTTCCCTTTAAGTAGTCACCCTCTTAAATCTTTAATCCACCCCCCACCCCCTTTTCTCCCTTTCTTTTTCTGTCCGGTCCAACAAAAAGAACACAAACAAAATTAATATTAATAAAGTCTCGTTTAAATTACAAAAAGGGGCTTATACCAACATACATTTTGTGTTCCCAATGATTTATAACCCCCGATTGTTAGAGTAAAATCTGTTTAATGCAAGAGGCTCTCAGCTCATATCTGTTTGCTCAGCTGTTGGACAGGACAAGTTTAAAAAAAAAAAAAGTATTGTTGATGGTAGTGAAGTCCAGCACCTCCAAACCGCCTTGATCTCTACCACCAGTAATAACATCTTTCTTAAGATAATGTGGTTTTTTTCCTCCAAATATAATCATACAGCATTTTATCTAATGTCTTAATTGTACTTCTGGGAATATGGCAACATACACAGATCTTCAAATACCTTCTGCCTTTGATATCAAGACCCTGCAAATAAAGACAAATCTCTCCTCAACCATGAATTTAATTTAACTTGAGTTCTTATTATAATTGGATCAAAGTTTAATTTGTGACGTTCGTTTTTATCTTCACAGATAACAATTCCAAGATAGGTTACTTTTTCACTAACTGGTATCCCTTCAAAACTCCCTAGATTACAATTTTTAAGTGGAAGCGGAGCCAATTTATTAATATTCAGTTTTAATACTGAGACATTGCTAAATGCTTTAAAACTGTTTACCGCAGTTCTTATTTGATTTAAATCTTTTAAAAAGATTGCTGTATCATCTGCTAATTGGCAAATTTCAACATTTTTACCAACCGCATTGACACCGAGAAAGGGAGACAATTTTATATGTGTGGCCATTGTCTGAGCAACTAACAGAAACAAAAATGGTGATACTCGTCAGCCCTGTCTAATACCACATGAAATATCAAATCTTGATGATGTTCCTGTTTTTAATTTTACGGAGCTAGAATAACCATTGTGTAATGTTTGAATGGCATTATAAAAATATCTTCCAAAAAGTGAAATAATTTTTAATATAAAGTTGTGTTCGATGATGTCAAAAGCCTTAACAAAATCAGTGAATTATATGAAGCTATCATCTGGTCACTGAAGTCTATCATATCTAATATTAAATGTATTTTATTACTTATATGTCTTTTCATCATAAAACCAGATTGTTCTTCATCTGTTATTTGATTTAATCCATGTTTGAGTCTCCTAGCAAAAATTAAAGCAAAAAGTTTTGCATCATTGTTTAATAGACTAATGGGTCTCCAATTTTCAATTTTTATTTGATCTTTATTTGGTTTGGGAATTAAAGCTATGATGCTATGATGGTTGGTGGAAGTTCACCTTTCTCAATAGCATCTTCAAACACAGTTAGCAGGAAGGGAGAAAGTTCATCATTAAATGATTTATAAAATTCTCCAGTTAAGCCATTGTTCCCAGGAGCTTTATTCTCCTTCAAATGTTTAAAACATTCCATCAGTTCAGATAAGCATAGCTTTTAATCACACATTTTCTTATATTCTACATTGATTTTCTTACCATTTGTGGAGATGCTGTTTAAAAAAGAATCTATGCCTGAACCTGTGGATGGACGTGTATACATTTTGATAAAAGCCAGAAACATGTTCTGAGATTACCTTATGATCATTGGTACTTCCATCGACTGATAAATTACAGATTGTAATACATTCAGTGTTCTTTTTTTCTAATCCAAAAAAATACTTTGTATTCTTTTCTCCTTTCTCAAACCATTTTCGTCTAGATCGAACAAAAGCGCCTTTAGTCTTTCCCATGTATGTGTCATCTAGTTTATTTTGTAATAGAATCAGATTTTCTTTTTCCTGTTCATTAAAATTACCATCGAATTTTATCTGCAAATTTAAAATTTCTTTAATAATTTGTGATTCATTTTCCCTTTTTTGCTTTGCTAACAACTTACTTTTTTAAAAAGTCATCTTACAAATGTCAAACTTTGTAAGTTCACAATTTTTCCCATATTGACCAGATATATAAGATTGTTTCCAAAATTTTTCTATGATCTTACTAATTTCTAGTTTATTATCTAAGTTATTAAGTAATGAGTTGTTTAATTTCCAGTAACTGGGATTTTTTTTATTCTGAGAACAATCATTGAGGGTCATTTTAATTAGAATAAGTTTAAAATCAGTTAAAACGGCTGGTTCTATTTCTACATCTTTGACCTTATCCACAAGGTCATTGGAAATTAGCCAAAAATCTTTATGTGATGCAAAGACAGACTTCTGTTGTTCCATGTGTACATTCTTTGTTGTTTGTTCCTTTCTTGGTAAATATCCACAAGTCTTAAATGCAGACATAAATGAGAAGTTGTTGCTGTCTGAAACCAGTCTCCAGTGGTCTTTTGAGGAACTGCAACATCTGGTACTTTCTGGTTGGGTTGGATTCTAAGATGAGTTGGTTATTTGCATGCCCTTTTTCTCGCGCAGAGGACCGGTGAGTTCACAGCATTACCGCCCTCAGTTGAATATCTGTTGGAGTAGATTTCTTCCAGGCAGTCAATTCAGTTTTTTGTCCTGAAAGTGCCTCGTAGGAAATTATTTTTTATTTGCCATTTCTCTTGTTAGTAACGTTCTATTTTAGGAGAAAAGTTGTATTTACCTTAGCTCATGTGTCCTTCCATCCATCTTCAGAACCCACTGAATCCCTTTCAGGGTCACAGGGTTGCTGGAGCATATCCCAGCTACTGCTAAAGAAAAGTTGGGTACACCCTGGGCAGATCACCAGTCTGTTGCAGGGCCTCACACTCACATGCACACTTTGTTTTTGGACTGTTGGAGGAAGGCAGAGTGTCCAGAGAAAACCCTTGCCTGCACAAGAAAAACATGCAAACTCCACACAGAAAGGTCCCAGCCAAACCAGGGCCTCCTCGTTGTGAGGCGCTAACCGTCATACCACCGTTCCGTCCTGAGAAGATTCATGTGGACCAAACCTAAAGTCATGTGTATATGTCCCCTCTAAGGTCTTCATCCACTGACTGACCACAGGAAAATAGATGTACTTGTGGAATTTCTGTTGTTTATATCTTTCTGAGATTTTTGTGTAAAATTTGATATGGGTAAATAGAGTTGTTGAGTCAGTTTTACTCAACATGTACTGAGTATAACAGTACTGTAAATAGTAATGTCTCACAACTTATCACAAATAGTAATCAGTTATTGTAATCTGTTACTTTTGTGAGGCATTGCTCCCATCATTGTTCATGTGAACTGTTGTGGGTCATATTTCTGGAGTACAGAGGCCACGGAGGGAGGAGTTGAAGTTGAAGGTTTTTACTTTTGCCCTGCTGTCACTGCATCAGCCCTCTGCTCTTTGTCTCGTTGATCCATAAGCATCCATTCAGTTCACAGGCTTGATAGCCCTGAAGATGACCTTAACTTCACATTAATGTGTGTCTGTTATAAACCAGAAACCTCTTTTTAGATAAATACAATCAAAGCTAATGTCACTTGTTGTGAAATTAGAATGTTCATATTTCTGTAACTTTATCACAACTGGCATTGTAGCAAACAGAGCAACTAGACATTTTTCCCAACTGTTCTGTTTAATAGTTTTAACTGTTCCTGTGGGAGATTGCTGTCTGGCTGTTTGTACTTTATGACTTTACTTTGAAAAAGGATATATATTATTCAGAAAAACGGTGCACATCGAGTTATAAAAACAGCCCGTAGCCATGTAAAAGTCTGCTCAGTAATGACACCAGCTGGAGCTCAGTCTGTGAAGCAGCACTCATCCTGGATGGTTGACTTTAACACGAGGGAAGTTCAGCAGACCGACATGGAAGGAGAAGCATCCTCGCTACAGAAACAAATCTTCATCTTCAGGCAGGAATTTGTGGAAAAACAGAGACTTGTGATTCAGATGGAGGCGACCAAAAGATCCTCCAGCTTGAGGAGTAGGTCATGTTTTTGTTGAGATTTAAGCCCTTCAGTTGTTCTAGGACAACTTTTTTGCTTACAGATTCATAGAACTTGTATCTCATTGTCTTAGTGCTTTTGTAATTTTAAATTATAAACATTTACACCCGCAAAATGTTTTGCATTGACTAGAATAACTTAGAGTCTGTTATAAAACTATCTTTTTTGCATCTCATTAATACTCCGCCCACATTGAGAGTGGTTTAGTCCTCACAGGAAGAACAGAGGGAGATTTGTTGATGGGCAGTTCTGCAGCTCTTGGTGACAGTATTTCATTGTAGCTTCAACTTTTTTGTGCACTAACTTGTGTCTGAGCTAAATGTTCAGCACCAGGGCTCACTCACAGCTCAACAGTTGGGCTTCGCCAGAGTACATTTGGCTCCAAAGGCGGCTCTTTGGGAAGCTATGATTGTCCTGGTGATATTCCTGGGGACTGGCCCCTGAACTCAAGCACAGGGTAGTGATGCTGTGAGCGCAACCCAGGTCAGATCTCACAGCCAATTTAAGGAGGAAACACCGCCTCCTACTGTATTGGGGTAGATGTTAGCCGGGCCTCTGCACTGCGGGGCAAAAACAGACACAACGAGCGATCAGCCCCCATGGCATTGTCAGCATGGTTCAACTGGCGTGCTGCAGAGCGCTAGGCGTTCATTAGAAATTCTGTCGGTCTCTCCCGCTAGCCTCACAATCCCAACTTAACATTAACAAAAATATTAATTAATTTTCTTATGTCTTCCATCATGAGAAAAATGCCACAAGAACATGTACAAACTTCCAAACACCATTTTCATGAGAGCGAGTCTTGCTCTCCAACACTATAAGAAACAAACGTTGTGTTTCTGCACTCTAAATGGTGAATACTCCAATCTGATTGGCTGCTGGGTATTCAGGCGCATCTAAAAAAGAAGTTGCAGTCAAATATAGCTGTCCTTTTTTTGCTTCACATGAGGGGGTTCCCGGTCAGCCGTCACCATGACAACACGCCGCATCATGTATGAAATTAGTCCACTTTTTGTAAAAAAGTTATCTAAACCCAAAAACTAACAAAGTACTAAAAATCGATTGAATATTTGTTTCTTTTGTGAGTGACCATCGTATAAGTGGCATGATACCTGATGAGGTGTGCATTGTCAGAAATGAACGCACGCCGTGGAAGCCTGAACCTTCCGACTTGAAGTGGGGGATTGAATTTGGGTTAATAAAAATGAAAGTAATAAATATAAATGAGAGAGCAAAGATCCTGTGAGACTTCCAGATACAGACATGATGGTAATGGAACCAACCAGACATTGTAGTGGTGGATAAAGAACAGAGAAAACTGTTGTGGTGGATGTGACAGTAACAAGTGATGGTAACATCAAGAAGAAGGAACATGATAAACAAAAGAGATACCAGGGACTCAGAGAGGAACTGGAGAAAGCTTGGAAGGTGAAGGTAACAGTGGTGCTCGTGGTAACTGGAGAACTCCAAGCTGTAACCCCCAAACTGAAGGAGTGGCTAAAGCAGATCCCTGGAAAGACCTCAGACATCCCAGTCCAGAAATGTGCAGCTAAGATACTGCAGGACCCTCAAGCTTAGCCTCTGGTAGAGGACCCAAGCGGCAAATGAGGCAATAGCAGCACGAGTCCCTTCAAAACACCCACAAAGCTGAAAGGATTGGTCAGCCACCAGCCCGCTCCGCATCTGCGGCTGTTTAGAAAGGTCCAGGGGCACCTGCTATACCAGTGACTAATGACTAGGGCTCGGGGAAAAAGCCAGAAGACCAGGAGGCACTGTCACGGGAGGTACTGCAGAGAGGACGTGATCAGTTCTGGAAAATATTTTTACTTTTAAAAGGACAAGTGTTTTAAAAATTCTTAAAAGAAGTCTTTTAAGAAGTCTTTTAAGTTCTCCCAAAGAGAACGAGCGACTAGGATGGATATTATCAAACCAAAGCAAACTTTATTTATAAAAATAGCTTCTCATACCTGGCACAACTCGAAGTGCTTTACATTTAAAAACAAAACAAAAACAAAAACACAATAAAAACCCAACCCACCCTTTGCCCTCCTAACCATTAACACATACAACCTATGACCCCCAAACACAATGAGTTGGCTACTTCTAAACTTCTAAAAGAAACTTAAGGCTTGGCTCTGCTGTGAGGAAACGGTATTTGGGAATCTTTTCAGGAGCAGTTAAGTCACAGGATCATCGCCACAGTGCCCATCCAGACCGGGACAGCACTGAAGTCCACTCCCCAGCTGTGAGGCTGTAATGTAGAACTCCAGCCGTCCCAGCAAGGGTGACCACTGCGGCAATGACCCCAAACCAAACCACCAAGATCTGGAACAAAAGATCCCCACAGAAACACTGGGGTTAAAATCACAGTAAAATACTAAAATGAAATACTTCAAATGAATTTAAACATAGAAAATAGAAAATAAGATTAAAAGCATACAATAAAATACATAAATACATAAAATAAAATTAAATAGATAAAATAATATATATATTAAAACTAAAAGCATAAATAAGCAGATGAGATCAACTAAAAGCTAAATTAAAAAGGTGGGTCTTGATCCTTTTCTTAGAAACCTGTACAGTCTCTGCAGCCCTGAGGTTCTCCTGCAGGCTGTTCTACAGCCGAGGACCGTAGTGACAGAATCAAGCCTCCCCATTGGTTTTAGTCCTCACCTTAGGGACAGCTAAAAGACCAGCACCGGAGGAGAGGACCTCAGAGTTCATACTTTGAAAGTAGGTCACTTAAATCAGAAGGTCCAAGACCATTAAAACATTTATAAACCATTTTGTGTTCCCGTCCCCTGGTCCTCAACACAATTTGTGCCGCTGAGTTTTGTAATAGTTGTAAGTTTGAAAGAGACTTTTTGGGTAAACCAGAGAGCAGGGCTTTACAATAATCAAAACGACTAAAAATAAAAGCATCAGCACCTCTGTGCTGGAAAGAGAGAGGAATGGACGGACTCTGGTAATGTTTTTAAGACGATAAAATTCTCACGGGTTTAAAAGGTTTAAAATTCTGCAACTTTGGTAAAATCATCTCTCTCTTGTCTTCAGGACCGATGATTAAAACTTCATTTCTGTCCTGGTTGAGCTGCAGGAAGTTTTCAGCCATCCTAGACTTTATATCTAAAATACAATTGAAAAGAATGTTAAAGGTCCAAGGTCCTTTAAACACCCTAAAAGGCAACATGTATGAATTAAAAAGTATAGGTGCTAAAATGGACCCTTGGGGAACCCAACTTATTTCACAGATTCTTGAAGAGCGTGTATCCATATTTACATAAAAGTGTTGATATGTAAGATAAGAATAAAACCCCTTCAGAACATTTCCAGAGAGGCCCACTAGACTCCTAAGTCTGTCTAATAAAATCTGATGATCTACTGGATCAAAAGCAGCACTAAGATCCAGCAGCATCAGAACAGAAATTTTCTGGGAGTCTAAATGTATTCATTAACAATCATTAAAAGAGCCGTCTCTGTACTGTGCTTCATTCTAAAACCAGATTGATGTTTTTCTAAAATGTTTTAGCTATTTAGGAACTTATGCAGTTGAATAGTGACACTTTTCTCTATCATTTTATTTAGAAACAGTCATTTAGATCCAGGTCTGTAGTTATCCAGAGTATTAGGATCTAAATGAATCTTCCTCAGGAGGGGCCTAACCACTGCTGCTTTACAGGCAGAAGGGAAGACACGCGTCTGAAGGGAGCAGTTTACCATGTTTGAAAGCTCTGACTCCAAGAATCCATAAAATGTTTGAAAGAGTGAAGTGGGAATGGGATCTAAAAGGCAGGTTGTGGTTTACTTGGGTTAAAACTCGACCAAACATCTCTGCATCAATCAGGACAAAACTCCCCAGTGTTTCCTCGGGTAAAATCAAAGCTGGTGTTAAAACCAGAGTATTTTTATTTGTTTAATTGTGCAGGGAGGGTCCTCGTGAAAAATGTCCTTCTGTTGAATCTATCCATCCATTTTCTTAACCTATTTTATCCTTTTTACGTAACGGGATTGCCAGAGCCTAACCTGGCTTGCACTTTTGGGCAAAGGCTGGGTATACCATGGACAGGACATCAGTCTGCTCCAGGGCTCTTAGAATGGTCGATGAAAAATTGTAATTTAAAAAAAAGTCAGACATGAAAATGCATTACGCCAGGGGGGCGCTGTTTTGCAATTTCATTTGAATTTTGACACAAAAACAGCATGGCATTTTAAAATGCAAAAGATTTTTATTTGGTTTGAAACGAGTTTAAAGAAAACCTTGTATTGAAATGTCATTTTTCAAATATTGTATAGTAAATTGCATTTACAGTGAATGGTGAAATTACACATTGAATTGTAAAATTGCAAAATGCATTAATTTCATTCATTTAAATAATGGCATCAGAAACCCATCACAATTTGAAATAAAATTGATGTTTTTATTTAATATTTTACTTTTTGAATTGCAATTTTGAATTGTAATTTTTATTATTCTATTCTAAATTTCAAAATGTATTTTTATATTCCAAGCCTGAATTGCATATTACTTTGGCAATTGGAAAATAATATTTTAAATGTCATAATCAATTTTCAAATTGAATTGATAATTAGGATTAGCATATTAATTTAATTTATGACTTTAAAAAAACCTTTAAAAACAGCTGAGCAGTTTAATTTGTATCCATCATCAACTTTTTAAAGCGGATTCAGGATGTTGTTGGACCCACTCATGTGAAGGGCCACACTCTAGAACATGTCTTTTCACTTGGTCTAAATTTTGGGGACCTGCCTGTGGAGAACCTTTTTTCAGAGGACCTACTTCTGAAGGACCTTTTTGTGGAGCAACTGCTTTCAGAGCACTTGCTTTCGGAGAACCTGCTTACGAAGGATCTGCTTTCGGACAACCTGGGTGTGAAGGACCTGCTTGTGAAAGACCTGCTTGTGGAGAATCTGCTTGTGGAGAACCTGCTTGTGAAAGACCTGCTTGTGGAGAACCTGCTTGTGAAAGACCTGCTTGTGGAGAACCTGCTTGTGGAGGACCTGCTTGTGAAGGACCTGCTTGTGGAGGACCTGCTTGTGGAGGACCTGCTTGTGAAGGACCTGCTTGTGAAGGACCTGCTTGTGAAGGACCTGCTTGTGGAGAACCTGCTTGTGGAGGACCTGCTTGTGGAGGACCTGCTTGTGGAGGACCTGCTTGTGGAGAACCTGCTTGTGAAGGACCTGCTTGTGGAGGACCTGCTTGTGAAGGACCTGCTTGTGAAGGACCTGCTTGTGAAGGACCTGCTTGTGGAGAACCTGCTTGTGAAGGACCTGCTTGTGGAGGACCTGCTTGTGGAGAACCTGCTTGTGGAGGACCTTCTTTCGAAGGACCTGCTTGTGGAGAACCTGCTTGTGAAGGACCTGCTTGTGAAGGACCTGCTTGTGGAGAACCTGCTTGTGAAAGACCTGCTTGTGAAAGACCTGCTTGTGGAGAACCTGCTTGTGGAGGACCTGCTTGTGGAGGACCTGCTTGTGGAGAACCTGCTTGTGAAGGACCTGCTTGTGAAGGACCTGCTTGTGGAGAACCTGCTTGTGAAGGACCTGCTTGTGAAGGACCTGCTTGTGGAGAACCTGCTTGTGAAGGACCTGCTTGTGAAGGACCTGCTTGTGAAGGACCTGCTTGTGGAGAACCTGCTTGTGGAGGACCTGCTTGTGGAGAACCTGCTTGTGAAGGACCTGCTTGTGGAGGACCTGCTTGTGGAAAACCTTGTGTGAGAACCTGCTTGTGTGAGGACCTGCTTGTGGAGAACCTGCTTGTGAAGGACCTGCTTGTGGAGAACCTGCTTGTGAAGGACCTGCTTGTGAAGGACCTGCTTGTGAAGGACCTGCTTGTGGAGAACCTGCTTGTGAAGGACCTGCTGGTGGAGAACCTGCTTGTGGAGAACCTTATTTCGAAGGACCTGCTTGTGAAGGACCTGCTTGTGAAGGACCTGCTTGTGAAGGACCTGCTTGTGAAGGACCTGCTTGTGGAGAACCTGCTTGTGGAGAACCTGCTTGTGAAGGACCTGCTTGTGGAGAACCTGCTTGTGGAGAACCTGCTTGTGGAGGACCTGCTTGTGGAGAACCTTCTTTCGAAGGACCTTCTTGTGGAGAACCTGCTTGTGGAGAACCTTCTTGTGGAGAACCTGCATGTGGAAAACCTGCATGTGGAAAACCTTGTGTGAGGACCTTCTTGTGAAGGACCTGCTTGTGGAGGACCTGCTTGTGGAGGACCTGCATGTAGAAAACCATCTTGTGTGAGGACCTGCTTGTGGAGAACCTGCTTGTGGAGAACCTGCATGTGGAAAACCTTGTGTGAGGACCTGCTTGTGAAGGACCTGCTTGTGAAGGACCTGCTTGTGAAGGACCTGCTTGTGGAGAACCTGCTTGTGGAGAACCTGCATGTAGAAAACCATCTTGTGTGAGGACCTGCTTGTGGAGAACCTGCTTGTGGAGAACCTGCATGTGGAAAACCTTGTGTGAGGACCTGCTTGTGAAGGACCTGCTTGTGAAGGACCTGCTTGTGGAGGACCTGCTTGTGGAGAACCTTCTTTCGAAGGACCTTCTTGTGGAGAACCTGCTTGTGGAGAACCTTCTTGTGAAGGACCTGCATGTGGAAAACCTTGTGTGAGGACCTGCTTGTGAAGGACCTGCTTGTGAAGGACCTGCTTGTGAAGGACCTGCTTGTGGAGAACCTGCTTGTGGAGAACCTGCATGTAGAAAACCATCTTGTGTGAGGACCTGCTTGTGGAGAACCTGCTTGTGGAGAACCTGCATGTGGAAAACCTTGTGTGAGGACCTGCTTGTGAAGGACCTGCTTGTGAAGGACCTGCTTGTGGAGGACCTGCTTGTGGAGAACCTTCTTTCGAAGGACCTTCTTGTGGAGAACCTGCTTGTGGAGAACCTTCTTGTGAAGGACCTGCTTGTGGAGAACCTGCTTGTGGAGAACCTGCATGTGGAAAACCTTGTGTGAGGACCTGCTTGTGAAGGACCTGCTTGTGGAGGACCTTCTTGTGGAGAACCTGCTTGTGAAGGACCTGCTTGTGGAGAACCTGCTTGTGGAGGACCTTCTTGTGGAGGACCTGCTTGTGGAGAACCTTCTTTCGAAGGACCTTCTTGTGGAGAA
This sequence comes from Oryzias woworae, assembly GCA_016861445.1. NCBI lineage: Eukaryota > Metazoa > Chordata > Actinopteri > Beloniformes > Adrianichthyidae > Oryzias > Oryzias woworae. The sequence goes on from BOLG01001664.1 coordinate 3,675,198, forward strand.
CCTGCTTGTGGAGAACCTTCTTGTGAAGGACCTGCTTGTGGAGAACCTGCTTGTCTAGAACCTTTTTGTGGAGCACCGTTTTTTGATTCATTATCTCATTCAACATAAAGATCAAAAAAGCCTTATTTGAAACCATACATTTTTTATTTCATCCATCGTTCCTCAAATGCTTGTGCACTCTAAAGCAGACTGTTATGTTTTTTAGAGTTCTTTGTTAGAAATAGAGATCTTAGGACAAACATCTCTCCAGCAGCTGGATCTATTCAATGTGTTGCTGTTAGATACGTGGTCAGATGTTTTATTCCAGGCAGATTAAGATATTTCTGCTGTGCTGCAGAGAGTGAAGCCCTCTTTTTCTCCTAATGATCTTCACCCTGTTAAGCTATTTCTACTGTTCATTTTTTATCAAATTTGTGTTGTAAAGCTGAAACATTTACGTCTAGTGTGGTCTTCAGCCTCTTCAAGCGTGAGTGTTGAACCAGCCCTTAGAAAGCCAAGCTTGGACCCAACTCAACCTAATAACTGCTGGCCAATCCCAAACCTTCATTTGACTCAAATATTTTAGAGAAAGTTATGGCAGAGCAGATAATCTTCTTCTTCTTTTTCTTCTTATTATTATTATTTTCATTGAAATTAAACTGTTTTGATAAAAGTTTCAAATGACAGTATGATGCCATTGACTCTGGAAATGTATATGTTATGTATATGTTATATTGGACCGATCCTCAACACAATACTGTTGATCATGGAGTTATGATGAGGACAGTTGCAGATCCAGTTGGATTGTCTGGTTCCTTATAGATAGTTTCCTTTCTTACTGATAGACATTTCAATGTTTTTTTTTTTAAATGGCAGAGTTTTCATGTGGGATTCCTCAAGGTTCCATTTTAGGACCAATCCTATTTTTATCGTATATACTGGCATTAGTACAGCTATCACACATATCTTTCTCACTATGACAACGTCTCTGTGACAACCACTGGTACTGTTCATGTAATTCCTATGAGTTACACAAACTGTTCTGTTTAAACGTTTGACCTGCATCTGTCAGTGGTTCAAGTGTTCATTTCCTCCAGTTAAACTCAGAGACATTAATCACAGCTCCTGAGAAGACGATCTCTCTGATCAGACACTCGTCCAGGCTCGCTTTCAGAACCTCAGTGTCATGCTTGACTCAGCAGTGCCACACAGTCACCATGTTAAAGCGTTAACCAGAAGCAGTTTTTCTCCAGCTGTGAGGTCTCTGGTATGAAAGGTAGAACTTCCCTGAATATTCATGCATTCATTTATTAACATCTGCACTGTTGTAACAGTCTTTTTTACTTGTTTAATCCAAATTGAAGTTTTACTGACTTCAGGTTTTCAGAGCTCTGCTGCACATCTGTTAACACACACCGAATGACAAAGGGCAAAAGATCAAACGTCACTGCAGTTATTTTAACAGCAATTCACTGGCTGCCTGTTCATTTTAGAATTCATTTTCTAAATAATCTGAGTTCTTACTTTGACATGTTAAGGCCCTACATATTTTCTGTGGACTTTTAAAATTCCACAAAGCTTTGTTACTATGAAACATCAGGTCAGGTTTTACTAGTTTTTCCTCACTTACATTTTAAAGACCTACTCCAACGAAAAAATGTGTTTTTGGTGTTTTAACACGTTCTTGTGTCTTTTTTCCTCATGTCAAGGACATTTGTGAAGAACATTTACTTAAAATTGCATTTCTAAGCATTTCTTCATTCAAATTGTTGTGAATCAGGAGTGGATGAAAAAATGTTGTTTGAAAAAGCTTGTAAGTGTGACGTACAAGTTACTACATCAAGCCGCAAGCTCTCTGCTCCAGTCTGATGCATCCACTTACAGACAAATAGATCCATGCACGTCTTTATTTTCCTCGTCTGAGCTGGTGTCTGGCTCAAAACTGTTTGGCTGGATAGTCGTGATATTGCTCGTTGTTTTGTTGCTCCGTTAATGTTAATTTAGGGCTGTGGGGGGCTGTAAACTAGCGGGAGAGCATTAAAAAAAACAGATGATGAGAGTGGGGGGCACTTAACCATCCCAGCAGTTCCACTCACACCTCAGAGGGAGAGTTCCAATAAACTGCTGCTCTGCAGAAACTATGTTCTAGAAAACGATACAGGTTTTAATCATAATGAAAACACCACTAGAAACAATTTTGAATTCGCTATTGAAATGTCAATCACAATCATTGTTTAATTTTTGGAGTTACGAAGCAACATGGAGACAGTAATATGTTCATCTCTGAGCATAGAAACGAAAACATTCCAGCTCAGTCTGTAGTGTGGATGATATGTTAGAAAAGCTGTTGATGTGTTGACAGTAATTACAGAGTTTTTTGTGGTGTGCCAACACTGGGTAATCAGACGCTAGCTCAAACCAAGACCAATTCACACAGAAACGCTCTTCCAACTGCTGAGAAGTGTCAAGACTGAGCTCGCTCAAGGCTCTCCCATATTTATGCACCGTCAGGCTATGGATATGTTCTAGAGGAATTACTGAGCAAATAAAAGCAAAGGCAGCACCCTGCTTCGTATTTAATAGAGGACAAAGCAGTTTAGAACGGCCCTCTCTCTTCAGGACATCCAGCATCCCTGAAAACGGCTTCTCTCATGCTTGAATATTTGAGAAAATAAATGAAAACAGTCAGACTAAGCAAAATTCATGCTAGTTTCTTTTGTTTTGTTCACCTGTACCACAATGACGTTAAGACAGTCTTAAATTCTTGATCCTTCATAACTATCTTGTTAAAAGATGGGTTATTAAAACTATTTTATTCTGGTGTTACTAGACTCCTGACTGTGCTAGCACAAACATCATGCTTTACATTTACATCACATATTTGAGGAAGCAATGACGTATCTGGCCTATATTACTCAACTTTTCGACTGCGGTGATCATGGTTGAGATGGAACACCGCTCTGCCCCAGAGCCACTGATGTCAAGTTTGAGCTGCTTGTCGGTTTACAAGCGCAAGAGTCAAATATTAAGAAGAATACCCTTTTGATCTTTCTCTACTGGATCCAAGAGGGAAAGAAAGGGCATTCGCTAGCATAGAGAGACAAACACACCTCATTTTTCCTACTCATTTTTGACAGGAGAAACGCTTCGGATGGATCTTAATTAAGGCCACACTCGTATGGTCTGCTGTTCCACACATGTGAAAGTATGGTGAGGACCAGTCCGACAGCATCCTCTGTGAACCTCTTTAAGTAAACTTGTGTTAGAGGGTTCAGTGTTGTTTCTACTATCATTGGTTGGCAGTTATGCATTCTTGGTCCTGACATGATTCTGTCTACCTTCAGGCAGGCTTGGACAGATGTCTGATCCATTGAGGTGTTGTACTGTTCTGGCATGCCATCTGGTCCAGCTGCTTTGTGTGCATTAATACCATGTTCTGACCTCTTAGATGTTCAGTATTGATGCCATCAGTGGACGTTTTTCTATGGGCAACAGCCTCTATGTGGCTGCAGAGTCAAATCTTGTCAAGAAAAGTTTATCTTTTAATGAAAGATTCCATGTGAGTTTGTAGGATGTTGCCAGTGATAATTTGATGTAAACAGTCTGAGTTACATGGTAGCGCAGTAGTTAGCGTTCTGGCCTCACTGCGATGTGGTTTGAATCCCGCCTGGGACCTGGAACCTGTCTGCATGTTCTTCCCGTGCTTGTGTCCGCGAATTCTGGCTTCCACCTACTGTTCAAAAACCCGCTTCATAAGTTAACTCGTTTCTATAAAGTTAGGGTGTCACCTTGGCCTTGAGGGCCAGTGTCCTACATGATTTCCAATCAACATGTCATTGAAGCTCCTCATAGTTTGAACACACTTGATCACTGTAATCAGCAGCAGATAAGGCAGGTTTCTGGAAAAGCAGCAGGAGATCAGGAGATTTAAAGTGCTCTGAAGTGTCACTTGGTGTGCAGATGGGAGTCTGTGTGGGAGTGTTTGTGTGGGCCTGCAACACACTGGTGACCTGTCCAAGATGTACTCGCCTTAGACCAAGTGCAGCAGGGATAAGCTTTGGCAGCGAGGTAAGAAAATGGATGGATGGACAGTCTCAGTTGTTAAAGTCACACAGTGTGAGAAACGTGTTCCTCTCATTCCCATCCTCTGTGGGAGAGTGAGCTGGAATCAGATGATTGGTGGTTCAAACCTCCAAGTAAACCCCCATAAAGCTGAGTGTCAAGCAGGGACGCATTGAGTCGCGTTTTAGGAGTGTTTGGTATGAGCCAACAGTGGATTTGAACCCACAATATGTCTCTTGGTTTCCTCTCAGAATAACATCAGCTTTAGTTCATGTTTTCGAATTAAATTGAATGCAAATGTTTTTCTGTGGTTTAAATTTTGTACAAAACCGGATGAAATAAGCTTCAACTCAGAGCGAGTGTTGTTTGAGGCAGAGAGCCTGAAGAAGTGCCATCTTGGGAGTTTTCCTGGTTGGTTGTTTTTCTTGACCTCTCTTTGAACGTTGGTTTGCATGGAAATGCAGATCTCTTTCACACTGCAGGAGAATGCATCAGTTTGTTCAGTTTAGACTTATCATTTAGTAAAACATTGTTCTTCATTTAGATGACTGTGCGTCATTCCTCCAGCTGCCTGTCTACATCTGCCTGCTGTATAGTAAAGCATATTTCAAATTCAAATTTTACTTTGCTGGTTGTTTTAGCAAATTTAGTATGGAAGACAACATTTACATAAAAAACAAAATCAAACTTTTATTATCAAGAGTTCCTCCATCCATTTTCAGAATTCACAGAATCCCTTTTGGGGTCACAGGGTTGCTGGAGGTAACTGTTGGATGATGCCGTGTACACTTTGAACAGGTCGCCTGCCTGTTGCAGGGCCACACAGTCACCAACACATGCACACCAATGGGCAATTTAGAGATAGCAATGAACATGTGAACTTGGTTCTGGACTGTAGTAGGAAGCCGCAGTGCCCAGAGAAAACTCATGCATGAGGAGAACATGCAAACTCCACAAAGAAGGTCCCAGCCAGGAATCAACCCAGGGCCTTCTGGCCATGAGGCAAGAGAGCTAACCACTACACCACCGTGCAGCCCTTATCAAGAAGCTTTTGTTGCTGAGTGGCAAAAGTTCATTAGAAATTCACCTCACAGTTGTGGACGGGACACTTGTTGAGAAATTAGCCTACTTTGACTTCCCATCATCTCTTTGTTTACATTCTCTCCTGCTAGCTTACAGCTCCTCACAACTTCAAGCTAACATTAGTGGTGCAACAAGGATGGTGAGCAATACTGGAGCTATCCAGCTGAATAGTTTTGATCCAGATTCCAGCTCAGACGAGGAAAATCAAAAAATGAATCTATTTGTATGGAAGTGGATGCATCAGAATGAGGTGAAGCAGGGAGCTGGTGGTCCGCCAACTCTTACACCTACGTCACACCTACAAGAGTTTTTCAACAGAATTTTTTGTCTGTTCCTAATTTGTAATAACTTGTATGCAGAAATACTCAGAAATGCAATTGTAATCTTAATTTTCTTTATATGTCCTCAATCATGAGAAAATGCCACAAGAACACGTCAAAAACACAAGTTTCATTGTAGTGGGTCTTTAAACCCAAATGGCTTCATCGGCTGTCTTTGTAAAGTCTCTATTGAAATTGCTGATTTGCTCATCGGGTGTGTTTGGGTAGCGTTAAAATTGTTGCCTTGAGGACCGCAGTTGGGAAACACTGCTGTAAAAGTAGAATGAACCAGAACATAAGAACATGGTTACATCCTATAATGAAATTTTCATTTTGTTTTTACAGTTTACAAACTGCTGTGTCTAGATGATGATTTGTTTCCACTTTTAAACCATAACAGCATATTTCCTTTATGTGGGATATCTTCATGATTCAAAGACCTAATGCCATCAGGTAATGAAATCTCGTTGTATATGTTAGGTTTTGTGAAAGGCACTGTGGTGGGCTGGGACCTTTCTGTGTGGAGTTTCCATGTTACCCCCAGGTATGCGTGACTCCAGCTTCCAAAGACATGCTACATCAGTTAATTGGTATTTCTAAACTAACAAATAGGAGTGAGCGTATGACTCCATGATGGACTGGTACCCTTTCCACATTGTTCCCTGCTTTCACCCTGAAGCAGCTGGGATAGACTCCTGCAGTCTAGACTAGACTGGCATAGAAGCAGGATGGATGTTGTGCACACAGCTAACATTTGTGCTTGACTGTACCTGCACTTTACCACCATCAGTACCAACAGGGACCAACTTCTCTGATTTATTGAGCTGTTTGTGGATGTTGTAAACTTCCAGAGGACAGGTGGAGATGTTTAAGAGCAGGAAAGTCAAGATATCCTCATCAGAAATGGTTTTTTTGCCTCTCAAAAACATTTTTCTCAGTGATGGGGCAACTGTAACTTTTGCCAGTCAGCAAACAATTATGAAAGGTGCATTTTATTTTCTAGCAGTGTTAGCAAAGAGCAGCAGGTAGAATGTGGAAAGATGTATGCAAGCCATTAAAAGCCTCACTGTTGCATCACCTGTTTCCAGCCCTTTGCCATGGCAACAGGATGTCAGTTTGGCTGTCAGTGTGGGTGTAAAAAGAAACCAAGAGGAAGAACAAATGTGTGTTTAGTCTATTAGAGCTGTGAGGCAAGAACAGGCTCCAAACGTTACAAAGCTGAAAGTTTTACAACACTGATAAGGAATCCTACCCTCACACCCCACCCCCACAACACCCCACAGCTTGCAAACTAAGCAGTGTTCAGTCTTGCAGCTGAATCACAGTTGATTGTGTAAAAGGTTGGAGAAGGGATCAACTTTGTCAAAAGTAAAAAAAAAAAAATCCTCATCACCAAGAGATCAGTCAGAGGCAAGCTGCTCAGGTCTGTCCCCCCAGAGCAGCTTAGAACACCCATCCTGTGTCCTTCTCTCGCAGGTACAACAGAAAGAGTCTGTCTGATACAGGGGACAGTTGAAGCCCTCAACAGTGTGCACAACTTCATTGCGGAGAAGGTTCGTGAGATGCCCCAGAGCGCCCAAAAGCCAGAGCCCGTCAGCATACTTCAACCACAGACCACAGTTAATCCTGACCGCGTCAAGCAGGTGAGATCGTTCACACTTCTAGTTTTACCTGACAGAAGACCTGGATTTAAGGGGGGGACGATTGTTTAGCAATTTCTTCCTGTCAGTGGTCATTATGTGTTTAATATTGGTCTGCCCTCAACAAATCAGAGCATGGATCTGATTTTGATTGATTTCATCACAACCATTGTTGACTAGAATGTCTTTTTACCAACAGGTTTCCATGTTGCTGATTGTTTAGCAAGGTTAATGCTGTTGTGACACTATCATTCTTCTAGTCATGTCACACATGACGCTTGCTAACTCCAAAGGACTTTTGACCAAAAACCCGTAAAGACAAAAATAAATATGAACAAATTCAGAGGCATGTGGTACATCTTGGCTGATTGGACAAGGAACGCTCCTCATTTACATGAAAAGGCCAAAATTTGACTGGAATTTCAGTTCAGTTCCTGTGATTTTAATGGCAAATTGTCATCCATCCATCCATCCATCCATCCATCCATCCATCCCTCCCTCCCTAAAAACGTTTCAATAAATGTGTGCTGTACCACCTTTATGGCATTTACAGTATGTTTATGTGGAAGTTACTTTAGGAATAGGAAAAAGCAAACTACAGTTATGATCCAATTCAATATCCATCCGTCATCTGTCTGTCCATCCGTGCTATTCGCCAGTCTGTCGCCAGGCACACATTCACTCCCACACACACTCACACATCAACACCTACTGTAGAGTAACTAATTAACTTAAGACGCATGTTTGTGGACTGTGTGAGGAAGCCCAGAGAAAACCCATGCATGCTCAGGGAAAACATGCACATCCACAGAGATAGGTCCCAGCTGGGATTTGAACCGGGGACTTCTTGCAGTGAGGTGAGAGCCCATTGATGATAAACAGATAATATATTAAACCAGCAATTCTAGAAAACACCCACGCCAGAGCTCAGGTGAGCTCACATAAAAGCTCAAACAAGCTCATCCATTCAGATACACATTTCACATAAGTTGTGAACTCCCAATTCATGCAAGAACCTCCATGAAAAAAGGAAAGAGGAGCAGCGCTGCAGCGAGGAGGGGTCAGAGCTGAGCAGATCAGTAATCTAATTTGTTTCTTTTTGAGTATCAATAATAGATTGTTGGTTACATTGTGTTACTGTTTTTAAGTTTTTTTTAATGAGAAGATCTTATAATAGTAAAATAAACTGGTTTTAAACCACTCCTGACACCACACTCAATTATTCATGTTTATGTTGTTTGTTTGTTTATGTTTTCATCAATCTTCCAAAATGCACACGTCAGATGACTGAGTGAAATGATGATCAAATCTATTGTCAGAGCTGTTTATTTTGAAGTTTAAAGCACATGTTCTGAAACAGGTATACTGTTTCTTTTTGACCGACCCACCCCCCCAGGCCGCGGTAAAAACCCTCATGGATTGACCGGTCCGCAGCCACAGAAAGTTTGGGAACACTGTGTTAGATCATCACATTTCTTGGAAAGCTGAGCTGATCTTCTCTGACCACACTAATACATGAATACTTCAACACCTGCTGAACCAAGAAATTACTTCAACACAAGCTGCCTGAGAAAGTGAAGCTTAAAAAGGAGAAGTGAATTAGCAGATTGTGCTGCATCTGTAGACATTCAAGCACAGCGACACATAGACAAATTAAGAGCCTTCTTTAACATATGGAGAAAACCTGGAGAACCTTACCAGCGTGACTGATGGACAAAATGACTTCAAGAACACAGCTCCCTGCAGGAGGCGAAAAAAGAACCAACATGCACATCAATTTAGGTCAGAGTTCATCATGTAACTGTCAGAAAGAAACTTTATGACAAGATAGTTTTCACTGCTAAGTGGAAAGAAACCAAAGAGTGTCACATTTGGTTCCAACATTATTTTTGCTCACAAACCTTTGGGCAAATATTCCGTCTCAGCGACACTGCTGATTACATGTCTGTCTTTGTAATCCAGGAATGTGCACAAACTGCCACAAAACACTTGGATGTGTTTGTTGTCCCAGTTTTTGTGGTTGCAAAGGTTCAAAGTCTTATATTACACATCATTTGATATCATTTACAGTCTTTCAGGAATAACATGCATCGTCACACTGATGAAGTCACGACATGCACTTACAGAAACCGGCCAGTGTGTGAGTGACTGAATACCATCAGTTTAGGAGACCATTACAAGCATTTATGTTGTGTGAAACGGTTCAACTTGAAAATCGTACTTGTTCTTTGTGCCATGACCCTCAGTGTGGTAGTGCCAGCAAAATGCAAACGGACGTGGTTATTTTTACCTACAGTCTTTCATAGCTCGGCAGAGCCATGTGGCAGCTGCAGCCTAAACCCCTGGGATTAACAAATTGCTGAGTAAAGCGGGAGCTGGTCTAGTACTTTGACTAAAGGAGAGATACCCCTCTGTTGGTTGGTTGCTGTTAAATCTGGCTCTTGTTTCCTGTATTTGCTACCAGAATCTTATCTTTCTTCTTTCTCTTCAGGCCAAACTGATCGTGCCCAACAGCACAGCTGGACTCATCATTGGCAAGGGTGGAGCCACAGTCAAAGCCGTGATGGAGCAGTCAGGGGCATGGGTGCAGCTCTCCCAAAAGCCAGAGGGCATCAACCTTCAGGAGCGGGTGGTCACCATCAGCGGGGAACCTGAGCAGAACCGTAAAGCTGTGGAAATCATCGTGCAGAAAATCCAGGAGGACCCCCAGAGCAGCAGCTGCCTCAACATTAGCTACTCCAACGTCTCCGGCCCGGTGGCCAACTCCAACCCCACGGGCTCGCCCTACGCCAACACGGCTGAGGTGCTGCCCAACGCAGCTGCAGCTGCTGCCACGGCCTCCAGCCTTCTGGGTCAGGCTGGACTGACGGGGATGGGTGCTTTTCCTGCGGCCATGTCCAGTTTCTCCGGCAATGATCTGCTGGCCATCACCTCAGCCCTGAACACCCTGGCCAGCTACGGCTACAACACTAACACCCTAGGCCTGGGCCTTAATCCTGCAGCCGCCTCTGGAGTTCTTGCTGCAGTTGCAGCCAGTGCTAACCCAGCAGCTGCTGCCGCAGCCAACCTGCTGGCCTCCTACGCTAACGATGCCTCCAGCAGCGCGGGCCACCCGGCCACGGGCCTCGGCGGCTTCTCCTTGGGTTCACTAGCCGCTGCCACTGGGGCTTCCAACGGTTACCTGAATGCTTCGTCCCCTCTGATGGCTTCGTCTCTTTTGGCAACAGAGAAGCTGGCAGACGGGGCCAAGGACGTGGTTGAAATAGCTGTCCCAGAGAATCTGGTGGGTGCCATTCTAGGGAAAGGCGGGAAGACGCTGGTAGAGTACCAGGAGCTGACAGGAGCCCGCATCCAGATCTCCAAAAAAGGAGAGTTCATTCCTGGTACTCGAAACCGCAAAGTAACCATAACAGGGTCGCCAGCCGCTACACAAGCAGCGCAGTATCTGATCAGCCAGCGGATCACCTATGAGCAGGGCGTGCGTGCTACCAACCCGCAGAAGGTGGGCTAAGACAGCATAGGAGAGAAAGGAAGGAAAGGATGAAGGCAGAGATAAGAGGGTTTTGAAAGAGTGGAGTTGTATAGAAAAAAAGAAATGTCCAAATATCTGTTCAGTATTTCAGTATCAAATGAGAGAATACAAAGGAGGTGGTGGGGAGACAACCAAGTGTGTGTGATATGTGAGTGTGTTTTTAGGACTGATGTCCTGATGTTTTTTAAAGTTTGTGTCAAGTGATCAGAGTTAGCTGACCTGGTCCACTGCCAAGATGCAGATTAGAGGGTGAGGCCGCAGGGTTTTGCTCACCTCCAAAACCTAATTTCTCTTTAGTTTTCCTTACTTTTGGTTTGGTTTTGTTGGCTCTCGTTTCCCTTTCAGACTTTGGCTCCCCAGGACCTGAGTGTCAGATGAACATCCAGCGGGGCTGTTGAGCTGTTTTACAAAGCTTGCTTTTGCAGAAAGCATTGTGGAGAAGGGAGAGGTTTTATTACGAGCACCTGAACTCAGCTCCGCCTGTGGGGAAGCAATCTGACTTTGATTTATTAAAAAGAAAAAAGAAAAAAAAAAAGATAAACAAAATCTTATATCTATGTTGACATCTGTTGAATTCTGGCTCATATCATAATTGACTTTTCTAAATTTGGGTATTTTATATTTTCATCCTTTATTTATTGACACGGTCTCATTTAAACACAAAACCTTATCTAAACCTGTTCATACAGGTTGATCTGAATGTAAGAACAATATTAGCCTATTGCTAGTTTTTTATTTACAGGGATCAAATATTGTTTTGCAGTGAAAGAAATGTATAACTCCAACCCAGTCTGAACTTAACTGTTGCTGCCTGCAGGTATAGTTCAGGGGTTAAGTAATCAATGTGAGAGGATAGAGGAGACACAGGAATGTATAGATATATTTTACAAAACCATACCGATAATGTTCCCATGAATGCACAAACACTGAAACGTATTAGAAAATTAAGTCACAGCTACAAACACAAAGAAATAGTTTGATATTTTACCCTTTCTTGGTGCTATAGCATTAGGTTTTTCTCCGCGGTTAAGTCCCAATATCTCTGCGGAAACATTACGTCCTTCAGCCACAACTGGCTCAAGAAATTTGACTCCGCCTCCCATCAAATAGCAAATGTTCGTTTCAGCATTTCTGGATAAAATGGCTTTCCGGTCAGGTCGTTACTACTCCATAACAAAGCTTTCTGCTCGCTCCAAATAAAAGCTGGAGCCCCAACAATAAATCACAGCTGGTTTAGTTTCTACGTATTTGCGTCTCCCAAGAACTGGAGGTTCACACGGCCCTGAAGCATAGTCTAACTAGCTCGGTTGGGAACGGAAACGGAGCACTATAAAAGCATTTAAGCAGAAAAGCTGTTTGAACCAGTATCTGTGATCTGAATGAAACCCGTCTTTATGTGAAGGATGCGGAACAGGAAGGGACACGAGATGAAGCTTTTCAGAGTCCCTGCGTGTGAGCCGTCCTTCCCAGTTCCCATCAAGACCCAGAACAGAAAGAGCGAACCCACACTTCTGTCCCCGGAGCTCGAGCTGAGCCTGTAATAAAACATTTATGACATTCATTGATAGCTGTTTGTCTCGCGTGGACAGGCACTCCAGACGTACCTGCACTCCCCTCTGTGCTGCTATCTTCGGCGTTCATCCTGCGTGCACTGAGTCTCTAAAGACTGCACTGTGAGACATTTAAACACACTGTAAAGCGCTTTCGTCCCCACTTGGGACGTGAATATATTTCAATTTGCACATCAATGTTGCACGCAAGACCTACTAATACTGACAGAGGGGACATCTGCACACATGTATTTACACGCCAACGTCTTCTGATGTTTCTGTTTGACAACACGCCGCACTTAAATTAGTGGACATTTCCCAACCAGCTGACTAGTCGTTGACCCTCCCCGTCTCGCCGCGCTGTTCTCTCCAGTCAGTTGTCCCGAGCTCAACCCGAGCTCAATGATCAGCTGGGTTAGCTGTGAGGGTTGAAGCGGCCTGACAGGGTAGGAGAACATTTTTCCTGTCCACGATTCATCAGGATCTGGAAGTGTTTAATGCACCCCTGAACATGTTTTCATCTTCATCCCCAACTCCAATCTGGCCACCAGTGAAATTACAGCAAACCAGAACCTCGACTGCCCGGGATTTTTGCATATTAAGATACAAGCACAAAACAAAGGGATGTTTTATTAATGCAACTGGACTGCTCTTATCCAGAGCTCTGACTGATGCTTTGTTCCAAAACACAGGTTGTTTTCTTTCTTCTCTGCCCCGCATTAACTTTCCTCTTTCTCTCAGCATTTTGGTCCTCTCCATGTTCTGTCTGTGCGTCTTCCTGCTGCGTGCTCTCCCCCCTTTCTCCTTCCTCCTGTCTTGTCGTCTCATGGGCGGGGCGTTGGCTGTGCTGGGGTGCATTGTGGGTAAATAAAAATATTTTCTTTTCCTGAAGAGTTCACAAGGTTAAGACGCACAGAACACCTGCCTTTAAAACTGTGACACCCACCGAGATCAACCAGCAGCGTATGGGAAGAACAGGTTCCGATTTCGACGGGTTTAGCCTTTTCCAAGAAGCGTCTTTCTTTTTCTTTTTTTTTTAATGAGTGATGACGGCAAATAAATCTTGGTTGGATTAACAATGACGTGACGGCACAGCTCAAGCTTCAGCCTCTTTAGAAAGCATAGTTTGGACGGAACGCATACAATTTGGAGCGATTACCATGGAAACTTGTTTGTGACCTCAAAGTGAAACAACATCCTTTATGCATATGCTGTTACCTGAAAATGACTAGAAATCCTTTCTGTGGAATACAATATGTCATGTCATATGATCTATATGTACTTTATCGTAGCTATTCTAGTTTGTAGTCCAAATGCAGTTCAGCGTTGTCGATCCAATGTGTGTTATATTTGTGTGGATGGTGGGAGTTCTGGCAAAGCCTGAGTAAGATTAGCTTCGCGATTTGTTTGTGCATTTTGATGCTTCATCATCGGCCGGTGGTGTCCATATTCCTGTCACTGATGATTTAGTTTGACAGTAAGAAAATGTAAAGAATATTGGAAGCAATATAGTAGCATGTTGTCCTGTTTTGTGTTTTATGTCTGTTGTATGAACCTTTGAAATTACTAAGATTTTGAATGAATAGGTTTACATGTACTTTTGTAAGTTATGAAAATGCTGCTATTTGATAAGTAAACTATACAAAATATTTTAGTTTAAAAGATGTCTGGTCCGTGGATTTAGAGACGTGCTCCGGGAGGCCGGGGCAGAAAACCAGCTGGAAAGAGAACTTTACAGTGTTCGGTAAGATAAAGGTCAAAGTAATAATAGACTCTGTAGTACGAATTGTGCCAAACTAGACCTCTGCAGCTTCTGAAATCATAGATGTGCGATCAAATGTTAGATATCAATAACTTGTTTAGAAGTGCTGATCAAGTGCCAATCCAACATTGTCGTTTAAGTTAAGAAAAGATAATCAAACAAAGGACAAAGAACTCTCTGTGCATCGTTTTATCTCATAGCTACATAGAGTAAGAGTTAAAGGTTGTGATTTCTATGGATCCACGTTGTTTTACACTCCACGCATTTTTCGTGTGTTCGTTTGACCTGTGGCTTCAGTACTGCTGTTTTCCCACAATTGTCTCTATAGGCCAGCATGGACTAAGCATAACATGTTATAGGCATTCATAACTCAGCCATTAACAATCAAAAATGTGTTTGTGGAGTTAGATGTTATCTTTTTGCACGTCTTCTATTGCATGGTATCAAAGTAAATTATGGAGGAAAAAAGGTTATAAAAAAAAAACCTGCGAGTGTCTCGCAAACATTCAAGGACATTACACTGCATGCAGTCAGACGTAAAGCTCTTCAGTTTCCTCGCCTCATGTGGAAAACCTTTCTTTATGTCGTGAGTTGGGAGGGAGGGAGGGAGCTCATTGTTGTCATGTTGGCCCAAAAAAGAAAAAAAAAGACACGCGTGAGAGCTGCCGTCTCTCATCCGCCCATCCGTCCCGTCTTCATCAGAGAAGATGTTCTGATTCACACTCATGTGAGACGTGAACACACCGACCGGCTCCTCGTGGTTCTGGACATCAGGCCTGCATTTCTTTGACAAACAGGTTGAACCTCGCTTATTCTTTCTTGTGATCTTTCTTACAAGACTTCAAAGCCCAGATCTACTCTATGAATGTACTCACGCTTTCTCTGTTCGATCTTCTGTTTTTATCCGTCTTCAGTGAAATTCAGGGCAGGAATGTTAACTTCATGTCAAGTGAGTATCTGTGTCGATGACATATTTCACCTGCAGTCAGGTAGGCCTCCTGCGGCCGCACTCATAAAGCAGATCTGTTCAAGGAACTTCCGATTCGCTGTCAACACAATATTGTGTGTTTGTTGTTGTATAAATGCACTTTACTGATCCGAGGGTCATACTGGGTGTGAAATGACGCAAACTGTTTTACAGCTGCTCTGTTCTGAGTTCTTTCCTTTTCCTGCTTTTCTTTGTTGTTGCTCTGAGGCTGCTGTTATTTATTTATGTTTTCCCTGAACCTGTTGGGTCTCTTGAGTGACGGAAAGGGCTGGATTCTCAGACTAACTAGAAGAGTAGCACCTGTTCCCCCTCCAAGGCTTCTCCGCCACATTCCCAGCAGCAGAGGTCTGCGTCAATCACTGAATGCTTTGTTTGCAGCATTCACCTCCGTCCGCTTGCTTTCAAAGATCCAAAATTAGAAATGCTATTATTTTGCCAGCTGATCAGGATGAAGGGTTGGGTGATATAAAAATCACAACTGAAAGGCTCAGCTCCAGCGAAGTAAAGAAGGCTTCTGCCTCCTCCTCCTCCTCGCCATGAGAAGCTCAGAGGCTGAAGGGACTTTCTCCTTGTTTTGAGTTGCCTGTCCACAAGTTTCCGCCTCACATCTGAGTCCCGACAAACTGCAGGATCATTCCAAAAAATTTATCCTGATTTTAAGATACTCTGGACATTCATCCCCCCCCGTCCCTGCAAAAGAGGTCAGGACTGCTCTGAATGCTACATACTGGTAAAGCTGCTCTCTTTAAACCCGTTCTCGCCTCATCCACAGCTTACACAGCGCCACCGTTAGTCTGATCCACCCGCCCTGCAGCACAGAATCTGCTCCCCACAACACACAAGGCCATCATCGTCTTTGTTAGCTGAACCTCCCATGAACTTTGCTGACCTTTTTCATCCCCACTAACTTCTATTTGTACATGTTGAAGCTTCTACTGTCAAACTCTGCAAGACTGTTCTTTTGTGTTCTGGTTATCTGGACTGGTGTGCAGCTGCTGGAATGCAAACTGAGGATGGCTTGTTGGTTCCCTGCAAATGTTCTCATACTTTACAGAGTTTGTTGTTGATCTCTACTCGTTCCATTACAGAACAGAATGGACTGACAGCATACGATCCGGTATTTCCAACTGAGACAAAGGGATGTTTCATTGATTGGGTAGATTTCGTCATTAATAACAATGGTTGCTTTCTATCATTTGTTACAAACCATCAAAGGGCTTTCAGGGAGAACATTTCTGTGTTTTGAAACTGGAAAAGTCCTTTGAACGTGTTTAGAAATGAAAAACGCCTTCTTGTGCCATTTTAGAAAAAGTGTCAAAACTTTTAACGGCAAGTCTTTGCCAGTAAAAGTGCCAAATAATTCTTTGCTGAACCAGCCTGCATACATGTAGGAAGACTGGGATGGTTCTGTCCCACTTTGAGTCCCCTTGAAAAACATCTGTACGGCCTTTTTGAGCTCATGTTCCACCATTGTTATGCTGCCAGTCTGTTTTCTGCTTCTGTCAGAAACATCTCAGAAGCAGTAAATATTTTCTAAACAATGTTACAAAGAAAACAGTCACTGTGGTGAGGGAATGAGAGGACTTCATTGTTCTTCTTGTTTTATTTGAACATTATTCATTAATAAATTTAACGGTAATGACTATTTAATGTAACTGTAGTACTGTGTTTGTAAAAGAAATTCAGTGAGTTGTGTTTTATGACTCGTGGACTACCAGTGAAGTCAGCATTTCAGTGTCAATAATTGAATTGTTTTTTAAAGATTATTTTTGCGACGGCAACAAAGAGTCATTATAAATGTTCATTTTAACATCACCTGTCTTTGTTTCCTTTTGTTCTCCTCCTCCTCTTTCTCGCATGAGTCAAACAAAAAAGTCAAGGATGCAGGATGGATCTGAGCGGCCGATTCTCAGCTGTGATACTTCTATCTGGACACTCCTCACACAGATTAGTCTGCACCATCACAAAGACATGGAGGTTTGTGAGGCGGGTAACATCCTGTCCATCTGCAATCACAAACATTTACTGTTCTCTAGTCTGGCATCACATGCTCCCTCCTTTCTTTACATATGGGATTGTGGCTGATGAAGTTGCAGGTTTCAAAGGATAGCAGACTTGCAGACAGCCCTGAAAATGAGAGCGTAGTGTGGATGTGGAAGGTGACCAACAGCAGCAGCAACTTTGCTGACATGCCTCCACTGCTAGTGGCTGGTCCTCAGTGCAGGAAGCCTTGAGGCAAGGCAGGTTTGCTGGTCCTGCATCTTCCATGCAGAGAAAGAATTCACAGAGCGTCACCGACACAGCGGCTTTGGCAGCAGGAAAACATCCCAATGAGAAAGCAGTCAGACTGCAGCACCAACATCTGGAGAACTGAAGCTGCTTCCATCTGAGTGCAGCTAAAAGCAGCTTCACTCTGCCTGGTTCTGACACAGGTTCTACCGACTGCAGATGCAGAACCCGGCTGGGCCCATGAACCACCACACGATCTGACCAGAGACTTCTTTCAGACTAGAAGCAGTTCTCCTGGTTCTGGTCCAGCTGCAGCTTTGTAAAGACTGTTCCAGCTGCAGGAGGTGAAGGCAGGAACCAGCTTCTCTGGACCTATTGAGTCTCTCTGAGGAAAGAAGAGCATTAAAAGCTGGTCCAGTTCTGGCTTTAATGTGGACCCTGAAGCTCTGGAGGTCTGAGTCCGTTAGAACAACTAGATTTCTAAGATCTTTGCTTGAATCTCAGCAGAGCTAAAATTTTCAACAACTTTCCTTCTTTATATTAAAACAACGCCTGCAGTCCTTCAATGTTGATCAGACGGACGTTTTTTCCAGATTTTAGTTGCTTTAATCAGCAAATAGTCTGATGGACTCTTTTTAAAGATGATCTTTGTGACGGCGTCAAAGAGGCATTATAAATGATCATTTTAACATCACCTGAGTCTGATGGACTCTTGGCTGGTGGTGGTGTGTGGTTTGAAGGCGGAACTACAAACAGCAGAGGGTCGCCTGAAGCAGGTCTGCAAGAATCGGACAACAGAAACGTTCATGTTTTCGAAGCCTGATTGACAGTTCAGCTTTAAGAGTGCTGTCAAAGACAAAAACCAGAAGAAACGGCAAACATCAACTGAAGCACACTTCATTTTAACCAGTCAGATCTCAATTATCAATCCAGATCTTCTCTCTGCCGACACCTGCACCCAAAGAGGCCGGTGAGACAAAACAAAGCTCCGCCCCTTTAGTGAGTCTTCCTCTGTGGCGCTTTCAGACTGTGTGAATTCATCTTCTGTCCAATTTAGGAACGACAGTCAACCAAACAGATGAGTCAAAACACCTTAGCTCCTAACTGTGTGTGGTTTCGATTTGGTGATGCTGCACCTACAATCTGAAGGATTTAAAAAACATGCACGGTATGAGACGTGTGCAGGTTAACACCTGTCAGCTAATTATTTCACGTCTGCATTTGAAAAAAGAGAGCCTACTATAACGTCTGTGCATAAAACGCCCAGCAGGAAGCATCATGAAACATAATGGAAGAATGAATGAGGTACCTCCAACCTGACTTCAGATTATCACTGGGCATTCATTCAGGGCCGACCCCGCAGGTGGGGAGCCCCCTCAGAGCTCTTCAGCAGTCGCATGTCGGCTGTGCACAGACACGGTTTGATCCAGCTGCTTCAGTCACTTCACCGGGAAAATGTCCAGATCTGAGCTCACACAGGAACTCCCGGTTCTGTCATCCATTCCCTCAGAGGAGGACAAACGGCTGGTTATCAGAACGGCTCAGGTCATCACCATGAAAGATGGGCTGTTTCTGTTTTTGCATTTCATATTTACCCAAAATTTCCCATCGATCTACTTTCTTTGTTTTTCTAAAAATAAAAGAGCTGTTGTTGTGAAAATTCCTCCTGGAAATTCATCCCATGTAAATATTTTTTTAGGCTATAAAACGTCTCTTTGGAAGCTGACACTTTCTGCCATAAAGACTTTGAATTATGTTTGTGTTTTTTTTACATGAAAAATACATGCATCAAAAACACTGATGCATTTGATAAAAGAATTAAACTTTAAAAAATAATAAGCAAAAATATTTGTGATGTATAACATGGAAAATACTAAAATCTTTTTAACTGAAAGGGGCCATATCATGCTTTTCTTCAGGCTTTCAGAGTAAACTATATCCATATATATGATCATATTTTACCTTTTTTTAACACTAAAAAACAAATTAGTTATGAAATATGAGTTATTTTTATAGAGTCTTATAATCATAAGTAAAACGACTTGATCTCTGAGGCACCGCCTTTCGCTCCTTGTCGGTCCCGCCCTTTTCATGACGTCATCGTAGAGCCGACGTGTCCACGCATGCAAACAAACACCATCTGAATTTTTTGCAAAGATGGATGTGCATTTTGGGTACATAAAATGAAAGTGTTTTACAGATCACCGCAGAGAAAGTGTTGGTATCTTCCTGAAAGGGGCTGTCCTCAATCTATGACGTCAGCTCGTGATAACCCGCTGTTATCATTGGTAAACCTGTGCAGAGAGCAGAGGTTGTTAGAAGATTACTCAGAAATGTGTGAACGGATCAAAATACCGCTTTGAGGTTATTTATAGTGAGGAGTGAACAGTATAATACACTTAAAAGTTGTTTTTTCATGGCCCCTGTAAAGGAAAACTGTTTAATTATGGGATGGTGCTGGGTTTTAACCCTGAATAACCCAACAACAGTTTGCTTATTTTTATGTTTTTATTTTTGTAATTTTCGGTTAATTAATGTTAATTAATGGTTATAAAAATAAAGCATATTTCATTGTAAAGTACGTTTCAAAGAGAGACTCGTTGAAGGTGGAATCTTGTATTTAAACTGATTGAAGCTGACTCATTTAAGCTGACATACTTCACAACATGGAAGTCTGTAGGGTTGAAGCGACTCAAAAGGCGTAAAATGTTCCAGCATAAACTCATTTCTGACGTCTGGCCTCACATTTGTTGGAGCTTCTGCTCGTTGTCCAAAGACAAAACGTGCTGCGTGACAGTTTTGTTTCAGCATTTTTCCATTTTCCTGAACAGCTGCTTAAAATTCTACCAGAATGCAACAGGTGTCAGGTCTGTGGGAGGGCTGGACCCAATAGCAGGCTAGAGACAGGAGTAAGGTAGAAAAGGTGATTTATTCAGTGCCAGTCCTGGTGGAGAGTTTGTGACAGTAGCTGCTTTGCTTGGGTTGGAGGGTGAGCCGTAGGCCAGAAGGAAAGTGGAGGTGACCGGCGTGACCAGGAGTCCGGGTTGGTTGTAGGGGATGGCCGTGGAGTTGTAGAATTCCTTGAAGATGAAGAGAACAGGATAGGTCAGTCAATGAATGTTCATAAAATAACAAGACATGAACTAAGGCTTGAGGCGTAGCAGGGGTCAGTAAACTCTACCGCATGAAGCAGACGGACTGACGCTGGCTGAAGGGCATGGAGGTCCATAAGAAGGTTCCAGGTGATGAGGAAATGGGAAGCAGGTGAGGAGATGGAAACCAGGTGTGTGGGGGAGGCGACCAGGATCCTGACAGGACCCCCCCCTCAAGGGACGCCACCCGGCGGCCGAAACCGCTCCGGGTGCAGGCGACGAAAATCCCGCACCAGAGCAGGGTCCACAATGAAGGAGCGAGGCACCCAACAGCGCTCCTCAGGGCCATAGCCCTCCCAGTCCACCAAGTACTGGAAACCACGGCCCCGGCGGCGAAGGTCCAGGAGGCGGCGAACAGTAAAAACCGGATGCCCATCAACCAGCCGGGCGGGAGGAGGGGGAACGGCCGGAGGGCCCAATGGACTGGTGACCAGGGGCTTGAGATGAGACACATGGAAGACAGGATGAACCCTCATAGAGCGAGGCAGGCGCAGCTTGGCGCAGGCGGGATTGATGATGGAGTCAATAACGAAAGGACCGATGTAGCGGGGAGACAGTTTCCGGGATTCCGTGCGAAGAGGGAGGTCCTTAGTCGACAGCCACACCTTCTGGCCCGGAAGGTACGCAGGGGCCGGGGAGCGGCGCTTATCAGCAGAGGATTTGGTACGGTGAGAAGCACGGAGCAGGGCCCGTCTAGTGAGATCCCAGATCCTACGACAGCGGTGGATATGGGCCGCAACCGAGGGAACCGCCAACTCAGACTCTTCAGAGGGGAACAGAGGAGGCTGGTAACCCAGAGAGGCCTCAAAAGGGGATCGACCAGTGGCCGAGGAAACGAGGGAGTTGTGAGAGTACTCCACCCAGCTGAGATGGTCAGACCACAAGGTGGGGTTCTGGGAACAGACACAGCGAAGGGCTGACTCCAGATCCTGGTTCGTGCGTTCAGTCTGACCGTTGGTTTGTGGATGGAAGCCAGAGGACAGGCTGGCAGTGGCCCCCAATGCCTGGCAGAAACACTTCCAGACCTGGGAGATGAACTGGGGGCCACGATCAGAAACAATGTCAGAGGGAATGCCATGGAGACGGAATACATGATCAATTAAAGCACTGGCAGTCTCAGCAGCGGTAGGCAGCTTGGGCAAAGCCACAAAATGAACAGCTTTGGAGAAACGGTCAACAATGGTCAAGATAACAGTCTTTCCCTTAGAAGGGGGTAGTCCAGTGACAAAATCCACTGCAATATGCGTCCAAGGACGAGAAGGGATGGGTAGTGGTTGGAGGAGACCAGCAGGTGAACGGTGGGTGGTCTTACTGGTGGCACAAACTGTACAGGCAGCAACGAACGTTTTTGTGTCAGAGACAATGGTGGGCCACCAAAAACGGCGTTGAATCTGGAGAAGGGTCCGACGGTAACCAGGATGGCAAGAAAAACGGGAAGCATGGATCCATGTCAACACCTGAGACCGGACTGAAGCCGGCACGTATTGGCGGTTGTGAGTCCCGTTGCCGGGGTCAGGATCAGTGGCCAAGGCATGACCAATGGCGGCGTCAATCTCCCAGGTGAGACTGGCCATGACACAGGAAGACGGCAGGACAGGAACAAGGGGTGGGTCTGGGTCGTCAACGGTATGCAAGCGGGAAAGGGCATCTGGCTTAAGGTTGCGTGACCCAGGACGGAAAGAAACTGAAGTTGAACCGACTGAAAAACAAGGCCCACCGGGCCTGACGAGGGTTGAGCCTCTTGGCTGAACTGATGTACTCGAGATTCTTATGATCTGTCCAAACTATGAAGGGATATTCAGCCCCCTCCAACCAATGACGCCATTCTTCAAGGGCCAATTTAATGGCCAGCAGCTCCCTATTTCCCACATCATAGTTACGCTCTGGGGCAGACAGTTTCCGGGAGAAGAAGGCACATGGGTGGAGTTTCCCATCCTCTGCGCGTTGAGAAAGGACGGCTCCCACCCCGGTATCTGATGCGTCCACCTCCACCACAAACTGACGTGTAGGGTCAGCTTGTGCCAATACTGGAGCAGAAGTGAACTTCTCTTTAAGATGGTTGAAAGCCTCCTCCGCCTCCGGGCTCCACAGAAACGGGGTCTTGGGTGATGTCAGGCTGGTAAGGGGATGTACTATGCTGCTGTAATTGCGCATGAAACGACGGTAAAAATTGGCAAACCCAAGGAAACGCTGGAGGTCTTTGCGGGAGGTTGGTTGGGGCCATTCCTTAATGGCTGTGGTTTTCGCTGGATCCATGTTTATGCGGCCCTTTTCAATGACGAAACCCAAGAACATGACCTTGGGAACATGAAATTCGCACTTCTCAACTTTGACAAATAATTTGTTCTCCAGGAGTCTCTGAAGGACCTGACGAACGTGGTCATAGTGGGAATCCAGCGAAGGGGAGTAGATAAGAATGTCATCCAGATAGACAAACACAAAGCGGTTGAGGAAATCCCGTAACACATCATTGACCAGTGCTTGAAAAACTGCTGGGGCGTTGGTTAAACCAAATGGCATGACCAGGTACTCGAAGTGACCTAAGGGGGTGTTGAATGCAGTCTTCCATTCATCACCTTCCCGTACACGCACCAGATGATAAGCATTACGAAGGTCAAGTCTAGTAAATACGGCAGCATCTTGGAGGTATTCGAAAGCTGAATTCAACAAAGGCAAAGGGTATTTATTCTTGACTGTAATGTGGTTTAATTGGCGATAATCAATACAGGGCCGGAGTGTCTTGTCCTTTTTCTCAACGAAGAAAAAAACCAGCCGCCAGAGGAGAGGAGGATGGTCGGATGAGGCCTGCGGCAAGGGACTCCTTGATGTACTGTTCCATGGCTTTGAGTTCTGGTTTGGAGAGGCTGTAGAGACGGGATGTGGGTAATGTGGCCCCTGGGAGCAGTTCTATAGAGATGTCATACGGGCGATGTGGGGGTAGAGCTGAAGCCTTCTGTTTACTGAAAACCGCTGCAAGGTCATGGTAAATTGGAGGAACGCCGGAAAGGTCTGGGGTGTCAGGGGGCACGATAGCCGGTCGCTGATCGGGATGAGCCGAGCGAAGGCAGGTAGAATGACAGTAGGAACTCCAGCTCATGATGCGATTAGACTGCCAATCGATGTGTGGGTTGTGTTGGCTCAGCCAAGGACGACCCAGAATCAGCAGACAGGCAGTGGCCTGAAAAACAAGGAACTGGAGAGTTTCATGATGATTGCCAGATACACACAGATTGATAGGAGCGGTTTGATGATGAATCACAGTTAGAGGCTGTCCGTTAGCTGCGCTTACCCTTATAGGGGGGTCGAGAGGGATGAGTGTGAGCCCTGCTTCAACCACCAAGGACTCGTTCATAAAATTTCCCTCCGCTCCTGAATCAATAAGGGCGGGAACAGTATGGGACCAAGAGCCAGATGAAAGGGAAACCGAAAATCCAGTTGTGGATGGGGATTGGGAGGCCGGTGTAGCGCCCTTCAGAGTCCCCATGATCACTGAAGGGCTCTCCCCTTTAGGCTTAATGGGGCAGGCGGCCACTTGGTGATCCTTTCCGCCACAATAAAAACATTCCCCGTTAGTCCAACGCTCCTGTCTTTCCTGGGGTGTTAAACGCGTCCTACCTAGCTGCATCGGCTCCTCCGTGGGCGATAAGTGGGCAGAGAATTCGCCAGGGGGAAAGACAGAGGGGGGCGTGGCCTGGCGTGGCGTTGATCGCGGGAGGCCTGATTGGGACTTGTAGTTCCGGGCGGAGTGTCGCTCACGCAGACGGTTATCAATGCGGATGGAGAGCGTGATTAATGAGTCCAGAGAAGCGGGTTTTTCATAATGCAGTAATTCATCCTTGATGGAGTCGGTTAGTCCATTATAGAAAACTTCCTGCAGCGCTTTCACGTCCCAGCCCGCTTCCGTAGCTAATATGCGGAAGTCAACAGAGTAGTCCGCTACGGAGCGTCTGTCCTGACGTAAAGCGAGCAGCTTCCGGGAGACGTCTTGAGATTTCTCTGGTGTTTCGAACACGAGTTTGAAATGGTCCAAAAAAAACTTGAAAAGACACTGGAGAAGCACTGTGATTTGCCAAAAAGGACTCAGCCCATTCCAGAGCCCGACCCCGAAGGAGTCCTACAACGAAGGCGACTTTAGCTTCATCTGACGAGTACATGACAGATTGTTGAGAGAAGACCAGGGTGCACTGCAGCAGAAAACCTCGGCAATGATCCGCTGTTCCAGAATATGGGTCTGGGTTGGGGATACGTGCCTCGTGACCGGCAGAAGGTCTCGTTGGAGGCGGCTGAGGAGGAGGAGGTGCTGCTGAGGAGGTAGGTTGGCACGATGCGTTAGCGAAGGTCTGAAGCAAGGACTGGAGCTGGGCTAGTTGCTGCGTGATGGCTTGTTGATTGTTCGACAACGTGTGGAGCATCTGTTCGTGTCGATCCATGGTGGTGGCGTGGGAAGACAGAGCCTGATCGATGGGGTCTGAGCCCGCTGGGTCCATAATGGTCAGTCCGTTCTGTCAGGTCTGTGGGAGGGCTGGACCCAATAGCAGGCTAGAGACAGGAGTAAGGTAGAAAAGGTGATTTATTCAGTGCCAGTCCTGGTGGAGAGTTTGTGACAGTAGCTGCTTTGCTTGGGTTGGAGGGTGAGCCGTAGGCCAGAAGGAAAGTGGAGGTGACCGGCGTGACCAGGAGTCCGGGTTGGTTGTAGGGGATGGCTGTGGAGTTGTAGAATTCCTTGAAGATGAAGAGAACAGGATAGGTCAGTCAATGAATGTTCATAAAATAACAAGACATGAACTAAGGCTTGAGGCGTAGCAGGGGTCAGTAAACTCTACCGCATGAAGCAGACGGACTGACGCTGGCTGAAGGGCATGGAGGTCCATAAGAAGGTTCCAGGTGATGAGGAAATGGGAAGCAGGTGAGGAGATGGAAACCAGGTGTGTGGGGGAGGCGACCAGGATCCTGACAACAGGAGTCAGGTGGTCATGAAAAGTTTGGGTAATCAGGATTTCTAATGAAGCTGTGAAATAGCCCAGCACACAACCAAAACTACACAGGGGAGTCGGTGCAAACATGAACTAATCTGACGTCGCTCCTGTTTTTAGATTAGGAGGATTAAATTGGACTAACGAGTTCTTTCACCAAATCCTCTACAGTCTAATAGTTTCACAGATTTCAAACACAAATGAAACCCAAATTGTGCTTTTTTAAAAAAACATTTTTTGTGGTATTTATTTTTAATGTTAACCGCCTCAGACCAAAGCTGCTTTCAATAAGTATTTCAAAAGAGAATGATGCAACGGGACAGTGAAATCAAAACTGAAGATGTTCAGCAGCCCAGCGGATGCCTCCTTCCTACCCTGGAATGAGGAGTAAAGCCCTGCAGCACTATACATTTGATTGCTGCTGCAAGAGGAGGTAGCAATGGTGTTGTCAAGGTAACAGGTTGTTCTGAAGACTGCAAATATGCCATATTAGAAATGCTCCTTTACAATTTTCCTTCCTGCAGCCTTTGTGGCTCTAAACTGCACAGGTTCTGCATGTCAGTGTCTGAAAGTGTAGCAGCTACCTGCAGATGTAATGTGCTCTGCATTCATAATTCACAGATGTTTAATGGCCGTTAGATCATCATCAGTGTCACTGAGGTCGTTCTCTGCAAATCTCCTTTGCAAAAACTAAATTGTAGATGTCGGAAGCAGGAGGTGGCTCAGCGATTTCTCCCCAAAGATGAATGAGGAAAAGAGGAGGAACGTGTTGGAGATGAGAGATACACAAAGGCACGCTTTAACATGGCTCCTGAAGTAACCATGGATACCTCGATTTCCTGGAGTAATTCTGGAGTGAGATCTAAAGGAAACATATCACAGTTTTAGCTCTCCAGTACAGCTGTTATCATCCCGGGAACACCAGGTTCTACAGTGAGCGTGCATGAGCGTGCACGTGTGCGTCACAGCAATGCTGAAGGTGAGCTCTGGACAGATTGTAGCATTAACGAGGTCCCCCTGACAACCCTGAGGAGCACAGGCTGACAGGTCTGCAAGAGCAGGAGTGACTGCAGGGGCCAATGAAGCAACAATGAGGCCAACATGTAAATGTGGTTTTAAGCCGCAGCCTGGATGTTTGTCTGTCTTGTTTAAACATCTTAAAACTGCTCTCCTGAAAAGCTGTTGACAGACATTTGTATGTGCTGGAGCAGAAGATGGCAGCACCACTGTGGCCTGACTGAAGTGTCTGAGGTGCTGATGATGACGGCGTTGAAGAGGAGGATGCAATTATGATAAAACACAGCAGCAGCTCCAGCACGAGAAGAGAAAGAGCTCGACTGTGGGTGAATGCTAAAGTCAAACAATCATGTCGATTTATGAAAGACACATGGATGCCACAAGAACATCAATACACATTTAGGATAAAATGCTGAGATGAATCATCTTTATACACTTTATGGCGAGATATCAAATACATTTTTTTCTCTCTTGTTTAAGAGTTTAAATTTCTGAGTTTTCTCTTTCTGTGAAATAAAACTATTTGGTTTTAGCTGGTTGGTGTTTTTTTTTTTTTATCAGTAGAACTTGTTCAAATATTCTTGCTTTTTTGTTAAACCATAACCCAGCATTGTCTGTCAGAAAGGAACATCAGTGAGACAGGCAGTGCTTCATGCCCTTGAATCCTCACAGACACGCATGACGTTTGCAGAGGGTTGGAGCCTGAAGATAAGACTGCAGTGATTCAGCTGTAGAGATGCTCTCTGACTCCACCTGAAGGTGAAGTTCAGCATGCACATGTGGACATGTTCTGAACCCGAAGAAGCAGATGAAAGGCTGTTTGGGGTTGAAACCCCAGAACTGCTGCTGTGGAGAAATACATTCAAAATTGAGCCTCAATCTGGATGTTAGAAGCAAAAGTTCATTTTTTTTTCTATGTATATTTTCTCTAAAATCATTTCAAGTTTGAGTTATATTTTCAAAGAAAAGTGAAGATTTAAAAACTCAACAATAACTCCCCTGATGGAATCTTAAAACCTAAAAGAAGAAAAAAAAAACAACAGGAAATAATCTTCAAATATTAAATGTGAAGCCAATAAAAACCCTTTTTTTCTAAATAAGAACATTTAACCTTTTCATGAGAAGTATGAGCTTGTTTTAATTCAGAGGGAGAAACACTGTGAACACAATACGAAAAAGAACAACAAACGTTTTTCAAGGACAGTTAACTGTTAATCCATTTCATCCGCATCCATCTCAAAGCCCTCTTATTCAAGGGTGAGAACTGGCTTTGAGACTGTTCAGTGGTCATAAAAATAAAACTAGAAACTTTTTCTTGTAAAACTATAATTCATACAATCCTCTGAAGTTGAACAATGTTTCCTGAAATTACACTTAATCTTTAAAATACATTGCCTTAAATCAAAAACGTCACACGCACTCCACTACAATGGATAAATGGCGTATACCTCTATGGCGGTTTACAACCTTCTGTGAAGGCCCAAAGTGCTGTACAGTCACAGTCCCATTCACACACACTGATGGCGGCTCCTCTGCTGAACACTGGTGCCGACCCAAAACCACCAGAGGCAGTGTGGGGTTCAGCGTCTTGCCCAAGGACACTATGACATATAAGAAGGAAGAAGATAAATTTCCCTGAACTTTTTGTGCAGTTTTTTAGGAGTGAGAGACATGATCAGAAATAGATCAGAAAGGCGAATCGCGTGGCAGATTCAATGGCCAATTTAAATGTAAAGTCAAGGGTTTGGACGCAAACTGAGGTTCTGTGGTGCGAATTGAGCGGCCGGCACAGCTCTGGGGAGGTGGTTGCATCTCCTCAACCAATCAGGAACTCAACTTAGGAAAAGTGACATTTTCAGTGACAGCAGGGAGAAAACATCCAATATGGTGGATCAATCCATAGTTCTGCTGAACTTCCGTTCATTTCCTTAACCCCCTTTCTGGGCAGCGGGGTTTCCAGATCCTGTCCTGGTTACTGTAGGGTGAAGACGGATTCACTCTAGAGAGTCTGACACAGGACCTATGGAGTTGTAGTGAACACGCTCACTATGCCGGAAGAGGAGCTCAGGGCCAAACAGAGGGCCTCAGGATGGGAAAGCAGTCTGCTCTGACCTCACGAACTTTATGATGTTTTCCTATTTTCATAGAGTCAACAATAAAAAAAAGGTCCCCTCATTTTATTCTTGTTTCCATCAATCAGACACAGCAACAGGAGAGGAATTCACTGGAGCCAAAAGGAGATTCTGAATGTTCTTATGAACCCAAACATGGAGATGTGATCACTGATGTTTTTGTAGAGTTCTTTAAAATAAATAAACTTGATCTCTAAACATCATCTGTGTCTCCAATGCATCGTAAATGAGAAACACAGACACAGCTCCATGTAGCAATAAGTCTAAAAACATTAGCTGCTAGCTCCTCCCACACGCAGCCGAGGCGGCCAGCTTAGGGAACACATTTTTAGCCATGCGGCAAGCAGCGAAGTCTCCGCACAGCGAAGGAGGGGCTGGTAACGCGGATTGCGTTTGGTGGGAATGCACCTTCACACTAGGATAGCCTATGGCCCTTCAGTAGATCTATTTCAGATATGAAAAGGATTCTACAAAACAGGTCATACCTTCGACTGGTTTGATTTGTGTGGCAAAGGAGGAGGTTTTATAGATTGGGAAAAGGTTCAAGAGTCATGGTGTGGATAGATTGAGAAATAGAGGAGGAAATATCCTGAATGAGGTGTTTACCAAGAATGTTCTGAAGGTAAAGAGAGAAGAAGGACACATTCTGGAGGGAGATGGACAAGGTCATCAAGAGTTTCTTATGAGGAGACAAAGTGGTGACTGAAGCAGACTAAAATATTGTGGGTGAAGGAAACAGAGATGACGAGGAATTGATGGAGAAATGTGATGTTCAAGACCGGAATATGGAAGGACAAATGGTGGTGGACTTTGCTATAAGATTGGAACCAAACATTGGTGGAACAGTTGGGAATAGTTTGGTTTCAGACAGAGAAAGCCTGATCCTCTGGCTTACAGTCGTGGGCCTCCGCTGGCCGCTGGTGTCCCCCTCCCCCTTCGGGCAGTTGGTCTCTGCCCCTTACCCCGGTTTGTCATCGATGGGGCTGGCGTGCAGGCTGCCCGGGAGTGCAGTGCAGGCTGCCATGAATGATCCCAGCCTGCCTCTGGGGGTAGGGGTGGGTGGGTTACAGGACTCTGGGGGGGCCGCCGGCCTCTCATCTGGTGTATGTCTTGTGTGGTTAGGGCATTGAGTCTGGGCCTGAAGCGCCGTGGTGTGGGGCATGTCCCTGCC
Organism: Oryzias woworae; assembly: GCA_016861445.1. Classification (NCBI taxonomy): domain Eukaryota; kingdom Metazoa; phylum Chordata; class Actinopteri; order Beloniformes; family Adrianichthyidae; genus Oryzias; species Oryzias woworae. The sequence goes on from BOLG01001664.1 coordinate 3,704,788, forward strand.
ATGGCGGGGCCACGGGACCTCTGGGTCCATTAGACACCCGAGGGATCTTCGTGAGGGTGGTTGTTCCTGGGTCTTTGTCTGTCGGGGGGACTTGTGGGGGCCTGAATCGGCTGGGCTGCAGTGCTGTCTGTCTCTGGCTCTGGGATATGGAGAGCTGGGCCTCCTGCCTCTGCTGGAAGACTCAATGTGATCAATACATTCTACGGAGCACACGTTCATTCATTCAACCCACCTGCCTACTCACTTTTGCACAAATATGGGCATGGGTAATGTTTTTACAGCCCTCTCCATGAATGTTGGTTATGCAAATCTTGGGTGTACCTGTCTGTGTGCGTGAGTTAGTTTCAGTCGGTGCGCCCTGTGAGATAAGTCTTCTATCATTAATGTATGAATAGACTTAAAACCTGTAAAAAGTCATGTGCATGTTATTTGTTAGTGTGTGTCAGAGCAGGTATGTGAGAACTAATTCATGTAATTTACTTATGACACCCTGATGTCATGACTCTGTATCAAGGAATACATATAAACATAATTATTATAAATAAAGCTTAACCTCAAACACAAAAAGGCTTTATACAAATATACACATCATTTGTCTGTAACAACTGTCCAACACAAGAGACCTTCACCTCTTATCTGCTTGCTCAGCTGTTTGACAGGACAAGTAAAAAAAAAAAATGAACGTGAAATGAATAAGTAGCCATCGTGCAATCTTAGAGCTGTTTTTGTAAATTGCATGTGTTTTGCTCTGTGGACAAATGTAGGTATTGCACATTTTGGCATGAGACTGGGTTGCATTTTCATTATCAGACCACAGATTCATAAAAAGTATCTCTAACCAATGAGTTATATAGGCAAGAGACACTGTGCTAAGCCTCCTCACTGCTGTGCTACAGTTGCACAAACAGAGCTGGAAAAACCAGGATGTTACTTTTCACAAATAATTTATTGCTGTCAGCTAATTATGGCGTCACATCTCTGCCATTAATTGAAGGGCGCGTATTTGATAACTGAGAGAGCGTATCTTAGGACTGAGCGCGCACAGAGTTCTGACTGCACGCTCGCTCAGTTTTTTTTTTCCCGCTCGTTCAGTTTCAGGGGGTGCTTTGGCACTCAGGGGGTGGTAATCGTTCTGGTTGATCTGATTGGACGAAATTTTGAGTCAAATCCGGCAAGGCAGCAGGGCGGGACTTTCATTTTTTTATCTGCTTTAATGGAAAATAAAAACGGCGGATGAAACGTGGATTAAAACGTTAGCGAACGTTTGACTCATGTGTAAATCACTTTATTAGGTAAATATACATGTAGACTTTAGTTACAGTCGGTTGAGCGACATTACGGACTTAACGAGAGCACCGTGATTTACATAAAAAAATGAGGAAGGAGACCTCTTTAAAAAGACAACGGGTTAACCATGATCTTAACAAATGTCAAAAATACGTCTGACACACCATATCCTGCCTCCCAAAGTGCTCAAAGAGGAGGAATGGCCATAAGCGCACGTAATAATAATAATAATAATAATAAAATGTAAAGACTTCTAACAAATACAAATTTATCCTGTTAAACTGTCAAAAATTCGTCACGGTGTCACATACATATATATGGAGTCCTGGAATATTGATTGTTTTCAACTGCGCATGCGTGTTTTTCTTTTAAGTTTTCTATTTTCTATTAAACTAATATCAAAAACAGCTTTTAAAAATGTTTTTTAAAAAATGAATAAAACTGAAAAATTCAGGGATGTCTGCATTGTATGGTTGTTAGTCTACAACGGCCGATTCTATAAAGATTTCTGCAGCGGATTGTTTTAGACCCAGAAGGGGTTAAAACAGCTAAAAAGGAAGTAGCAGACATGTCACTCCACTCATTAGATGTAAAAATAAAAAGTAAAACATGTAAAACAGTTGAATTGGTTGATTTTAAAACAAAACAAAAACAGCTAAGCTAACTCAGAGCTAAAACAGGCTAAAAAAAAAAAAAAAAAAAAAAAAAAAAAAACATTAAAAGAAAACATTAAAAGGACACCACTGCTGAAAAACAATCATAAAAAAGCCAGACTGGAATTTGCAAAAATGCATGTTGACAAGCCCCAAAGCTTCTGGGAGAATGTCCTTTGGACAGATGAGACCAAACTGGAGCTTTTTGGTAAGGCACATCCACTCTATGTTCATAGACTCAAAAACCAAGCATACGAAGAAAAGAACACTGTCCCTACGGTGAAACATGGAGGAGGCTCAGTCATGTTTTGGGGCTGCTTTGCTGCATCTGGCACAGGGTGTCTTGAATGTGTGCAAGGTACAATGAAATCTGTAGACTATCAAGGCATTCTGGAGAGAAATGTGCTGCCTTGTGTCAGAAAGCTTGGTCTCAGTCTCAGGTCATGGGTCTTCCAACAGGACAACGATCCAAAACACACAGCCAAAAACACCCAAGAATGGCTGAGAGAAAAGCGTTGGACTATTCTAAAGTGGCCTTCCATGAGCCCAGATCTGAATCCCATTGAACATCTGTGGAAGGAGCTGAAACATGCCATTTGGAGAAGACACCATCAAACCTGAGACAACTGGAGCAGTTTGCTCATGAGGAGTGGGCCAAAATACCTGTTGACAGCTGCAGAACGCTCATTGACAAATACAGAAATCGCTTCATTGCAGTGATTGCCTCAAAAGGTTGTGCAACAAAATATTCAGTTATGGGTACCATCATTTTTGTCCAGGCCTGTTTCATTAGTTTGTTTTTTAATAATTATGTTAATCAGCAATTCAAAAGTGATGGCTGATTTTGATTATTTAATTTTCAATACATTTTTATTTATTGTTACTTTTGTAAGTTTCAAGTAATTTCAGTGAGAATTGTGGGTTTTTCCTTCTTTAACTGAGGGGTACCAACAATTTTGTCCATGTGTGTATAAAGCAAAGAAGACGCTACTTGCTTACATTATTTTAAATGAAGGATTTTATCAGAATCAGTTTTTTTGCCAAGTATGACTTTTCCCATACAAGGAATTTGTCTTGGTGATGTTGATGCCTGCATCAATATCTGCATCAAAAAGCTTTTATTTTCATAAAAGCTTATATATTTTTAGAAAAAAAAACAAGTTTTCATTGTGATTTTATTTGTATGTATCCTTTATAGAAGGTTTAATTACTGCTTTTCATTTGCTTGCTTTTCATTTACGTGTTTTTAAAATACTTTTTATTATATTTAAAATGACACTTTTCATTGTTTACTTAGAGGTTTCTTATTCCAGGCCTGAGGAAAGCAGGATCAGCAGTGAAGCATTAGCATGAGTGGGGGAAGGGATACCTGGATCAATGCTATTGGTTAAGATAGCTTCTGGGGTGAAGACACCCAATTGTTTGTGCTGCCCAGAGCAGAGTTACAATAGAAGCAGCAGTGAAGTTACAGTAAAACGTCAGAATTCAAGTTACGGTAAGTAAAGTCTGAACTCATATGATATATAGAGTGTGTGCTGTTGTTTGGTAAAACAGATGTTTACAACATTACTGATATTCTACCACAAAAGGCGATTGTAGTTCAAGGCCCTTTTTTATGTTTTAGTTGTTGAACCGGCTTAAATCCATCAGAGTACAGAACTCCAGGCTGCAGATAATCAATGCAACAGTTGAGAACATACAGCGTGGTTTCTTTTTTTATTTAAATGGATGTCATTTTACGAAGGACATTACAAATGTAATTAACCCTGAGACTTAGCAGTATTTTTTTTATTTCTTAAGGATAAAGAAGACCACCCCAATATAAAAGTCTGTCACTGTTCTTACCTTTGATATTACATTCTGTTACTTATTAAAAATATTAGGATGTGCAGCATAGACTAAAGTTTGCTCGGGTTGAATGTCTTCAAGTCCCACTCCAACTATATTTTTAAATCTATTTTCTGTTTCTATTTTAATTATATTTTTATACTCCTTGTTATTAAGGGGTAATACGAGACATTTTTTAGCTAAATATTCAAGTACTTAAAAAATTCAAAACACTTCTTAAAAAATATTCAGCTGAGATTACTGTTGCATTCATTTTGCCTTTTGTGCAGGTCTGGATGACACAGTTTCGGTGGGCACAGCCGGGGCCTAAACCAAGATGGAGAGTATGCTGGGTTACTGCGAGAAGCCTTTGTCTGCAGTAAAGATGATCGTTTTTAATTCATGTTGTCTTTTTAATAAATAATTTGTAACCAAACTATTGTGTCTTTTAATAGGTTCTCAAACCATGAAAATTTTACTTAAGATATTTGGATAAACAGTGGTAAAACCATAGTTGGATAAGCTGCAGTTTCTGAGGGAAATGTTTGAGTGACATCTGACCTTGATTGGGTGTGCTTGTGGCTTGTGGCCCACATCAGCTACAGGAGAAGGCCACCTAAGTGCCATCGTGTGGGCCCAGTACATCCCAGAGGTGGAATATTCACTGGCCCTATTTTGGCCCAGTTATGGAGATTGTGGGTCAGATTTGGCTGACAGCTGGCTTTGCTGTGGTTTGTTTTAGGCCCAGATTTGGCAGTCAGGTCTTGGGTCAAATCTGTGCCAGAACATAAACATATAGTGGCCCTTTGATGGGCCAGTTGCGGTTTCTGTGGGTAACATCTGGCTGACTTCTGGCCATGTTGTGGTTTGTTTGTGGCTGAGATCTGGCAAACGGAAGCGGACCACACAAGTGCCATCATTCCAGGCCAAATGTGGGCCAAATAAAAGTGCTGACTTTGGGCCACATTCGGGCCAAAACCTTTTTGTTATCTGGGAAATATATAATATATTAAATGTATGTACAGTTTGGTTATAACAACTTGTTATGCCTTTTGCGCTTACTTTGGGTGTGTGCGTGTGTGTGTGGGTGTGTGCGTGTGTGTGTGGGTGTGTGTGTGTGCGTGTGGGTGTGTGTGTGTGTGGGTGGGTGTGTGTGCGTGTGGGTGTGTGTGTGTTCATGTGTGTGTGGGTGTGTGTGTGTGTGTGTGGGTGTGTGTGTGTGCGTGTGGGTGTGTGTGTGTGTGGGTGGGTGTGTGTGCGTGTGGGTGTGTGTGTGTTCATGTGTGTGTGGGTGTGTGTGTGTGTTGGGGAGTGGGGTTGAATTGGACCATTGGTTCAAAGTAATGAGGTTTGTTTTGCTGTAATATTTGTTAGGAACGTCAGTGAAAATAAATAAAGATGAAACAGTAGGACTGGGCGATATATAGATATAATTTTTTAGACATTTTTTTTTTTTAGTTGAGATTTTATTTCCTCAGCTCTCTGTTGTTCAGAGTGAAGTCAGCCTGTCTGTCTCTCACAACGAGCAGACATGAAAACTGCAGCAAGCAGCGGAGCTTCTTTCGCAAGGCAGAGAAACAAACTAAACAAACAAAAAAAAACTTCCTGGATGTTTACAAGCGCACGCGACATGTGAAGCGCCCCTCCCACACACACACACACACATACACACATACTCCCATACACTTCTCTGTGTAGCCTTTAGCTGATGGAGCAGCAGGACGTGGCGGTTTTTAACGGGATCCGAACAGAAATGGAGGATAAACCGACTGGACTCACAGCAGCAACAGAATTATTGATTTGGAGACGGCGGTGCTGTCATGCTACGACGCCATATGCTAATGCTATGCTAACGAGCTGTGCCCCTTGTCGCCTTATTTGATGTCAGAGAATAGTTTCACGGAGTAGATTTTAAGACGTGAACAAACTAAATTCATGGCTCATTCATAAAACGCTAATTTTTAAATACAATAACAGAAATGAATCCACTTTGAATGAAACTTTATCAAAAGAATCTAACATTACAGTGGCAGTGTAAAAAGGCCGCCTTTCAGAGCATCTTCACCGTCAATGACATAATGACAAGAACCCAAAACAGTTTTGCTTTTAGGCTGTTTTTTCTGATGGTTTCATATAAAAAATGAATCAACTGGAGACAGAAAAGGGAAAAGAGCATTTTTTTTGTCAAGGTAGAAAGTTGAATAGCAAGTTTCCTATGGTCAAAATCACATTTTAATATGAGATCAGTACCTCCTAAATAAGAAAAAAAAAAACTTTGTAAAGGATATGAAACAAAATATTTATCCAATTTTTAAAAGAAAGGATTTAAGCCGATTAGTTTTATTCATTCTATGCAAACTTTCAAATTCTATGACTTAAAGTCCACCTTCACAGTAGTCTTGATTGTTCCTTTTTTATAATGTGTCTTGTTCTTCCAGATGAAGTTGAAATTGGCCTGGTTTAATGCCAAGCTTAGGAATCAACAATGAATATTCTGGATAAATGAATATTGATAAACTTTCAAGTTTTGATCTGGTACTGATTGCTTTGGTCATGAAGAGTTCATATATATATATATATATATATATATATATATATATATATATATATATATATATATATATAAAATTATGCAGGATAAAAATAAAATGTTAAAAATTCAATATAAAAAAAGAGTTGGATTCTGATGAAACTATAGTTCTTCCATAGGGATTGGGGGTTAACCACCAAATGCTTCCCAGGGGCAGCCCTGTCTGACCCTCACCGCTCCACGAGGCAGGCCCAGCCGTGGCCTGAATGGAGCCCTGGGCAATCGCCCCTACACAACCACCACCACCACCACCACACACACGCATGACACCCCCACCACCGTCTGAAACAGAAAAAAACATAACTACTTGGAATATGTGGCAATAAGAATATTTTTATTTTAGCTCTCAAAACTTAAATAATATGTTGTGATTATTGTTTTAAAAAACTGCTCCCCATGCAGGACTCAATCCAGCAACCTTTGTATTCGGAGGTGGGAGCACTCATCACCGTATAAGCTGCAATGAGTGCAATGACAAGAATGATAGGTTTTAAAAAGAGGCGTCTCCAGTGATAAAGATAGAAAAAAAACCTAGGTCGCCAGACATTTCATCTTTTTTTAGTTTAGTTTGTCTAACGTTAGTGTTTGAGTCTGTTTCAAAGCTGAACTACAAAAACACAAGGTGATAAAAACAACGTTTTTGTGATTTTAATTAAAAAACTGTAATGAATGTATATGTTTTTGGGAGGAATTTACGTAATAGTTTTTATAGTAATCCTAAATGATGAGTTATTTTTGTCTTTTATAATGTTTTATTTAGGCTACACTTAATAAAAATTATATTCTCGAGAACAGGTTTTTAAAAATCCAACCACTCTTTACTATGTTTCACTAGATTTGCTTCTTTTATATCTCACTGAAATTCATGAAAAGTAAAAATACAAGAACAAATTCCACTTTTGTTCATTATAAGTTACTCCAGAATCCCATGTATTTGTTTTTCCCTTTCCTTCCTTTTTTAATTATTCTTAATATTTGAGAAAAGGGGGTGGGGCTTAGGTAAGCTCACGATTGATCTCCTGTTTGTTGATGTTTATTAGGACTTTGTAACTTTGACTCCCTGTAAAAATGGTGGATGTCAATAAAATGTCTCAAAATTAAGAGTTTCAATCAGAGAGTAATAAATAGTGTATTAATAACATTGTGTTCAATGAAATGAACTTGGAATGACTTACTGGCAAAGTCAACTTTTTATACCCACAGAATGTTGAACCTGATGCATCGTTGAAAATTATTTTTGTTTTTTTAAAGAATATTTTGGTTTTGGCTCCAGTAAGTCAGACTCGCTGAAAAAAAACTGAATGAGATGCAACTTTCACCCCTACACAATTGCCTCACTATCCTAAAAATCTTGGAAGGCAGGCGAACATGATATATATCCACATATATGAATATATATATATATATATATATATATATATGATATATATGAATATAGATATATTTGAATATCCACAGCCTTTTTCACACTATTGCCATCATTATGGGATATGGAAGTGAAATTCACATTGCCTTGTTTTTGGGCAGTTCTGCTTCCGCACCCGAGTTCCTGTGCAGTTTATCATCTAGTGTCACACCTCGAAGTTCAGTTTTGTCTGTGATTTTACCGTCTTCTGGAAGAATGGGGTATTTTTTACACCATGACTTTCCATACAGCCATTGAACTCATATCTTTGCTGTCCACAAACACTTTGTGTCCAAGTGTCCAACTTTTTCTGTCATAACTGACACAGGGTAATCAGATATCAGCTCAGTCTTTGTCACGAAAGGAAAATGTTTTTATTTCAAATATGGCACACTTTCAGCAACCGTTCATTGACCTCAGTTTTGGCCTCGTGCATCAGTGGCATCTCTTCTGTATAAATGAACACATTGTGCTGACACTGGCGTGCAAAGTGATAAATGGCAACAACAGCATATCTGGGATATGTAGAGGAGCATACACTGAAAATAAAGAAACTTTTACAGGAGTTACATGTAGAGAGAGTAGGATTTCTTCACCACTTGAACTTTAGTGGCTGAAGATCATATTCCTGACTGCAATACATTTAAAAAACCAGAGCAGGTTAATTTAGAACTGTTGTCTAGAAAAGATTAAAAGCTTTACCTGCTAAATGCACCACACCTAACAGAAGCAGTTATGTTTCTCTGCAGCCCAGAGCGTTCTAGGAAATTTGTGGGCAAATACTTAAAACCAGTATGACAGCTGTCATTCCATACACACCCAAACAGTGAAGAAAAGCATGTGAGAAGGTCCAACAGGTAGAAGCACCTGTGTGGGCGGGCGTTGGTTCACGGAGCAGACCGCAGTCGAATGTCTCGCCCGTGTTTACGCCGGTTCTGCACTACAAAGCAGGTTCTCCCAGCTTTCTTAGAATGCAGCACTGAGCTGTGAAGGTGTGAATATTTCTTGAAAGCTGGAAGATAACCTGAGCTGCAGAGAACAGGTGCTTTCACCTGTCAGCTCCAGATTCAGGATTTTGACTTCAGGGTTTAAGAGCCTATAAAGTTGAGTAGATTTATCAGTCTCATGCATGAGTGCTTTTCCTGTGACAGTATTTCAGACACTCTGCTCTTTTGATTAGGAAAATATGACGGAAGCGTGAATCATCCCTCACGTGTAGCTGCATGCACACGGGGGGGGGTTAGGGGGGCTTTCTGAGTAAACAAAGGAGTTGTTTGTGATTTGAATAAAATACTTTTCTCTGTGTAGACAAGACAGCTTCCTCATTCAGGCAGGAGAGGCACTCAGGAGTACATGGTCAACTGAAGCCACTGTAAACACAAGAGCAGACAGGATGAAGACAACAACCCACCAAAGCCGGACCAGGCTGGGTTCTGGGTTCACAGATGTTCTCACCTCTTGAATGTTGACCTTTATGGTTCCATTATTGTCCCTATCGAGGGTTTTGAAGGCACCTGAATCAGAGAAGATATTACAACTTTCAGTTTCAGTCACTCAAGGGAAAACTACAAATATTTAAAAGAAGTGAAGACTCACGGCACATGGCATCCAGCCTCACAAGGCAGCCAATGTAGTTGTCAAAATCCATGTTCCCATTTTCATCACTGTATCTTCGAATGATCATCTGGAAGAGCTGGTCGTTGAGAGGAAACCCTGCAGAGAAGACCGGCTACACTTCAGCACTCTTCAGTTCTCAGTGTCAAACATCAGCTGCTGACAGCATCAGCGAAAGTTCCACCGTCCATCTTCAGAACGCTCACCAGCAGCTGTGAAAGCTTTAGGCAGCTCATCTGCGCTGATCAGACCGGAGCAGTCAGAGTCGAAGGTCTTGTACACGCCCTGAAGCAAACAAGCATTAAAAGAGGTCATGAACGAGTAACACATGCAGAACAAACAAGTGATCAGAGGAATCAATACAAATGATGTTTTATCCAGGTCTTACTCTTTGTATATTTAGCTGCAGTCCGATATTGTCCAAAACCTGTCCTGAAACAGGCACTTTCCATTCAAATGTAGGAGCTCACAGTCAAATGAGCTGAGAACAGACCACTGGCTCAAACAGAGATGCAACTGAAACGCTCACCTGCCATTTCTTTATGTTGTTCCAGAGGTGCTTGAACTCATCGAAGCCCAGCTTTCCGGTGCTGTCACTCTGAGTCACAGTTAAAGACTTCCAACTTTTCTGGAAAACCTGTCACTTCTGTAGCTGAAAGAACAGAGGGAACGCTTGAAGTGACCCTTCTGCTCTCAAACATGCTCTCTGAAAAGCCACAGCCAGCATTCCACAACGTTCCCGTCCTGTCAGAACCCAACCACAGGTGGATCTGTGGTTGTTCTCCTGAATGTGGAGTTGTGTGAATTCAAACATTCACTCTTAAACAGCCAATCAATCATTGGATACATAAAAAGGACTAACAATAGCAGTTATGAGAGGTCATTTGATAAATATTGAAATAAAATAAATGAAATCATGAATTGTTTTGAACCGCAACTGAGAATCAGAGTGAAACTCATTCAGCAAGTTTACAAACAGCGCTGGTCATCAGTTTTGATGACAATATTTTCACTTTGACTGCAAAGGAATAACCAGATATTGGTTATCAACCTTCTTGACCATTAATAATCCGTATTGACCCTGGAACAAAAAAAAAAAACATGGATCAATCTCTAGATATAAATTAGTTTGTTCCGCTACTGTCTACTGATCCTCCTTCCCTGCAGCTCTGACTCTGTGAGAAGGATACATCCATGACGGCCACCATGCTCCTGCAGGACTCGATGCTGAATCCATCCGTCTTCAAGTCACCGTCTGAAAGGTAAGACAGCATCAGTGTGAACTTCTGAAGCATAGAGACGACAGCATGCTGGCCCACAGGAAGGACTAAAGGAGACAGCAGTGAAACGGCAACATCAGTGAAATCTTACGCTTTGATATGATTTTGTTCAGGATGTTCATCAGCTCCACAGGGCTCACCTCCATGTCCTAAATAAAAAAAATAGAAAGAGGGCTTAATGTGATGTTGATAGGAAGGCATTTTCTAAAAATGTAAGTGGAAGGCTGTCACAGCAGACACGTTCCCATCAGACTGAACTTACATCTCCAGCAAGCTGCTTGAAGACTCGGCGAAACTGTTTCTCCTCTTCACTTTCATTCTGCTGTGCGTATGCAAGCGGCCTGCGGGGCGGGGGCTGCCAGGCAGACACCAGACTCAGAAAAGGAAGGGAAGCAACCATAGCCCATCTACAGCCTATGGGAGAAACTCACTCATACACGGAGACGGGCACTTACAGGCTCGGAAGGTGAAAACTGCGCCGGGTCGATGTTGCTGCAGAGAGAAGAGGACAGTGAGGGTTAACCCACAAACCGTCCAACCTCCATCCAACCAGCAGAGACAGGCTCTTACCTGACAACGTCGACGACGCCACTGAGAACCTTTTTTAACAAGAACATCTTCTACCACCTGAGACAGTCACAACAAGAGTCAGTTTCCCCAGGATTAAAACAGCCCTTCAAACAATGACACGTTCAGTTTCTGAGAAGGCAGCAGGTGAGCAGTCCGCCTTCAGCTGAGGCCTCCTTCCTGGTGCCAAGGTACGCTCCCCCCCGTCAGAATTTGTTTCTCCTGTTGCGGCACGACTTCAGGCATCGCTTATTTCTTTCGTAACACTCATATTTTGCCCCCAAAAGCACAGAAATAAGGTGGATCTTTACGATTATTCTAGGATTTTTGGGAGTTTATTGTCATGTTTGGATTTTTCCCACACATTCCATGTAAAACAACCAGTGCGGGCACAGATTCTGCCAGGCCGCCGCTGATCAAGCCGCCCAGTGTCCCCCAATAATTTACTGTGGAAGCAACAACTGTTTTTGTTTAAAACTTCCATACCAAAGTCACTTTCATAAATCATTTCTTATCTTAAATATGGCAAACGAGTGTTACGGATCAAATCAACGATGCCTGAGACCGGGGAACGTAACTTGGCACCACACCGACAATAATTGGTAACAGACTCAGCCCCAGGAGTCGCTTCCTGCTCGGAGCAGCTAGTGGGCCGCGCCCTCCGTCTGTCAGACCTCCAGAACCATTCCTGCCGCTAAAAACACAACCGCACTGGAGCACTAACATGACACACAAACTCAGAGCCTGGAATCAAGCGAGCTTCTCCTAGAAAGACTAACATGGTGGAAGAAGAAATTAACCCCCAGAAAAGGCTAAATCCGTCAGTGCAGCCGTTAGTCACCGTGAACGGAACTCTCAGTTATTCGGAGTTATACGGAGAGACAAGCTAACCAAAACGACTTCCCGCTGAAATGCTTCGGTTCCTCGAACACTGCCTCGGAGATTTACTTACAGTCAGACCGGCGTGGAGCGAACAGAAACTACCGACTGGAGTTCAGCAGTTCTTCTAAACTCCGGCTCTGTGTGAGGGTCCGTCAAAACGCCCGCAGCGCAGCACGGGGAGGAGGCCGCACGATGGAACAGCTGCACCGGAAATGGGTTCGGTGAAATATTTGATTTGATGTCACATCCGTTATCAGACACAAGCCTGTGTCCGAATCATAAAAATAAACCACAAAACAATGGACAGATCATCTTTGACGTAACCCACTGACTTCTACAGTCCCTTTTTACCTGAAGCCTAAATAAACACTGTTAAAACCTCACTGGCGGTTTTTGGAAAATTAGATGTGCAGCATACTTTGGGCTAAGATAGCTGTCAAAAAGAAACGCATTCATAAAGAAAAAGTCTTATACACAATATATATATATATATATATATATATATATATATATATATATATATATATATATATATATATATACAGTAAATAGTTTACATATGACAACAAAAAGCAAAACTAGATAACATATCAGTTTAACAAAGTATATTTTGAGATAAGTTTAAAAAAACATTCTCAGTGCAGCATCAGAAAAGCAAACTTTATTTTTTTAAGTAACTATTTTAACAAACAGAAAACAAGATGACTGCCGCATGTTTGCCAAAAGTGGCCAGATTTAAATTGTAAATTGTGGCCCGCACTTTTGTTTTAACTAGTGGGCCACTTGAGGTTGACTTCTGCTTTTTCTGGGCCAGACAAATACCACATCTGCCGCACTTTAGCCAAATGTGGCCCACATCTGTCTGCTATCTGCTAAGTTGAAGTTCTTCACAGGGTTTTCAGCAGGAAATTGTTCTCATCTGAAACCAGCACCTAGTGGTCGTTTAGGAAATTGCAACATTTGGGAAACACGAAAGCCTGTATGGCATTATATTTTTAATATAGTTTTGCAAATATACTGTGATTTATAAATGCTTTATCAGTGCAAATAAATATTGACATAAACAAAAAGCATTCTTTCCAATTTTAGAATTGATTTGTTCACCTGCATTTTTACTGTGTGACATGTTCCAAGTTCCTAAAACACACAACTTCTCCAAATATGACTAGTAGCAAATATTAACTACTTCATGTGTTACAACCACACTTTTGGGAAGAGTGAACACTAAATAACTAGAAAACACTAGAAAAGTGTCATTTTTGTTTGAATGTTTTTTTAAATCATGAGTTTATATTCTGCTAAGGTGTTGATAACATTGAGTCATTGAAGTTGCTTGTAAAATATTTGTGTTTGTCTGAAACGATTGCATTTTCTGGTTTTCAGATTTGTGTGTTTTTGTGTAAAGGGTTGTGTTGTTAGTCCGCCTAACCTCAGTCAGAGGTGCCATTAAGACACACCAGTGTATCACCCCAACATTTCGATTGTTGGCCCTAAAGAACAACGCCTGTTTTCTGAACACATGAATTGGTTGTTAGCCGTACCATTCCCGTCCGCTAGGTGGCGGCAATGCGCTTGAAGTTTGTCTGTTACGTTTAAACCTGGAGGACAAAGAAGTCATTGATCAACGATAGCGCTGTTCGGGCCAGTTAAACGGTTTCTACCTTCACGCTGAGGAGCCTTACTGTCGCGCTCTGGGATTGAACTTGAATTTCTTTGTCGTATGGGTACGTTCACGGTTCAGTCGGTCAGTTATCGTATCGTGTAAGTGCGGCTGCGCGGTGGGAGTTCCATGCTAGCAGTCTCTTTCGCAGTCTTAGCTAGCGCGATACAGGGATTACTTTATTGTTCAGTCACAACAGCTAGATTTTTATGTGCAGACATCAGGCTGAGTAACCCACAGTCACACTGACATGAAACCCAGCGGAACTGAACCTGCGCCACAGTCCGGAACTGCGGCTCAAAGCGTACAGGATTGTGTTGTTCAGCCGCTGGTCATGTGCGCGCTTGTTACCTCATTCGCATCCCTGCAACGCGGTTCTCCCGCTGGACTGGCTGCGAGTCCAGTTATGACACAACTGAAACGTTGATTTCTGTGGGTTCACGCCTGAGTTCTGCTGAGTGTGGGAGTGTTAGCGTCCAGATTATTGACTGTATGTAAGAACTGGACTGTGACCCCTCCCCCCTCACGTTCAAAACAGGAAGTACCTGCAAGTAGGACCACAAACCACAATTTTCTAAGGTCCAGAGACAGTTTTTGGTGACCACTGGTGATTGAGCTTCCAATTCTGAACACAGAAATAATTGAAATAGCTCAACAGACCCTAAATTAAGCAAGTTATTATTTTAGGTCTTAATGATCGTTGTTTTGTGGCTAGAATTAAATGGGAAAACTTTGTAATCATAAGTAAAAATATCAAGGGTTTTCTCTTGTTTTAGATGCTACATCTCCCAGTCTGTGCTGTAAACACCATCAATTTGTCAAAGGACATTATTCAAGTGATTCAGCAATTCTTTATATTTCTTAGATGATAGTTCAATTTATGTTATTTCATGCATTATGTCTGCTGAGTGCAGTTTACTATCCTGAATTAAGGGCTTGAACCTGTGGGGGCTTCTTACCACGCTCAGTAATATTATTCGTCTTGTGGGACTCGGGTATGCAATGATGAATGCCGTGTGTATCATCAAGTTTCCTCAAAGTTTAGGGATTGGTTTTGGGGACCTAATTTACCTTGTTCCTTTCACAAAGCTGTGAAATTGTTCCAAAGTCACGAAAAAGCTGCCCTTGGCTCACAAATGTTCAGCAAGTCCACTGCACCTTGTTCCAAATCAAAGTGTAAGCTATCCCAGAATGCACCATGCCACATTTATTTACACTGGATATTTTCCAATGTGGAAACCCAAGTTTTTCAATGGTGAAGTGAACATCTGCAAACGGCATGTGCAGTGACACCCTTTGCGATACCTACTGCAAGATGCCAAACTCCCATAGATTTCTGTAGAGAAATAAACAGTTGGTACTCAGTCATTCTATTTGGCAGAATAACCATTCTTGCGCTGATAGTTTTTTAACATGTTCTAAATAATCCTTTTTTTCAGATTTTTCTTTATTGCAAGTTATTCAAGTTATAATCTGACCAAACTAGATGCCACAATAAAAGCATGTAGCTCTGCTGGCCTATTGACTGTATCAGAGAACTGGACTAAGTGAGTGTGACATCACCCTTAGATAGGTTTAGGTTTTGGGTGTCGCCATATTGGAGCCAGCTGTTGTTAGTAAGCAGTGATTGGTCCAGCTCAGTCTGAGTCAACTTTTCTATGGCAACCACTGGCCAATCAGAAGTGCACTTGTTGGTAGTCCTCATCCCTTCTACTTTAAGCAGCTTTGGGAGAATCTGTCAAACGTATGGACGTGGGGTCCATTGGGTAACACCTGCTTTAATTGAGACATCTGATTGGTCAGCTGTTTATTTTCCAATAGAAGTCTATGGGATTTTGGCTTCTTGGAACCACTTCACTTCCTGTTTGGAACACGAGGGGCTATGGGTTACTCAGTCCAGTTCTCTTATACAGTGAAGGGGAAATCCTTACATTTGAAATGTCTGGTTTACCAATTTTGTATAGCCTGTTTCAAGTGGAAGGGGTGTGGACTTCCAGCAAGCTGACTCCTGATTGGCCATAGTTGTCATGGAAATATTGACTCAGACTGACTCGAACCAATCAATTTTTACTGATGACGTCTGGTTCCAACATGTTGATGTTTGTATTGTGAAAAAAAAGCAACTGAATTGTCTTCATTTGGTTGGAGCCAGAATTAAGCCATTTTCTATGGGTGATGACACTTACTCAGTCCAGTTCTCTGATACGGTCAATGATCAAGACTCAATCAGCCTGTTGTCAGGACCATCAACACCTGTCTTCTGCTGTCCTGCTGCAGCTCTGTGAGTGAGGAGGATGTCTTCATCTCTGTACTACAACCAGGACAATGGCACACGCTTCAAGAAAAGGAAGGCTCGTTTTTCTTTCAGTGAAGTCCACATCCTGTTGGATGAAGTGAGGAAGCACCGCATGGTGGTTGTGGGTGAGTGACTCTCAGACTCCCAACACCAGCTTTTGTTCCCTGAAGGTCTAACCGGGCTCTTCTTTTCATGTCAAAGGCAAATTCAACAGAGGTGTCCCCACAGACATGAAGAAGCGCACCTGGGCAGAGATTACCGCTCGTGTCAATGAGATTGGGGAGTGTCAGCGAGAGATCATCGAGGTCATTAAGAAATGGTCTGACCTGAAGTGTGATACCAAGCGGAAGGTGGCCGCCATGCGTTCAGGGACGGTACCTCACAGGGGTCTGAACTCCCGGATGTCCAGAGACCTTAATCAGACAGAGAAAATAGTCCTGCAGATTCTGGAGATGGATGGTGAGGATCAGAGCACCGAGGACTTTTGTCCACTGGGGGAGGATGATGATGATGTTGGAGAGGAGGAGGAAGAGATGGAAGAGGAGGACATGATTGGAATGCAGAGTTCTCCTAATGGAGGGATGGACATGGCTCCAATGCCTCCTCCACCTGCCTATAGCGCAGGTGGGCTTTTGTCCTCAGGTATCTTGTACTTGCCCTTTCCAAGTGCTTTGTCTTTGTTCTCAGTTTGACTAATGAAAAGCCAATGAACTTCTTTCAACTTTGCAGGGGACTCGTCCCAGGCAGCTTACGATGTGCAGTATGAAATTCCTGCCACAGAAGGTGATGTTCAAGCATCTGGCAGCAGGTGAAAGGCACCTTTTCTAGCACTTCTCTAACTCACTTTTCTGTCTCAAGATCCAGAAGCTGGATTTGGAGATTCAGATGAGGATCAGAGGGAAGAGATTCCTTCTTCATCTCAGCCATCCAAAGCAGCAGAAGATCACCAGGTTAACAACGGCATCCCTAAGCAAGCGCAGCCTCCTGCGTCCTCTGCAGCGAGGCCTTCACGGGCAGCGGCTCCCGCTGCAGGGCAGAGCTCGAGGGACAGCATGCTGCAGAACGCATCTCTGAGCCTGCAGGAGCAGCACGCCACCAACATCCTGCTGGAGACGGTTTCTCGCTCCCTGGAGCTGCTGTCGGAGTCGGTGCAGCAGCTAGCTGAAACTCAGCAGGAGTTTGTGCGTGAGTCCCTGCAGCTGCAGCGGGAGACAGTACAGGTCCTCAGAGACTTCACAGGGGGGGCCATCGCGCTCATGCATGACAAACTGAATGGACGCCCTGCATTGTAGCTGCAGCATTGGAGGATGTTGAAAGCTTGTGTCAAAGACTTGACTCTTGGCCTTCAGGTCCAGGAATCTGTAATTTATAACTCCTCTTCCTCCTCTTGTCACTGTCGGTTTTTACAGTATTTTAAAGGATTATCACCATCCAACAGGAAAAAAATCCCATTTAACATTGACTAGTACTAGCTAAGATCTTGCCATTATTTTGTCAATTCATTCGTGACATTTGCTAAATAAAAATAATTTAGAATTTCCCGCGACAGTCATGGAAGCCGCCATTTTCCTGTCATTTGCCAAAAGAGACATGCAGCGCCTCTTGCATGACATACGTCATTCGGGGACAGCAGCGTGGACTGTTTACGCTTTACTGTGTACGATCAGAGGATTGCTACTGGTTGTGTTGGACTAGAAAGGTTATTTGACATAAAAAATGATCTAAGAGTGTTACCAGGAAGTATACCAAGCTGCTGTGTAAGAACAATATTTTGCTTTGAGTTTGTTTATGACGATCCAAAGAAGGTCCAAGACGATTGTAACACATTTAAACACATTTAACACATCTAAATTAATGGCTGATAATTGAGACTGTCGTGTGTTCTAAGTAAACTGCAACACTTTGTAGGAATTCTGGCGTCTTTTGTATTTTTCTTTTGGTTGGTAATGGATGCTATGAAGATTCTTACTCTCTGGCGACCGGTTGGCATTGGTCCACACACGCCGCATGAGCACCATTCAGTCTGTCCGATCCTCCAGGCCTCGTCATCACTTTGATCGGCGCTTTCTTCTCCTTCTGAATATTCCGGTTCATACGTTTATGGTTGAACCCCAAACGCTTCAATATCATCCAAAAACTCCTCTTCTTGTGACGTCACGCATCAATGACACACATTTACGCACTCTGACCGCTAGGTGCGCTGAACGCGAACACGGCAGCTTCCATGATGGTGGCGGGAAATTCAAATGTATTTTTATATAGCAAATGTCATGAATGAATCGACAGAATATTGGCATTAGTGAGTCAGTGTTTCATGGGTTTTTATTTTGTTGGATGGTGATGGTCCTCCTTTAAACAGGTTGTCTCTGGTTACATTTAGAGCTGTAAAACATGGTTTTTGTCTGCGACTTCATGAGAGTTGTGACAGATGAACCAGCCCAAAGAAGGATCATGGAGGCTCGTTCTTTTTTTACCTGAAGGAGAGACTGCTGCCACATCATTTTTATTCTGCCACAATAACCCTTTAATACTGGAGCTCCACTCTTGACATTCTTTCAACAACAGTAGGAGAAAAGCCGCTTTGAACCGCTATGCAATCGCATAATGGTGCAAAGCGGCTTTTTTCCCGCATCAGAATCTGCTGATTACATTGATCGTGTAAACGCTCAAGGGGTTACGGTATGTCAGAGAGTGTGTGTTACTTGGACGACGCAGCAACACCTCGGTGTTAAAAGCCTTTGTTGTCTTTGTGGTCACGTTAAGAGTAAGCTGTAATTTTGGCATGACCACATATGTTGTGCCTGTTAAATGCTTGACCATTATATGGTCTTTATATCTCCTTTATGTCCGTGAAGATTCTTAGTCACCCAGTTCAAGGTATCACTGGAGTCTGTTGTTCAGCTGGACCTAAAAGACTGATCCAAAACACATTTCTTTCACATCAGAGGTACTTTTGAATTCTGGGAATTCAGGTTTTTTAATGTTCTGTTTGGCCTGCAGACCCACCTGACACTCGTACACCACTAACAAGACCCCCCCGCCCTCTGAAGTAAATGACAGACTGTTCTGATCATCACTGGAATAACATTTGCTTCTGCTCACAGGAAACCTGGATATCCCTGTTTCACCATTTTGAAGCAGTCAGCACCTGAATTCTCATCCGCAGCTGGAGTTCAGATGTTCTGATGAGCACAGAAATGTCTTGTGGATCAGTCTTTAAAGTCCTGCTGAAGAACAGAATAAAGTGATGAGGTGTGTCAAGTTCTAAAAGTTGTTGTTTTTTGTACATCCCAAACAGGAGCATCGAAACAGATGTCCTTTCAGTTACAGCTCTCGTGTAGTGAAGCAGTGGAGGCAGCGCGCCTCGACCCTTCACTGCAGATGAGCTTTGTAACCACACCCAGAGAGGACTGCGTTCATGTTTGAAACTACATTTCAAAGCTTTCTCTGTCATTCAAAACTTGTTTCTATGAAAAACAGCTGTCCAAGCATTCCTCTGAACAATTAAAGAAATAATACTTTCATAAGGAAGAACTCTTCATGAAGACCATCCTTCTTGCTGGTTGGTGCAGATCTATTGAAATGATAGTTGGACCTGAAGGAGGAAAGCTGGACCCTCTCAGACCAGAGGAATGAAAACATGAAACGGAAGGGTTTTAAAGCACAACTGTTGTATGCTTTTCTCTATAAAGTTTTCTAAGACATTGACCTACAAAGCATAGATATGAGCTCTTGATCCAGACTGAGACAGGCAGTAGATAACTTCAAATATCTCCTGCTTGTCCCTCAGAAACCCGTTTCCAGTACCTACTTTAAAGCGGGTAGTGGTTCAGAAATCAGGACCGTTCTGTCTCAGACCAACACTCGTTCCTGCTCTGTGATTTCCCTGATTGTCGGTCAGGCTGTGCCTGAACATCTGGAAAATCTGCAGCTGTTCTTAAACGCTGCACTTTTGATCTCTTTTCTTCAAAAGAATTAAAAGTTTTGCAAACTTTTACTGACCAGCGATCATCTATCACATAGATATCTCACTTCCATGTTTTCCAAGCTGAGCTTCCGTCTCAGTCTGTGGGTTTTATAGTTTCTCGAATTTCTTAAACCAGAATGGAGGAGGAGCCTTCAGCTTTTAGGCTGCTCTCTGGTGGAACCAACCCCTGCTTTCAGTTCTGCTCTTTTGTAAATGTTGTTGGAACCCCAGACTTGGATTGTGGTTCTGATTCTGGAGTTTTCCTCACTTTCAGTGTATGAATGATGTTCCTGATAAACATGCTGCAGGATTCTCTGGCCAGTGTGACTGAACTCCCTGACATTTCCATATGTGGAAGTTTCTATCGAGATGTTCTGTTCGTGTCAGTAGGGGGCGCTGCCTCACAGTCAATGTGCTGGTGACTTTTGATAATAAACACTACCAACAGTTGGTTTTATGTTTGGTTTGCTGTTCTTGTAAAACTGTGTCTGCTGTGAGGAATTGCTGACTGGTGCTGCAGCTCTGATGCTTGTTGAAGTCAGAAAAGGCTGGAGATATTCTGATTTTCAGTCTTCACACCACTGGACTCAAGAGGTTTTCCATCATGTGTCACATGAGAGGCTGGAGGCGCCTGGATGAAAAAATGAAGCAGACATGAAGCATGAATCATTCTTTTGTAAAGTGGAGCTAATGTCCTGCTCCTTTGTTTAGTGATGGAAGCACTGCAGGAGAAGAAAAGCATCGACTGGACGTGCAGACATGGGGCTCAGGCTCCACTGTGGTTCTGAAATCCTCTGCCGATAATGGAATGAAGAGCAGCATCAAGTCAGTCAGCTCTCCAGTTTCCGTCTCCACATCTGTTGTTTATTGTTTCAATGAATTCTTTACAATTCAAATAGGACTCAGTGGTAAAACGGAGAACACAATAACCTTTAAGACACATCTATAAAATTAAATGTTTACTTCAAAAACACCTCACTAAATACAATTTTCAAGCTCTGAAATGTAGCTTTAAAAAACCCTGTAAATGTTTGCAGGTTACCTGTAGAGTTTGATTCGGACAGAACATTGGTGAGGGTTTAAAGGGTTAATGAGTGTGGCTCAGCTAAGCAAAGTTTGTGTTTCTGTGTGTGTGTTTGTGGCGTTTTTGTGGGTTTGTGGTGTGTTTGTGTGTTAGTGGCGTGTTTGTGGTGTGTTTGTGGTGTGTTTGTGGTGTGTTTGTGGTGTGTTTGTGGTGTGTTAGTGGCGTGTTTGTGGTGTGTTTGTGGCGTGTTTGTGTGTTTGTGGCGTGTTTGCATGTTTGTGGCGTGTTTGTGGTGTGTTAGTGGCATGTTTGTGTGTTTGTGGTGTGTTTGTGGTGTGGTTTGCAATGTTTGTGGCGTGTTTGTGGTGTGTTTTGTGGCGTGTTGCATGTTAGTGTCGTGTTGTGTGTTTGTGGTGTGTTTGTTGTGTTTGTGGCATGTTTGCATGTTTGTGGGCATGTTTGTGGTGTGTTAGTGGCGTGTTGTGTGTTT
This sequence comes from Oryzias woworae, assembly GCA_016861445.1. Lineage (NCBI taxonomy): Eukaryota > Metazoa > Chordata > Actinopteri > Beloniformes > Adrianichthyidae > Oryzias > Oryzias woworae. Next base: position 3,726,330 of record BOLG01001664.1, read on the forward strand.
GTGGTGTGTTGTGGTGTGTTTGTGGGCGTGTTTGCATGCTTGTGCCGTGTTTGTGTGTTAGTGGCGTGTTTGTGTGTTTGTGGTGTGTTTGCATGTTAGTGTCGTGTTTGTGTGTTAGTGGCGTGTTTGTGTGTTTGTGGTGTGTTTGTGGCGTGTTTGTGGCGTGTTTGCATGCTTGTGCCGTGTTTGTGTGTTTGTGTGTTTGTGGTGTGTTTGCGTGTTTGTGGTGTGTTTGTGGCGTGTTTGCATGTTTGTGCAGTGTTATTGGCGTGTTTGCATGCTTGTGCCATGTTTGTGGTGTGTTTGCGTGTTTGTGGTGTGTTTGTGGCGTGTTTGCATGTTAGTGTCGTGTTTGTGTGTTTGTGGTGTGTTTGTGTGTTTGTGGCATGTTTGCATGTTTGTGGCATGTTTGTGGTGTGTTAGTGGCGTGTTTGTGTGTTTGTGGTGTGTTTGTGGCGTGTTTGCATGCTTGTGCCGTGTTTGTGTGTTTGTGGTGTGTTTGCGTGTTTGTGGTGTGTTTGTGGCGTGTTTGCATGTTTGTGCCGTGTTATTGGCGTGTTTGCATGCTTGTGCCGTGTTTGTGGTGTGTTTGCGTGTTTGTGGTGTGTTTGTGCCGTGTTTGCATGTTTGTGCCGTGTTATTGGCGTGTTTGTGGTGTGTTTGTGGCGTGTTTGTGTGTTTGTGGTGTGTTTGTGGCGTGTTTGTGGTGTGTTTGTGTGTTTGTGGTGTGTTTGTGTGTTTGTGGCGTGTTTGCATGTTTGTGCCGTGTTAGTGTCGTGTTTGTGTGTTTGTGGTGTGTTTGTGGTGTGTTTGCGTGTTTGTGGCGTGTTTGCATGTTTGTGGCATGTTTGTGGTGTGTTAGTGGCGTGTTTGTGGTGTGTTTGTGGCGTGTTTGCATGCTTGTGCCGTGTTTGTGTGTTTGTGGTGTGTTTGCGTGTTTGTGGTGTGTTTGTGGCGTGTTTGCATGTTTGTGCCGTGTTTGTGTGTTTGTGCCATGTTTGCATGTTTGTGCCGTGTTAGTGGCGTGTTTGTGGCGTGTTTGTGTGTTTGTGGTGTGTTTGTGGCGTGTTTGTTTGTTTGTGGCGTGTTTGTGTGTTGTGGCGTGTTTGTTTGTTTGTGGCGTGTTTGTGTGTTTGTGGCGTGTTTGTGTGTTTGTGGCGTGTTTGTGTGTTGTGGCCTGTTTGTGTGTTTGTGTCGTGTTTGCATGTTTGTGGCGTGTTTGTGGTGTGTTAGTGGCGTGTTTGTGTGTTTGTGGCGTGTTTGTGGTGTGTTTGCATGTTTGTGGCGTGTTTGTGGTGTGTTTGTGGCGTGTTTGCATGTTAGTGTCGTGTTTGTGTGTTTGTGGTGTGTTTGTGTGTTAGTGGCTTGTTGTGTGTTGTGGTGTTTTGTGGTGTGTTTTGTGGTGTTGGTGGTTGTTGTGTGGTTTGTGCGTGTTTGCATGTTTGTGCCGTGTTAGTGTCCGTGTTTGTGTGTTTGTGGTGTGTTTTGTGGTGTGTTTGCGTGTTTGGCATGTTTGCATGTTTGTGGCATGTTGTGGTGTGTTAGTGGCGTGTTTTGTGGTGTGGTTGTGGCGTGTTGCATGCTTGTGCCGTGTTTGTGTGTTTGTGGTGTGTTTGCGTGTTTGTGGTGTGTTGTGGCGTGTTGCATGTTTGTGCCGGTTTGTGTGTTTGTGCCATTTTGCATGTTTGTGCCGTGTTAGTGGCGTGTTTGTGGCGTGTTTGGGTTTTGTGGTGTGTTTGTGGCGTGTTTTGTTTGTTTGTGGCGTGTTTGTGTGTTGTGGCGTGTTTGTTTGTTTTGTGGCGTGTTTGTGTGTTTGTGGCGTGTTTTGTGTTTGTGGCGTGTTTGTGTGTTTGTGGCGTGTTTGTGTGTTTGTTGGGCCTGATTTTGTGTGTTTGTGTCGTGTTTGCATGTTTTGTGGCGTGTTTTGTGGTGTGTTTAGTGGCGTGTTTTGTGTGTTTGTGTGGCGTGTTTTGTGGTGTGTTTGCATGTTTGTTGCGTGTTTGTGGTGTGTTTGTGGCGGTTTTGCAATGTTAGTGTCGTGTTTGTGGTGTTTGTGGTGTGTTTGTGTGTTTGTGTGTTTGTGGCATGTTTAGCATGTTTGTGGCATGTTTGTGGTGTGTTAGTGGCGTGTTTGTGTGTTTTGTGTGTTTTTGTGTGTGTTTGTGGCGTGTTTGCATGCTTGTGCCGTGTTTGTTGTGTTTGTGGTGCGTTTGCGTGTTTTGTGGGTGTTTGTGGCGTGTTTGCATGTTTGTGCCGTGTTATTGGCGTGTTTGCATGCTTGTGCCGTGTTTGTGGTGTGTGTTTTGCGTGTTTGTGGTGTGTTTTGTGGCGTGTTTGCATGTTAGTGTCGTGTTTGTGTGTTTGTGGTGTGTGTGTGTGTTTGTGGCATGTTTGCATGTTTGTGCATGTTTGTGGTGTGTTAGTGGCGTGTTTGGTGTTGGTGGTGTGTTTGTGGCGTGTTGGCATGCTTGTGCCGTGTTTTGTGTGTTTGTGGTTGTGTTTGCGTGTTTGTGGTGTGTTTGGGGCGTGTTTGCATGTTTGTTGCCGTGTTATTGGCGTGTTTGCATGCTTGTGCCGTGTTTGTGGTGTGTTTGCGTGTTTGTGGTGTGTTTGTGCCGTGTTTGCATGTTTGTGCCGTGTTATTGGCGTGTTTGTGTGTTTGTGGTGTGTTTGTGGCGTGTTTGTGTGTTTGTGGCGTGTTTGTGTGTTTTGTGGTGTGTTTGTTGTGTGTTTGTGTGCGTGTTTGTGGTGTGTTTGTGTGTTGGTGGTGTTGTTTGTAGTGTTTGTGGTGGTGTTTGTGGCGTGTTTGCATGTTTGTGCCGTGTTAGTGTCGTGTTTGTGTGTTTGTGGTGTGTTTGTGGTGTGTTTGCGTGTTTGTGGCTTGTTTTGCATGTTTTGTGGCATGTTTGTGTGTGTGTAGTGGAGTGTTTGTGGTGTGTTTGTGGCGTTTTTTGAATGCTTGTGCCGTGTTTGTGTGTTTTTGTGGTGTGTTTGCGTGTTTGTGGTGTGTTTGTGGCGTTTTTGCATGTTTGTGCCGTGTTAGCATGTTTGTGCCGTGTTAGTGGCGTGTTTGTGGCGTGTTTGTGGCGTGTTTGTGGTGTGTTTGTGGCGTGTTTGTTTTTTTTGTGGCTGTTTGTGTGTTGTGGGTGTGTTTGTTTGTTTGTGGCGTGTTTGTGGCGTGTTTGTGGCGTGTTTGTGTGTTGTTTGCGTGTTTGTGTGTGTTGTGGCGTTTTGTGTGTTTTGGCGTGTTTTGTGTTGTTTGTTGGCGTGTTTGTGTGTTTGTGGCGTGTTTGCGTGTTTGTGGCGTGTTTGTTTGTTTGTGGCGTGTTTGCATGTTTGTGGCGTGTTTGTGTGTTTTTGTGGCGTTTGTTGTTGTGTTGTGTTGTGGCGTTGTTTGTGTGTTTGTGGCGTGTTTGTTTGTTGTGGCGTGTTTGCATGTTTGTGGCGTGTTTGTGTGTTTGTGGCGTGTTTGTGTGTTTGTGGCGTGTTTGTGTGTTTGTGGCGTGTTTGTTTGTTTGTGGCGTGTTTGCATGTTTGTGGCGTGTTTGTTTGTGGCGTGTTTGTTTGTGGCGTGTTTGTGGCGTGTTTTAGGGGTCGACAGCTGTACCATAAATGCGCTTGAACACAGTCTGCTCAGCACTTCCGTGTATCTCAGCGCTGCAGGTTGTTAGGCTGGGGGGGTCCTGATCTGTGGAGGCCTCCTATAATGAGATGTCATGGAGAACAGAAGAATGGGGGCTCGTTAAATCAGACTGTATTGTTCTCCTGCAGCTCCTTCTGCCTCACTCAGTTAAACAGCTGCCAGGCCTGCGCCTGTGCTGCAGTGGAGGGCGGGGGGGCGCCCAACAATCTGCTGGGGTTTCCTGAAGAGCTGAAAGGCAGGGGGCTTCATTATGATGGAGTGGGGGGGCTGGGGTCCTGAGCAGGCAGCTGTAGTCACATTGTCAGCGCGTCTTGTACCTTCTTTTGTTGGCAGAGCGTCTAAACCTGAGACTCCAGGAGGCTTCATGCTCAGACCTCGTCCTGCGGGACTTTGAGGAAAACGCCGGGCGCACATCTGAACCGCTGAACGTCTGCAGCGCTTTCAGTGGCCTCCAGTTATGACTCAGAGTTCACATGGACCCAGCACTAAAGGCAGGAGAAGCCTTTAGGAGAAGAGGAACTTGAATAAAAATGAGAAGAACATCGTCCTCCGTGATGCGTGGTCGTTCTCTGAATCCAGGAATGTTTTCAGTGAACATAAGGCCCAAAGCAGACTCAGATTAGAGACACGCAGTGAAAAGAGGAAAAATCTATCCATCAATCTACCCCTCTGAACTCCCCCTGCATATTGCCCCACTGACCCTGCTGGCCTTTCCTTTTCTTCAGTTTCCCCCCCGCCTGTTCTCCTTCCATCGTTCCCCCCAGCTCTCTTTCATGTCCCATCTGCCACTGAGGCTGCAGCAGGACAGAGTAAAGGTGGGCTGTGAGGACGGCGGATCAACCTGAAGGGAATTCAATATTTTTAGGACTTCTTTTGTGTCCCAACAAAGGACTAATCATGCATCTGCTCAGACAGACTCTAACTCCACCTCATCCTTTTTTCAGTCAGTTGTTTTTACTCCACATTTTTAGACATCAACACATTCTAGAAGAAAAATATGAAGGGATTAAAAAACATATACAGCCCATAGAGAGTCATTAGTGCTCATTAGTTCTGATTTCCGCCCCGCTAAACAGGAGCCGGGAAAGGCTCCGGCGACCCCGTAAGGGATGGGCTTTAGCGGGTTCATAAACTAATGGATGGATGCAGTGACATGTGCTGAGATTCTTTATCAAAGGGTTGGGGTGAATCGACAATCCAAAAAGGGAAAACCTGGGAGTGCAGAAGATGGATTTGACCTCTTAGGACCTGAGCTCTTATTTGAAATGCCTTTTTTAATTCTCTGTTATTTGGGCTTACTGAAACCTGTTTAGTATGAAAACTAGAAATAATCTTTTAAAAACCATTTACTTATAGAGAAAAATGTGTTTATATGTGAATACCAGTTCTGACTTTCTACAAAACACAATACAGTCACCATTGTGTAATAGGGTCACAGTGTGCAGTTTTCTTCCCCAACTGCTTTCCTCAGTTTGAAGAATCTGTCCGGCTGAATCAGTCAGTGATACAGTGTTACTTAACCAAAGTTTAGAGCTGCACACAGACACACAGAAACTTTTTTTTGTGGTTCTTTTCAATTTGATCTTGAAGTTCCTACATCCCCTCAGTTTGTAGCCTCCTACATTTTCTAAGAACTGTTTTTGGATATTCAATGGTAATGTTTTCCACTGGCTTTATATAGAATTTGGGCGGGGCAAACATCAACAAGATCATACAGTTTTAAAAGTCTGGATTGATAAAATAAATTGTTCGTGTGATGAAGAAAGCCGGCTTTACGTACAATTCTGATGGCTGGTTTTTGAAGTAAAAAGAGAGGATGTAGTGAACTTTTATAATTATTACCCCAAACTTCTATACAATAGGTGAAATATGGTAATATTAAGGAGCAGTATAATAGGTATCTACAGTTGTATTCTAACATGTATTTAGATTTATTTATGATTGAAATACTTTTTGAAACTTTAGTTTGTATGTGTCTGATGTGTAGCTTCCAACTTCATTTGTTATCGATTATAATCCCCAAAGATGTGACGTTTTCTATTAAGACATTTTTTATTGTAACTGAAAGCTTTGTATTGGCCTTGTAATTACCAAAAAACATCACTTTGGTTTATTCAAGGTTCGAAGATACACCAAAATATCTAGCTTTAGTCTTTGATGTAAATTCATTCATCTTGACAAATTGTTTTCTTCCCGTTTAATAGCTTAAATAGCGCTAGTCCTCTTCAAGTAGGAGGTCATGATTGAGAGTCAAATGCTTTTTTTAGGTGAATGAAATTTCCAGCTGCATGTTTCATTTTGTCCAGAGTGTTTTTGATTTCCTCCACAGCATCAATGATAGCCATTGATCCGTTTTCTCTAAAACCATATTGGTTTTCATTTATAATGTTGTGTTGATCAATAAATTTAGCTAATTTATCATTAAATATTTTTTCTAAGCTTCTTGAGAACTGTGGAATGACAGAAACAGGTCTATAGATTGTAAACAGGTGTTTGTCTCTGCTCTTATTTATATTACATTCCATGTCCTTGACAACTAGAATAAGAATAGTTATTGTAAAATAAATTTCACATTTACAGTTGAATCTGATGGTTTATATGGAATTTGAAGATTTCCCTGCAAGATTTTGTTAAATAAGACCATTTACCTTTATTGGACTGTTTCTAAGAGTCTGGTTCTATTGATGGCTCTTCAGGGTCATCATTTGAACAATCAGCCTCAATCTGCTGAGTGTAATAACGTTGTGGGGATTGTCTTAGAATGGACTTACACTTACCCATGAATCTGTCAACAAGTGTTAGCATTTTGCAGAAAACACTAAATGGTGCTGTGTCAATAGGTTTTCCTCTCAATCTAACCCTAACTGCGTAAAATAAACAGATCTACTGCATTCTGGCCAACCATTATATCCACCATGGAGACACCTATGTCCCCTGCTGTGCACAGGGGGAAGTGGAATGCGGTCTTCATCGCCACCACTGTCATCCTCTGTGCTTCTGTGGTGGGAGTTGATCATCAGCATCCAAAACAGCATCATCATAGTCAGAAAAATGTTCCACATCTGACTTGTCTGCATTGATTAGGTCCAGTAACTCCAGTACTCTTTGCAGAGAAAGATGCTCTGGAAATAAAATTATGAAAACAACATACAAACCTAATTAATTTATGTATGAATTTAATTGTTTATTTCAGTGAGACAATCTACAGCATTTTAGCCATAAACTAATTCACATCTGCCTTTCCTTGGTGCATTAAAGGTGCGTTAATGATAGCAGAACACAACAGCGAGATGCAGCTCAAAATCTAACTCAGAGCTTCAAGATAAAACAGGATCACGGTTCAAAAGAATAACTCAAGCCTTCAATTAGGACAGAAAACTTACAAGATGGTTTATACCTCAGGCTTGGTCTCTGTCAAAGTGGCCACTGAATTCACCGAAAAAACTGCAATACCGGTACAGTCTGAAGCACTGACGACGATCCGGCAAAACTACAAAAACCAAGGCCAGAATTTATAGGAGGAAGAGCAGATGGCAAGAACCAGGGCCAAGGCCAAGGCTGCAGGCCTGACATTCATGGCTGGTGAGGCACTGACTTCATCAGTCCGATTTCCAAACGTATGAACCCTACAGAAGAGCCTATTCGCCATTTGATTGGCAGCAGTTAAAGGCTGTTTAGCATAGAAAAAAAACAAAAATGGTAAATACTGACTTATTGAAGTTTAATAAAAAAGTGGGTGGCCCAGCCCCCCCAGTTTAGAGTCCCTGTAAAAGTCATTGACCTTTCAGTGGAATTGAGAAGATGTTGAAAGTTTGACTTCCAGTCGAGGTCCACTCCCCACCAGCACCATACACGGTGTTGCTAGAGCCCTGATTTCCCTGCTGGAGGGCCCGGCAGTCTCCCAGAAACTGCACTGAAGTTCATTTTCTGAGGACTCACCTCAAGTTTCAGCCTGTCAGCAGCTGCAGACGCTGAACACTGATGCTGCGCTGAATGCTAGCATGCACACGCTTGAGCCACACCGACTCTGCCACGTGCGTGCCTACAAACAAATTCATGTTGCTGCACACACACACGCACACACACACAGTGATGCTGAAATGACATGCAGGGGAGCGGGGTGAGGGGAAAAGCAGGAATCTGAGGGCATTTGAAGAAACAGAATGGCTGCAAACACATGATTTCTACAAACAAACTGCTAAAAGAGACGCATCAGGTGATGAGCAGCACCGGCCTGTTCAAATAGCAGCAGAACTGCAGGAGAACTTTTTGATCTTCATCAGGAGCAGGTCCTCCTCCTCTCCTCCTGTCTGTGGAGGCTGATAAAGGGACAGGTTTTTTCTGAGAAAAAGATAACATTGAAATGTTTCACATATGAGCAAAGTTATAAAAAAACGGTATCTTCTATGCCTTCTGTGTTTGGGGGGACATTCTGACTAAAGCTATTTGTTGTTGAAAAGAAACTAAATAAGTATTTTTCACATGGGGCCCAAATGAAAAACCTGTGTCCTTTTCAAAGGCTTAGTTTCTGCAGAGCAGCAGAAGTTCATTAGAAATTCACCTCTGAGATGTTGGTGGGACCGTTGGCTCTGTGTAGTCCTGCTCCCAATTCTCATCATTGATTTGTTTACATTCTCTCCTGCTGGCTCACAGGCCATCACAACCAAAACCTCACATTAGCAAAGCAACAAAAATGGTGAGCAACGTCAGAGCTGTCCAGTCCTACAGTTCTGATCCAGATCCAGCTCAGAGCAGGAAAACAAAGACATTCATGGATCTGTCTGTAAGTGGATGCATCAGAATGAGGCGGAGCAGGGAGCTGGCGTCTTGCCGGTGTATTTTCTACATAACAAAAATGCTCTTTTTTAAAACAGCATTTTTGTATCTGCTCCTGATTCACTTTTGAATAAAAAAATTCTCAGAAATGCAGTATTAAGCAGAAATTTCTTTATGCGTGTCCTCCATCATCAGAAAATGCCACAAGAACATGTTAAAAACACCATTTTCATTGGAGCGGGTCGTTATGGAGCTCAAACCAAGTTTTACTTAAGTTGTTCTTTAAAACAACAGAAAAAGAGAATAATTAAAATAAGGTTAATAAGGTTTCTAAACCCTAATTATTTTTTTTCACTTAGTGCAATTTATCAATTAAAAAGCAAAGCCAATGTCTGTTCTTACCTTGATTTGTTTGATAAAGTGATCCTCCCTCATTCTCTCAGACTCATGAAGGTAAAAACCTCAGAAGTGGTCCTGAGTCTGTTCTGAACTTTCTATCCAATTCATTGACTGTATAATTAAACTGGACTTAGTGCCCCCTACATCCTGGCGTTCCAAAGAGGAAGCTGAAATTCCAGACTTCTACAGAGACATAAACAGCTATTTCTCAGTCATTGTGTTTGTCAGAATAAACGTTCTTACGCAGATATTTTTTCACCTCATACTTTCTGCAGGAATTCAGCATTTTGTTTTTTATTATTTCTCAGTGTTTCACTCCAAGAGTCTTTCTCAACTGATCCGTTGGAGAAAAAGAGACTTTTTCAATATTAAAAGATAGACCAGTCCAGCTGACTCTCTTTTCTCTTTCTTTGATGGAATCGACCTGGAAGTTGTCGATCTACACAGACGTGTCTCTACTTTGGTCTCAGGCTGACTTTTTCAGATGCGTCTTGAGCGTCACACTGAAGTACGGAGAATATCCAGGATCACTTCATGTCAAATAACTTTTAGTTAAAATGATGGACAAACGTCATCATCTAATCAGTGATGTCCCATAATACCTTCCTTTCCTGGGTTTCATTTTCAAACATTTCAGTTTGATTTGTGGAAATCGTTCTTGTTTTCCTAAAACGTTTCATTTTTATCTTGTTTCATGGTTTTGGAATTGTTGGTTTCTGGCATTTTGATTTGATTTCTAAAATATGATGGTGCTTTTTATCATTTGTTTTTCTTTTTAAATTGTTGTTGTGATCTTTAACATGTTCTTGCATTGAGTGATTCGTTGGGGTGATTTGAACCTCAGGGCCACCGTAGTTATCACTCACCTGAAAGATCTGTTATTACAGATCACAGACAGTGATGTCAGCAGGGATTCAAAGACATCTGAAAGGATTTTGCAACCGTTTTCAAACAATTGCTGACTCCCACTTTCAACATTTGTTGAAATGTTTTAATTCAGTCAAATGTTTTTGTTTTTCCTGAAATTCTTCTATCTTTTCTCTTGGATAATGTTCTGATTTTGCTTTTCCAATTTTTGAACTGGGCTGCACAGTGGTGCAGTGGTTAGCAGTCTTGCCTCACAGCAAGAAGGTTCCCAGTTCAAGTCCTGGCTGGGGGACCTGAAACAGTGTCACCAATGGGGGACCTTTCTGTGTGGAGTTTGCATGTTCTTCCCGTGCATCCGTGGGTTTTCTCCGGGGACTCCGGCTTCCTCCCACCATCCAAAAACATGTTTCATTGGTTCATCGCTCACTCTAATGTGAGTGTGTATGGGTGTGTGATTGTGGCCCCTGCAACAGACGACCTGTCCAGGGGTGTCCTCTGCTTTCGCCCATTAGTGGCGAGGTTAGGCCCCAGCAGCCCTGTGACCTCAAAAGGGATAAAACGGTTTAGAAAATGAAAGAATGAACAGTTTTTGAACTTCAGATTTGGCTTAAAAATATTCTTGTTGACTTGTGAGCGTGTTCACTACAGCTCCATAGGTCCTGCGACAGATTCTGTTGAGTGAACTCGCCTTCACCCAACAGTAATCGGGACGGGATGTGGAATCCCCGCTGGGGAAAAGGAGCAAAGCAATTTCCTGGTGTTCATAGTGGAACAATCCGTAGTTCTCCTGAACTTCATTCATTTTCTTACCCCACCGCATCCCTTTCGGGGCAGCGAGAGTTCCAGACTCGCATTTATTCTTGTTTTAAGTTTTGCCCTCTCGGGTTAACGCGGGACAGAGAGCCGTCAAGCTCCTTAAGTTAAGAGAAAGTCGGAAACCCCGCAAAGCAGTTGTTCAGACACAGTGGAAGCTCAGCACAGAGAAGCTCTTGGTGGCTTGTGGGAGATTCTAAATGTTTTCATGAACTCAAACATTGAGGCATGATCACTGATGTTTTTGTAGAGTTTTTTGAAATAAATCAACCTGATCTCTTAACATCATCCATGTCTTTCATGCTTAGTAAATGAGATAAACACAGAGATTGATGACTCAAAGAGAAAAGAAACGTTCACATTCAATGCTAATCAGAACAGAACACAATGTTCTCATCATTTCAATAAATCCTGAAATGTTCATCTGCTTTTTTCTGCATTTTGTGGCCGAATTTAACAGCAAAATGAACCCATTAACCATCCCAGTTCTGTCTGTGACGGAATAAACGCCGGTCTACAATAGACGCTGGTCTCTAATAAACACCGGGTCGGCCGACTTTTTTTTTTAAATGAACGCCTCGGCTAGACCGACTGACCGACCGATTTTATATATATGAACTCAGCTGTGTGATTCACTTTGTGTTTCACTCTCACACAACCCCTCTGCATTTATCCGGACTTGGGACCGACACAACAGTTCACTGGATCTTGTGGTTGCATTACACACACACACACACACACACACACACACACACACACGCAAACACACACACACACACACACACACACACACACACACACACACACACACACACACACGCGCACACCAACACACACATAAAAAACAGAAATACACAGAGTACTCTTTTTTTTCTTTTCTTTTTTTTTTTGTCAAAAGTACATTCTACACAATCGTACATTTATAAAAGTATGTTTTAAGCTTAAAAGAATTTGAGCTTACTAAAAAGAGTCATTTTAAAACATAAATGAACAAAAACTCAACACATAAACTTAAGAACGATATTTAAATCTACAATTAAAAAACTGTTACTAACTGAACACTTTTTTTTGTAACAGCTGCTGTTTTGTATTTCCAGCTTTTTTTTTTCCATTTCTCCCACTCTTCGCTTTGAGTTCTGTGTCTACAGTCCTGCAGGGTTTCTGAATTTTCGTTGAAAACTTCATTGAAAAAATCCTATAAATTGAAGTCTTCACAGACATTCTGTGAAGTATCTTCACTGATGAGGCCAGGTAGGGGTTGTGGGTCTACCTGCCATGAAGAAGGGGATTCTACGGGTCCTTCAGGAACTTTTTTCTGGAAAGCTCCAGATGTTTCGGAGTCAAGTGATGCTCCTGGGTTTTCATTCCAAATATCTTCTATATTTATTCCAAGAATGTCAAAAATGTGCAGCAGGAGTTACGGATGTCAATAGGTCATCAAAATGTATGTCTTCAGAGACATTCTGTGAATTTGATTCCTTGACTGGGAGACAGAGGGGTTGTGGATGAGCCTGCTGTAATGCCAGGGATTCTTCGGGTACCATATACATACATACATTATTAACTCTGGGGTGCGCTGTTGAGGGTTCGGACCTTCAGGTAACAGTAATGTCTTCCTGAATGATGGAAGTGGCTGGGGAGACTTCGGTTCCTCATCATTTTGAGCTTCACGTGGATGTTCTGTGGGTCTGGGAGGGTGACTGTGATGATCCTCTCAGCTGAGTGAACCACTCTCCTAATGATCTTGCCGTCCTGCTTGCAGCTGCCCGTCTTCCATGTGAAAATGCTCTTGGTGAGGATACTCTGCACTGTGTAGGTGTGGAATCTTCTGAGTATCCTTGTTGGGAGCTGGAAGTCTCACAGACATCTGAGGTGGTGTTAGAGATGGTGTTGATATGTGTAGACCAGATCAGATCCAGATAGATTTTGACACCCAGGTATCTGAAGCTGTCCACCCTCTCCACCTGCATCCCTACGTTGGTGAGCGGGACCAGTCCCTCTGCTGTTTCTGACTGAAGTCCACTATCAGTTCTATAGTTTTGCTCATATTCAGTTGGAGTTTGCTGGCCTGGCACCAGCTCTCCAAGTAGCAGATCTCTCTCAGATACAATGACTCGTCATTGTTGGAGATGAGACCCAACACTGCTGTGTCGTCAGCGTCCTTGATGGTGATGATGTTGTCATCTCATGTGGACCTGCAGCCATAGTTGCAGAGTGTGAACAGCAGAGGAGCGAGTATACACCCTTGCGAGGTTCTGGTCTTAAAGATGAGTGGTGGGAGCTGTGTTCTCCCACCCTGACCACTTGAGACCTTCCTGTCAGTCAGTTGTTCAGTCCCAGGTCACTCATCTTTGTGGTCAGCAGGGAGGGCACTATGGTTTTGAATGCTGTTGAATAGTCCACAAAAAGAATTCTCAAAAAGTTCCTTCTTCCTGAGTCGAGGTGAGCGAGTGCGGTGTGCAGCAAGAAGCTGAAAGCATCATCAGTTGATCTATTGGGTCCAACTGCAGCGGATCCAGAGCAACAACCGTTTCTGGAAGAAATTCCAGCATTCCTCTGCCACCCTCCCGGAGTCCCTCGCTTATGGAAAAGACGCCATTGTCGCTGCGGTAAAAGAAGCGGCAAAATCACGTTCCTAAAGACTTGTTTGGGCCGTTTTTCTGGACACACAAGGTTCAGCAACTAAGTATTGAGGAAAGGCTGTGAATACTTCTGTACATATCATTTTTCAGGTTTTTTATTTTTAATAAATTTTGCAACATTTTCAAAAGAACTTTTTCAACATGATCATTATGGGGGGTTTTTCAAATAATTTTTCAGGAAATAAACTGATTTAATCCATTTTGAAATGAGTCTGTGATATCATAAAATGTGGAAGAAGTGAGGTGCCATTGTTACTTTACAGATGCACTGTACTGTGTATATGTAAATAGCTTTTAGGAAGTTTTTTTTTGTTGTTGTTGGTGCTGCTCAAAGTTTTCTATTCTCATTCAATCAAATAAAAATGTGATTCGGAGTAGTTTCTGGTAGATAGATTGCTTGATTTGACATTGAATATTTTAATAATATACAAGATTTTTTTTTTAGTTCATAAAAGAAGGCTCTTAACAATGAAACCACTTTTTAACACATTTCATAAAGAGTTCTGTTTACAGTTTAAATCACTAAAGTTTATGAAAAGCAAAAATGCAATACTGTCCACTTTCATTGAAGATAACAAAGTATGAGAAAACCACTATTTGCATCATTTGTATTTGATTGGGATTTCTTTGTTCACTTCATTTTTTTTGTTGTTGACTGATTTATAATTTTTGTTCTTTTCCCACTTTTTTTGTTTTGCCCATACGGTTTCTGAATGTGAAAAAATTCTAATAAAAAACAAAAACCTGCCTGTGAGAACGCACTCACACACACACATGCACGCAAACACCCACGCACACACAGACACATACACGCACACACCATTAAGACACCACAAACCATGAGCCATCCATCCCATTCCTCTTTTTGTCCCACTGACAGACAGCAAGCTGCAGCAGCAGAAGTGACCACAACAGGCCGACGTCTCCCCTGAGGGCCTGCAGGGCCAGATTTGCTGCAGCTCCCCCTCTTTTTCTTCCTGCATCCTCTGGGAGAAGGCTCTCCAAGCTGGCGTGGGGCCGCAGATGAGGCAGATGCTGACCACTCAGCATAATGAGGGATCTGAGGCGTGCGGGTGGCTGGACTCCTCTCAGGTTCCCATACCTTGTGGCACACTTGTGGCACACGCCTACACCGTGCTGCTGTGGGAGACAGCAGAGAACAAGCGCTCACTGTCCTATTGGCTGCAAGGACTACAATGCTCCTGACGTAAAAACTGTATGTGACTCAAAGGGAAATTTCAAAAATCCCCTTCATGTTTTGCCAAACTGCTCTTGTATTTCGGGTTTGAGCTTGTTAAAAAGTCCATGAGGTCAACTTGGATAAGAAGCTGTAGGTCCTTCTGTGTCGCCTGCAGAGTTCTATGTTAATCCTGAAAGAATCTCTCGGGTTCTGGAGTATAGAAGCCGCTTTGACTAATAGTCAGCCTTTTTTATTGGGCCAGTGACATATGAGTATGGGGTTGTAACGATTCGTTTAACCATGATTCAATTCTTATCATAATCTGTGGTTGCATACGATTCATAGCAGATGTTTTTTTGAACAATCCCATTCACTGATCTAAAATGAATCCAGGACATCTTTATCAAAACTTCAACAGTGTGACTCAGAGACAAAAACCTGGTGCTGAACAGTGCAGGGGAAGTTTTCCAGATTTCTTGTATTTCTTGCAAGATAATCAAGTGTACATTTGATAAAGTCCAGCCAACTGTTGATTTTCCACATCAAAATAATACAAAGAGAACATTATTATGTGTCGTTTGTTGTGATGGCATCCCAGAGAAGATTTTGAATTTTACTTTCGAACACCTGATGCAAGGATTACACCAAAAGTCTTTCCATGTGTAGGTCATCTGTATGCTGTTGCAACACAAATGTGATAATCTGGGTTTATTGGAATGATCTGGACTAAACTGGATCATAACAGTTGTATTTACTTCACAACATGAAGGCAGAGTTCTCCAGCTGTCTTTCCCTTGAATCTTGTATCGGTCTGTACTGCAGAAAGGCTTTTCTTTCAATTTTTAAAGACATTTTATGGTAGTCAAGAAACACAAAGCAAGTCAGAAAACTCAAAGGTCGCAATCCCTATATGTGAACTTAAATTCTCATCCTGAATCCAAAAATGTTCAAAAGACAGAATTGAGAAAGAAAACAGTTGATTTTTTCCTGCTGTCAACATGAAAGCAGCAGTTCTGAGAGCCACTCCTGAAACCAGGACGGATGGAGTTCTTTAGAGCTACACTGACCCTGTGCTAAACTAAATACAACAGTTGGATGACTAAAATGTCAGCACTTCAAATAAAGTTCAAGCTGTTAATTTGATCGACCCTGAAGGTGAATGAATATGAGGTTAGATAACTGTCAATAAAAATGTTTTCATAAAGACAAAGTTAGGCACAAATTAAAAATTAAAAAGAAAAATGTGTGCAAAAAAAGATATAGATACAACAGTCAGTTTTACATTTGATATGTCTGATTTTTAATTATTAATGTCATTGTCGGGTTTGCAGCATTTAATTACGTTATCTGTCAAACTGTCCCATCAAACTTATATCATCTGTCCTCCAATTTATGTTTGATGGGACACATTGACAGATAAAGTAATGAAATGCTGCAAACCGGACCATGAAATGATTCATCAAATCATAGAATAACTCTTTCAACCTTTAAATAAATTCATGTTTCTTAAATAATGTAAAATTGAATTGTATTAAATACTGACATATTTAATGACAATTGTATTTATTTAATGTATAAGTTTAAATAATTACTGACACATTTATTTATTTATTTCATATTAAATATTGTAATTTCAATTATTCTCGTTCAGCCCACACAATAAAATGGACAATAAAATGAATAAATATGTCATTAAATAATAACATTTCCTTTTTAATGTAAATGTTAATATTGTAATGCCACATATTTTTTCACATTTATTTATTGATTTCCAATTTTATTTATTTAATTTCAATCTTAAATAATGAATGATACTTTCATTGAACGCTTTAATGGCATATATATATTGATTTCATATTGTCCCTTCTGGGCCTCCATACGCTACACATCAAAAACGATGCCATTATAGCAATACTTTATCATAAATAGATGTATTTGTACTTATATAAACAATACATGACATATTCAAGCCATGAAATGTGAAGTTAATCACATCATTTTAAAAAGATTGAAAAGAGGGAGAAAGTAAACTTCTACCATCCCACCACCATAAACCTTCGCCCAACTATTTATTGTTTTTACATAGATACCATAATCCAATAATCCAGTTCTTAACTTTTATTTAGTCATTTATATTATCAGAACAAGTGAAGATCATTTCATGAACTCAAAAGTGTTATCATTTATCAAATAACGAAGACATGCTTCATCGGTTGATGATGGTGAATTGAAACTGCCCCAAGCTGGTTGTTAGTGTGAGGCTGTGCGACAGGCTGGCGGCCGGCCCAGGATGTACCGCACCTTCACCTTCAGTAGCCGGACAGACTCCTGCTATCCTGCTGTGGCCCCATAGAACAGATTAAGAAAATGAATGAATGCATTGATCATTGGTTACATAGGAAGAGATGACATTATTCCAGAAATCATTACGACACAGCACAGATCAAGTATCAATTGACCCTAAAGATGGACATGAATGCATGGCAATCCTGCAGGTTTAGGTCAGAGCAGTCTGGTAGTTGAATGGTTGCCAGTGTTTTCTGCTGTCAGTCCTTGGCTGAAGGAGCTGCTGTGAAACAATTACTTCTCTCAGCTTTGGCATCATCTCTCTTCTTGTCACCACCGTGTGACAGAGTCCTACCTACAGCATCACTGGTTTTCCTGATCACTCCATCAAGTCTGTTAGAGTCTGCTGCTCTGGATCTCCAGCAAACAGAGCAGCACTGCCACCACAGACTCATCAAACTATCAGATGTTGATTTGAACCTCAGAAGTACACAAGCTCTGCAGATCCCGAAAAGGAGTTATTGACCTCAGGAACGACAAACAGCAGCAGCGTCTGTAGCAGGTGGAACAGCAGTCAGAGAGAGAAGGATAATGGTAAGTCCATGGGGTTCTTAGACAAAAACGGAGTTCTGTCTGTGGTTCCTCTGAGCTGCAGTGCAGGTGGTGATGAGGTCACAGTGAGGGAGCGCACAGCCAGCAGTGAAACCTTAAAGAAACTGTTGGACACTCTGCCCTCACCCCCCCAGAGTCCAGACTGAGAATAACATGGACATTCATCCTCATCCTGTGCTCTTTGATGGGTGTTTGGGGTTCAGTGATGAGCTGTTATGTCTTAAATCACCTGCAGATCAGGGTTTGGAACATCTCGCCACTGCATGAGTGAGAGGTCACAGCAGCTGTCCGGTTGGATCCTGAAGGCTCTGCTTCCTGAGTTCTGTTCAGCAGGGAGGCAGCAACGATGTTTAACGACCTCTTCAGGCACGAGTCCCCCTTTTCTTATGCTAATGACAGGGGCGTTCACCCCCCAACTGCCCCCTCTGTACACAGCGACAGACTGCCTGAGGAAACAAGATTGGTTGTAAACGTGCTTTGGTGCTGTTTCTCATCACCATATTGGTGCTTTTGGCAACAACCCTTCTTAGCTGAGGATCTTTCTGCACCTTGATGGAGCAGGTTCAGGTCCTGCGGTTGGTTTGAGGCTGAGCTCAGGTGTGTTTACCCTCCCCCCGCCTGCGGCAGGTGCAAAAGCCAGGAGCCTCCACGGGAGGGATCCACCCTTTGTGTGTGTGCCCACGCGCGCGTGTCAGGAGACGCTTTAGGAAAGCAATTGAGTTTGGGGCCCCGCGAGGTCGTCCATGTGCCGCTCATCAGCATACAGCTGTTCGCACGCGCTCCGGACAAAAGCAACGTGGAAGTTAGCGCCCGCTACCTCCTCCCTGATACGAACCCCCCCCGCGCCCCCAGCAGCCGCCTGACGCGCAAGGACCCCCCCCAAACACACACACACGCGCGCCAGCCGCGCGCAGAGAAAAGCCCTTTTCCTGATCTTTGTTTGGAGCTGCAGAATCGAAGCGTTTCAGATGAAGACGTTCACTGCGCTCACACCTGGTCCTGTCTTTGCTGTCGTCCTGCAAATGATCCAGAAATCAGATCTGACAATAAATCATTTCAACTAAACTGAAATACCAAACCGTCCAGTGGTCAAGTCAATCACATCAACAGCATGATTGAATCAACTTAACATCCAAGAGTACATGAAAACAGATCACTGCGCATGCGCACATCTTGGCGCGTCTGTGACAGACTTGGCCTGTGAGTGATTCAAGATCATAATCCAAATCTGCCACGCGCCAGCTTCTCATGCATATTCCTAATAACCCGCTCCAGATGTAATGTGGGTTATCTCAGCTCCCCAAGCAGACTTCAGGCTGGTCCCCGAGGTCTGACGCCCCCCCTTCCCCCATGCCCGTGACGCGCAGCAGAGCGGGTATAAAACCTTCGTGCGCCTTTACGCACCAGAATAGTCAGTACCTACCTGCCCCCGGAGCCACAAGAGCACACAACCAAGAGGATTTAGAGGACTCCAAAAGGACAGACAACAGTAAAGAGTGATGACAAACTTTTAAGAAATCTTTTTAAGAATTTATCGTCACTGACTTTTTATTTTTGGGATTCTTACGCAACGAATGAGGACACCCAAACTGCGGAGAAGAAATGGCACACCTACCTCTGACATACCTTCTGGTTTTGGCCTCAGCGCATGCAGTAAGTTGATTCCCGTTTGGCCGTTTCCAGTTCGTGTTGAGGAACTGGTTCTTGATGTTCTGTTTGATTCTCCAGGTTTTCTCCTCCGGCGTGTTTGAGCTGAAGATTCACTCTTTCCACACCGCGCAGCGCATCTGCAGGAGACACAGAGACTGCCACATATTCTTCCGGATTTGTCTTAAACACCCCGAGGATGTGATCTCCGCGGAGCCGCCGTGCACTTTCGGCACCGGGCACACCAACGTCATCAGGGCCGACCACACGTCGATCTCCAGCAGCGCCCCCATCAGAGTCCCGTTCCACTTCAAATGGCCGGTAAGAGCAAAACTCTACCAGAAACCACGCGAGTCTGCTTTGGACTCAGCTTTTAGAGATTTAGGGAAACCATTTGGAGGAACGGAGGCGCTCTTTTCTGACGTGTTTGTGTTTCTTTAAGGGGACGTTTTCGTTGATCATCGAAGCGTGGAACGCAGAGTCCCCGACAGAATACTCAGGTACACCTGGAATCCGCCAGAATCCCTGACGGACGCTTTCCTCAGGTCGTGAGTGACCCCCTCTCTTCTCTGCAGACAATCAGAACAACCTGGTGAGCCGTCTGGCGACCAGGAGGAGGCTCGCGATCGGCGAGGACTGGTCCCAGGACGTGCACTTCGGCGAGCAGAGCGAGCTGCGCTACTCCTACCACGTCTTCTGTGATGAGTACTACTTTGGAGACGGCTGCGCAGACTACTGCAGGCCGAGGGACGACACGCTGGGCCACTACACCTGCGACGAGGAGGGCAACCGCGTGTGCCTGGAGGGCTGGAAGGGAAACTACTGCTCTGAGCGTGAGTCTGTCTGCGCTCTGTGCGCGCGCAGCGTCCCGCTTCTCCAACAAACCGCAGGTTGAATCATTCTCCTGCTAAATCTACGGAAGCCACTTCATTTGTGTTTTTGCCTTGTAAGGAGACGAATGTTTATTTCTAGTCTTTCCAAAAGTTCGACTGTTTTAGCAACAAAACTGCTGATCTGAAGCCTGCAGAACAGTCCGAGCTCGGAGCTTTTGGATGCTTGTTGGACATGGGTTATTGTCTTTTCTTTACTCCTGTCAGACAAATTCGCAAAATTCAAAGGTAAATTTGCTTTTGTGACTCAATAATTCAGAGGTTAATCCTGCAAAAGTGATGGAAAATTCACACAAACGTCAGGCTCTCTGGAAGGGAATCAAAGGAATAAAGACTTCCAAGATTTCGGGTCAAACAGTTGTAGTTCTTGATGAGACCTAAAGAGTAAAAGTAAAACCTTACATTAAGACAATCTGCTGTCTCTCTCAGACTTCGTTCTGTGGTTAAAGTTTTCAGTCAAAAGTACTTCACATGTACTGTACTCCACATGTACTAAAACCTTTTCTGCTGAAGAATATGTTCGTGCGCAGCAGGGAACCTGCTGCTGTGGTTCAGTCGTTTCTAAAGCCAATCTGTGATGCTGCTTTTGTCTTTTGTTCCCTCACACTGAAAGAGTTATGGCTCCTGCTCACAAACATCGTTCAGGGTGATTTGGGTGGGCTATTGTGCGCGTGTGCGCGTGTGTGTGATGTGAGATAAAAGATAGCATTCTCTTCGGCAGCGTGCCTGCCAGCTGCTTGGCTTAATACTTAACTAACAGTGAAGTCTGGAACAGAGCTGCCTCAGACTGGAAGTCCTGTTGTGTGTGTATGTTTGTGTGGGTGTGTGTGTATGTTTGTGTGGGTGTGTACGTGTAGGCGTGTGACTATTGTAATCACACACCCTTCCCTCCTTCTGTTCTCCAGCCATCTGTTCGGCGGACTGCAGCGAAAGGAACGGCTACTGCGAGGCCCCAGGGGGCTGTACATGTCGTATGGGCTGGCAGGGCCCCTCCTGCACAGAGTGCGTCCGCTACCCAGGCTGCCTCCACGGGACGTGCAGCCAGCCGTGGCAGTGTAACTGTCAGGAGGGCTGGGGGGGCCTCTTCTGTGATCAGGACCTAAACTACTGCACCAACCACAAGCCGTGCGCCAACGGTGCCACATGCTCCAACACCGGGCAGGGCAGCTACACCTGCACCTGCCGGCCCGGCTTCGGAGGAACCAACTGTGAGCTGGAAACCAACGAGTGTGACAGCAACCCCTGCAAGAATGGAGGCAGCTGCAACGTAAGTGTTGGTTTGGAGTGAGGCAGTGCCGAAACAGCAGACTCAGCAACACACCAACACATTTGATCAGAAAGTACAACTAAATTCATTTGATAAGAAAGAAGGGCAGAACAGTCCTGATGCAGAGATCACTGAGCAGAAGGTCAGCAGTGGTTGACCTGTTGGTGACCTGAACACTCTCCCTCCATACAGGATCTGGAGAACGATTACTCCTGCACCTGCCCTCAGGGCTTCTACGGTAAAAACTGTGAAATCATCGCCATGACGTGTGCGGACGGCCCCTGCTTCAATGGCGGCACCTGTGTGGAGACGATGACAGGAGGCTACACCTGCCGCTGCCCCCCCAGCTACACAGGCTCCAACTGTGAGAAGAAGCTGGACCGCTGCAGCAACAGGCCCTGCCTGAACGGTAAGTCGCTCTGGCGCCATCTGGTGGCGGAAGAACAGAAGCATTTTCTGATCCGTGTGTGGGAGTCAGAGCTCTTGCATGGATGTGGATCCACACTGGGATGTTTGGTCCTGGTCACCTTCATCCATCAGTTTCTGTCCACTCCAGAACCACTCACAGATGAGCTCTGGTCCAGTTCACTTCAGTGTGAACGCTGATCTGGAGTCAACAGAGGAATACACTGCAGAGAGGAGATACCATCAGCTTTGTTATGAGCACAGACTTTAAAAAAAACAAATCTCAAACAGGTTTGAGGAAGTCTCGTGGGTAAACTGGGTAGTAAAGGTGCAGGTGTTTCCTTGTTTAGGGAATTTGACCCCCAAACAAGCAGCTGTAGGGACTGTTTGGTTTCTGCAGGCATTCCGGTTCTCCTCAGTCTCTGGTTTTCTCAGAGTAGCATTTGTGAATCCAAACCAATGAGAGAGAGACGCTCATCGGCATTTGCTGCTCTTTAGCAGAGTGCACAGGACTGTCTGAGAGTAAACTAGCTCTTCCACACAATGGGATTAGTGCCAGACGTTTGGTGATTGTGTGCTGCCGTGCTGAGCTGAGTCTTTCTCTCTCCTGCAGGTGGTCAGTGTCTGGATCTTGGCCACAGCATCCTGTGCCGCTGTCAGGCAGGCTTTAGCGGAGCCAACTGCCAGGTCAACATCGATGACTGTGCCTCCAGTCCCTGCCAGAATGCTGGAACCTGCCAGGACGGCGTAAATGACTATACCTGCTCCTGCACGCTGGGCTACACCGGCAAGAACTGCAGTGTGCGCTCAGATGCGTGCGGCGCGCGTCCCTGCCAGAATGGAGGCACCTGCTTCACCCACTTCACCGGACCTGTCTGCCAGTGCCCTAAAGGCTTTATGGGACCCAGCTGTGAGTTCACACTTCAGCCCAGTTTCAAGCCCGCTCTGCGCCAAGCCCCCCAGTCCTCCTCAACCACCGTCACAGTGTCCTGCTTCCTGGCCATCCTGGTCCTGGTTCTGATCGCAGCCATCCTTTTCCTGAGGAGGAGGAAGAGAAGGATGGATGGAAGAAAGCAGCTGAGCGACATCGCGGTTTACAACGACTTGGAGACCGTCAATAATCTGGGGGGCAGCGAGAGGGAAGCTTTCCTGGGTCCCAACGGTCCGTTTAAGATCAGCAACAGCACCGCCCGCCTCAGCCTGTCCCTCTGCCCCGACAGCAGGCCTGGGTTCAGGCACAGCCCGGTGGAGAGCAGCCTGGCCAGGGCTGAACGTCAGGACTACCTGTGGAGGGAGGAGGCCATGCTGGGCTCTGGAGCAGGACTCAGATGAGATGGGAAGGACAAAATGAAATATTTCAGCACTTGCTGCCTTTCTCTCCAGAAAAGAGGAGCGACGGAGAAAGCTCCGTTTGGATAAATGACTCAGAGTTTTCATAGATCACTCAAAATGTTCATGTCATGTTTTAGTTCCAAAGAAACAATACGACAACCCACTGCTGACGGGACCTACAACACAAACCAAAAACAGGAAGTATCAGCACTTGGACCATTTTTTCCCAAAAACATCGTTTGGTTAGTTTGTTTCAGGAGGTTTTCGTAGTTTTTTTAAGAGGATATTTTTTGTTTTGCTTTTCAATCTTCCTTTGACCATTGTTTCCTTATTGTTCGCACCATCATTTTTTATTGTTTATATTATTTATTTATTGGAAAGTCTGTTTTTTGCCGTCACTTTGACCGACACAGATGTACAGATATATTTATATGATGCTGAGTGTGTGGATGCGTGAAATCTTCTACAAATTTCTGTGCTGGGATTTAAGGAAGAATGTGCTTTATCAGGAAACGTCCGCTATCGCTGTCTTTTACGCATACTTTATAAGCGATTTTGTGCCATTTTGTGTTCATGCCAAAGTTTGAGTTATAATACATATTTTTCATCTTTTATTGAAGTTTTCCTGTTTTGCCTGTGATGTGGAATAAAAAGGTTTCCCTTGTGTGAATCTGGGTTTCTGCTCCATGAGCTTCATTCATGCAACGTTGTCCACCTGTTAACGCCTCCTCAAAAACGATGAGCTGTCTTTTGTATTCTGGAAAAGACCATGGTCATGTCTGTGGAGCTTTTCTTGTTCAGCTATCTTTTTTAGTTTTTACTTTAGCTATAATACCTGCAGCCTTTGTGGCACTTTAATAAAAACACATTCATTTAGGTTCGTTTTAACTGAGTTCAATCTTCAAGAGGTCAAATGTTAACATTATTTACTGTGGGGTCAATAACTAACTGGAAGTCAAAAACAGAATTTTTACCAGAGTTAGTGATTCATTCTTCCCTTTCCTCCTTCTGGCACCTTGATCACCTTTTTTATTTTTTTTTGTGAAAATGGCTGAAATCTGCCAAAGCTGCATCTGTCCAAGTTCAGTGTAATTAGTCTGTTACACAGTTCACAGGCCTGTGATGTCATTTATGATCAAAAAACACAGTTGAAAAAAAGTACAAGAGCAGGAACACCTGAGACTGGATAACTGATGATTCAGCAGGTAAATGTGTTCACATGGAGAGCGCGTCCATGACACTGGTCAGGTCATCTGTCGTTTGATGGGATTCTCTTTTGGAATGCTAACTGTAGACATCTCAGAACCTCCTCACAGTCACTGTCACAGTTCTGAAACACATGAAGGTTTACCAGCAGGTCTCAGAGTGACTGCATCCTGTGAGTCCAAAGTTTCCGCTCCTAAGTTCCCCAAAGAAAAATTCTGTACATTTTCAGCTGATTCCAATCTTTCTGAAACCAACACCACCAGAAATCTGTTTTCAATTTGTGTTAATTCTAGGGTTGTCAACGTTAACACATGCAATTAATAAAAAATAAAAAAAATGAACACGTTAATATATATAACACTGATTAATTCAACAAATAAAAAAAAAAAAACACTCAGCGAAGCAATGGCGCTTCAATGGCGTGCGTCCGTTTCTGACACACTTCATTGGGCACAATCCCACTTATAACATGCTCACAAAAGAAATCAATATTCTATCGATTTTTAGTACTTTACTCTTGTTATTTTGTTAGGCTTAGATCGGTTTCAGAAAAGTCGGATTATTTGATTCATAATGCGTCCCGTTGTCACGGTAACACAATGCATAGCTGAACTGGCAGACCTTGACTGCAGCGGCAAAGGAAAGTGATATAAATGCTGATCGTCACAATAAGTTCAATAAAGCATCAGATCAGAGAGAAAGTTCACCTCTTACCACTTGTTTTTGTCCAAATCATGAAGGAAAGGTTTGTTTTAAAGAAGCCTGCACAGATAGAACATTGTGACCAGAACTTCTTCTGGCCACCTGCTCAAAGAGCTGGCAGCCAATCAGGATAGAGTATTCACCCGGACCATTTAAAGGACAGAAACACACATTTCTTATGGCTGTATGTCAGTATCTTTGTTGTCTTGGAGTAAAACTGCAGACATTAAAGTCTTGACAGTTCTTTAGAATTCTGCTGATCTTACTGTTGTTGTGTTTGGTGCACACAAATTCAACTTCTGAGTTAACACTTTATAAATGTAAACATTTTAGACAACAAAAACAAAGGAACCTCTTTCTCTCTGGCTTCTTTTTTTGTTCAAGCCGCATATTGTCAAATAAAATTTACCTAGTAAAACATTGTGATTAATTGTAATTAATCACAATCCAAAAGTGTGATTAATATGATTAATTTTGTAATCAATTGAAAGCACCAGTTAATTCCCAATTTAAAGCTTTCAAAAACATTCATCTGAAAGCTTGAACTGAAACATTATCTAGAGGATGGCAAGTCATTCAAAAATGGTCCAGTTTGGCATCATGGTCTTTGGGACCGTCTTCAAATGCATACAGTAATGTACACGTAATGTGAGACACATCAAGACATACAAGGAAAATGTCTAAGACAGTAATAGAAGCCTCTGCTCTTTTGAAAAACTCGCAGTTTTACTGTATTTTCTACGGGTGCAACATTTCATTTAACCAACAATTTGATTCATATTATAATTCCTGGTTTGCAGTAGAATTCATAGTCAATATCGATTCATTTTGAACGATCCGATGACCTAAAGCGGATCCAGAACATCTTCATACAAAACTTCAACAGTGTGACTCAGAGACAAATACCTGCTAGTGACCAGAGCAGGAGAAGTTTCCAGATTCCTTGTGTAAATGAAATGTGTACAAACAAACAAGTAAACAAGAATAAATGTCAAGTCCATTCACATTTGAGTTAATAAAGTTCACCCCACTGTTGTTTTTCACATCAGAATAATCCAAAGGAACATTATTAGAACATTCTAACACACTGGATGATCACATGACTTTGAGAAATCCATCCATCCATCCATCCATCCATTTTTAAACCCGCTCAATCCCTTTTGGGGTCATGGGGTCACTGGCGCTAGATCCCTGTTATTATCAAGTCTGGATGGACTTGAAGCAGCAGGACTGTGATTTCTTTCTGGAATAATTCATCATTTCACTGATTCTTCATTGACTTCTGGTGTCAGTCACTCATGGTGCACATTTTGTGCATCTGTGAGTTTGGGGGTGGATGTTGTGTTAATAATAGCGTCTTGTGGCAAAGAGTTTGTTGTTCATTTGATTGATACACACAGACATGAAATAAAACGTTTTGTGTTGAAAAGCCCACAATGCTCTTCTGCCCTCCAGTGGATGTGAAGCGCCGGTTCTGGTTGTCAGGAGTAACATGGCAGCATCACGGTTTGTTTCCAGGTTTTCTGCTCGTCTTTAGTCACAGCACGCCAGATTTAAGTTGATCACTTCATGAAGGTTTACTTTTGTCATGTTTTCTCTCTTTATTTGTTACAATACATTCTGGTCACTGAACCATTCTGGTGTTTGGCTTCTCCAAAAATCTCCATTCCTGACAGGCGTGGTATCAAAAACCAATAATATGTTTAGTCTGGTATCCTTTAATTTAATAGAATAATTTAATAATTTAATAGAATATCAAGGTTTCATTACAAAACTCTTCTTTTTTCTGTGTTTCCAATCTTATTCGACCATCCTAAATGTAAAGGAAATTATCTTTTGATTCAGAAAAATGAATGTTTGTTAAGACAACTGCAGCAACTTGAAAAGAAAAAAACAAACAACTTAACCCATGTAAAATTAGCAAAGTGGAGAGCTCAGGAATGCTGCAACAGAAGTTAACGAAAGCTTCTGGAGTCACACAAAAACGTGGTGTCCACTTGGCCTTTATGTCCAGTAACTGTTGCAAGAGATTTCCAACATTTCCTGGCATCACTTCAGGATCCTCTAGCAGGAGTCTCCAGACAGACGACAGGAGGGACAGAAAAACCCTCCAAGCACTTGAAAGAGGACATCTTCCAAAAGACAGTGTTGTTCCAAACCAAACAATAAAGTTAGACAAAAAAATGGGAAAAGATAGAGCAAATGTGTAGTCAAGGGGATGACATAAACCCAGCGTCAAAAGAGGGCAGCGTTGCCAGAATCCAGAAACAACAACCTCAGAAACAGAGAAAAATGTTTGTCAGAGATCAGCTGAAGCCTGCAGACAGCAAGACAGTTGGGAAGAATCGGGGTTTGGTTAGGGAACAAGTGGGGAATGAGCATGACACTCGCATTTACAAATAACTGCCCTTCTTAGAAAGGAAAACACACAAAATGTTACATGAATGCTGTAATGTATGGAGAGTCCGAATGAAATCACGGCTCACATCAAAAGCAGCTATGATGGTTTCAGTGTTTCAAACAGCTGCAGGTGGATTGCTTCTTCTGCTGAACCAGAGTCACTGTTTTAATATTGTTCAAACTTTCTGCAGAAATATTCTGGCCTGATCCTGGTTTGTTCAAATCTGTTTGTGATGCTGATTTTGAAGCTGGCTGTGTTCACAAAAAACAGCAGCGTTCTAATAAAGTGAAAGTTTTGATTCTCTATTCACAAACTGAAACTTGGAGCCATCAGAAGTCTGGAGGTGATGTCTGTCTTCTCCCTCAGGCTGAGTCAGATGCAGTCTCCAATCACGGTACTTTCCAAGAACAAAGATCTTCTATTATAGAGGAGTGTTCACTCCCACCTGATAAACACAATCAACACAAATGAGCTGATATTTGAACCAATAAGACAACGTAATTTCAACTTTTGTTTTCGTCCTATTGTTTTAGTGTGGGAAATACATGAACAGTAGAAATTCAATCTCGCATGAAAAAACAAAATGAAGAATGCTGGGTAATTCAGTTGACATTTATTTGATATCAAATTCATGGCTACATGTCCAACGTCAAACTGACGTCAGTCATTATCAAACTGACTTCAATCCTTCTTCTGTGTTTGATGGATTGAGGCAGAATTACATAAATTTATGCTTATCTAAATCTCAGCATGTAGCCTAAAATGATATTTGATGTTTTCTTTTCAGTTCAAACTGAATTAGAATGGACCCTATAATCCAAGGCTGCTGCATATCCCAGCGGACACAGCAGTGAGTCTAGAAGTACCCAGTGGACAATTGATGTTGAAATGACGTCAAATCAACGTCAAAGATTGACATTAAATTAAAGTCAAAAACAATTGGAATGTGCAAATCAAACTGATGTCAAACTCAGTTTGACATATTTACCCCTTTTGATGTCATGTAAATTTTACATTTGGACCAATAATTCAAATATTCTAATACCAGAGATATAAAACATAGAACAAATGGTTTATTGTTATACTAAAAAAAAATAATGATTGGTTGGGTGAAGATAGGAAAATGTGAAAGTATTTCCATCTAAATCAGACGCGTTAATACAGCAATAAACATTTGTGTTGAGAGATCTGAATGTATTTATGTTGCTGTAACATGACGATCAAGGTGCAGTTTAACTAGATTTGTAGAAGTTATGGAAACAAAGCTAGAAAAAATCTGACATAATTTTGTTGAGTTAACTCATCTTGAATTTGATCAATTCTATGGGGTACTTCTCAAAATTAAAATTTCAATAATTCATGCTAACCCAGCAAAACCAAGTAGATTTAAAATCAGAGACGGTTTTAGTTTTAATTGTACTTTTTATTCATGTAAAAAAACTTTCATGAAATAATTGATTTTCAGTCATTTGAACATAAATCTAGTTCAGCTCCATCAGGTGTCTAATAGAAAATACAAAGCAGACTTCTTTTTTTCCCCGAGATAGGGTTTTTTTTTAAATGATTTTTCCTCACCGAGAAGGAGGGTCTAACAGCAGGGATGTCAGTTTATTTTAGTCTGTTTAGCAATCATCATGTGTTTCATGACTGGCTTTATGTTCTTTGCATAAATACCAGTGTGAAGCCCATTGACACCGCTATGGTTCTGATAGTTGGCTATAGAAATAAAATTGAATTGCAACAACACTAAATCAATTGGAATACAGATGTTTAAAATGTTGTGATCACAGTGCTGGGAGTGGGGTGGGTCCGCAGGTCCTTTGAAATGATTAGATCCCACTTTAAGAGAATCACCAGTTCAACATGTAGGAAAGTATATTCACTATTAAATAACCACAGAGATGAGTGCTTGACACAGTGACAAAGATGAAGACAGGCACAGGGACAGACAGGCATAAAGCGACTGACAAACAGCACTGGTTAGGAGCCATGCTGCTGCCTAAATAATAATAATAATAATATTACACACATCTCCATCACCCAGCAGCACCCTCAATACTTATTGAAACAAATGTATTAATTTGACTTTTATTTTGTCCTGTTTTGTTTTGTCACAGTAAATACATGCAGAAATCAGGATCCAACTCAAAAGAGCTCTGAGCTGAAGGCCTCACAAACTGCTGCTAAAAGCATAAGATACATTTATTTCTTATTTTCAGCTTATGTTACAACTATCTATGTTACCTGTTTTTATTCTATGGACCACATGCCAAGGCTCCTTTAATGATCATTGGAATAGATAGGAGGATAGTCCTCCTCTGGCTACATGAGATACACCTCTTGGTTTCAAATGTAATCTCTTTTCATAATTTATACACATTTTTATATTAGCTCGATAACAGGTATAAACACAGTATTTATGCTTGAACTATCCCACATTTTATATTGAAAAGAGGAAGTCAGTACACGCATCAGCAGTCTTCTGTCTTCCTGTGTATAGAGCATCGTTCAGAGAGGTTTATCCAGACCGGATGTCTGTCGAATAGCCAACGTCAAACCTCACTGTGGCCAACTAGCGAATGTTATTTAAGACATTTCCTGACATGACAATGCTGATAAATGATAGAAAATATGTCTGAGTAAGCCTGTTATGTATGTCTGTGGGATTTTATGGGACTTTACTAAACTGTAATTCTGTTCTTTTTTTTTGTGGTGTGGTGGAGGGTGAGGGGGATTTTTCTTTGTCACTTTGTTCTCCTTGCAAATTGTTTTAGATCAAGTTATCTGCCAGAAATCACTGAGTTCAACTGTAAACTTTCTCGACTTCATTCGTCTTCTCTACAGTTAATTTACTGTGTTCAGTTTAGCATTTCTTCATTTTTGCATCTCTTTTCAAGACCACATGTTTTGAAGAAGAGGAGGCACTCAAAGAAACCATCCGACGCCGTTTGGAAGAATAAACTGTCCAGGTTCCACAAGATCAAGGTGTCAAATATTTAAAATATATGCAATCTTTTCATTATTTTTTTCTGTAATGGTGACATCTGCCGTTTTATTTTCCAAGGTTAAATGTAAAAGACAACAGAAAAAAAATCACGGGAATTGTAAAAGCTCACAGTGAAATGGTTACTGAAGGATTTAGGTCAATCATTGTCAGCCAAAGAAATGCGTGGACATCTGCGATCCGACAATTCAGGCGACCAAAATTTGTTGAGAGCACAGATATGCTGTACGTAACATTTTCCGGTGATGAAAACACTGTGGCAGATGCAGAAGACCTCGGTCCTCGTCGAGAATTCTTTCGCTTGCTTGTTAAAGCCATTTTCAAAGAGTGGAGCATTTCAGGGTGATTTTTTTTTTCCATTTCTCATTAGTTAAATGAGTGACTTATATTTACATTAGAGTGCATAGAACACCATTGTTTAATAACATTAAGGTTGTCTAAAGCTGACAATAACATTTTTTTAATCTTAGAGTCATCTAATGGCTTCACTCCCAGACTAAATGTTTCACACATACAAACAATTTTTGCTCTAATTTTAGTTGGAGCTTCTCCATATGAGAAACATGTACCACACCATCGGACAGATGCTTTCTACCATCATTGTCCAAGGTGGAGAAGGTCCTGCTCTCTTTTCCTCTGTTGTATGCTGTATGTTGAACATTAGCGTTTCTCCAGAGGATGTAATCGATGTGGAACTTAGAGACACCCTCAAGACAGATTTATGAAAGAGCTTAAACTATGCCTTCAATTCTATCATTCATTTTCTAACTCCTTTTAACATGCGGGGTTAGAATGGGTGTTGGCAATTAAAATACAAATTGATGACATTTCATCAACCCTAATTTTCTCCCTCTCACATTTTAAGACTGATCAAGCAACAACTGATGATGAGCTGGAACGGGTAGAATTCTGTGAGTCATGGAGGTACTAAGTTGAAGGCCTTCCAAACCCTGTTACCAAGGGCAACAAAGACGCATTTGTTAAAAATGATATTCTTTTCCATGTACTACAACTAAAACAAAAAGTTAGCTGAGGGGCTGGAATTCTATGACGCAAGTCTAGACTGACATTCATTGGTTTCTGTTTTGTAGGTAAAGCTCATCAAATGTATAAAAATGATTACACGCGTTTTTAACAGATTCTACCATTTCTGAAAGAAAACCCTTTGAGTTCTTTGAGCAGATGTGGTTGCTACCCTTCTGAAGCCCAGCTACTCAGTTCTGAGAAGCAAGAAACGACCAAAAGAAGAACTGATGGTAAAGTTTAGAGATTTCCTCAATAGTGTTACAGGTAAAGAAAAAATATAAAGTATCTCACAAGTGAGTACACCCTTAATATTTCTGCAGATATTTATATCTTTTCATGGGACAACACTGCGGAAACGACTCTTTGACACAATGAAAAGTAGTCAGTGTTCATCTAGTATTGCAGTGTTCAATTTTTTTTCCAATCAAAATAAAATCATAATAGAGGCATCAATAGCCAAGCACCTGTCAACAGAAGTGAATACACCCTGAAAGGAAAATGTCTAAAGTGAGCACAATTACTTCTTGTGATGGCAGCATTCCCTGCCACACCCACAACAAAATGGTGGTAACCCCTCTGCACAACGCATTTTAGATTTTTTCCCACATATTTTACATTTGAATTTCCATTCATATATGAATTTCTTGCGTTAAATTTCTTTGCGTTAAGATATACATTTATTTTGTGCTTACTTGTAACAAGTATTTTGTTTAGTTTACTTATTGTAGTTTGTTTAATTTCACCTGGTTTGAGTTTCCAGTGCAGAGGGTGTGCTGGTCGCTGCGGGTGTGGTTGAGGTTCTGCTCCTGGAGCTGTGCTGTGGGACCTGGCCAAAGGGGGAAATGAAGCCACCACAGCTCTTAAATACTTGAGCCAGGGAATTGGGCAGGCGCCATCTCAGAAGCCTCCAAGGGGGAGAAATCATGGACTTCTTTAATGTTGATTTACTTTGTTTCAGTTAATTTCTATTTATTTGTTCGAATTTTGTATTTCTGTTTGGTTCTTTTTTCCACTAAAAAAAACCAAAACAAGTTTTGTGTTTAGTTTTGTTTGTAGTCTTTTGTTAAATGTTGTAAGTTCCCCCCTCACGTTTGTCTAGTGGTCTGGTCACCTACTATATACATGTTCTCCTGTTGTGTCTTTGGTCAGTTTGTTTCTGTTACTTGGTCTGTCCAGTTGGTTAAGTTAAAGTTCAGTTCTTTTAAAGGGCCCAATTTGTAAATATATTTTTTTGAGAAAAATTAAAAAATTCACTTTTCATAACTTGATCCCTCACACTTATGTAATGTTACTCATGTCACAATGTCTCAGGTGTCAAAGATAGCAGGTGTGTTCAGTTTGGTATTATAGTTCTTACGCTCGCTAAACATGGTCACATTAAGTTCAACATGGCACCTGATGGCAAACAACTCTTAGAAGAGTTGAAAAAAAAAAAAAAGGTTGCTTACCATAAAGTTGCCCAAGGATGTAAGACGATCACCAACACCCTGAAACTGTGCTGCAGCACAGTGGCCAAGACCACCCAGTGGTTTAAAAGACAGGTTTGACCCAGAACAAGCCTCACCATGGTCGGCCAAAGAAGTTGAGTGCACGTTCTCAGCATCACATCCAAAGGTGGGCTTTGAACCACAGATGTACAAGTGTCACAAACGGGAAGACAGTTGGTTCCACTTGCAGCAGATTTATTGATAGAGACAGGAGCAAAGCTCAGCTAAAAGTCCAGGCTGAATGACACAAACAATACTTAGCAGTAAATGTGGCTGCGAGCTTAAGTGTCCTGTGGCTGATTAGCAGATGAGAGTCAGGTGGGAGGCAACCAAACACTATGTGCTGGGGTTAAAGGTTAAAGGGAGATTGAGTGCCTTCAGTACTCTGGTGACAGCTCCCACCGGTGACCAGAGGAGGAGACAAAGTGCTGACTCCTGTCAATAAGTGTTTTGAGAATTGCTGCAGAGGTCAAAAGAATGGGGGTGAACCTGTTAGTGCTCAGAATATATGCCGGACAATGCATCAAACTGGTCTACATGCTGTCATCTCAGAAGAAAGCTTTTTCAGAAGATGACACACAAGAAAGACCAGAAACAGCCGAAGACAAGCAGGATTACTGGATTACTGGAAACATGTCCTTAGTCTGATGAGACCAAGATAAACCTTTTTGGTTCAGATGGTGTCAAGCGTGTGTGGCATCAACCAGGTGAGGAGTACAAAGACAAGTGCCTCTTGCCTTCAGTCAAACATTGTGTTGGTGGAGTCATGGTCTGAGGTTGCATGAGCGCTGCCGGCACTGGGGAGCTACAGTTCATTGAGGTAAACATGAATGCTAACGTGAACTATGACATACTGACGCAAAGTATGATTCCTTCCTCGAGAAACTGGGCTGCAGGGCAGGATTTCAGCCTGATAATGACCCCAAACACACCTCCAAGAGGACCAACTCCTTCCAAAAAAGACTGAGAGTAAAGGTAAAAGGTCAAAGACTGACCAAGCATGTCTCCAGATCTGAACCTGATTGAGCATCTTTGGGATGTCCTAAAATGAAAGGTGGAGGAGAATAAAGTCTCAAAAGTCCATCAGCTCCATGAAGTCGTCATGGAGGAATGGAAGAGGTTTCCAGTGGCAACCTGTGAAGCTCTGGTGAACTCCATGCCCACGAGAGTTAAAGCAGTGCTGGACAAAATGGACACAAAATATTAACACTGAGCATTTTCACTTAGGGGTGTATTTTAAAGGACAAATAAATGTACACTGTGACATAAGATGAACACTGACTACTTCTCCTTGTGTCAAAGAATAATTTCCAGAATGTTGTCCCATGAAAAGATCTAAATATTTATCTGTAGAAATGTTAAGGGTGTAATCACTTTTATGAGATACTCTACATAGCAAAGCAGCCACAAATTGGCCTCTCTGTTGTTAAAGTATTAAAACAATTATTTAAACAAACAATAGACATACATAGAGAAGCCACGGCTCTTGAAAATGCTGATTTTTCCGTATCCAAGAAATTTTAGCTACTGTCAGCATATTTTGTTATCATTTTAGTAACTTCAACAATGCTTAAAACGTCCTTTTTAATATATAAAGTTATGGAAGCATATAGCATTAAATAAAAAAAACTGGGTGATCTTTTTTCAAATATTTTCCACGATTTTTGTTCTATTTTTAAGAACTACTAACCAACCAACCTCATCTGTTCATGAAAACTATAAGATGACCTGCAAATGAAAGTTGAAAAGCCACAATGTTTCTGTCATAGACATATTGTTGTTTATGTGCTCATTGCAGTAACGCCAGTCTGTTTTGTTCTTCCTACTCACTTTGTCCAAACCTACACAGAACTTAGCAAAATGTTGGATGTAAGTATGCTGACCAGTATGAACTGTTAATTTTTGTCTGTGGTGATGCAGAAAATGAGTTAGAGCCAGAGTTTGCCTTAATGTGAAGCTGCAGAGGCAGCCAGGGATCATCAATGAACGGACACAAAGACACCCCAAACAAACAAAAGCAGTTCCTCAGTAACTCACCCTAAAT
This sequence comes from Oryzias woworae, assembly GCA_016861445.1. Classification (NCBI taxonomy): domain Eukaryota; kingdom Metazoa; phylum Chordata; class Actinopteri; order Beloniformes; family Adrianichthyidae; genus Oryzias; species Oryzias woworae. The sequence continues at coordinate 3,760,959 of BOLG01001664.1, forward strand.
AATCCCCAAAACATCACAAGTAATTCTTTTTGTTAAAACAAAATTCCTAATATTCCTTTTTATCTTAGAATGACCAAACACAATTGAGTATTTCAAGTTGTAAATGTGTCCTGATCTTCTTGCTTGGGGACTACAACTATTGTAGTCTTCAACTGTAGGACTTCACTGCTCTGTGTGCACTATTGTTGTCAGGTTTGACTCACAAACACAATAAATAGTTCATCTGTTAAAAAACAGGCAGACAGCTGGTTCCACTTGTAGCAGGTTTATTAATCCAAGTCAGGCAGGAAGCAGCCAGGCTGCTAGAAGTCCAGAGCTTATTCAGAGTCCAAAACCAGGCAGAGGGTCAGTGCAGGTGGCGAGGAGCAGGGTCAGGGTCAGGGAACAAGTGGCCATAAAGCTAGAATGCTTACTATGCTGGCAGAATGACACAGGCAATACTTTACAGAGTGTGTGTCTGAGCAGTGCTCACATGTCTTGGTGGCTGATGACATGATGAGGACCAGGTTTGGAGATGACGGCAATCTGAAAAAGCACAGTTGGATGTAGAGCCTTCAGCCACCAAGCCCCTGTTTTATGGAATAAACTTCCAGCTCATGTAAGAGAGGCCGACACAGTTTCGTCATACAAAGTTAAGCTTAAAACATTTCTCTTTGGACAGGATTTTTGCCAGGCGCTTGCAAACAGTGAGTATCTAACTTATTGCTGCCCTACCTCACCTACTATGATGAAGTATGGGGAATAATTCTAATTTTCATAACATCAATTGTACACATTTCTCCGCAGAGTATAGCAGACAGATAATAGTTTGATAAATTGAGCCATGGTGGCTTATTCCCTCTGCTTAGAATAATACTATATTATATTATAGTATAGTAATATTGGTATTCTATTCTAACAGTTCTAGCACATTGTCTCTCCATCCTGGGAGAGGATCCCTCCTTCATGGACATGCTTGAAGTTTCTTATTTTTACTCGCCGAGAAGGAGGCTCTAAGGGCAGTGATGTCCAGTCTGTTTAGCTTAGTTTAGCAACCAGCTGTTGCTTAAATTTTATGAACATGTTTTTGTACAATTACCGGGGTGAAGCCCATTGAGATAACTGTGTTGTGATAGAATTTAATTCAATTCATACTAGTCAATTTTTAATTCTTCTCCAACATTTTACTCTGTAATGTGGAAAAAGGAGGAAGAACAAAACACACTGGCAATATTGTGATGAGCACATAAGCAAAATGGACACAGATCATGTCTATGACACGAACACATGTGGCTTTGCAACTTTTAATTGCAGGTCATCTTATGGTTTTCATGAGAAGTGCCCAGCCCTTTGTAGTTCTGTACTTTTGCAGTTATTGAAAATATTACAACTAAAATCAAGAAAAAGTTTAAAAAGAAGAGTGAATCTTTTTCTTTTTTTTTTTGTTGTTGTTGCTTTTGTTCTTGTATTTTGACAGAAAAAGCAGTTGAGGAATGTCTTTATGGTAGAACCCTGACAGAGGCAGAGAAAACCCTTCTCAGCTATTTAAATCCTGGACATGTTCTCGCCTTTTTGACTGGAAGAGTTCCAACATTTGGATTTCAACCAAGTCCAAACTTAAGCTTTGTGCATAATGAGAACAAGTTCCTTCCAGTCGCTCGCACATGCTCAAATGAACTCGAAATCTTTGTAAATTCCAAAAATCTAGCTGACAATGATGAGTTTGAATAGAACTTCCTAGTAGCTCTTATGGATGGAGACAATTTTAGTGCAGTTTAAATCAACAATAAAACATTTTTTAGGGAAAGAGAAGAGATGAGTAAGTAGGGGAAATAAAGTGGAGAAGAGTAAGAACAAAGAAGAATGGATAAAAAGTTTTTTCTATTAAAAACACTTTAGATGTGTTTTTCTGTTTTGTTCACTTCAGTTTTATAAACAAATATAAAACATTTATCTTCATATGGAGTTTTTCTGGGTTTAAATTCGATTAACTACTTTTAATTAATTTCATATAAGCAGAGCAATTTGCTACTTGTATATTTGTTTCAGATTTGTTTCTGCTGTTTGACGTTCAATTTATATTAAATAGACAAAAATGATATTCAAGTTTCTTCTTCTGTTTGCCAGTGAAGCCGGTCAAGACAGCAATTGAATATGAAACGCTACCAAAGAGGATAGCAAAATCGGAAAATTGTAAAATATAGTAAGATTTTAAAGTTTTTATGTAATAGAAACTTTTTTTTCAATGAGAAGGAATTGGTATTGTAAAAAAAAGCACGCACATTGTGAACACCAGAGGGCGCACACACACTTTTTTTTTTATGTTGATCAATTTAGTGTAAATTAATGTTGGTTTTTTAGGAACATTTGTATAAACCTATTTGACCTCAGTGTTGTTATTGCTTTAAGAGTAGACAATGTCCTTCTTTACAACATTGCTCCTATTTCCCTGACTTGCTCTGCGTATGGACCATGACATACAGTAAGTATGGAAAGTATTCAAACCCCCTTAAATTTTCACTCTGTTATATTGCAGCCATTTACTCAACTAATTTAAGTTCATTTTTTCCTCATTAATATACGCACAGCACCCCCTATTGACAAAAACACAGAATTTTTTTTTTTTTTACATTTTTGCAGATTTATTAAAAAGAAAACCTGAAATATCACATGGTCCTAAGTATTCAGACCCTTTACTGTGACACTCAGGTGCTGTCCATTACTTCTGACCATCCTTGAGATGGTTCTACACCTTCATTTGATTCCAGCTGTGTTTGATTCTACTGATTGGACTTGATTAGAAAAACCACAGCTTGATTAATTGCTTGAAAAGGAGTGGAAAGAAGCAAACTTCTATAATCCCACCCCTACATAGTTACTTCATTTCATAGTCTTGCATCGTTTTCATAATCCGGTTCTGATCAGATCTATTGCAGATTTTTCATTAACAAATTGAGTGCTCATTAATCATTTAAAAAAAAAAACCCTAATTTCATGATTTCAGTAAACAGTAACATGAATCACACTTAATGCAACATATATGTAATACTCATTGATGATCATTAGAATACAATTTTATATTAATCCAGAAATCATCCCTACACATTGGAAATCAAGTTTTCAAGAAACACAAAATTTGATTATCATTTGTTAGAATTCTAACTTTTTTCTTTTTTTCTTTCCTCTCCTGCTTAAACATTGATTCACATTTTAGGTAATGTTATAAACATTGATTATCATTAGAACACTAATTACATTGATCTAGGTTGGTATATATTTCAGATCAAATAAACAAAATCAGTAGTTCATCAATAGATTGTAATTATGTTTCAATTAACATTTCATTGATCATTATTGCACATTACACAATTTGATATTCATAGGTAGTGATTTGTAAAAAAAAAAAAAAAAAAAATTTTTTTTTAATTATTTCAGTACATTCAAGTTCACACGTACATATATTTGAAATTATTCAAACACCAGTTGATCTTTAACTCTTCTTATCTTCATATTGTGAGATTAGAGTTTTTTTGTACATTTTCTTGAATTTTTGGATGTTTGAACATTGTTTGAGCTCATTACTTAACCCGTTCCAAACTTTAGAGCCGCACACAGACACACAGAAACTGTTTTTTGTGGTTCTTATCAATTTTATCTTGAAGTTCCTACATCCCCTCAGTTTGTAGCCTCCTACATTTTCTAAGAACTGTTTTTGGATATTCAATGGTAATGTTTTTCCACTGGCTTTATATAGAATTTGGGCGGGGCAAAAATCAACAAGATTATACAGTTTTAAAAGTCTGGATTGATAAAATAAATTGTTTGTGTGATGAAGAAAGCCGGCTTTATGTACAATTCTGATGGCTGGTTTTTGAAGTAAAAAGAGAGGATGTAGTGAACTTTTATAATTATTACCCCAAACTTCTATACAATAGGTGAAATATGGTAATATTAAGGAGCAGTATAATAGGTATCTACAGTTGTATTCTAACATGTATTTAGATTTATTTGTGACTGAAACTGAACTTTAGTTTGTATGTGTCTGATGTGTAGCTTCCAACTTAATTTGTTATCGATTATAATCCCCAACAATTTGATTTCTGTGACGTTTTCTATTAAGACGTTATTTATTGTAACTGAGAGCTCTGGATTGGCCTTGTAAGTACCAAAAAACATCACTTTGGTTTTTTCAAGGTTCAAAGATAGTTTATAGTAATCCATCCATGATTTGATTTTGTTCAACTCTGTGTTTACCACATGGAAAAGTTCCCTTTGATTGTCTGTTGAGTAAAATATATTTGTGTCAACATTCCTAAGCGGTGTCCATTGTAATTCCCACTCATTGAAAGTAAATCAGTCATTCAGTTCTTACCAATCTCTTTGATGTGACAGCTCCTGCAGATGTGGCTGAACTTTTGAATGCTATGTGGTGACAGTGCGTTAACATGTGGTGGGTGATAATTTGAAAACATTGATATGAATGTTTTGTTAATGTTTCAAAATTCAGTTTAAAAAAACTACGCTATAAAAATGACGGTTGACCTACACATACATTGCTGACTAAATGAACAGTTTGACTCGCAGGCAGGAATTTTCTTAAGTCTTTTAAGGAAATCTCTTTTAAAGTAACCATTTGTAGTCTTTTTTGCTCAAATCTTCAGGAATAAAGTGTAGTAGTGTGCTTAAGTGCAAGCTAGTGGCCAAACTGAAACGTCCTCATGCAGAAGGATTTTAATTTGCACATTTTTGTTGGAGCTTCACCTTTTGAGAAACATGTAACACTGTGTGGTTTTAACAAGCTCATTTGTTTATTACTTCACAAATGAAGTTTACAGTATGGTAACTGTGTCAGATTATTATTATACTGTGACTAATGTATATCTTCAAAAAATGTATAGTTTTTTGTAATGTTTTTTTTTTTTACAAGTATGTATAAATGTGTAAAACTTGTAATTTCAAAATTGAATTAAATAGAGTGGAACGAAAGAATATACAAATAAATCATCAGTCAAATCAATCCAGGCTCTGGTGAATCAAATCAAAATAGTTCTGGAAATTTCTGGTGAAATCCAGCCTTAATGTTCTTTCCAGTCTCTGAGAAGTGGCCAAGGTTGTGATTGGTGTGTTAGTAGACAAATGGAGTAGAGAAAGTTCACAGTTGAATTTAGTAATTTCTGTCAGATTGCTTGATCCAAAACTATTTGCAATGAAAACGAAGAGGACAAAGAAAAATCCCCCTCATCCCCCACCACACCACAAAAAAAGAACCATGAAAATCCCACTGACATACATAACAGGCTTACTCAGTAATATTTTCTATCGTTTATTAGCATTGTCATGTACGGAAATGTCTTAAATAATGTTATCAAATTGTTAGCCAAAACCAAAGACTAGCATGGAATGACTAGCTGTTTAGCTAGCTAAGAATTTGTTTACACAAAATAATAATATAGAACTTTTTTATTAAATTTTTTCTACTTACTAGATTTGTAACAGCAAGTGTAGGTGGAAGGCCACCTTGCATTGCAGCTCACACTCCAGAAACAACTTCCCTTTCAATATGCTTTTAATATATGTGAACTTGGACTGCTTCAAGTGGTTAGGGGCGTGGCCACATTAGTATATTTCCCAAACATTCAAAGTCAACACTTATATTTAACATTTTAGCGGAAATTTAAGATTGACATTTACATTTAACATTTACTTGTAACATTTAGATTTAACATTTAGATATATGTTTGATATTTGCATTTAACATTAATTTTTATATTTGTACGTTACATTTAGATTTAATGTTTATACTTGTTTTAAATTTATTTTTAACATTTACATTCATATTTTTATATTTATCATTAATATTTAAATGTAAATTTAGCATCTAAAAGTACAAGTCCTCAAGTCACACATGATTTTATTTGTAATAGTGACAAAATGTGACATGAATGCCGCACATATGGATATGTTTAAATGTGGTAAAGTTGTCCAATCATTTTCATAAAGGGAATTTTTATTTTCAGAGCCTCATACATTTGCATTAACTTTAAATTTTTTTCGTTTACAAAGTCTCTGAGTTTTTTCTACCTAATTTTTGTGTTTCTCACTGCTTGTTCATCTGCGTTGAGCCTGAGAGACTCAGAAAAATCAGTTGTTTTTATTTAACGTTATTAAAAGAAAAAAATGGGTTATCAAATCGTTTCTATAGAAACGGGAGACGAAAACACAGGCACAGGTTAAAACCAGAAGTAGACAACAAAGAAAGGTCAGAATTGTATGCAGGGCAAAACAATACTTCGCACAGAATAAAGACCAAGTGGGGTTAATATGGATTGGAGTTGATGACTGATGAGAAACAGCTGAGGAGGCGTGGAGGAAAGTGAGGAGTGAGTTAGTACTCAGGAGAGAGCTCCCTCTGATGATCGGAGGTGGAGCTGGGCGGCTGGATCCTGACAGAGCCCCCCTTCTGCGAGTGGCTCCGTAAGCGAGGAGACCCGCGACGCCGGCGACAGCCTCGGGGTTGAGGAGCAGGCCAGTCAGGGTGGTTGTGGTGGAAGTCCAGGATAAGGGAGGGGTCGAGAATGTTGTCCGAGGACACCCAGGAATGCGCTTCAGGTATGTGAGACCAGCTATGTGAGACCAGGTGCGTTGCGGAGTCTGCAAGGGTTGTAGGAGTCTGGCGGGAAGCTGACGTGGTGTCTTAGATGTCTGGATTACCTGCCGCTGGAGAGTCGTACACCAGGTGCAAAACGCGTTGGCGATGAGATGGAGGGACGTAGGTCCGATTGTCCGGACACGAAGGTGGAAGAGGGTCAAGCTGGTTTATCTCATCCAGTTCAGTGGTGATGTCCCGTTGGATGGGAGCCGGGACCACAGAAGCAGGTGTCGCGGGTTCTGCAGAATGATGGTCTCCAATGTCCACTTCATGTAAGCGGGAAAATGCGTCTGTCTTGCCATTCTTGGAGCCCAGTCTGAAGTTGATCTGGAATTGAAAACGGGAGAAGAAAAGAGGCCGGCGAGCCTGGGGTGGATTGAGTCTTTTGGCGGACATGATGTATTCCAGATTTTTATGGTCCGTCAGCACCAGGAACGGAAGGCCCCTCCAGCCAGTGTCTCCACTCTGTAAAGGCTTCCTTCGTGGCTGGTAGTTCTCGATCCCCCACATAATAGTTTGTCTCAGCGTCCATGAGCTTCCTAGAAAAGAAAGCACATGGAAAACTTTTGGAAGGCTGACCATGGCGTTGGGACAGGACATCCCTAATGCCTCTACTGGACACCTCCACTATGAATGGTTGGAGGGATCCAGATGGTGCAGTATGGGAGCCTGTGTGAAGCGTTCTTTGAGAGTCTGGAAGGCTACGGTGGCTTCCCGGGTCCACTGTAGATGCTTAGGCACCCCCTTGATGCGGAGCTGCGAAGCCGAAGCCTCGGATAAAGTGACGGTAGAAGTTCGCGAACCCCAGGATGTCAGGGTTGGCGTGTGGACACAAACGCAGACGGCACTCAAAATGGAATAGTTATTCATTTAATTTCTCGAATGAGTAGGAATACATCCAAGAAGGAATCAGAACCACCCGACAACCCGTGCAAGGGAGACGAGGGTATATAACAGGGAGAGAGGATTAGGTAACAACACACAGGTGTGCCAGGAGGGAGGTAACACACAAGGAGGGAAGTGTCAAGTGACCTGAGAAGAAATGGTGAGCACAGGAATTACAACAAAATAAAACAGGAAGTGATGACAACAAACAACAACTAATCAACCTGGTTCCAAAACCCTACAGTACCCCCCCCTCAAGGTGCGCCGCCTGGCGCAGGAGGAGGCTTGTCTCGGTGCCGCCGATTGAAGTCCCTGATGAGGTCAGGGTCCAGAATGCGTGAAGCAGGCTCCCAGGATCTCTCCTCAGGTCCATACCCCTGCCAGTCCACCAGGTACTGGAGACCACGACCCCTTCGCCGAACGTCCAACAGGCGACGGACGGTGTAGGCCGGTTGACCATCGATGATGCGGGGAGGGGGTGGTGGAGAGGATGGCTGTTGCAGAGCACTCGTGACGTCTGGCTTCAACTGAGAGACATGGAAGACCGGATGGATGCGCAAGGACCTGGGCAAGCGCAGCCTGACTGCCACAGGATTGATGACCATGACGATCTCGAAAGGTCCGATGAACCTGGGGGACAGCTTTTTGGATTCCGTCCGAAGCTTGATGTTGGAAGTGGAGAGCATGACGAACTGGCCCGTTCGATAAACTGGAGCTGGAGTGCGTCGGCGATCCGCCAGTCTCTTGTTGGTCGCTCCGGAACGCAACAAGGCTGCTCGAGCCTCCCGCCATATACGCCAACAGCGGCGATAGAGATGTTGCACCGACGGAACCGCCACCTCCGTCTCCTGCTCGGGGAACAGAGGGGGTTGGTACCCCAGAGAGCACTCGAATGGGGACATACCAGAGGCAGACGAGGTGAGGGAGTTATGCGCATATTCCACCCACGGCAACAAAGTACTCCAGGAGGTCTGGTGTCGGGAACAGATGCACCGGAGCGCAGCCTCCAGGTCCTGGTTGGTTCGCTCCGCCTGACCGTTAGACTGTGGGTGGAAACCAGAGGACAGACTGGCAGTAGCCCCAAAAGCCCCGCAGAACGCCTTCCAGACCTGAGAGATGAACTGAGGACCTCGATTCGACACCATGTCTGCGGGGATGCCATGTATTCTGAAGATGTGCTCTATAACCAGTCTTGCCGTCTCTGCAGCGGAGGGAAGTTTAGTCAAGGCCACAAAGTGAGCGGCCTTAGAGAAACGATCCACAATAGTCAGGATAACAGTCTTTCCTGCGGAGGAAGGCAAGCCGGTCACAAAGTCCAAAGCAATGTGTGACCAAGGCCGACCCGGGATGGACAGTGGATGTAATAATCCTGCAGGTGGGTGTGTACTAACCTTGTTTTGAATACACACCAGACAACCTGAAACATAATCCCGGACGTCCTTGGTCACGCTGGGCCACCAGAACCGGCGACGCAAAAAGGATTCAGTCCTGCGGATTCCTGGGTGACAGGTGAGTCGCGTGGCATGAGCCCACTGGAGTACCTGGGACCTGAGAGAGCTGGGAACGAACAGTTTATTAGGAGGACCTCCTCCCGGGTCTGGTTCCTGAGCCTGGGCAGCCCTAATATCTCTCTCCAGCTGCCAGGAGAGGGCACCCAGCACACATGAGGGAGGAAGAATACAGGCCGGTTGGCCGTCCTGAGAAGCCGGTTCCTGCTGACGGGAGAGGGCGTCCGGCTTCACATTCTTGGAACCAGGTCGATAAGTAACAACAAAATCGAAACGGTTGAAAAATAAAGACCATCGTGCCTGCCTGGAGTTTAGCGGTTCGTAGGTAGGACAAATTCTTATGATCCGTCCAAACCAAAAACTGCGTTGCTGACCCCTCTAACCAGTGCCTCCACTCCTCGAGAGCTAGCTTTATTGCTAGCAGCTCCTTATCCCCCACATCATAATTACGTTCGGCCGGAGAAAGTCGACGGGAGAAGTAAGCGCAAGGACGCAATTTACCATCGGATACCCCCCGTTGGGATAGAACCGCACCCACTCCCGTATCAGAAGCATCCACCTCCACAATTAATTGTCTGGACGGATCGGGTTGGGCCAGAATAGGAGCAGAGGTGAACAAATGTTTGACCTTATTAAAAGCTGCCTCTGCCTCCTTAGTCCAGATGAAAGGTGAGGAGGATGAGGTGAGCGCCGTGAGTGGCGCGGCCACCGAGCTGTAACCCCGGATGAAGCGACGGAGGAAGTTGGCAAACCCCAGAAACCGCTGTAATTGTTTCCTGTTAGAAGGGGTAGGCCACTCCAACACCGCTTTCACCTTCGCAGGATCGGGTTTCACCTCACCCTCAGCAATGACAAACCCCAGGAAAGAGACAGACGGAGAGTGAAACTTACACTTCTCCGCCTTTACAAACAGTTTGTTCTCGAGTAACCGCTGGAGTACCAGACGAACATGCCGCCTATGTTCACTGGCGTCCCTGGGAAAAAAATCAAAATGTCATCCAGATACACAAACACAAAACGATGAATGAAGTCTCTTAGCACATCATTTATCATAGCCTGGAACACTGCAGGGGCATTACAGAGACCAAACGGCATGACCAGGTACTCAAAATGTCCCAAAGGGGTGGTGAAGGCGGTCTTCCATTCGTCACCAGCTCTCATCCGCACGAGATGGTAAGCATTGCGAAGATCCAGCTTGGTATAAATCCTGGCCTCCTGCAAGGCCTCAAAAGCGGAGTTCATCAGTGGTAGAGGGTAACTGTTTCTGACCGTGATCTCGTTTAACCCTCGATAGTCTACACAAGGTCGGAGTGACCCGTCCTTCTTACCGACAAAAAAGAACCCGGACCCCACTGGTGAAGAAGATGGTCTGATGATACCAGAATTCAGAGACTCAGCGATATACTTCTCCATAACCTCTCTCTCGGGCTTAGACAGATTATACAACCTGCTCTTGGGTAAAGTAGCGCCAGGTTGCAAATCGATCGCGCAGTCATAAGGTCGGTGAGGGGGTAAGGAGAGAGCCCGTGACTTGGAGAACACTTCAGCTAGGTCATGGTATTCCGGCGGTATCCCGGATAGGTCAGGTGAGGGCGGCTGCCCTACTGGGACAGCGGGGTCTTCCCCAGGAGGCCGAGATGAGTGTAAACAGGTGGTGTGACATCTCTCACTCCAGCCAGAGATACGACTGGAGGACCAGTCAATAACGGGGTTGTGTGCCAAAAGCCAAGGGTACCCCAGAACCAATGGGTTCTGAGCAGAGGAGAAAATGAAAAAACGGGTAAATTCATGATGGTTACCTGAGATAATCAGATGAACAGGTTCGGTTATTTGTGAGATGGTGGCTACCTCTTGACCATTAAGGGAGACCACTTGTAATGGCTGAGGTAATGACTCATACGTAAGTCCGACCTGTTTAGCTAGCTCGGCATCCATGAGGTTCTGCTCTGCTCCTGAATCTACCAAAGCTTCAACAGAAACCCCCTTTCCCTGGAACATAACCTGTATCTTTAATAAACAGGGAGCAGGTTTTTGACTAGTGAGCGCCAAATCACCGCTCGTCAGCGCGCACACTCTTACTGACGAGCAGAGGAGTTTGGGCACTCCCTGCAGAAATGACCCCGCTTACCACAGTAAAGGCACTCACCTGATTCCATCCGTCGCCGTCGCTCGTAAGCTGTCAGTCTGCCCCGGCCAAGATGCATAGGTTCCTCAGAAACTAGAGGCGGGGGTTCTGTGGGAAAAACAGCACAGTCAGATGAGTCCAAGCTCCTGCGCCCACCAGAACTGTGTTGGAAGCGGGGTGTCATTCTGCCATGTTCCTGTTTGTGGTCCTGTAAACGGTTATCAATCCTGATAACCAGGGCAATGAGGGGTTCCAAGGAGGAAGGTAACTTGAGAGCAATTAATCTGTCCTTTAATTCCTCGGACAGTCCCTCCACAAGCGTCCATGAGCGCAGTGGTGTCCCAACCACTAGTGGAGGCCAAGGTTCGGAACTCGATGGCGTAGTCAGCTGCCCGTCTTCCCCCGTTGCCGTAGTTGCATAAGGGCTCGAGCTGCTTCTCTGCCCGGCTTGGTGTGTTGGAACACCTGCTGAAAAGCCTCCAGAAAAGCCGAGAGAGATGCGCAGGTAGGTGCTCCATGCTGCCATTCAGCAGTTGCCCATGCACCTGCTCTGCCGGTGAGGTGGGAAATGATGAAAGCCACCTTGGCTTGGTCCGAAGGATAGTGAGGCGCTTGTAATTGGAAATGGAGCTCACACTGGGTAATAAAAGCCCGACAGTCCCCAGAATCTCCCGAAAATCTTTCTGGACGGGCCAGTTGTGCATTAGGAGCGACTGGAACACCCTCCCAGGTCCCCTGGATCGGCGTGGAAGGCAGTGGGCATGACGAAGGGAAAGACGGCGGATGTTGAAAACGCTCTGTCAGTTGCTCAAATCGTTCACCCAATGCGGCAAGTTGTCGCTCGTGACGGCTTGACATTTCCAGTAATCCTTGACGTAGACAGGACATCTGTTCCTCCTGCTGGCGAAGCAATGCCCGTACCGTCTCCGCGTCTGCTGCGTCCATGTTACTGGTCGGGTGGTAATGTCAGGGTTGGCGTGTGGACACAAACGCAGACGGCACTCAAAATGGAATAGTTATTCATTTAATTTCTCGAATGAGTAGGAATACATCCAAGAAGGAACCAGAACCACCCGACAACCCGTGGAAGGGAGACGAGGGTATATAACAGGGAGAGAGGATTAGGTAACAACACACAGGTGTGCCAGGAGGGAGGGAACACAAAAAGGAGGGAAGTGTCAAGTGACCTGAGAAGAAATGGTGAGCACAGGAATTACAACAAAATAAAACAGGAAGTGATGACAACGAACAACAACTAATCGACCTGGTTCCAAAACCCTACACAGGAAACGTTGTAGCTTTTTAACCGTGGTATGTTCCGGCCACTGTATCAGGGACTGCACCTTGCTCTCAACCATTGCGACTCCTTCAGCCCCAATGACCTATCCAAGACAAGAGATTGACGTCTTGTGAAATTCACACTTTCCTTGCTTGGCGTATAGGTGGTGCTGTATCATTCCTTACAGCACTTTGCATACATAGGAGACGTGTTCATCCAGACTGTGGGAATAAACAAGAATATCATCCAGATACATTATGACGAATTTGTATAACATTCCCCAAAAAACATCATTAACGAAGGCTTGGAAGACTGAAGGAGCGTTACACGATTTAAAGGGCATGACCATGTACTCGTAATGTCCACTTGTGGTCAAGAAAGCTGTCTTCAACTCGTCGCCCTCTTGGATGCGGATTGGATTGTATGCGCTGCGCAGATCCAGTTTGGTGAAGAATTTAGCCTGACGCAGCTGCTCCAAGGCTGTAGGAACCAGAGGTAAAGAATAGCGATATGTGACCGTCTTCTCGTTGAGATTACGGTAGTCTATGCAGGGTCGTAGGCCACCGTCCTTCTTCCTAACAAAGAAAAACCCTGCTGATGCCGGGACCACTGCATAGTCATGGTCTCGAGTTGAGATAAAGGGAAAGCTTGTCTCTTGGCTGGCATAGCACCTGGCAAGAGATTGAAGGCACAGTCACGAGGCAGATGAGGGGGTAACCTGGTGGAATGTTCTTTGTTGAACGCCTCCTCGAGGTCTCTATACTGTTCAGGTGGAGTGTCACTTGAGTCATCCGAGCTTAACTTGGTGATGGCTACTTGACGTTCAGGGTGAGGTGTCAAGCCAACAGATGATTGATGCTAAATACAAGCTGGAGAGGCAAACTTGAGGTTTTTTAGGACCATATTATTGTGGGGTCGTGAGTCTCCAGCCATGGCAGGCTCAGGATGACTGTACAGTGTGGAGAGTCAATAGCAAACAGGCAGAGTCGCTCCAGGTGTTGGTCTTGCTGATGAGTTGAAGGTCAGGAGTCAGATACTGGATGTGACCGGAGCCCAGGGGACATCCATCTAGAGCGGAAAGTGCCACCCTGAGTCACAGGTAAGCAGGGGGATAGAGTTAGCATGCGCCAGGGTTAAACCAATGAAATTTCCTGCAGCCCCTGAATCTATCACAGCAGTGGTAGTGACCACTCTATCGGCTAGAAGAAGAGAGACAGTGAAGTCAAAAGTAAGGGAAGCGTTGCTTACCGGCCTGCCCGATTATCTCGCCGGGTGATCGGGGCAGGAAGCTCGTAGGTGCCCAGCACGTCTGCAGTGAAGTTAGAGGTTTTTGTGCATCCATCTGCTCCTCACCTCTGGTGTTAGGCGCGTAGAACCCAGCTGCATGGGCTCCCCAGTGTCGACTCGCTCGGGGTGAGCATGAGGAGAAGCAGGCACCACGATCGTCTTCAGTGTCTTTTGGTTTCCTGGTCTGCAGTAGATTGTCCAAACAAATAGCCACAGAGATGAGCTGATCTAGGTGCATGTCCTCATCTTGGCAGGGGCTCTCGCGCTGAGGTTGAGTCTCTTGCGAAAAACTGAAGCATAGCGAGTAAGCAGCAGCAGTCTCTTTACCCTGTTTTTTGTCCATTAACTGTTCCCCAGGGTGTTTTCCTTCTCCAGTGTACTGAAACACTGTGCGTAACAGTTGAGTGAACTCAGCATATGAGTGAAACAGAAGCCCCCAGTCCCCGGCTAGATGGAGGCGGAGCTGAGACGGTTTTTCTTCTGCTTTTAACACGCTGGTCTCTACACTAACATGAATAAATGCAGAACCCTTATGTATATTTTAGCTTTTCTGCTCCTTCTGAGTTCTGCTGAGAGAGAAACGGGTCAGAATGGCTGAAGACTGCAGAATCCCGGTCTAACAGAACCGAAACAAAGTCCGAGCACCATCCATGCCATGCAGAGACAACTGATTGGATAGAATCTAGACCAATCAGCATGAACCCTCTTATCTGTGATTGGCTGTTTGGTGGCACAAATATCACACGAAATAGAAACTGTAGAACGCAAAATCAAAGATAAGACGAAAGCGAGATGAGACCCTGCGCATCTGAAAAAATTGTGTTGCAAACACAAAATATTTTTTTAAAACAAAAATAGTTTTTGAAAACAAAAATAGTTTTTGAAAACATAATAAAGATTTTGACTTGTAAATTATGAAGTTGTATTCTTAAAACTTTACATTTTGTTTGCAATTAAAAAAAAAGATCTCAAAACTGAATTTTGTTTGCAATATGGTGGAACAAAAATGACTCCATATCCCTCGGCTGAGTGCGACACGGATCAGGAATCACTCTACTGATGGAGTAATACACAGCCCAAAGTCCCTATGTCTTCCCATTAAGAAAAAAAAAACAAGTTCGGACACCACATAAGCACCAAATGCCCATACAATTAGAGGGGTTTAGGAGAAGCGAAAGGGGAAGAATTTGGATTTAACCTGCATCTCTACAGGAGCTTGTTTGGCACTGATTTGATTTTAAAGACCCACTTCAATGTAAGTAGTGTTTTTTTTCTTTTTTCTTTTTTTTTTTTTTACATGTTCTTGTATGTTCATTTTGGTTCATACGTCTCAAAGCATGTATAAACTCCACTTGTGTTTATTCTCCCTGCTCCGCTCCATTCCGATGCATCCACTTCAGACAATGGATCCACGAACATCTTTGTTTTCCTCATCTGAGCTGGGATCTGGATCGGAACTGTACGGCTTGGTAGCCCTGATATTGCTCACTGCTTTTGTTGTACCACTAATGATAGCTTGGGGTTGTGTCAGGTTTTTGAATTGTCCCTTCAGGTTCAGGTTCATGATCAACAGCTGTTTATTTCTGTTAATTACCCTCAGTCTATTTAAGTGTCTGGTTTTCAGTTAATCCTTGTCAGGTCATCTCTTCTGTTCTGCATCTTATTGTTTCTCCCATGGTTTTTTGTCATGTTTAAGTGTGTTTATTAAATGTTTAAGAGTCTGCCACCAAGCCTGATCTCCTGCATTCTGGGTCCTCCACCACCACTTCTGTGACAGGTTGTAAGCAACAGGGAGAGAGTGTAAACAGATGGATGATGGGATATAAGAGGAGGTTTACGTGCCAACAGCCCCACCTACTAGCAAGATTCGAATTTCTTATGAATTGAATTCTCTCTGGAGAAAATGACAAGCTTTTGAGTTTGGCTAAAAACGACATAATCATAATTAAATAAAAACGTTTTTACAATAGAAAAATATATAGTTGGAGTGTGTCTGTAAAAGACAAAAAAGCAACATAAAGTGAAAGAGCAGGAGTATGGGGCGCCGTTTGTAAACCGGTTTAGTAAAATTTTAACAGCAATATTTTTGATTATTTAGCCTCTTTTATGAGAAAAAAAAATAGGTTTGGTTTTTCAAATGTGTTTTTTCACCTTTTAATTCATGTATTTATGTTACATTTACTTGCTTAATATTTAGTTAGCAAACAAAATATTTAATTTTAGTGTTAAATATTTATTTTATAATTATATATTTAACTTACAAACTAAACATTTAATTTTAAGTTAAATATTTATTTTAAAATTCTATATTTACTTTTCAAACTAAATATTTAGAGCTGATCTAAATATTTTGTTTCCAAAATTTATGTATTTAAGTTTTGTAACTCAATCTTTGTTTCATTGATACATATTAAAGTCTAATTTAAATGTTTAGATTACAGCTAAATGTTTAGTTTGGAGCTAAATTTTTAGTTTGCAGCTAAATGTTTAGATTATATGCAAATTAAACCCTGAAAGATGACTAAACGGAATTTTGATTTAAATTTTAGAAGCTGGGAATGAGCTCAGTTCTGGCTTGGAGTATAAAATACCAGAAGATCAAAAAAGTATTTGTTGCAGGAATGTGGGTTAAAACATATTAAATCACCATAATTTCTCATGGTTAAAAGGTGGAAATACTTTCAAAATGAGAATTTCATGACTAGAAAAAGGAAAATGATTTGTTTTATGGTTCAGCTTCACTCCAAGTAAAGCAGCCGGCATCACTCGATTAGCGCCCCCTGCTGTTGAATGGAACATCCTAACTTTAGAATGTGTGGTCAACTATTTTGATTAATGAAACAGACAGAAGGCTATGCACCAAAATGGGACGGTTGTGGACTCTACAAAAAATAAACAGCTCTCCAGTCCACCTCTGGTGTCAAACAAATAAAAATAAAGAAAAAGAAACGTTTGAGGTGTGGTGGGGAGGGGGGCGCTAATGTCCAAGCAGCTCGTTGTTCCAGCAGATAGACTGTACCATCGACAGTATCCGGACTGTACCAACGGGTTTCCAAAGTGTAGTGGAGCACTGAGAAGCTTATTTACAAGAAATATAAAACTTCTAGTTATAAGGCCGCCCATTACACTACTAACAATCAAACATTAGCATTCTACTACATCTGCATTAGCCTAGCTAGCAATATACAGCTTAGCCGGTTAGCTAGGGACCATAAACTTACAGCTGATTGTGGCTCTGTGGCGAAGGCTGTTGCTGATGATCCAATCTCAAATGTCTGGATAGTCATGAGAACATCTCATCCAATGTTTCTGGCCAGAAAGTGGGACTTGTCTTGAGCCAGTATAAAAACAAGGGCGACAACTCTGGCACAAATCAGTTCAGAGATGGAGCAAAAATCCAGCTTTTATTTTGGTAGGTCACTTCCGCTTATCGGCAAGTTAATTTGCATATAATCTAAACATTTAGCTCCAAACTAAACATTTAGCTCCAAACTAAACATTTAGCTCCAAACTAAACATTTAGCTCCAAACTAAACATTTAACTGTAATCTAAACATTTAAATTAGACTTTAATATTTATCAATGAAACAAAGATTGCGTTACAAAACATCAAAATATAAATTTTGGAAACTAAATATTTAGGTCAGCTCTAAATATTTAGTTTGAAAACTAAATATATAATTTTAAAATAAATATTTACCTTTAAAAATTAAATATTTAGTTTGCAAGTAAAATATATAATTATAAAATAAATATTTAACTCTAAAATTAAATATTTAGTTTGCTAACTAAATATTAAGCAAGTAAATGTAACATTTATAAATACATGAATTAAAAGGTGAAAAAACACATTTGAAAAACCAAACCTATTTTTTTTCTCATAAAAGAGGCTAAATAATCAAAAATATTGCTGTTAAAATCTTACTAAACCGGTTTACAAACGGCGCCCCATACAGGAGGAGCTTTTTGCGTTTCACAAAGTTGCGATGTTTGCACGTCATTGGAGCCAGTTAGCGTGCGCGCGCCGTCGTACTCTCCCCCCTCCCCTCAAAGAGCGCAGGATCCACAGCGCGAGCGCACAGTGGGGATGGCAACCGAAGAGAAGCGGGCTCCTGCCTCCGAGCTGGCTCCGGAGCACGGGTGTCACATCCCAAAGAGGCACGCACGGGTCACTGTCAAATACAACAGGAGGGAGCTGCAGAGGAGGCTGGACGTGGAGAAGTGGATCGATGAGAGTCTGGACCGGCTGTACGAGGGCCAGGTGAGCTCGGTTCTGATGATCAGAAACATTTGGAACTCTGTGAAACTTCTGAATCCAGAGGCTGGTCTGTGATCTGAGACAAGTGAGGAGTTTATGGAAGCTTCTCATCTAAGAAGTTCACCTTCAGGTCTGCAGTGTGGGGTGTTGGGGAGGGGAGGGGGCAGCCTGGTTCTCCTTACAAGGCCATGCGGCCCCACCCTGCTGTCCCATCCTGACTCTGGAGCTGTGACCTTACATGGGCAGCAGAGGGACTGATGGGAAAGGGGAAGAGGAAATGAGAAGGGATTGAGCTGCTGTGGGTCCCTGGAGGAGGTAAAGGGTTTGTGTGACGGGGGCTGGAACATCTCATGCTCCTCAGGAGCTTCAGAGAAAAGCAGAAATACTCAGCCCAGCTGCACCTCACGCAGCTACAAACACACTTGAGTGCAGACGCACAGGCACAGGTTCATGATGCAGTTCTGTCCACTGGACTGTGTTGGCTCAACGTTTTGAACTCTGAACATTTGTGCTGATGTGTTGACTACAGGAGGAGGAAATGCCGGAGGAGGTGAACATCGATGAGCTGCTCGACCTGCCGACTGACCGGGAGCGAGTCCAGAGGCTGCAGGTAACGGGCCGGGGCTGAGCGTCCCGCAACACCAGGACATGAGGCTGACAGAGAATGGACCCGAATGCTTTGGTGTTGCTGACTGTACAGTTTCTGTCTGTCAACAGGATCTTCTTCAGAAGTGCAGGAACAGCACAGAGGTATGTATGAGCTCAATCCTGCTCCTCTGACCCCCCCAAACAAACAAAAAAACCTGAAGTTTTATGAGGCAGAGAAACTGAAACACTTGAAGATGTGATTTGACACAGCGGTGGATGATGGATAACTAAAACATTGTGAGATTAAAGCGTGGAGACAGAAGACAGGTCATGATGTGGTCGCGACAGGAACACAAGGCAGAACCGCCAAACATAAACAAAACACGAAAACTGTTTTTGAAACTGAACTTCAGATCCAAACCAAGAAAAGCAAACCTAACCCAACCAGACGCAGTCACATCAGAGGCTCAGCTCGATAACTTCTGCCGTGAAAGGACATCTCTTCTCTGAGATGATCGCTCCTAAAATCTATACAACAGAAGTAGAAACAGCGCCACCGCGGCTGAGGCAGAGCACACGGGAGCTGAGAAGCAAACAGGAACCTGGCGTTCTTGTAGTTAGATCATCAAAGTGTCTTTTCAGCTTCACCTTTACTGAAAGAGCCGCTGACATCATCAGTCGCAAAAATGTATGGAGGAGCTGCTGCTGCTTCAAGACCAAAAGCTATCGGTTTGTACTGGACTTACTGGACTTGTCAAACCTCATCAGATTGTGTCTGCAGCACCCAGAAGATGATACAGGCGTTTCTAATGAGATAACAAAGCATGAAGAGACGCGCAGAGCCAGAGCGAAACGACATCGTCTGATCTTCTGTCCCACACTTCCTCAACAAAGCCCGTCTGTGCTCTGCTGTCCTTTTCTCTCCAGAAACAATCCGTCCTTTGGGATTCAAACATCAGCACACAGTGCCAGTTCAGAGCCTCAGTCAAGGGAGTGGGTGGTGGAGCCACTGCTTCCTCCCTCTGATGAAAACAAATTAAAAAATGACATCATCCGTTTGACACGGAGGAGAAAGGAGTCAGTCCCACAGAAAGAGCACAGACCTTCAGTGTTTGTGTTTTGATCTGATGCTCCTGGTTTCTGTCTTCTTCAGAAAAGTTCAGATGCTTTTCTTTTGCGCTCTGCGTCAGAAGCTAGCATTTCCTGTTTTTATGACTCCTATAAACAGAACACCAAAGAGTGACTTTGAAACTCAGAGGAGGAATCCTGTTCACACAAAACAGTCTAAATGTGTTTGTGTACAAAGCAAAGACCAGCCTCCAGAACCGTCTCTACAGGCTTCTCATGGATGGGTGCTGCCATAGTTTGTGGAAGGAAATGACATGTTCTGCAGTCTAGTTCTGAGCAGTTGTTTGGTATTTTGTCTTTTAGATTTGTTCTTTAAAAGAACACTTTGGAATCTGCTGATTTCTGTCCAGGTTCCAGAAAGGTTGACTTCATATTTAGTGGGAGTGATGCTTCTGGCTCTTACCTCGTCCTTTGCACTGTTGCCACAACATCACGTATGCAGGCGTAAGTTTGTCAGCAAGCCGTTTGGCTCGGATGAACAGCTCACTAAAACAGACTAAAATCTGCTGAAGAGGTGAGAGAAATGTTACCTGGGATAGTCTACTTGTTTAGGGTTCTTCTGTGGTTCTGCGTGTAAAGTAACTGATGCATCAACATTCATGCTGTTTTTTATTGGAAGCAGCTGAGTGTGTCAGTCAGTAAAAACACTTTTTTTCTTTCTGAACGAATTCTCAAATCTTCAGACAAGTGAACTGGATTTTAACTGGTTCTTAAGTATACAGAAGCATGTTTCACTTATGTGTTAAGCAACAAAATACTAACTAACCAGACTGAGGTTTAGTTGTCTGAAAACACAAGTCCTTCTCAGAGAAATCTTACCTGTCAGGTGATTTATGATTGATATTAACATTGTATTGGTAAAAAGATAACTTTATTAAATATTACAAGAGCAAACCTGCTAAGACTTAGTTTTTAGCAGCAGGTCTCTTCCCCCCATTGACTGTATAAGAGAACTGGACCGAGCGTGTGTGACATCGCCCATAGAAAACTGTTCACTTCCATCTCCAACCAAATGAAATCAGTTCAGTCGCCATACTTCTGCGGTACGGATGTCACCATGTTGGAGCCAGAAGAGGTTAGTAAGCAGTGATTGGTCCGAGTTGGTCTGACTCAACGTTTCTACAGTCACCAATCACGAGTGAGCTTGTTTGAAGTCCACACCCCTTCCACTGAAAGAGGGCTTGGGAGAATCTGTCAATCAAATGTTTGAGGTGGGGTCAGCGGTCACCATGTGCTTTTACTGAAGCTCCTGATTGGTCAGTTTATAACATGAATAACTTGCGGTAAAGAAAAAATGTCTTTTAAAAAAACAAGATTAGAAAGAGGATGTTAAGAAAAAAGTATCAGAGCAAGACTGGTTGTTCTGACCAATAGAACGACTGAGTAATAACTGTTTATTTCTCTATAGTAGTCTATGGGATTTTTGCTTCTTGGATGCAGAGGGTACTTCCTGTTTGTAACGCCAGAGTGGAGGGGCTTCTCTACAGTCAAAAGTTTCAGCACAATCACCGCTTTGACTTCATGAAGCATATTCAGATTCTAATCTTCCTCTTCACCTCTCAGTTATTGCAGAATTGATCTGGTTTTAGCATTTTAAAAACAAACTGTTGAGAGGTAAATGATTGTCAAATTTCTCTGAACGCCTTCAGTCCCATTTAGATATTTCAGTTTTTAGACAAAAAAAATAAATGAATGAGCAGAAGAGGACCATGAAAGACAAAACGGAACAATGGAACAATCCAAACAGACTATGGTCATACAGATCTGCAAATAAGCAAAATCCTCAAGTCCAATGATAATGAGAAACATTCAAGTTGTAATGGGACAAAAATGAAAGCAGCTAATTCTGTGTAACCACATCATCTAAGGTGTAACCTGCAGCGCCCCTAGTTGGTAAACAAAAGTAACTCCTATCAAAAAAGGAAAAAAAAAATTGCAAACCAAACAAGAAATACTGGCTCAGACAGAGGAACCTCATGAAAGTCCCTGCTGGCTGCAGACTCTGGGCTCCACCTGTTCTCACTTCCATCTGAGTCAGCAGGTTTCATTCATTTCATTCCTCAGGAACCCCAGATGGAAACTTCTCCACTTCTGCTGACCTGAGTCGTCCCCCCCAACCATGGGTTCTCTGCTGATCTGCTGCTTCCTGTAGTTTTCCCTTTCAGAGTTAAATATGTCATTTTCAGAGTATTTGTCTAAGAAAAAGCTCCTAAATTATATATTCTTTTGCTTGTTCCAAATCTCTTCCTGAATCATTTTTCATAGTTCATGAAGAGATCCACAGTTTTTCTGTCACTCCCGCCATCATGTGCATGTTCACGGTCTGCTCCCGTCACACCCTCAGCGGTTTTGGATCGTACCAACTCCATCGCTCTTTGGGCTTCATTCAAACCTTCTTGAACCTCAGGCTGCTCTTGTATTTCAGTTCAGGTTGAAGGAGCTTCTGTTGTTGTGCTCATGCATTCCTTTGGAGATCCTGCTCCTCACTCTCCATGCTCTGGTTCTTCAGTCTGTCTCTGATCCTTCTCCATTATCCCGTGATATTCAAGAGAGACCTGTTCATCAACAAGATTCTAGAATCATCTAAAAGCAGCTTCTGTCATGAAAGAACAAATCAAACCTTTCATGGATCTCCTCTGTTCTGACTCCCCCTTCAGGTTTTCATCAAGGAGCTCCTGGTGAAGCTGGAGGGAGTTCACAAGCAGAACGAGCTGCAGAGCGAGGGCATCGAACACCCGGTCATCTGCCACAGCCACCCTCGCCACGAGCCCTACCACTTCAACAACCCACAGCACCACCTCCCAGATACCCGAGGCAAAAACCAGAGCCTCTGATGGCGCCGTTACCCACAATGCACTCACAAACTGTCTGAGATGAAACAACCAGAAGCATGAAAACAAGAAGAGCCACAGCACCGGCAGTGGAGCCCCCGCCTGGTGGAGCCGTGGCATTGTTTAATCCCATAACATTGTGACTTCTATGTGAAACACAAGCTCTAGATTGATGTTGGAACATTTCTCTTTCTTTGGCAGCAGACTCCTGTTAGGAATCTGGTAGGATATCACACTTGTTTACATCTGCTCAGGAGGCCTCTGCAGAGGGAACCCTCTGTGTTTTATCCTTTAACACCAGAGTTTTGGCTCCAGTGTTGATGGTCTTTGACTGACCATAACTTTTTAACAGTTAACACAATCAACATAATTCCAGCAGATTCTGAAGCAGAATCTTTCCTAGTGTGAAGTTTAAGCGTTGCTGGTGACATCATAGGTGTTAAAGGGTTCATCAGTTCTCAGTGATCTGAGGGGGCGTCATCTGGTGGGTTGTGCAACTTTGTGTGACCTCTGAGTCAGACAGAGACGCGCTGCAGCACAGACTTGATCGCTGAGTTCTCGTCAACGTCTTGAGGGTTCCGGCTTGAAGGCTCTCAGTTCCACTCCTCTTCTGTCTGCTGGCTCTTGTTCGCCAGCGCCCCCTGCTGACTGTCTGCTGCAGGCAAGACTGTGCATTTGATCTGCGCTGAAGCTTCAGGACATGACTCCCAACTGGACTTGTTCCTTCCAGCCTCTTGAGTTGATGTAAACACAGTTGACTGACCATAAAACAGGTTTCTAATGTCAGCCCATGGCTTCCCTTCCACTGACAGCACACCAACTCCACTGTGTGAATGAGCAGTAACACCTTAAATGCCTCAAATGAAGACGGCTACTTTTTGTCACAACTACAGATTGATCCAACAGATAAATGCTGTGATCCTGCATTGACGTTTCCACGTGACACTATAGTTGTGCTTTCATGGTGTGTAGTGTGAGTTATTCTGTCATGTCACACACAACTAAATGTTGATTCTCTGCAGAAGCTTTGAAAGGTCTTAGTAATAAACAATGATGTTGATCGGTTTTGCTGTGTTTCGTTGTTTTCATTCAGACTGGAAAGAATTACAGACACAGAAATCCTCAATGAATTTTTAAGAAGAAAACTGCATTAAAAATAAGTTTTTAGTTTATCAATTTGTTTGACTTTGACTTTAGTTTGAATATTTATTTTGGTATTTTACCATAAAATAGTGTCCGACTGACCAGTTAATTTTAACTCAACTTTCTTTTTATTAATGTCAAATCCCCTTATTAGTTACAACAAAACTTTTTTTTAGTTCATTTTTTTTGCAAATTAGTTTATGCTGGTCAAGCTTTATTTTAAATGTGTCAGTGAAAATGGTCCATCTGTGATCCTTGAGGCCTCAATCTTCAGCAGTGAGAGGAGAATGAAGACTACCACCTAACACAACATAAACTGAAAAAAGAAGAAACCTTCAAAGTGACTGAAAAGCATTTTTCTCTGATATACAAAACACCTGAAATATATCCTCGAGGTAATACATGTATTTCAGATTTCTGAGTAAACAGTGGGTTGATGTTGGTTTCTTAATTTAGTGAGATCCTGTCTGGAAGAAGACAAACTGAGTAAAGCAGTAGATTCCTGCATGTCTGTTCCTGAACACCAGACCCCGTTGCAGAGAACTTTTCAGCAGGAATCAGTCTGCCACACCATCTCCTTCAAGGCGCTCTTGTTTTTGGCTTACAGATGAATGGCACAGCCCCTCTCTGCCACTGGGTGGCAGGGGGCCACCGCAAACACATCTCTGCTGTCTTCACTGCAGCGTTCAGCAGACACTTTCATCCAAAGTCATTCAAGCTTTTCTCTGAACTCCTGAAGAGCTGTGGATCCCGGCCAGCTGCCGCTGCAGCTTCAGCTGCTTCTCTCCAACTTAATGCTGAAAAAATCTGTTTGGGTCTGCGTGTTCTGCAGCTTCAGTGTCACTTGCTGGTCCTAAAGCGTGAACCTAAGCTCACTCTGAATCCATCTGAAGGAAAAGGTTATAAGACGGGAGTTCAGGAGACCCCCGACTCTGAACCTTCAGTTTTCCGTAAAGGTTGTTCAGATGCGTGCAAAGGCATCTGAGCTGATAAAACGCAGAGGAATGTCCTGTCCTCCAGCAGCAGTGTAATCAGAGGGGTCCCTGGGGGGCGGGTGTGTGTGTGTGTGCAGGACTGGGTAGTGGTGGTGTTGTGAGATGGAGGTGTAGGTGAGGGGGGTACAGGACAGGACAGGCCTTTCCTCAGGAAAACATATCACCTTCCACCACAATAGAGAGCGTCAGGAAGCTGCAGGCGGCCATAGTGCTCTCCTGAGTCTCCCAGAAGCTCCAGAGAAGACCTCACACTCATCAGAGCCCGTCTCACTCACGGAGCAGCCTGGCAGCAGCATGACCCTGCCCTGAAGCTCAGCCGGTGAGTCCTCTGATGCTTCCACAACATCACAGCTCTGCTTCCTTCACACAGCTTTCATGTCTGCTCTCAAGATCCAGTTTCTGTTGACCTTGAAGCCGCTGCCTTTTCTATAACAAGCTGATTGTTGTGTTGTCTGCAGGTAAGTTTGTCTAACTTCACAACACCGTTTTCACTTCATTTGATCAGATATTAGACAGTTTTGCTTGATGAGATCGTTTTTCAGATTATTGTCTTTGGTTTTCTATTGAATGGATCAAGTGCTGTTGAAGAAGATATGATTTTTTCCCTTTAAAATGGGACTGAAGGGATTTCTTTGCTTGGTTTGACTGTTGTTGTGTAGTAAAGTGACATTTGAATGAGAAAAGCCACAGAGCGTTCATTAAGAGTTCAGCTGGTTTCCTGTTGAGAGCTGCAGGGACACAGACAGAGAAAAGGTCACATCAGTAACCGCTAATAACACAGAACACAGCCATGAACCGGGTCCTAGATAGAACCATACAAAGAAAGAACCCTGTTTGGGTGAAACCTCTTTTGGTCAGAGACGAGTCGTTCACAGCTTGATGTCAGTGCATTTTAACTAATCTTTACAAAAATCATTTTGTTTCAGGGAGACTGAGTTGACAAGTTTGAGTGTGATGGGTTAAGAATCTGCAGAGTTTGGAGAGTATTTTCATATTTATTTACATTTATATTTATTTATTTATAAAATTTACATTTCATGGTAAATGTTTGATTAATATGTGGTGGATCTAAAAAATAATTATTTTAAATGGTGCATGGAAGCCATAAAAACGCAGTAATATTTTGTGGGCAAACTTCCTGCTCAAAGAACAGTATGTTGCCAAAATGGGATCCGAAGTTTCTTTTCATTTCTGCTAAAATATATCTGTGACCAACATGGAT
This sequence comes from Oryzias woworae, assembly GCA_016861445.1. Classification (NCBI taxonomy): domain Eukaryota; kingdom Metazoa; phylum Chordata; class Actinopteri; order Beloniformes; family Adrianichthyidae; genus Oryzias; species Oryzias woworae. The sequence continues at coordinate 3,786,836 of BOLG01001664.1, forward strand.
TTAACATTGGAGGAGCTCCACTTTCAGCCGGTCAGCGTTTCAGTTGGTTATGATGGTGCTGGGAACACTGGGAATGTTCAACATCAACGACTCCAAAGATGACTTATCAGATGACTGACTGACTCACCTTACTAACTGCTCTGTTCTTCAGTTTGTGAAGGTTTCCACTGCAACCATGCCCATTCTGAAGAAGCTCCCAGGAAGATCCAAAAGCTGCCAAGAGTTTTCCAGAGGGAACGCTGAGCTGATCCTGCCCCGGCTGGACATGAGGGAGCTGAATGACCTCAGTGACCTGAGGGAGCTGGAGGAGATGAGAAAGAACCTCAACCCCTTTGAGGACGTGGACCTGGATGAAGATGAGAAGAACGATGCGGGCCTCATCATGGGGGAGGCCACAGATAACCGCCAGGTCTGGGGCTCCCGGGACGGAGAAGAGGAGGAGAACGAAGTGAACGCAGAGAAGCACGGAGCTGGACTCCCCAAAGTGAAGCCCCTCAAAGGGACTCTAGAGCGGATCTGTGGAGTATCGCCCCTGAAAACTCTGGGAAAACTGGGGAAGGGGCTCCGCATATCTGGGAAAAATGTGTGGGGGAACAATTTCCCGCATCATTCCCCCGGAGAATCAAACACACTTCCAGCAGACAAGGAGAAAAGGAAAGGACTTCGCAGAAGCTCTGAGGGGATCATGACCCTGCTTCGGTAAGAGGGGTCTGGAACCGGGGATCTTTTGAACGGTTTGCACACTGATACTGAAATATTTCACAGCACAAGGGGAATAAAGGAAAGACACATTCTGACAGGCAATGAGGAGGAAATAAGAACTCTTTTGTCCTCATTTCTTTTGTTTCTCCAAAGTTGCAGCACTGATGTAAACACACATGTCAGAGGTGGTACAGACCCATGGCAAGCAGCCCAAAGAGCCAATCTGCTTTGTGGAGAGGCTTTTGTGCTTCTCAAATGTCTTTCTGAATGGAACTATTTTTAACCGACATATTTCTGTTCTGAGTCAAAGTCCCTGCAGAGGCTGACATCAATCCTCCACTGCTGTGCAGCTTCACAGGTCGGCGTAAGGAGGAGCGCAGAGAAAGCCTGCCCTGCGGGGACCTAAACCCAGACGGGGAGGTGGAGGAATCCAGGCGGTCCTCCTTCCTGAGGATAGTCAGTCTGGGGAAACTGAAGAGAGAATCCATGTCAGACAAGGCATCCCAGGAGGCGGAGGAGGAAACAGTGGAGGAAGAGCCGCTGGTCAAAACCAGAGAGCCTCTCTCAGGTAAAACTGCCCACAGACCATTTGCAGACATTCTTTCAGTTTAGAGAATTGGGCTTTTCCTCATCCACCTCCTTCCTGCCATTTGAAGACATCTGGGAATATGCTCATACAGTAGGTCCTGTTATCCCAGCATCACTATCTCCCTGTCACCAAATAAGGAAAAGCATGGACGTCCGGCTAGTCCAGGTTGCTTTACATGTGCTGCTCTGTTCCTGCTCCTCAGGGAGTTGTGTCTGGACAAATGTTCAGAGCGCTGGCGGCCTGCGATGGTCACAGCTGCTGCAACTTTTTGTTTCTAATTCAGAGTCTCCGTTTCTGCCAACAGTTCTGGAGATCCTGCAGCTGGTGAACCACAGAGACCTCCTGCTGGCCGACACGCACATTCAAGAGCTAGAGCGGGAGTGCCAGCTGCTGTCTATGCTGCCACCAACATCTACCCCCACCCTCACACCCACTCAAAGCCCGAGCACACCTCCCTGCTGGATTCCTCTATCATCTCTGTCCTTAGATGACTCCCTCAGCTCCAGCGCAACGCTGGACTCCAGTAAAAGGAAGGCCAAGGATGTGGAGCTGCTGTACGAGGCCCTGCAGAGGGAGATGTGGGATGTGGTGCGAGAGTCCCTCCGTCAGCCCAGCGCTGGCCCCAACCTCGGCCTGGTGGTCCTTGTCATCCAGCAGGAGGAGCACGCTGATGCGGCCTGGGCTCTGAGAGAAGAGACCAAGCCAGAGGGAGAGCCCCCCCACATCCAGCCCAGCCAGCGCCCCCGCCAGCTGAAGCTGAAGTGGAGGCAGGCGGTGGCAGAGGCTGCAGACTGGAGCCTACCGCAGCAGGTGGACACTCAGGCAGGCCAGCTGGCCTCCTACCTGGAGCGGCTGAGGAGTCGCATGGTTGACGACTTGGATGCAGCCAGGAGGAACGCCATTTCCATTTACCCAGAAGAGTTTGCTGCCTTCCAGGTCTATGTAGAGAGTTACCATCAAGCTACAGCCAAACGCCTTCGGGTCATCACCAGTGGGCCACTGCAGATCACAGATGTGTACTCATTACTGGACTGGTTCTACAACATCTACAACAGGTACCTGATGACCCAACACGCAGAAAATGTAACTGGAATTCCTCCAGCTTCAATGAGACATGGTCTTCTCATATGTGTGTGCCTTCTTTCATTAAGGGATGTTTTGGGAACCATCGGCGCCAGCGGAAACATTAATTATGCTGCTCTGGATCCTGTTCTCCCTCAGGAGACGGTGGACCGGCTGGAGCAAGACTGCATCAACATAGTGAAGGTAAAGAGGGGACTGAGTTCTCAGAAACACAACCTTGTACTTGTGCAGCGGTCTGCAGAGGTCTCACACTGAGCCTCCAATGAAAGATCCTGTGACTGACAGACAGTAGTCCCGTTCCTGAACTGCAAAAGTTCAGACAAAAAAGAGAAACTCCTCGTTGAGTCAAAAAAGAATGTTTAATCTTTGAAAATGGCCCCTGCAGCTTCAGGTCGACTGAGCACACCAGATTCAGGTAATCTACTGTGGAGATCTCAGGAAAACTCGGGGGGCCAGGAAATGGCCACCTCCTTGTTTTAAGGAAAGAGACGTAATTGTGAATGTGGACAGTAAACAGCTTTACTAAGGTATAGGAACTATTATGAGCATTTCTGCTTTGTATGGCGACCCCACACACTGTCCCAGTTCAGTAAGAAACACACACTACTCTGATGGTTGGACCTAAAAGTTCTGTAAACAGAGCATGAAATGATAGCCAGGTCAGGTTGTAAAGAAGCAGAATCAACTCTGACCATTTCAAACTCTGCTTTTAGGAAAACGCAACAAACGAACTGGTCCAGATTCTGGATGAGGAGGAGAGGCGGTGGGCCCAGATGCTGCACATAGAGGAGTACCAGTCCCACCTGGCACGCTCAGTCATCCAGGTACGACGTCACAGCTGTCTGGAGACATCTCCTCATGAAGCTTGGTTCTCAGTGTTCTTTTGTTGCTTGCAGAGGCTGAAAGAAGACTTGGACCGATCCACATCTGTGAGCCAGTTCCTCGGAGCCAGAGTGGCTCGCTGCAGTCTCATTGGTCTGGCTGACTTTCTGTACAAGTGAGTGAATGTCAGCAAGGAAACCGGAACTTTCAAGGTTCTGTCAGTTCTGAGGTCAACCCTCATGTTAGATCATGGAGGATAAAGATGATCTGATAAAGGAAATTCTTACGATTTTGCTTTAATCGACCCTCAGGATTACGATTCAAGCCAAATTGTAGAGATTATATTTGTTATCAATTCAGTAAGAGCAAAATGATGTTGAGTTTTCTACAAGTTATCAATATTTAATCAATACATTACATTAGACTTCGTCAGAATTTGGAAAATGATTGAAATTGACATTTCCACAAATCTATACGCCTCATTAAAAGTGACTGTTTTCTGTAATCTTTGCTAAGAGATAAAAACAAAACTGACAAGGATTTATGAGAAATATTTGCCTTAGTGAACTCTGTGGTGGCTTTGTTGTCAGCAGTGGGGGAACTTGCTGCATGTCTCACTTTGGCAGTCACATGAAAGTTTGCACTAAAAGTTATCATCAATCCACCATTTCCAGTTTCCAGAGGAAAGTGGAGATCTTCCATGACACCCAGGCTGAGTTTGGGGACAGAGGGGATGGTTATATTTCCAGGACCATAGCTCTAGCTAACTGCTGTCCTCCACTCAGGTAAGACATCAGAATCTGGAGACATGGAAATGTTCGCAGAAAACAAAGAGTTAGATGATTCTCTGGTGTGCCCTGCAGATTGTTTGTGGAGCGCTGCAGGCAGTGTGATCCGCAGGGCAGCGAGGAGTCAGCCCAGAGAGCCAGCTCCTCCCTGGACAGAGTCATCAAACAGTCAGTAAGGGTGCTGGTTGACAAGCTGTTTGAGCAGATCAGAGTGAGTCGCCCACGTCTCCAAGCAAATACTTTTTTTTAACAAACTTGTTTCTTGTTCAAAGCTGAAAGTATGATCAAAAGCACTGTGTGTTTTAGAACTGGGCTACAGTGGTTAGCATTGTTGCCTGACAGCAAGACGTTTTTTAGTTCAAACCACATTTGGGTTCTTTCTGTATGCATGCATGGGTTTTCCAAGAGCTTCTTCACACTGTTCAAAAACATGTTTCCACTGTTGATTAGTGACTCTAAATGCTCCCTCAGATGGGAATGTGTTTGTCTTTGTGTGGTCTGCGATGGACTGGTCAACGCTCAGAGTGAACCCTGCCTTCACTCTGAAGCAGCTGTGACTCAAGCATCCACCTGAGCATGCATAGGAAGAAGATGGGTGGGTCTTTTGGGGACGACTGAATCTTTGAATTAAATCCTATCTGTTTCTGTCTCTCATGGTCAAATAGTTGAGATCTAATTCTTTACACAGAAAAACAAAAACAATGCAAATCTGACAACAGTCCCAAAATTCTGCATGAATGTTGCGGTTCCACCATCAACAAGAAGCTGAAGTGTACAGAGAACATCTGCGGGAATTCCCAGCAGGTCTGTTCTCCACGGCGAACCCAGCTGTCATCCCTCAGCTTGAAATATGCAGCTGAGCAGAAAGTCTCAGGCTCCTCTCACTTCTCATGTTTCCTACAAAGGAGTCAGACTTCTCTTCTTTGTCAATAACTCTCCACACATTTCTCTGGACATCAGCTGCTCTCAGCCATTTTCAGCTTAGCTTTCATGCATGTTCACCTTCAAGGAATTTGAAATGTCTCTTTTCTTCCTGAAGACACAGCACAGCTTCATGATCTGGGTCAGCTGTCCTTTTTTTGTTTGGTTCACGAATATCTGGTGTTCAGTGACTGAAAAAACACAAAGAAATCCATCTGAATAGGTTCAGATTGAAGGACTAAAAGCAGAGACAACAAAAACTTTGAAAGCTTAATAAACAGAAGATTTTAATGAAAACGCTCTAAAAGAACACATGTGAAAGTCTGTCTGCAAAACATGCAGAGATGAGGGGCTGCTGCAGAAAGTGATGTTCTCTGCTCTGTTGCTCCTGCAGCCTTTCTTTGACAAGCTCATCAAGAGGAAGTGGCTGAACAACACCGATGCCTTTGAGGCCATTGAAGCCAGCATCAAGCAACATTTCAAAAAGTTTAAGAGGATGGACCCGCCTCCGTATCAGGTAAAACTGCTGCCACGAACACGTTTGAGCCTGAAGCAGGCACATTCTCACTGCTGTGATCGGCAGGCGCTGGTGGGTGAGGTGCACAGGCGGGTCCTGGTGGAGTATGTCCGAGCCACCATGCGAGGTCGGGTCATCTGCACTTCCTCGAAGATGAGGAAGAGGATGGCCTTCCGCCTGCAAGACGAAGCCAAGCAGCTGAAAGGGCTCTTCAGGGATCTGGTGAGCCTCTTGCACCAAAAAAAACTAACTCTGACAAGAGCCCAGTGACATGCGGGACGTTTTGAAGGCAGCAAAAGCATAAACTCACTCCAAAGTGCTGAACCTTAAAAGCAGGAAAGGCTTGGTGACCGTGAGAGGAGCATGACCCTTGAACTTCCTTGGTCAAACAGTGTTCATGCAGGAGCGGGTCATGAAAAATGGCTGCCATCAGTGAAATACAGATGGATGAAGGGCGCTTACGTTAGCACTTGCCAAAAAGGGGAAGAGAGAGTAAAACAACTGAGGCAGGCAGCTTGGCATTTGCCCCCTCTTTGTGTGCAAACTCAAACAAGTGTCCGTCACCTCGGCTGACAACAGGAAGCTGCTGTGTTTGGAGGGAGCTTCCTGTTCCTGTCAGCTGGTCGACTTTGATGTGGCTCTGGGATGGCCTTGATGGCCTTGTTCGCCATGGAGCAAGATGGAGCACCAGTGGAAACTGCAACTTTGGGAAGGATGACTTTTTAATGGCAGTCAAAAACAGAAGTTGTTATTTTTAGTGGATGCCAAGGCAAATAATTCATCTTACTTTTCCTGAGTACATGAGGGGAAACAAAAAGTCGGAGGTGGAGTTGTGTTTTTCACCAATGAATGAAATGTTTGGCCTCTGGCCCCAGGCGTGCTCTCTGCTGCTTTCTGTGCAGCACCTGACAACTTGCATTTCAAATAGTTGAATTTAGATCCTTGGTTTTGCACAATCAAAGACGTTTCCCTTCTGTCTGCACAGGAGTCGGACTCCTCCTGGTTGGACGGCATCATCTGCCACATCGCTGACATCATTCTCCTGGAGGACACCCCTTCCATCCAGATGGAGGTGGCTGTCCTGGTGAAAGAGTTCCCAGACGTCAGGTGAGGCGCCGACCTTTTTGGTCCCAGTTTATTTTTTGTTCAAAGCCACAAAGTGTTTTTTTTTTTTTTTTTTTTTGGTCATGATGGATCTGCATGATTAAGCTATTTTGGACTTCAATAAGGGGTCGTAGGTGGGTGGGGGTGGCTGGAGTTTGTTTGTGATTAGGACTCAGGTGGCAGCTTATCACAGCATGTGACGCACAATCCTCTCAGGAGCAGACAGGAAGCTGCTGACAAGTACTTCCTGTTCCTGCCACCCTGAAGGAGACAGACTGGTGCCATGCTTGGAATTATAAAGGGGGAGGTGTGGAAGAGAGGAGGAAGCACTTTAAGCACCGACACAAGCCGGGCTGGCACTTGGACCCCCCCTCCAACCTTATTTTGTTTACGGCAAGGTATTTCAGATTTCAGAAGAACAAAGTCTTTGAGATGTCTTAAGGCCTCCCTTTGCTGCTGCAGCACCTTTTCAATCACACATGCACATTTAAGCCTGCAGGTCCCATCCCCCCGATCCCCCCACTGCCTAATTAGTTCTAAGGTTGAATATGGATTTGCATGACACGTCTGCAGTCACCTGTAAAGCTCTCAGAAAGCAGCCTTTATGATAGATAGTGGAGTAAATCAGATCCCTGCTCTAACGCAGCTGGACAAGCTAACTCTGCAGTGTTTTGGTGGATTCAAAGCTCAGTGTTGTGCAGGGTCACCGGAGCAAAGGCAGAAAACTTGTTCTGGTCATTGGAAGTAGTCACTCAGGCTGCTGTGTTTCTAATGTGAGCCAGAACCAGAACTAAAAACTGTTCCGCTAAAGATGGTCTTTTAAGTTCTACTACAGCCATTGAGCCAAATCAGTTCCCATGAACTGGCAGACTGGAGATACAGTGGAGGGTTCCTAAAGATCACCTTTGGATAAAATACAATCAGGAGTCGCTGCTCCTTGAAAACGTGACTAACTTCTGCTTTGAGACTGGTTTGAGAGTCAAACTAAGTCAAGACAGGTCGGTTTACCAGATACACATGTGGACAAAATTGTTGGTACCCCTCAGTTAAAGAAGGAAAAACCCACAATTCTCACTGAAATCACTTGAAACTTACAAAAGTAACAATAATTACACATTTATTGAAAATTAAATAATCAAAATCAGCCATCACTTTTGAATTGCTGATTAACATGATTATTAAAAAAAAACAAACTAATGAAACAGGCCTGGACAAAAATGATGGTACCTCTATAAAAGATTGAAAACTATTTGACCAGACTGACATGATTAACTCAGGTGTGTCCTTTAATTGACATCACGGGTGTTACCAAACTCATAATCAGTCAGTCTGCCTATTTAAAGGGAGACAAGTAGTCACTCTGCTGTTTGGTGAAAAGGTGTGTACCACACTGAACATGGACAACAGAAAGCGAAGGAGAGAATTGTCCCAGGACATCCGAAAACAAATGATAGATAAACATCTTAAAGGTAAAGGCTATAAGACCATCTCTAAACAGCTTGAACTTCCTGTGACAACAGTGGCTCATATTATTCAGAAGTTCAAGACCCACGGGACAGTAGCCAACCTCTCTGGACGTGGCCGCAAGAGGAAAATTGATGACAAATTGAAGAGACGGATCGTTGGAATTGTATCCAAAGAGCCCAGAACAACCTCCAAAGAAATTAAAGGTGAACTCCAAGGCCAAGGTACATCAGTGTCAGATCGCACCATTCGTCGTTGTTTGAGCCAAAGTGGACTTCATGGGAGACGACCAAGGAGGACACCACTGCTGAAAAACAATCATAAAAAAGCCAGACTGGAATTTGCAAAAATTCATGTTGACAAGCCCCAAAGCTTCTGGGAGAATGTCCTTTGGACAGATGAGACCAAACTGGAGCTTTTTGGTAAGGCACATCAACTCTATGTTCATAGACTCAAAAACCAAGCATACGAAGAAAAGAACACTGTCCCTACGGTGAAACATGGAGGAGGCTCAGTCATGTTTTGGGGCTGCTTTGCTGCATCTGGCACAGGGTGTCTTGAATGTGTGCAAGGTACAATGAAATCTGTAGACTATCAAGGCATTCTGGAGAGAAATGTGCTGCCTTGTGTCAGAAAGCTTGGTCTCAGTCGCAGGTCATGGGTCTTCCAACAGGACAACGATCCAAAACACACAGCCAAAAACACCCAAGAATGGCTGAGAGAAAAGCGTTGGACTATTCTAAAGTGGCCTTCCATGAGCCCAGATCTGAATCCCATTGAACATCTGTGGAAGGAGCTGAAACATGCCATTTGGAGAAGACACCCATCAAACCTGAGACAACTGGAGCAGTTTGCTCATGAGGAGTGGGCCAAAATACCTGTTGACAGCTGCAGAACGCTCATTGACAAATACAGAAATCGCTTCATTGCAGTGATTGCCTCAAAAGGTTGTGCAACAAAATATTCAGTTATGGGTACCATCATTTTTGTCCAGGCCTGTTTCATTAGTTTGTTTTTTTTTAAATAATTATGTTAATCAGCAATTCAAAAGTGATGGCTGATTTTGATTATTTCATTTTCAATAAATGTTTATTTATTGTTACTTTTGTAAGTTTCAAGTGATTTCAGTGAGAATTGTGGGTTTTTCCTTCTTTAACTGAGGGGTACCAACAATTTTGTCCACGTGTGTAACTGGAGGGTGACTACGGCCAAGTCTTTATTAACTTCTATGTAAAACAGTCCAACTCTACCAAAGAAAAAAAACGAGTCTGGTTCAAAACACTCTCCTCCTCTGCACTGTAAAAACAAGCTGAGAAAAATCAAACTTTGTAGGCAACTGGCTGACTGGAGGTTTTAAGTTTCAAATTCCAACTCCAACTTTTGAGTTGATTTTGGGTGTTGATGCCAAACATTTACCAAAAGCTCAGAAGTTTGAGTTTTAGAAGCTAAACATATAGTGCAGACAGTTCCTTAGATTTGGACTTTTCTCAACTTTTTTTTTTTTTTACAGGACAACTGAAGCGAAAATGCAGTGCAATGGGGGTGTGGTCTTTTGATTGACGAGGGACACCTGAAATTTGACTAACCCTTGATTTTATTATATGAACCACTGCATGACCCAATTATTGAAAGAAGAGTTTGTTCTGCCTAAATTAGCATTTTTGGAAAAGGAAAGGGTTCCTTGGTGACCCAAGATGGTGATGACTATGGGGCTGAAAAAATGGATCTCAACTGAGCCAAGTAACTGCCAATGGGTCACATGACCACAGGGTTCATCCATGTCCTGCATGTCAATGGATGAGACTTCCAGTTGAGAAGTAGTGATTGAAGTGTGTGGTAGTTCTGAGTCTGCTGATTACAAAATAAAATGCAGGGTTGTGCAAAAGAGTCTAATCCTCTAAAAAGGTTTGGGTCCAAAAATCCTCTGATAATAGGAAAGCAGCACTGTAAGAGCCTGGATAACTGAAAAAAAAACACAGAAAGCATTTCTGCAGAATGAAGGCGTGATCATTCTTACCGTCAGAGTGAAGCTCAACATCAAATATGACACATCTGACAGTCAGAGCTTCCAGAAACACGCGTTGACTCACGCAGGCTTTATCAGAACTCGGGGTCATGACAGTAATGGAGCATTGACGACACTAAACAGAAGCTGTTTCCACTGAAAGCTGGACTGACTCTCTTCCTCTTTGTATCCTTCCATCCCAAAGGAAGAGGCACGTCTCCGCCCTGCTGAACATGCGAGGGATGGTGCGGCAGGCCGAGCGGCAGGAGATCCTCAATGTTGTCAAAGACTTTGAATGCAGCAGCGTCGTCGTGAGTCGAGACCACGCTTTCTTCTCTGAGATCCCCATCACCTCAGAGGTTCACTGCATCAGCCTGGGTTTCCTGCGCTTCGCCATGAGCATCTCCAACTGGTTCTCAGAGCACCGGCCGAGGAGACAGGGCAGATCAAGCAGCAGAAACACAGCGCCACCGTCTGAGAACACGGAGGACTCAAACAAACTTCACAGAGAGGAGTAGATGGTAGGGTAAGGTGTTGGTGTCAACGCAGTCACAGACTCAGTATGAAGATGCTGAAAAAGAACATGCACCTTGAGCATAAAATGGATGGTTGTCACTTGCTTCAAGACATTTGTTGTCAGGTACTCCTCAAACTTCACAGGCACACTGTTTTCATCTCCACAAATGTGATGGAAGAAATCAAAAGTCAGAAAATACTGGAGACCGTCCTTTTATTCCTCCATCATGATGCAGAAGCAGCTGCATGAAGATAATTTCATTTGATGATGTATGTGCTGCACATGTGTGCCAGAGTTACTGATGTTTTGGACCATCCTCCACTTTTGCAGTCTGTTGGTGACAGCTTTGCTTCACCCTGCAGCAAACCACCGAAACCCCCGGCTGGAGGTGGGCTGATCCCTGCAGAGCACCTCCAGCACCATGGTGTCACTCTGAGAGCAAAGCTTCAGACAACCCTGATGAAAGCAGAGTGCTGCTCTGAACTTCTTTTGTCTTCCTGCTTTCTGCACATTGTTAGCTGACGAATAAAAGACTACTAGTATTGATATCTTCAGAACATCCTACTTTGCCTGAATTTGCTCTGCCACAAAAGAGGCTCTAAAAATGTCCTGAACTTTCACTGTGAACGAACTGAATCCAGTTTTGGAAACACAATAAAAGCCCATTGACTGAGTCACCTCATTCAGGTTCTCTCCACTTTTATAATAAATGTCATGTAGAGAATGTATGCATCCGTAGAAGATCTTTACGGTTTTTGACATAGTTTTCTGTTTAACAATGAAGAAGTTTTGGGGACACACACACGCACACACACACACACACACACACACACACTCTTTACGCCTTTGTTATTTATCTGAGGAACATGGCAGCTCTGTTCAGTAAACAGATCTAAAGCACAGGACCCTGTGGCAGCTACTATTTAAGTCCTCGACCCTGAGGCCAACAACGGGATGGTTTCGATAAACAAAGCTTTCCTGTTGTCCGCTGAGGTGCCAACGGATGCTTTTATTGGAGCCAAGTTTACTTTAGGCCCTCGGAGGAAACTTCCCCTCTGCTGCAGCCGCCGAGCTTTTTCATGTCTGAGCTGCTTGTGAGCTTTTCAAAACAACGGCGTCCTGCCTGAGCAGGGGTCAGTCTGCACACCAACCCCTCTGAGCCCAGGACTGAGTTTTACCCGAGTTTGAGTGGCTGCCTGTTTTCAGATTCATCAGGAGTTTGTCACAGCAATCGTTTCTTCATTCACATCATCCGTCAGGTCTGTGAACCTCTTTGTGGCTGCACCGCTTTCATGGTGTGCAAAGCATCAGAGACAGAATGTGCAAATATGAGGCGCTTTCTTCCAGGGAGCAGCAGTCCTTCAAGACCTCGCCTTGTGATCCAGCTCCCTGACCTCTGACTGCTCCGTCCACTTGTTTGTTTTTATAATATGTTCCAAGAATTGTGAAACAGAACAGGAAGAACAATAAGTAAAGTTGGCATCGTCTGCATGTTAACTTATCAGGATGGCCTCTGAATCCTATGCATACCGGAGAGCATTAGTAGACATCCTCCAATATAGAGGGCCGCTTGGCGGATGCTGGGAGGCACTTTTCCAAGTATTCCAAGTGGGGATTTACCATCCCTGACAGAGAAGGACAGGTTGGAGTGAGGGCCAAACTCCTGGAGGTTTCCCTCGATCAAGCAGCCGAAGGTGGAACGGCGCTCTGGATCACAATGCAGTCCCAGGGAAGCACTCCCCTGCTTCCTCTCATTAACACTGCTCTGCAATGGAAAATCCATCTGGCTGTGTTCACTGTTTGTTTTCGGAAGTAAGCCGTGCCCTGTCTTTGTTCACACTCTCAAGCACTTTTCATGCCTCACTCTGCTCTGTTTGTTTTCTTTGCATTGCTCTGGATGTTATTAAGAGCTCCAGAGGTTGCCTTGTGGCTGAGAGGGGCGCTTGGTTCAGGTCAGCGCTGAGAATGAGGGCTTATTTAGTCTAGACCAGTCCCCGCTGATGTGGAAACTGACTTCTGCAGCTTCAAAGGACCGAAACACATTCCTGAAAAATGTCTTTCAGGAAATAAACTCAACTGACTTTCAACAAGAAACTGAAAAATCCCATTCCCTTCTTTCCTCTAAGAACAAAAATGAAGGTCTAAATGTTTCTGAAAAGAGGATAAAGTGAGTACAAACCCAGCAGAATCAGACCAATATTTCAAGTGTAGAAGAAAAACTGCTGCACAATAGAGAAGATAGGCCAACCCTGTCTTTAAAAAAGAAATGTTCACTTTAACCTAAAATAAAATAAACAAAATGATAATGGATAATGGTACTAGCACTCCAATCTTCTTTTGATCTAATTTAAAAGTGTTCTCGGTGCTCTTTTAATTAGCAAAATGCAGTTTGTGGTTTTTTGTTTTTTTTTGCCAAAATCAAAAAATCTGTATCATTTTCTGGGACATAGGTTCTGCAAAGCAGCAGTTCATCAGAAATTTATGGAAGTGAATGTGACTCATATTTCAAAATAAAAGTCAATTCCGGAAATCCTTTTTTTTTTTCATAATATACCTGCATCAGTTGACTCAAAACTAAAATGACAACTGAACTCGCTGAATGGCTTTTCTTCTTCTACTTCTACTACAAGACAGCTCATTTTGTAACTGAATTAAAATCATAAAGAAAAGGGCATTTTAAATTTCATTTTCAAAAGTTCTCTAGTAAACGTGTACCAAAATTCAAATTAGCCGATCATAGCCAATCCAGCTCTCACTTTACAGCCTAGCAACACTCAGGACAGAAGAAGAAGAAGGAGCCCTGACGTCCTCATGGTGCACCCCTTGGAAATGCAAATTGAAACTGAATTTTGAGACACATTTCACGCAGCGAGATTTGAAAAGGAAAAAGCAATCTTCATTGGCTTTGTCACTTTAACAGTGTCACAGAATGAGCGGTGTTGAAGTAGAAAAAGAAAACTCAGTTTGGAGGATTCATTTTTCATTTCATTTAACAGGACAAGTAATGCAGTTACATCATGAAAATGAGAAAGCATTTCTGTTCATCTATTTTAATTTTCAAATGTGATTTCTTTTTGAATTTTGGTACAAAATCTTTACTGATCACACTCGCATCCACACAAACTGATAGGGGATGAGCTGCTGCTTAGGCTGCCAAGCTGGGACTTGAACCAGTGCCTTCTTGCTGTGAGGAAGGAGCGCTAACCACTGCGCCACGGTGCAGCCTTTTAAGAAAACTTTATTTAGCAAAATTTTGATTTTATTTTATTTTTCATATTGTCTGGAAGTTGGGGGTCATTCTAATAATTCACACCTACCCTGAATATTTTTGCAAAAAACATCATTACATATAATGAAAAAGACTTTCTATAATGAGCACACCTCTGAAAACACCTCTGATGTTTTGTTGCCATGTGGTTTACAAAATCATTTTGTTATACACACGTGGACAAAATTGTTGGTACCCCTCAGTTAAAGAAGGAAAAACCCACAATTCTCACTGAAATCACTTGAAACTTACAAAAGTAACAATAAATAAAAATTTATTGAAAATTAAATAATCAAAATCAGCCATCACTTTTGAATTGCTGATTAACATAATTATTAAAAAAAAAAAAAACTAATGAAACAGGCCTGGACAAAAATGATGGTACCTCTATAAAAGATTGAAAACTATTTGACCAGACTGACATGATTAACTCAGGTGTGTCCTTTAATTGACATCACAGGTGTTACCAAACTCATAATCAGTCAGTCTGCCTATTTAAAGGGAGACAAGTAGTCACTCTGCTGTTTGGTGAAAAGGTGTGTACCACACTGAACATGGACAACAGAAAGCGAAGGAGAGAATTGTCCCAGGACATCCGCAAAAAAATGATAGATAAACATCTTAAAGGTAAAGGCTATAAGACCATCTCTAAACAGCTTGAACTTCCTGTGACAACAGTGGCTCATATTATTCAGAGGTTCAAGACCCACGGGACAGTAGCCAACCTCTCTGGACGTGGCCGCAAGAGGAAAATTGATGACAAATTGAAGAGACGGATCGTTCGAATTGTATCCAAAGAGCCCAGAACAACCTCCAAAGAAATTAAAGGTGAACTCCAAGGCCAAGGTACATCAGTGTCAGATCGCACCATTCGTCGTTGTTTGAGCCAAAGTGGACTTCATGGGAGACGACCAAGGAGGACACCACTGCTGAAAAACAATCATAAAAAAGCCAGACTGGAATTTGCAAAAATGCATGTTGACAAGCCCCAAAGCTTCTGGGAGAATGTCCTTTGGACAGATGAGACCAAACTGGAGCTTTTTGGTAAGGCACATCAACTCTATGTTCATAGACTCAAAAACCAAGCATACGAAGAAAAGAACACTGTCCCTACGGTGAAACATGGAGGAGGCTCAGTCATGTTTTGGGGCTGCTTTGCTGCATCTGGCACAGGGTGTCTTGAATGTGTGCAAGGTACAATGAAATCTGTAGACTATCAAGGCATTCTGGAGAGAAATGTGCTGCCTTGTGTCAGAAAGCTTGGTCTCAGTCGCAGGTCATGGGTCTTCCAACAGAACAACGATCCAAAACACACAGCCAAAAACACCCAAGAATGGCTGAGAGAAAAGCGTTGGACTATTCTAAAGTGGCCTTCCATGAGCCCAGATCTGAATCCCATTGAACATCTGTGGAAGGAGCTGAAACATGCCATTTGGAGAAGACACCCATCAAACCTGAGACAACTGGAGCAGTTTGCTCATGAGGAGTGGGCCAAAATACCTGTTGACAGCTGCAGAACGCTCATTGACAAATACAGAAATCGCTTCATTGCAGTGATTGCCTCAAAAGGTTGTGCAACAAAATATTCAGTTATGGGTACCATCATTTTTGTCCAGGCCTGTTTCATTAGTTTTTTTTTTAAATAATAAAGTGATGACTGATTTTGGTTATTTAATTTTTAATAAATTTTTATTTATTGCTACTTTTGTAAGTTTCAAGTGATTTCAGTGAGAATTGTGGGTTTTTCCTTCTTTAACTGAGGGGTACCAACAATTTTGTCCACGTGTGTAAATGATGGAAATAGTAGAAGAAATGATGTCTTCAAAGTACATAAAGTAAAAACTACATTTAAACAAATGTCTATTTCCTTTGCTGGGGTCAAATAATGGAATTTGTTGGACAATGAACTGAACAAGTGTTTAAGTATTGTTTGCTTTAAGTTTAAATGTAAACACGAAATGATTGATTTAAATGCAGCATGATGTAAAAATAGTGGTATGTTCTAGGTTGTATTATTTTTACTATTATGGACTTTTATTTTCATTTTGTTTTATTTTGATTAAGTCCACTTAATTTAGTCATCTTTTTGTATCATTTGAAAAAAATAAGAATGTAGTTGGGATAAACAAGACTTGGTCTTCATCCTACTGCTGTTCCTTATGTAGATCGTAAGCACTGTACATTCAACTGAAAAGAATAAAGAAAAATCAATGAGAAAATAATCTTAGTTTGAGAAAGCATGTCTTAGTGACCAGATTTTTTTTTCCTAAAATGAGAAATCTTTGTAAAACACCTATTTCTTTTTGCACCTATAGTTTTTGCACCTCTTGGCTGATTGTCTTTAATAAGCATACAATTTGATAAAATAAATAAATAAACAAACCAAAAACATTTCTTATCAAATTTTAGACTTATTTCTGAGGGGCCTGTTTAGGCAGTGTGGGCTTTGGTGTCTTGCTCTGGAACACTTTGGCACATGACATCTGAACTGGAGGCCACTTCTGCCATGGCACAACAATTGATTGGATGGTGGGCGTCTGTTTTGTTGGTTACAGACCCTGCCCCCCTTGACTTTCACAGATTGACAGTAAATAGACAAATGGACTGAGCAAGTGATTCCTCACCCATAGAGAATGACTTACTTCCGGTTCCAACCAATAAAGTCAATTCAGTCACCATTTTTCCACAATATGTCTGTCGCCATTTTGGAGCCAGAAGTCGTCAGTAGCAGTAATTGGTCTGTGTCGGTCTGAGTCTACATTTCTATGGCAACCTCTTTCTCCAATCAGTAGTGAGCATGTTAGAAGGCCACACCCCTTTCACTGAAAGCAGGATCTAGAGAATTTGTCAAACCCTTTAAACCTTTGCAGCAAGACCACCTGAGGTATATGACTGGTCAGTTTACAACTTAAAAAACTTGCAATAAAAAGTATCTTGAAAAAAGGATTAACAAGAACATGTTAAAAGAACAAGAATGGTTATTCTGACCAATGGAATGACTGATTACAGCTTTTTACAATTGTTTACGCTCTAGAATAAAATCTCCACACAATTTGCAAAATTCTACTCCAAGGAGCAAAACATCGCCACAGATTTGCACAAAATTACACGCAACGTCCACGTGAATCTTTTTGCAAAAAACATTACACACAGTGATTTTTGAATCTCTTACTTCCTTGTCATTACAAAGCCCCAGCTTTAGACTTGTGTGTAAATGCGGTTTTGTGTGTGTGTAACAAGCAATTCGTGAGTAATTTTTGAAGATTTGTGTGTGTAGTTAGTTTCAAGCTGTTGTAATTTTAAGCTGTGTGAATTGTATTTTATTTTTTGTAATTTTTGTACTTATGTACAAAATGTATTGTATGAGTTACAAATCAAGAATTAGACCCATACAAATCCAAAGTTACGCACAAATCAAAAGTTATGCACATATCAATAATTTCGCACACACAAATCTGGCTAATAGTATTTTCTCTCCGTACTAGTGAGCCATGATGAAACATCCAAAATGCTTGAATACATTAGTGTGCTCAGTGAATGTCTCAGGCAATGGACAGCAAAGGATGCGGTGCTGGAGGACAGATCCTCATGGGAGAACAAGCCCTGCATGGGATGTACCACCATAACTGAAAAACCTAGAAAGGACTGGCCTACAGGACAGCATAGAAGTGCTCATCCCAGCAGCACAGGAACAAGCTCTGAACACCAGAGCAATAGAGGCTCAGATCTACCACACCAGACAAGACCCAAGGTGCAGGCTGTGCAAAGAGATGCCTGTAACAATCCAGCACAGAACTGTAGGGTGTAAGGTGCTGGCCGGGAAAGCAAACATGGAGCACCACAACCAAGTGCCCGGGGTAATATTTATTTTTTGAGTTTGGGGTTTTTCTTTTTTGGACAGTCTACATGAGAGTTTCCGTTGGACTTTTTGAGTGACTTTATTCAGTGTGTGCGTTCATAAAGAGCGCATCTGTTCATAAGAAAAAAAAGGAAAAAAATCACATTGTACATTAAACTTATGTTATCTGTTGCTGATTATGTCTGAAGGAGTATTTGGGTTTCCTTTTTGATGTTTTTGTATTTAGTGACTGTTATTTATTCAGAGGGAGCATCATTGATCAAACCCGACATATTTCTTTATAACAATGAGTGTTTGTTACATCCCTCCTCATTGTGCTGTTGAACTAATGGCCAGCGCCACTCCAGCCAGAGGGAGGGTGTTCTCGCTTTCTCAACCTGAAACACAGGCTATGGCCACACGACCTACTGCTTGGTGGCCATTTTTGGGCAAAATGTGAGATTTGGTGAATTTCACGCTTTTTCTACAATATGGGAATACGAGAGTTTTGTTCCTCTGATTTTCACGAAATTTCACACACATGTTGACAGCCTAGGTCTTCAACGACACTTACGACACAGTTACGACTACCTTTGACCTTGTGAAGATGCAGAGATGTTACATTTTTTTTAAAAAAAAGCACTTTTAGTGCCAGCTACAAACAAAAACACATCCTAGGGATTTCATTGATATTCTTGTAACTTCTTGAGCATAATTATGAACCTACTGTGTAAAAAATGTTGGAATTTGAAGTAAAAACACAATTCAGGCACAGAGTATTTGTTGCTCTAAATTGCAGGATAATGTTGGATTTTAAGTTTATGAACTAAAAATAAGCTGATTACACACTGCTACTGTCACTCAAAGCAAACAAATCTTCAAAATAAAGTGTAAGTGAAGCTTCCCATTTTCAAAGTAAAACTATGTCTATAAAACAAAGATTTCTTTTTTTGTAGCAAAAAACATGAGACTGAAGTCCCGTTCACTGACATAAGCTCTGAAAAAACGGCTTTGCTTTGACAAAGTAACTATTTTACGTTCCTATGATTCCGGTAACGCAGTCTCTCGCTGGTATGCAGAGCAGCACAGTAGTGAAGTGATTACGCAATCCCCATGAATCAGGTAATTCTGCCGCAGAGAAAAATGGCTTTTCATAATGATTACACCAATATGCAATCTCTTAGAGCGTAGTGTGGCAGAACTTGGAGAACAAACTGCGAAGAACATTTTCAGGATTTCTTTTTTAATTATTCAAAACAACAGTGATGTTCATGTTATGTTGTTTATGTTACCACTGAAATTCAGCAGAAGAAAAACTTTAAAATTACAAACACCCTTACTTTCTCTTTAAACCTTTTTATCAGTTTTGTTTATTCTGATCTCCTGTTCTAAGTATATGTATATATATGTCATTTAATATTTGTAATTTAAATTTAATACATCCAGTAAAAAGATAAAGCTATAGTCTCACAAACAGGCAGATGGCTGGTTCCACATCCAGGAAGTTTTACTGACTTAGGAACAAAGCTCAGCTAAAAGTCCAAAAAGCTAAATCAGGGTCCAGGCAAGGTTGGGGCAGGTGGCGAAGAGGCTGAGTCAAATAAGAAGCAGGATCAGGTAAACAGGATAAAACGCTCGATATGCAGGCGGAGAGGCATAAGCAATACTTCGCACTGAGCCAGGCTCTTTGTGCTGCTTATGTGTCCTGTGGATGATTGCAGACGAGTGTCAGGTGTGTGGTATCTTGCATCTGTGCGCAGGGGAAGTAGGGAGATGTAGCGTCAGTATTCAGGAGATGGCTCCCGTCAGTGACCAGAGAGGGAGACAGCCCTCACACTCCTGACATATAGCAACTGTACAAACATATTATATCAAAAAGTAAGAATCGTGGTTTAATCTGTGAATCGTTGATCTTGATTTGTGAAATGAATTGCCACCTAAATAACAATTCACAGCCCTACATTTGATATGCTATGTTCACGTAGCAAATAATAATAATAGTCAAGTTATGTTACAGGTATTAACTACCAATATTTGAAGACTAGAATTACTTCAGTTTATGTGTCAGAGAAACACCATGGTTTTGTGATTAAGGTAGTTACCGCAGACACCCAGTAGAGGGAGTTCCGCTCTTCTCTCGTCAGTAATCACAGAGAAGTGACCGGAAGAACTACGTCTCTTTCTTTGTCCTCACTTTCCCTGTTATCACCCCTTTATAAGGTAATTACCCCAGTGTTTTAAGTGCTGATAATTTACATGGTGTTTGTGACTTTGTTTCCTTCATTGTATTCAATGTACAAGCAAAATGTGTGTTTTTATATGTTTTCTTTGGTAAAGTTCTTTTGGCTAACTCCTTCAGAGAGTAAGCTAGCTTCAGAAGACCTCATAGTTAGTGGTAGGGCCCGATAGCTTACATAATTCATAGTTACAGTACGTAATTCATAATTACAGTAAATTGTAGTTTGTTTTGCATTACAGTAGATTGAATGTGGAGATTATTTTGTATTGTTCAAAGACTAATTACAGAGAAGTGAACGGGAGAACTATGTCTCCCTTTTTGTCCTCACTTTCCCTGTTATCACCCCTTTATAAGGGCACTACAGTTACAAACACACAGACACACCAAGTGGACATAAACATTGTACTTTTTTCCACCAACCACTACTCCAGTCAGCAGTGCTTGTCCCTTTCTTAATGTGGATTTCAGGGATTACACCAGTATTTATTTCCAGCATTTCCAGCATTTTGGCAATTGCTCCGCTGTGAGGATGGAAAAGTTAGAACCACTAGCTTTCCACTAAACAGTGGAGCATGCGCTGCTACTGGAGAAAGATTGGACTGAACCACCTACGGACTGGTGTTCCGCTCATGAAATGGTACATTCCAGCAGCGAATTGAGCGTCCGCCGTATCTGGCCAGAGTTTAAAAAAAATCAGAACTCTGGGGAGGTGGCTGCGTCTCTTCAACAAATCAGGGACTCAACTTTGGGCATGTGACGTTTTCAGTGACAGCGGGGAGAAAACATCCAATATGGTAGATCAATCCATAGTTCTGCTGAACTTCCATTCATTCTCTTAACCCGCTGTATCCCCTTCTGGACAGCGGAGATTCCAGATCCCGGCCCTGTTACTGTTGGCTGAAGGCAAGTACACGCTAGAGAGTCTGACACATGACCTATGGAGCTGTAGTGGACACGCTCACTCTTCCGGAAGAGGAGCTCGACAGACAGACGGCTTCTGCTGGTTGAGGTCTGCTATGACCTCATGAACTTTATGATGTATTTTCATTTAGACGACAATAAAATATTTTATACAATATTTTGAACAATATTCTTGTTTTTATTCTTGCCCTTTCATGTTAATGAGCGACAGTAAGCATTTGAACTCAGTGAAACTCTGCTGAAACACAGCAGAAGTGACCATCAATCAGACACAGCAGCAGGAGAGAAATTCACTGGAGCTAAAGGGAGACTCTAAATGTTTTCATGAACCCAAACATGGAGACGTGATCACTGATGTTTTTGTAGATCTCTAAACCTGATCTCTAAACAGCATCTGTGTCTCCCATGCATTATAAATGAGATAAATAGACACAGCTCCATGTAGCAACAAGGCTAAAAACATTAGCTGCTAGCTCCTCCAACACCTGGCACCTGGCTAAGATAACAAATTTTTGGCCACGCGGCGAGCAGCGAATTCTCTGCAGGGTGAAGGAGGGGCGGGACACGCAAATTGACCGCACAAATCACCTTCAGTGTGAGTGCACCTTAATAGGTGTTTATTTCTCTTTAGAAGTTTACGGGATTTCCTTTTTTTGCGACCAGCGGGCACTTCCTGTTTGAAACATGAGGGGAAGGGGTCTCTCAGTCCAGTTCTTACGTACAGTCAATCTTTCACATAACATAATGTTCTTTTGATTATTATCCCTCTCTTGGTATACCTGGTTGAAATGCATCCATTTATGACCTCCAAGAAGATTTTTATCAATCATTTCAAGTTGATTTCTTTCCCCCTTTCATTTTCTAAATGTTTAATTTCAACTGCAGGTTTACATATTTCTTAATGGCACAGAAAGAGGTGCAGTCAGAGGAACAGAGATGGTGAGGTTTGTTGTTCAGGTGGTCAAAAGCACTGAGGTTTCATACACTATCTTTTTTTTTTTAACTAAAAAAAGGATGAAGAGGAGAAATTTCTGGAACAATCAAAAGTTGCAGTTCCTCAAAAGGCCACTGGAGGCAGGTTTCAGAAGGAGAGCAATATTCCACTGACTGAAATGATAAAAAAATTAATTTTACACCAAGAATAAACATTTGTACAGTGTGGTTCCAAGGATCTGTTTGAGGTATAGCTTTATGTCAACACAGGCGTGTTTCTGGTGATCGGCAGGAGGGTGGCTCAGTTGGACTCAAAAAGATTCCAATTTGACTTTGTCCCACCCTGTTGCCATTTTCAGGAACATTCCTGAGGTGGGCAGAGCAAACTCAAGTCAACACCTGGCTGCTTGTCCCAAACAGGTCTAATTTTTGCCAAGAAAGATCTTCTGGTTGACGTCAGTGACAATCTGTCCAGTGTGTACAAGGTTTAGACCAGTGGGGTAAAAAGAACATGGGGAGGGGGGAGGGGGTGGCAAATTACAACAGCAGAGTGGAAGGCCATTACAAATGATAGGATCAAAAACGTATTTTATAGTCAAACTGTTTTATTATTGGGATTAATAGGAATTCATGCTTAAAGAAGCTTGTCTTGATGATTTCTAAGCCCCCGACACCTGAGTGCATTTCCAATCATGACAAAGATGTTTTTGTATTCAAGTAAATGCTAAATAAAGTTGAGAAAGTACATTTGACAAGAGCACACATATAATTTTAGGTTTGTTGCAACATTTATTGGCAAACAAGCAGCTTTTACTGCATGATTAAAAACGTCACATCAATCTCCAGGATGAAGAGACTTGTATTCATGCAACAGTTATTTCTACTGTTTTCACTCTAATGATTGACAGAACTAATAAACCACTACCATCTCCATCATATGTCCACTCACTGCTGCTCATGTTATCACCTAGTGTAGAAAAAAAATCATTTTAGAAAAGAGCAGCATGCTAAACTATTCAATGTGTTGCATTTATAAAGATCACAAACAAGCTGAACCTGCACAGCATGATTTTGTAATCACCTGCTGGTTCAGAAGGAAATTTTACCAACAGAGTCATTTGTCCTCCCTGTCCTCTGGTGGAGCTCTGTGCCGCGGTCCACGAGCTGTTTTCCAAAGAATGAAGCCACTTCATTTTTAGAACAGATCTAAAGAACAAAAATGGACAGAAACCACATTTTCTTCCACACAAATACTCTGTGGAAGAGCAGTTTCTGAAGAAAACATGCGCCAGTATTAAACACCAGTTAGATATGCAGTTACAATGGGGTTTCTTTGCAGTTGCCACAAACCCAAATCAAATACAGATTTTTAAAAATATTTTTAATAATATTCATCTTAAGTGCTCTACTTGACACGTTTTACTTGCTGTGATTTTGGTTTTTTCTCTGCCTGTTCTGTGCAGGTCTGTTTTGGGACTGTGGAAGACTGCCCATAGAAAACCCTCACATGCATGAGGAGAACGTGCACATTCCACACACAAAGAACCAGCTGATACAGCTTGTTCTTGCTAACCACCACACAACGTGCCAGTGAGAGGGTTGTATTGAACATTGCTAAACAATACAGTAAAACATTTTAATTTATCATGAAATGATGCATCTCAACTTAATTTGCCATAACAGAAAACAAGAGTTTATAAACAACAACAAAATAAAACACATTAAGTGATTGAAATCATATTTAAAATAAAACACAAATTTTCCAACTGGGCTGACAATGTCGTCATTTCTGATATGGCCATGACAGGTGGATGGTGATGGTTCTGCTTTGATGAGTGGTTCCACAGGTTCTTGTCACATCAGTGAGACATGTTTTACTTCAATAATGAAGTGTGAACCCTTTGTGGTTGTTTGGTAGGTGTTGAGACTGAATGATGCGAGGCACATGTCCTTCTGCGTCCGCTGTCACAAGGATTTGTTTTGATGAATTTCTGCAGAAATAACATCAATTCAAAGCATCTTAACTTTTTCTGTTGCATTTAATTGCTTGTTGTCAGCTATAAATCGTTTTTTTTATTTTACAGTTTCTATTATATACATCAGCAGTACTTTAATGAAGTATGTTCATACTAGCAGGCTACTTCCAAACATATTCCTCCATGTCTACTTTCCTAGGCCTTCCTTCAGGGCCTGTTCAGTTGCCGGCATATATTCCTTTTTTACTCTGGTGTTTTGTAAAGTTTATGCAGATACTAAACATTCAGATACGTGCTGGCAGTTATCACTCTCCAGGATCATCTTTTATGCATTTCCAGTCTGAGTCCAGACGAAAAGCTAGAATGAAACATTAAAAAAAAAAAAAATCGTTCTCTTGTTTAGCATAACGGAACACCTTTCGCTGATAAGCAGAACAAAAAAGTGATCAAACAAAAATAGTCCATCACAGAGATTCGGCAGGGCTGGGGGGCTGTATTCATGTAAATGTTAAAATATGGTGCAGTAGGAATACTTTTTACACAATGTGCTAACGAAACTTAAGTCAATTGTTTCACCCATGTCTTGTGTTGCATAAAAGATACGTTTTTTTTTTTTTTGTTTTTTTTTTTATTACATAACCGTTGTCCGAGTCAATCATCTGAGAGAGCATCAGTGATCATGAAGAGTTCTCCTCACAGGTCCATCCAGTTGTGGATGTTCTAAAACAAGATTTGTCAACATCCATAGTTTTCCGTGAACACATGTAACCCGTCCTGAAGAAGAGCGCAATTGTTCACCACCACATACCATAATGGGACAGGAAGTGCAGGTTCTGACATGACCCGTGGGCTCTGCAGGGAGAGCCTCCTGCTCTCCAGAATGTGCTGTCCGTCAGGACGGCTGCCCACTTGAACAGAAACAATGGTGTGCTTCGTCACTGGTGATGGGATATCCTGATTTATGTTATCTGAGCATATCCATCAAGTGGGTCTTTATTTAGAAATGAGCAGGAGGAGGGCCCTGCCCTCCTGCACCACTCAAGTCCAGATCAAGCTGTGCAGACACGTCAACTTGTTTGTTTGGTGGAATGGCGGGATCATTCTCAGGCTCCTGGAGACTGGAGGAAGCTGACTGTTGTAAAGGCAGAGCGTTATCTAAAGTAAACGTTCTCTCTGTCATGAGGCTTTTGTCTGAAATTTTTTTAACTTGCGTAATGCATCATAATAAATTCCTTCAGAGTTGATTAATCTGATTTGGACTGCAAGTTATTCTGGCTGGATGGATATAAATATTTTCTCAGGTCTGTTCTGGCCTGATGCCACTCACAGTGTAAACATCCCAACCTTTGGTGGTATTTATTTTCCTTTGTTTAAAATATTTTGACGTCTCTATAATAGTGACAAGAAAACAGGAGAAGACTTTGTTGGTCCTGATTGTCTCTATTTATGTGAGCACATCCTCTGGCCTCACAGACATGACCTCACTGCAGCATCCTCACCTGTCAGGCAGAGTGGGGCAAGGCCAAGGCTGACCTCTGACCTCTAGACTGTCATCATCTTCTGTGTCGTCCATCCAGAGGCCTTGGGGTCCTCCAGGAGCTCCATTCTGTCCTCAGTCAAAGAGCCAAGCAGTCTCAACCAAGATGGAAATGTCAAAGGAGTCCAAGTGTTGCTGCCGCTTTGTTGCAGTAAGGCTTGCACCTGCCTCCTTGCAGGTGCAGGAGAGATGTTGCAGTGGAAATAAAACAAGCAGTAATTTATTTCAAGAGCCTGTTTTAGGAAGTTAAACTTGTTGCTAAAGTTTTGTGCGTCTGTAAAAAAGTGTTGTACTTGTCAAACATTTGTGCATTTGAAAAAAGTTTCGTACCTGTAAGAGATTTGTGTCTGTAAAATGATTTCATACTTGTAGAGAGTTTTTCGACTGTCTATAAAAATGCTTTGTCTGTAAGTTGTCATGTTACAAGATGGACAATTTTTTTAATAGTACAGAATCTTTTTATTCATGCCATTGTCGGGCCCCACCCTTGCCAAACGGGAGGGGTCCCACTAAATTGCCATTACAAGAAAATACAGGACCAGGGGAAGAGCACCGCACAATGAACTAAAAAAAAGATGATAGTTTTCTTAGTCTTGATTTAATAAAACAAACCCACAGCAAGACAAGGCTAACACTGTTAAAATCACAACAATTAAAATCCTAATTTTAAAAAAGGTAATAAAAACAGTTAAAAAGTCTGAGGGGAACCCCATAAAAATATTCTAAAAAAGTAAAAGTGTCCATAAAAATGCTGGGAAATCAGATCCTGCAAGTGGCCACAATCCCGTCTTTCTCTTCCGGTAACGCCTTTTATCCAGTCCTCACAAGTGTAGCGGGCTGCTCCTCCAAATGTCCACCTGCAACATGAAAGGTCCTGCCAGTACCCAAGTTTTTCATGAGTAGACAGGTCTAACTCTTTTGCAGGGAGAGAGGGCCACTGGGTAGGACAAGGGTCCTCTTCTCTCACACTGCCAGTTCCAGCTTTATGGGCAAGGCTGTCACCTTACTGATTGGACACCAGGTGTGTCCAATCTGGGATTTAGTCTCAAGAGGTGAAACATCAAACACAAAACCTCAAACATAAAAGTATGCAAGTAAAACCACTAAAAAGAAAGAGTTTCACCTCACAACACGATGAGACCCCTGCACGGTCCATCGAGGATTAGTTTGGCAGTTGTCTCCCACCTACACTCCTTCCTCATATGACCACTTATGGTTGGGCTTGGACATTACTGCCAGCAAGCAGGAGGTGTCCTCTCAGTGCCCTACTCACCAACTTTAACGGCACCCTTTATTACACACACCCTTCATGTGTCAAAAAATACACCCCAACTCACATACAAATACATTACACAAGGAAGGTGGGACTACTGATCTTCTGTCCTCTATCCCATCCCTGGCGGAGGGAACAAGGCCCTCAGCAGCGGCGGCCTTGTCTCTTGGGTGTCAGCCTCCTGGGCTCGGCGGCCCACTCCCCATGCAGGGAGAGGGATCCCTGAGTTCTCTGGCAAGACCATGAGCAGGGGACTACATTCCATCTGAGTCTGGGGGTTGTGTGTCATTTTTCTTTTTCTTTTTTTTTTTAATGGTGCGGGTTCTGGTCCTTGCCTTCGAGTGCTGGCCTCTCCAAAATTCCAACACAGGGTGAGCCTGGTCAGGCTTTGCTCTCAACACCCTTCAGGGACCCTCACTTCTCTTGGTCTCCCCCTTTTCTAGTTGGTGGTGGCTGATCCCCTCTGTACCCTCTCCTGGATCTCCTGCAGCTGCCTGGAGCTTTGGGGAGGGTCTCCCTTGGGGGGCCCTGGCTTGTACCCAGGGCTGTGGGGGGGGGGGGGGGTGCTCGGAACCCCGGGTGGTTGTGGGCAGCTTGTCTGGGGTGGTGGGGCTCTCAGGGAGTGGGGCTCCATCTACTGCCTGTTGTTTTATGATTCTACACCTCCTCACCTGCAACCATCCGCCAATTTCTTTGACCCACCCTTTTTTCCCTGTCTTTCTGCCATTACCTCCTCCCCCCTCTTATCCCTCTCTCTTCCTCCCCCTTCTTCTTTTCCATCCAGTCCAACAAGAAAAGACACAAACATAATCAATAAAAATAAAGTTTAGTTTAAATTACAAATGGGGTTTATTCAAAAATACACCTTGTGTTTCGGATGATTTATAACCTCCGATTGTAAATGTATCTTTCCAACACAAGAGGCTCTCAGCTCATATCTGTTTGCTCAACTGTTGGACAGGACAAGTTATAAAAAAAAAAAAAAGTTTTCTACTTGTAGTGAGAGATTTGTGTCTGTAAAATGAGTTTTTACTTGTAGAAAAAAAATCTATAACAAGATGTGTTATACATAGACAAAATCATTTTTAAGGATATACAATATCTTTTGAAAAATACAAAACATTTTTACAGACACAAATCTCTCACTGCAAGTACAAAACTTTTTTACAGAAGTTTAGCAACAAACCTAACCTCACACTTGTCAAAGCAAACTAGTTTTAGTTTAAGAAAACATGTCTTAGTGACTAGAATTGTTTTCCCCTAAAATAAGAATTCTTGGTAAAATCAGTTTTCTTACCCCATAAGCAGATTTTTTTTAAAACGCTTTTTTAATTTATGATTTTTGATTTATTTAGAGGAAGGTGTATCAAAAATCAGCAAATGTTTATTTGCCCAGGAGTCTGCTGAAAGAAGAGGGGAGTCTAAGCTTGTTGCGAGGTTTGTAAATCCTAAACTCTAAAAGCCCTATGTGCTTAATGAGTGTGTTTTGTTTTAAAAACTGTTCTGTATTTATTTCAGATTCATCTTAAAAGCCCAGCAGCTTTATGTGGAACACAAAGTAGTTTCTCCGTGTTTCACAGAAGAAAGTGCCATAGTCTCCTCTCACTGTAGATTTCTGAACAAAGAAGCATCTTCATGGCTGCTCAGGTTTACTTTCTGCAGTGGGATCACCTTTTTGCAGGGTTCACAAAAGGGGAATAGTTTCATCAAAACCTGAAGAAGTCCTTGTGCAGCATTTGTTTTTAGCATCTTCTGAACGGTTGACCATTTAAACAGTCCAAACTGTGAGAATTGGTTTTGGGCAGTCTCCGTGACTGCTTCCATGAAGCATTTCAGTTTGATGTCCTCATTGATGTGGAATTTCTTTCCTTGCGTTTCCTTGCGTTTAGCCGTGAGATTTTAGCCCATTCATGAAGGAAGCATCAGAACATTCAGTCACAGCTGAAAATACCGTGAAATCTTTCCTGATGACTACATGTTTGTGCCTGTCAGGGTTTTGTCTGAACAATGGTGGAAAAGCTGAAAACCACCCAGAGTTTGAGAAGAAGTCTCCCCCGCTTTGTTTTGCTGTGAGCCTCCATACCTGCCAGTAACATGTCTGTTTTACTGCTAACAAGAAATTTATTGACTCAGGCTATTTGCAAGAACGGAAACTACTTTGCATCGCAAGGAATAAGTCTAGAGCAACACAATGGTTTGCTCATGAAATATAGCAGCCGGGTCTCACCTTTGGCTCCCTGTGCCTTCTCCCCCGGCTTATTTACGTAAGCAGGTTTGTGTCCTGAACCCCATCAGGAAGAGGTGTTGCAGGAAACCCAGATGTGACTGAGGAGTCAGAGCAAACGTACAGCATAGACCCCAAAAGGCTGTTTATCTGATCTCAGGGGGAGGTGAATGAAAGGGTAAACACTAGTGTGACCTGTGCACCAGAATCCCTGGGGAGCCCAAATTCACTTGTCTATATTTAATTAGCAGTTGGGTTGTTTTTAATGTTCCTCTCAGTATATCTACAGGCAACAACTGGAAGCACTGAACTGTTTTTAGTGCTCCTTCAGCGCTGAGAAAGCCATACGTTTTACAGACGAAAAATCAAAACTTTTAAAGATACCAGAGGAGCCAAAGGAGCATTATCACACTCAACTTACATCCAGTAGTCAGGCTACCTGTGAAAACCATCACCTTACATGTGGAATATTTTCAAAATAAAAAGCTAAAACCATCAATGAGGAAATCTTCTTTCACTACTCTGAAACTTAAAGTCTGTAACGAAAAAGTGAAATCCTTCTTTTCTATGGTTTTCTGAAGACTGAGACTGAATCCACAGCAACCATCTGTGCAGTGCGTTTGTCATTTCAGATGAACATTCTGGTTAGAAGTCCTTACGTTCTGATAAAACAGAATGCAGCTGTGGCCCAAAAAACTGTAAGAACTAATGTCAGTATTTCATGACATTGGTGTGATAACTGTTGTTTAATAAAGGCCTGGTTCTGTGCAAAGGTATGAAAGCTGCCTCAAACCTTTAAAAAGGACGGCATGGGTATGTAAAGATAGCAGCGTCCCAGTAGAAACATGTTACCTCTTCTGTTTCCATTCTCTGTGATGATTTCAGTGAAAAATAGATGAAAGTCCTGACTTTTATTCTCTTTCCTTTTTAACCATTTATTCTAAACCAAAAAGATTCTAAAATAAATGTTAAATTCAATAGATTTCAATGTTATTATTTGAAAAGACAATGAGGTTGATTCATTAAGCAATAAATCTGACTTTACATTCAAAACTGTTGCCCAGAACTTCTGCAGTATTTTACAGTAACTCGTGTTTTTTTTAACAACTGTCATGGAATTATTTCTGAGATCTGAAGAGGAAGAATGAAACTTAAAACTTTGTTGAAGAGGTTTATTACATAAATAATTAAAAACATAAATAAAAGAAATACATGTAGCAGTGCTGCATGCAGAGAGCTCTGAGAGTTCTGAAGCTGAGCAGGAAGCAGACACATTTATAGATAGGCACAAACCACTTTGCATGACAGCAGCTTAACCTGCACTCAGGGTGTGCAACTGTGTCTTGCACAGCAACTGTTCCAGTCAGAGCTGCTCTCAGTTTCTGTTAGTCTGGTTGAGCAGGATGTTACTATGCAGACTGTGGCATTTTATCTCTTTTTTTCTGGATGCAGCAAGGCAGATTCTAACAGCTGACACTTAAATCAGGATGAGAAAGAATGCTCTCTAAGCATGATTATGTTTGCACAACATTGTCACACAAAAACAAGTTGTGTAAAGGTATATAAGAACTTAAAGAGTACGTATGAGTTGTATAGAAGTATATGAGAACTATACATAACTTTTTATATTGAGTTGAAGAAGCACTACTCTCACTACAGCACCCACTTTGGCTGCTCCATCTACTCCATACACTTAAAACAGATGACAGAGGATGCAGTTGTCCAGTGGAGCATTTAGCCAGCCCCACTATGGTGTGCAGGTACAATATTGGAATGTTGGATTGTTTTTTTGTGTGTGTTTTCTGTGGTTGATTGTGTTTTTTAGGGCAGTCATGGCTCTGCCTCTATCACAGTCCTTTCATCAGGAGGTGAGGTGTGACTGTGGTGACTCCTCTTCCTCTCCTCACTCTGACCTCTGACTGGTGCTTCAATGGATGAATCTGCTACCTAAACTATCTGAGAACAGAGAAGCAGCTCACAAGCCAAAAACCCTACAGGCTTACTGAAGACTTGATGCTCTGTCACACAGTAAACAGCAGTAACTCCAGAACCTGTTAAATATTTTAAACAGATTACGGACAGTCAAAGCCTTTCTTCGAGCTACAACTCATTTTTCAACTTGCATGGGGTTTGTTGGGAATGACAGGTGGAGAAATGTCATCCTCTACTGGCATTTCTTTGCCATTACATGAACCTGAAATAAAAAATCAAAAAGATCAAAGAAAATTTCCAGGACTGGACTCACGTCGACTTTACAGATCCTCTGACTTTACTGCATGTAACATTATGACATTATATTCATTTAAACATGGTGGCTCAAAGTCAGTGAAAGTGGACAAAGCAGCTGCTAAAGACAACAACGGTGCTCCAATGTTTCATCTGCGTCTCTTACATTCAGGATTTTGATATATATATAAATATATATATATAAATATATATATAAATATATATATATATATATAAAATAATCGTTACCAGTAGTTTTTATTTTAAAAAGAAGAAAACAGTTAATGTTTTGATTTCGTTGAGCTGTTTATTCATGATTATTCATGAATAATTCATAAATAATTCATACGTTTTAGTGAGTTTCAGATGGTTAGCTATGGATTTAAAGCAGGTTAGATAGCAAGTTTGTGAAAATAGATATCATTGTATTCGTGTAGTAATAGTAATTACGATATTGCAAAAGTATTTGTTGTATCTGTGTGTAGATTCTCAATCATCCAGGTTGGTTCTATTAAAGAAGTGGGTGAAAAAAAGATAAACTGAGTTCAGGTGACTGATTTTTTGACCGACTACTGGTACTTCAATACAAGAGCGCTCTCTTCTGGACGCATTAAATTCAGCAGAAAATGTCCCACAAATAAACGGCTAACATTGATAACTATATTTTAGTTTGGTATGATCTGTTATTTAATGGTTTTCTCTCTTTTGAAATATTGGTTATTTCAAATGAAAGGTGACAAGTTAGGATAAATGAAAAAACATTTTTCAAAAAAGTCTTTTGTATTTAGAAATTAATAAGAACAGCAACCCAAATTCTCAAAGACTCACTGTTTCCTTTACAGTAGATAAAGGATCAGCAGGATGATGTGTCCTTATTGTAACTGCAGAGGAATAAAAAACGGGTGATTTTTCAGGGATAACTGTGTCCATTTTAAAACAGTTTAGACAACAGTTGTAGGAACAGCTAGGAAGTAGATTTGATATGAATTCAGTATCATCCTTTTATTATCCTGATGGAAATGCAGCTATCCAGTTTAGTTTTGTCTTGAGAAACACAATGTCTTTGCTTTCTTCAATTCAAAGAAGCTGTGTGTATATTTGAGCCAGAGGGTTTCCCAGAACAACCCTCTTTAACACATTTGGTCTGAGTTTAGAGGAAGAAACACTTCTGAAAATGCTGAAAGCTTCAGCGTCTGGAGACTCTGAAAAACTGAATCCCAGACAGTCTCTGGGAAGATTTTAGGTTTCTGCAGCCACCTCCCACAAGGAGCACCATCTGCATCAGAAAGAGCAGCATCCCCCTGATGCCCTGACCTTTGTGCTGCTAGGCCACTTTGCCTGTGTTTACTGTGAGAAATGCAACTGAAGTATGTTTTTGAAGTGGGCTATGGACATCCGCGTGGGTTTCCCTGCCCAGATAAATGAGTGGATTACTGAGTCAGCCTGATTAAAAAATTTGAAGAGGCAAGTGAATATGAAGGTTTTGAAAAAGGTACAGGAATTGTGGCAATTACCTCATTTTAATTGCATTGCTAGGACCATTCACTTTTAATGAAGGTTCAGTTGCTATACTCAAATCCATCCTCAACATCTTATAGTTCCACTCAGACTACATGTTTATCTATTGTAAAAGCATTCTTTTCTTCTTTATGATTATGCGGTTTTTAGCCAAAATCAAAAAGCTTGTGTTGTTTTTTTAAGACATATTTTCTGCAGAGCAGCACAAGTTCATAAGAAATTCTTCTCTCAGTTGTGGGCAGGTCTGTTGGCATGGAAGTCATCATCATCATCTTTTTGTTTACTCTTTTTTTGTGCAAGCTTACAGCCCCTAAGAAGGCCAAGCTAACATTACAGTGCAACTAAAATGGTGATCAACATCAGACCTATCCAGACGTACAGTTCTGATCCAGATTTCAGCTTAGACGAGGAAAACAAAGACGTTCATGGATCTATTTGTCTGCAAGTGGATGAATCAGAATGGAGCAGAGCAGGGAGGCTTTGGCCTTTGGTTTTTGCTTGAATGCGTGTTGCAGAGGGCAGTGTGTATGTAGCACCACAATGACACCAACCTATGACCCCCAGGAACAATGTGGGGTTCAGTGTCTTATCCAGGGACTCTAACACTGGGGTGGGCAGAGAGGGAACCGAACCTGCAATCTAATAATTGGAGGTCAACCACTGCACCTCTGCACCACAGCTACAGTCATTTTAGTCCTAAAATGAATGTGCAGACCACACACACCTTTAAGACAACCTAAGGCTGTGTGTCTCCAAACGCAGCTGTTGCCGTTGTTGTACTGTCAGGAAAACCAGCTCAGTGTAATACGTGATCGTGGTCATATGTTTCTTCCAACACCAAACAGAATGAAAACAAGTCTTTAGTCAATATAACCAAGCCTTTGGTCCTGATCCAACACAGGCTGTTCTGCTGTAAATAAACAGATGCTTCTGTTGGACTTTTGAGAAGCCGGTAGGTCGACAGCAGGCGTGGCATTCCGTATTTCTATGAAAAACAACACAAATTCTGACACCGGAGAAAGGACTGAAAGCAGAAAACATTCCTGCTCAACCATTCAAAGTAAACCAGAATTAAAATTGTGCTGAGATCAACATTTGTAGGAACAGCAATGCTAGGGTCAAGATCAACAGATCTCGATCTTTTTCAGAAAACCAAAAGGTGTAAACTTCATCAAGAATTCCCAACTGGGTTTTGAACCACAAATGCACTTCTACTGCCTCAGTTGATCAGTTTTCCAAAACTGAAAGTCTCTCTGGATATTGAACAGAGTCCACATTATGCCCATTTATTTACAGTTTACTAGATTACAGTTGAAGTTGTGCAGGCGGTGTGTTGCTATGACAACACTGGAAGCTGGTTTGTTCAAGTTCAATGACTTCACTTCCATCTTAGCGATGAAGTACAAGTCCAAAC
Source organism: Oryzias woworae (assembly GCA_016861445.1). NCBI lineage: Eukaryota > Metazoa > Chordata > Actinopteri > Beloniformes > Adrianichthyidae > Oryzias > Oryzias woworae. Next base: position 3,820,715 of record BOLG01001664.1, read on the forward strand.
CCACATTTCCCCTTGAAACAAGCAGACTGACAGATTTCTGCAGATGTCAGTAAAAAATAATAATAAATCTTCATCACATCTATTATACATATCACAAGAATGAGCCGTCCACATCATATTATTTAGAATATACTAACCATACTATACAATCTAAATTATTAGCCTAAATTACAAGATTTGATACAATATCAGACAATATTATCAATGCAAACCTTCTTATTACCAGAAGATACAAATACAAAGAAGATCACAAATTATTCCTAGTCATAAAAAATACCCATAAACTAAGAATTGGAAATGTTAAAGCACCATTAGCACGAACCAAGCGCAGAAGATTTACTTTTTCCTTGTGTGGACCAAAGATCTGGACCAGCTAAAGTACAGAACAAAAACAATACAAAAACATCCATAAGATCAAATATACTTCCAAGCAAAAGATACGGAAAAAATACAGGAATATAGGGACACAAGTTGTAGTTTTGTGTTATCTGACTGAGCCTGTTAAACTATAATATTTTTATTTTTTGGTGTGTTGAAAATGCATCTATAGGTTTTTTAATTTTATTTATTTATTTATTTAAATTTTATTTTCTTGTTCAAGGGCGAGCTTTAGTAGGCTAAACCTCTGCCTGCCCCCCTCAAACATGTATTATGTATTATTTTTACTGTTGTTCTTGCTATTATTATACAGTAATTATTACTATCCAGTATATGTGCCCTGTTAGATGCACTTTTAACATGTTTAACATGAAAAAATAATTTACAAAAAAAAAAAAAAACAGATTACAGACAGAAGACACGTGATGATGATGAAGACACAGTATTTTTTAAAGGATCATCATATTATATATGTCCTAAAAGAACATCAAAGTATATATACACACACACACACACACACACGTATGTGTGTGTGTGTGTGTGTGTGTGAATGTGCGTGTGTGTGTCAGCCTGGGGGAGGTGTTGGCAGCAGACTCTTCCTTGAAGGGGCTGTTCTCACTTGTCTATGTCAGCTTGGGAGGGGCCGGTTTTTAGAGGAATACTCAGAAATGCATAAATGGATCATTTAACTTTTTCTTTTGCCTAACTTACCAGTTATTCAAAAATACAGCATGAATGTATTTTATCCGTGTACATTAATACAATTTCTTACAATACAGACCGTTATCAGAGCTGTTAGGAAAGTACTATTGATGTCATCTGAACTCAGAAAAAGAAAGTTTGTGTTTTTTCAACATCTACACCTTGATCTCCTCCTCTTCCTCAGATAAGGCATGTGGGCTTTTGTGGGTTTTGTAAACAGTTGGGGAGCCGGCGTTACTGTTCCTCGTCACCTATGTGAAAGAACCGCCTCCATAATGACGGGCCAGAACGTCAGCCGCTCTCTGGAACCGCTCTGCCTCCATTACAGCCTCCAGCACAAGAGGAGACCCTGTGGAGACATCAGAGGTCCTTCCAGAGCTTCTGTCCCTCTCTGTCCAGTTAGAGCTCCTCCCATTAAGGCTTAGCTCGCTGCACAGGGAAAGGTTGGGCAAGGTCATCTTAGGGCGTCAGAGAACTGTCCTCATCCTCGCCTCCATCCTCTTCCTCATCTGCTGCCTGCCTGTGATTGGACAGCTGAAGGTAGCTGGTGCTGTCGATCAAACTCAACACCTCACTCATGAGAGAAGGGCCTAAATCCACGGTGAAGGAGGCCATTGAGTCGTAGCGTGTCAGTGCGCCGCCTGTTGAACATTCTCCATCTTGATACTGTCTTTCAAAGCGTGGAAGGCGGGGAAAAGTCACAAACCCAGACTCCATGCCTGCAAATAAGAACAGGATCAGTTCCTGAGATCCAAACGATCCATTCTCACTCAATATTTGAAACACACAACATCCAAACATCTGAATGAACCTAAAGGCATACATCTGTCTGATAATCACTTGGAGTTTCAATTTAATAAAGAAAGGATTAAAATATAATGAAAACAAGTCTTAACTAATTACAGTTTTTTATTGTATTTATTTTAAACCCTTAATTGTTCAAACTCTTGAAAGAAACAACTGTTAATCTATCCGAGTGCCCGAATATTTGTTAATCTGTATGTATATTCACATATGAGTGTGTTTGCATATGTGTGTAATGGAATTTTATGCAAAGATGGAGTCTCATTTAAATCTCACAGTTAGAATCTTGACTTGTAGCCTTGAAACTTGATTTTTGGAACTTGTATACAATACAAATGAGCAAAAATGCTTATTCTGACCAATAAAATGACTGAGTAATATCTGCCTATTTCTCAATAGAAGTCTATGGGATTTTGACTTCTTGGAACCAGCAGGTACTTCCTGTTTGGAAAACCACAGGGGAGAAGTTGCACTGTGTTCTCTGTCAATGGAAAAATCTCATGAACCCAAACTTGGGATGGTGGCTCCTCCCACACGCGGAACCGCAGCGAGCAGAGAATTTGTCGTGCAGCAAAAGAGAGACGGCCGATGCGAATTCGCTGCACAATTGGCGTTTAGTGTGAATGCATCTTAAAAGTGGAATTAGTCCTGGACAACTTAGCTCCTAGGATCACAGGAACTATTATACCTCTTAACCATGATAAGGTGGCGGTTCACTTCCTCTCTCCTTGCTGCTCTGGATCCGCTGCAGTTGGACCCAATAGATCAACTGATGATGCTTTCAGCTTCTTGCTGCACTCGCTCACCTCGACTCAGGAAGAAGGAACTTTTTGTGGACTATTCAACAGCATTCAAAACCATAGTGCCCTCCCTGCTGACCACAAAGATGAGTGACCTGGGACTGAACAACTGACTGACAGGAAGGTCTCAAGTGGTCAGGGTGGGAGAACACAGCTCCCACCACTCATCTTTAAGACCAGAACCTCGCAAGGGTGTATACTCGCTCCTCTGCTGTTCACACTCTGCAACTATGGCTGCAGGTCCACATGAGATGACAACATCACCATCAAGGACGCTGACGACACAGCAGTGTTGGGTCTCATCTCCAACAATGACGAGTCATTGTATCTGAGAGAGATCTGCTACTTGGAGAGCTGGTGCCAGGCCAGCAAACTCCAACTGAATGTGAGCAAAACTATAGAACTGATAGTGGACTTCAGTCAGAAACAGCAGAGGGACTGGTCCCGCTCACCAACGTAGGGATGCAGGTGGAGAGGGTGGACAGCTTCAGATACCTGGGTGTCAAAATCTATCTGGATCTGATCTGGTCTACACATATCAACACCATCTCTAACACCACCTCAGATGTCTGTGAGACTTCCAGCTCCCAACAAGGATACTCAGAAGATTCCACACCTACACAGTGCAGAGTATCCTCACCAAGAGCATTTTCACATGGAAGACGGGCAGCTGCAAGCAGGACGGCAAGATCATTAGGAGAGTGGTTCACTCAGCTGAGAGGATCATCACAGTCACCCTCCCAGACCCACAGAACATCCACGTGAAGCTCAAAATGATGAGGAACCGAAGTCTCCCCAGCCACTTCCATCATTCAGGAAGACATTACTGTTACCTGAAGGTCCGAACCCTCAACAGCGCACCCCAGAGTTAATAATGTATGTATGTTAATAATGTATGTGTACATACATATTTATATAAATACACACATATATATATACACACATAGTAGACAATAGAGGTTTTACCCACGCTTTTGTCTCTGCTGATAAGAGCTGTGGTCACAAGGTCTCTGGTGCCTGTCGCGGTGGTAATCCTCAAACCCAGTGGTAGACACCAGAAGTATGAGATGCCATCAAGCTTCAGAAAGGAGTCCTACTAAGACTGGCTGACTGCCTTGTGGGACTCCTGAGGCAGCTGAAGTCCAAGCGAGCTGCAATTATGAAAGAAAAACTCTGAATTTACCGGTTGATTTTTGTTCCAATTCTGGTTTATGGTTTCAAGCAGCCAAGTTAAGTTTTCTCTTTTGGGTGGTTGTGCGCTTCCTTAGAGATAGGGTAAGAAGAAACGTCACCGGGGAGAGCACGAAGTAGAACTGCTTCTCCGCAGTAGAACTGCTTCTCCGCCACATCCAGAGAAGCCAGTTGGGGTGGCACAATGATCTGGTCCCGAAGCCTCCTGGACGCCTCCCTAAAAGAGGTGTTCCGAGCATGCAGAGGCCCCAGGAAATAACCTTCCTGTGATGCCATCATGCAAAGCCAAACAGCTGTGATTCAATCATCTGAGGCCAAACAGGGGAGATGCACCTCAGAGAGACTGCTTCTCTAGACTGACCTGAGAACCCCTCGGGGTCCCCCCCAGAGGAACTGAAGAAGATGGCAAAGAGAGAGGGAAGTCTGGGCATTTTTTAGACTGCTGCCCCACAACCTCAACCTGGATAAGATTATGGTTGGATAGTTTATTGTTAATTTTTTTTTTGTTCAAAGTTTTAGTTTTGTTCCTGATCTTTTTTGTGGTTTTGTTTTAATTTCTTTTTTTTTAGTGTTGTTTGTTTTGTGTCTTTTGTTTTGGTGTTCTGAGCCGCTCTTAGTCTGACTCATCACTTAGGACCTGTCTGCCATGGGAGACCGTAACAGGGGCATTAGCCCCAGAGAGCTCAGCTCCAAGTATCACATGAGCACCCAAGCCTCTCCACCACGACAAGGTTCACGGAGAGGTTTTTTTTTTAAAATATCATTTTTTTTGTTTTTTTATGTGTGTGTGCTTTGTTTTTTGTCTCGCTGTATGTAGTCTTTCTTGTTTGCTGTTTTTCATTTTTTTGGCAGACTTTTGAAAGACAACAACAGACTCCTAAACATCAATTTCAAAATCCTTAACCGATTGTTAGGGAGAAGTAACAGAGAAAACCCATGAAATGCAGGCCCACAGTTTGAATCTGTTTGATGTGTCTTTAATTCAAAAATACTTCTACACTGAAAAGACAACTTGAATTTGCCGTAGCCTATAAACTAAAATTAATTGATAGATGTTGTTGATCATTTTAGCCAATTAAAAAAATCATGCACGTTAAAAGGACCGTCAAGAGAAAAAGTTGTCCATACTTCTTTTTTTTTGAGACATTCCTGGATGGCAGTGCGGATTTTGTTTAAAAAGACTTGATGTCCTTCCAAGGTTAAAGTTATCCCATCAAGTCTATACATGTTCTCCTCTTCAGGGGACAGATCTTGATGCTTGAGCACTACGGGAAACAAGTCATTACACCCCTTCATAATATCATAAAATAATGTCCAGCATTTTGTCTCAAATTTCCAGCTTTTCCTTGGAAGAATGAGGGACAAAGGCCGTAAGAAATGGATGTCGCAGGACCTGATCAAGATTGATCCTTTTTGCAGGATCCAATGTTAACATTCCCTTGATCAGGTCAAGAAAATGTTCTACACTAGTCTGTTCTGTCTCAGAAGAAGTTCCGACTTCTGTTGGAAGTTTCTGAAGTCATCAGGCAAAACAAACTTGACGACTTTGGGGATCTTTCTTCCACACTCTCTCGGTGTCTTCAAAAGCCACGGGGTTTTACGAGTTTTGGCATAAAACTGTTTGGTTTTGGATCCATCATTTAAGAGATGATCTGGAAAGTGACCGTGAGTTTGGGTTATGTTCCAGATCATCTCATAATCACTATAGGCGGTGTAGAAGGGAAATCCCAGAAACAATTCAGCTGCAATGCAGTCAAGGGACCAAATATTGGATGTTTCAGTGGTCATTGAACCCAAAAGTGTCTCTGGGGCCATGTACCACCTGAAATGTCTACATGAATCGAGACAAAAAGTTCCCGACTCTGCTGAAATTTGTGGAAATTATCTGTTCCTCCCTGTTTCTTCGAACAAGCAGCCTAATCCTCTCAGGCATCAGAATTCCACAAGCGATCGTGGAATTCCTAAACTGGAATTCTTTGCTCAACCTGCTCCAGAGAATGTGAGCATTAAAGTTTAGGAGTTACTTAATGCAATGCACCAGGATGAAGTCTCGTAAGTAATAAAGGGGGAAAGAACCATTGTAAAGCTGGGAGGGCTGTTATTTTCAAAGCATGGACATGACAAAACCAAACACGAATACATACGGCAAAAAATGCGAGAAATTGGAGGACTGGTTCATTTTTCTCAAAAAGCAGGAAAACTCTGCAGACTAGAAGATTTTTTCAAGTCGTCAAACTTCAACGTGGTCATGGAGATGGTGAAAAAAGTGTCAGGCTTCAATGAAGACACAAATACTTTCAAAACTCTGTCTCTGAAGCTGGGCCACAGCTTGAAGAAGATTTCTGACATTCTTGAATGTGAGACACAAATGTCAGTCTCTTGATGAGGAATTTTTGGAGAACATCAATAGGACTCGTAGTTTGTTTGAAAAAAAAATAGGGTGTGTGCGTTTCATCCCGTGCTCTTCAGACTTTAAGTGAAGGCAAATGGAACACTCCTCATCTGCTTCCATTCACAGATGATGTAAAGCAAATGCACATCTACATCGACGAATGCAGTAAAACATCCCAAAACAACATTAAGGCTGAACCAAATAAAAAGAACTGGACAAGACTAGCCAACATCCCTTTATGCAAAGTTTTTCTCTTTAACCGCAGACGAGAAGGAGAAGTGTCAAAAATGCCTCTCAGTGCATTTACTCTAAGAGACACCTCAGGTGTTCCATCTGATCTGGCGACCGGTCTGTCAGAGTTGGAGCAAAAACTTTGTAAACATTTTCTACGCATTGAAATCAGAGGAAAAAGAAACAGAAAGGTTCCAATCTTACTTACACCTGAAATGCTGATGTCAATGGAAACATTGGTTTCTCTCCGTCACACATGTGGTATGCCAGATGAGAATCCCTATTTCTTTGCAAGGAAGGCCTGAGACAGATACGCATTTGAGAGGGTCGATAAGCGATAAGAGATGTTGCCCGGGCGTGCGGAGCAGAGCACCCTGAAACTTTGTCATCGACAAAACTGAGGAAGCAAGTTTTGAACCTTAAGGATAATGAGATGGACACACTGGCAGACTTCCTAAGACATGAAATACGAGTAGACAATACTAAAGATTACGGGAAGGAACAATGCAATTGGCCAAAGTGAGCAAAGTTTACTTACCATGGAACAAGGTAGACTCACACAGTACAAGGGGATGGACACGAATGCACACGAGGGTTTTCTTTGGCTCTCGATTCCTGATGTTTTTTGGAGCATTTGTTATATATTCTTTATATTAAATAGAAGATATTCTGCTACAGAGAGAGCTGAACTGGCAGAACTTAAAGCTGTATTGGCAGATATCCAAGCCGAACAACTGGACATCCAAGCCAAGCTAACTCCATTGCTGACTATGGAAGCTAAGCTAGCTCCATTGCTGGCTATGGAAGCCAGGCTAACACCTCTGCTGGCACTCGTGCAGGAATTCCGACAAGAAAAAGTACGAAATTAACAACAGGATAAATGGCTTGACCTCATGGATAGAAGACAGAACGACACGGATCAACAACTAAGAATGAATAACATCATTCTTACGGGATTTCAACTCAAAGCAAGAGCTAAGTCTGGAGCAGCTAACGTTAGCACGGATGCTATCGGAGCCCCTATGGCAACAGCCGAAACCGTTGAAGCCCAAGTCGGATCATTCCTCACTTCCAAAGGGATTTCCTTGGATTTGAATGAAATCGAGATCTGCCACCCGCTTCCCAGGAGAAAGGAATCAGATAAACCAGCGATCCTCATCAGGTTTGTGAATCAAAAGCACAAAATTGCTTTTATGAAGCAAAGAAAACTGCTAAAAGGTTCGGAGATTTTCATTAATGATGACTTATCGAAACATAGCGCATTGTTGGCTAAGCATGCCCGACTCTTGAAGTGGAAAAAACAGATCCAGAGCACATGGGTGCTGAATTCCAGGATCTAAGTAAAACCAATCGGTCCACCGGACCTGACCAAGGCTGTGGTCATCACCAACATGAAAGACTTTGAGAAATGTGTGGTCACGGACGTCTGAGCCTTTATTTGAAGCAAAATAAGAATCAAATATTATTTCAAGAAAATATGGCACCCGGGATTTACCACTGACTCTATGGTCATCTTTGACCTGATTTTCAGCAGTGATTTCTGCCCTGCAGACAACACAAAGTCTGCAGTCATAACAACGAGGAGAACTTTATAAACTCTGTTCTAACCTGAAGGACGGCTGTTAATCAGGAGCAGAATGCAGGAATACAGTCTTGGCTGATGGCATGAATCATATCACTTGACATAGTTCCCTGAAATGTGATTAATGTCAAAGGATCTACTAATGAAACAACCTGCACTTATTGATTTTCTACATCTGATTTAAGTAAAAGATCTTTCAGACACATGATTTATTGTTGCCTCTTTCTATACTTGATCTGAAGAAATGACTTGTCTGATGAAGATAGCCAGCATCTACTTGATATTTACTGATTATGATCTTTTTGTTTTGTTTTGTCTTTGTTTATTCTTTACTTTTTTCTTTAATTACTATTATTGCTTTTATTATCATTTTTTATTTATTCACATCATTGATTTTTTTATGATGAAACTATTCTTAAAAAGAATATATATATTTGATCATTATTCTGTATTATTATTGTTTTTGTATATGCTCCAATCAAGTTTAAAATAGTGTTCTACTTACATGCAAAGCAGTATGACTTATTGTTACTCAAGGATGTTTAATTACCTGAATACTGTCAGTACAGTATAAGTACCTGATTATTAGTTACGAACCGGTTGATATCTAATGTAAAGTAAATGGTATGGTCGAGTCGGGGTGGGATTATATAAGTTCGCTTCCTCCCACTCCCTTTCAAGCAGTCAATTTTCTGATGTCTAGTTATCCTATGTTTGACATGACTACTGTTGCAAATCTTTGTGGGTTACACATGTCTTGTATATCCTGTCTGCTTGAAATAAACAATTTCAATTCAATTTAAAATCTGACCGGCCATCCAAGCAGAGTGAGCGGGTGAGAAGGGCCCTGGTCAAGGACCTGACCAATAACCCAATGGGCATTCGTTCCTCTGTGGAAAGAGAAGATACTTCCAAAAGGAAAACCATCACTGCAGCACTACACCAATTGGGTCTGTATGTTAGAGTGGCCAGAGGGAAACCCCTTCTTACTAAAAAGCACATGGAAGCCCGTCTGGAGTTTGCCAAAAGACACCTGAATGACTCTCAGACCATGAGAAACCAAATTCTGTGGTCTGACCAGACCAAAATAGAACTTTTTGGAGTGAATGGCAGGCGTTATGCTTGGAGAAAATCAGGCACCGCTCATCACCAGGACAAAACCATCCCTACAGTGAAGCATGGTGGTGGCAGCATCATGCTGTGGGGATGTTTTTCAGCAGCAGGAACTGGAAGACCGGTCAGGATAGAGGGAAAACTGACTGCAACAATGTACAGAGACATCCTGATGAAAATCTGCTCCAGAGCGCTCCTGACCTCAGACTGGAGCTGGTTCATCTTGATGGTTCATCTTTCAGCTGGACAATGATCCAAAGCACACTGCCCAGATATGGAAGGAGTGGCTTCAGAACAACTCTGTTAATGTCCTTGAGAGACCCAGCCAGAGCCAGAGCTGAATCCAAATGAACATCTATGAGAGATCTGAAAATTGTCGTGCACCCACGCTTCCATCCAACCTGGTGGAGCTTGAACACTACTGCAAACTGTAGAAAAAGATTTTGCTAGGTCAGAGGTAACTTCTTCTGAAGCACTGATTTTAATTTAAAATTTGTCGTTTGGTCTAATGTGACTTTATGAAGTACTTGATTTAATTAATTTATTTTTATTTTTTTACCAGAAGCACTTGATTTGATTTAAAAAAAAAAGATTTTGCGAGGTCAAATGTGACTTTTTCTAGAGTACTTAATTTAATGTAAACATTTTTGCCAGGTCAAAGGTGACTTTTCAGTAGCAATAGATTTTTTTTTTTTTTTACATTTTACGAAATGTGATTTTTTTTAATCAGAAGCACTTGATTTAATTGAAGATAGAGATTTTGCTAGGTCAGAGGTGACTTCTTCTGAAGCACTGGTTTCAATTTAAAATGTGTCGTTTGGTCTAATGTGACTTTATGAAGTGCTTGATTTAATTTATTTATTTATTTATTTTTTACCAAAGGTGATTTTTTTTTCTTTTTTTATCAGAAGCACATGATTTAATTTTTAAAAAAAGTTAATTTAAAGTTTAACTGGTCATAACACCTGTTTTTCTGTTTAAACCTGAGTGTGGAACTCCTGGCCCATAAGGCAGATGTCCTGCTGGTTGATCAGATCTTTCTGCTCCACCACCACCTCCTAATCTCCTGCTTTGGTGTGTCCAGCCAGATAGAAGCAGTAATGGGTAAACAAGTAGAATTGTAAAAGGAAAAAAAAACGTTTGTTTTCACCACTTTCTGCTTGTATTTGGCTGTACACAACTAGCCCAGGTAAACATCAGGAAGTAGAAGGAAACCTGGAAAACCAGCAGGAGGTCAACGCTCCAAGACTGGAGGACAACAGTACTGCACTAATCATATGACTGCATCTTTCACAGGTCAATGGTAACATTTTTCTGCTCAACAGCACTTTATTTTATTTCATTTTTTGATGCAAAAAATACATTTCCCATGTCTTTTATTTGCTGTTCACAGTTTGCTTCTTTACAGGCATTTAGTGACAACGAAAGATGCTGTTTGGCAAATAACTTTATTGCTGAGGAAGCTATAAATGAGCACTAAACATCCATTGCATTAGTTACTGAGCTGTTAAAAAGTTAGTGTAACAAATGTATGGACAGTCCCCATGATCACACTCCTTTGCTTAAAAAAAAAAATTGCAGTTAAAACCATGTCAGAAAACCTTGTAGAAAAGCTAGATACCATCAGGACTCTTGTAGTCAGGTGACCCCACCAGATGATAAATACAAACATGTGTGTGTGTGTGTGTGTGTGTGCCAGTTTCCTGTGTAACTGCTGCGTACAAATACTAGTATTGTTTTTTTTCGTTTGTTTGTTTTTACTTCCATGTCCCTTTAGAGGCTCAATAAAGAAGTACTGTCTGAATACTGGGTATTTCGGTGCATTTTCAGGACATTTGTAATTGTTATTGCTTTTGTCAGTTTTCAGTTCATTCCAGTAACTGGGTCTTTCCAGAATTAAAGACATTTGGGCTTCAAAATTCATGAAAACTAAACCTTCACTGTCCTGAAGAAGGGATGAGATCCCTGCTGACTGTTTGATGGTGTCAAGTCCAGCATGTCATGTCATTCTCTGCTGGTTTTACTCTCCAGAACTGCAGGTCAGCAGTCCCCTCTTCCACCTGCCGTTCATGTCTCCACATCACCTGAAGAAACGTTTCCATCTGGTAAAACCTTTGTTTCCAGCCTGTCGTGACACGGTGCAGGAGAAGAAATCATGCAGAGCCAAGTTAAAGGCTCTGATGTTTGTTCATTAACGGGGACCGGAAGTGATTGAAAGACAAAGCAAAGCTTTTCACAGTAAAACAGGAAAACAGCAAAATAAATTCCATTGCTTTAAAAAAAAACGAAAGAACAAAATAACATAACAGGTAACTACAAAAATGACACTTTATTTTTTATTTTGGCGTCACGTTGTAGTTTTCTGATGACATCAGCTCTTTAAAACGACCGTGTTGAGCTGTTAGAATGTTCTCGGTTGAAAAAAGCAGGATGTAAAGATGTTTGCATTTTCGTATTCGTGTCAGTAACAAAAACGATGTCTGCTCTGATCTTTATGGACTGCTGCTGTAACGATGTAAAGATGTAGACGCTTTAATTCTCCAGAAAAGGACAGGAGGCGCTGTGACGTCCGTCTGCGGCCGACAGGGATCTCAGCTGCTCTCGGAATCCTTCGGAACCATTCGGAACCCCTCGGCCGCCTCCCCGCTCCACCGTCAGCCGTGTTTTCCTCCGAGCTGCTGCAAAGCGGAACTGGCGGCGCTGGCGTGGCGGGGATCGGTTGAAAGATTATCCCGGTGTGTGTTATGACGACGCGCGGGGACACGCACCCGCACGAAGCCGTGTTCGTTGCGCGCGGCGGGATGCAGCGGCGGGAGACTGGCCACAGAGACGCTGGGCTCTGGCCAAACCTTGCTGCATTTTAGCCGCTCTGCTTGTCCATCGATGCTCGGGGTCTGACTGCAGTGGCTGCATCGCTGATCGGCTGAACATCCGCGCGCGCGGTGCAGAATGCAGCGCGTGTGAGGACACCCCCCCTCCTGCTCATCCATCGCTGCCATGACAGGCAGAGGTCTCCTCTCGAGCACGGCGCGCTCGCTCGGACAGCAGGCGGATTGATTTGGGACGCTGCGCGCATCTGCGGATGTTATTCAGTCTGTGGAGCCTGTAAACAGCATCCGCGCGCGCGCGCGTGCACCGTGACACTCTCAGGGAACAACAGAGAAACAACATGTCTTCTCGGTCAGCTTTGCCGTCTGGAAACGACAGGAGCGCCGGGGACCACGTAAGTGCAAATGCTGCCTGTGTGTGCGCGTGCACGTCAGAGGAGAGATCTTCTCGATGTGCGGCCTCTGGCATCCTCTGCCAGTGCCCGTGCGAGAGGAGGAGGTGCACGCACGGAGCTGTTTCTGGATCAGACGTTTAGGTGGATCGGGCCCTCGGAGGGGGGTGGTGTGGGGGGCAGCAACCTTGGGTGTGCGTAGGACGGCAGGGGCCCGCCGCATGCCGCACATCGAATGTGCGCAGAGAGCCCGAAGAAGCGGCGTCCCCTCCAGCTTCAACGCCGTTACCTTCCCTGCGGCTCTGTGCGTGCCTGCGTGCGTGTATGTGCGTGAACGCATTACTTTGGATTTAGAAGGGTGGGACTAGAGCGCAAGATGCTAAAAGAAAGGTGAGACCGAGGGCTGTTGTTCCGGGGGGGGGGTGTTTCTGCGTGATAACGGTGCGGTGAGCCAGGGACGGTCCACGCAAACCCGCAGCGCGGGCAGCACAGGCGGCCTGCAGGCACAGCTCCTGCGTTCGCCGCTCCTCCTTCCATCACTGCTGGTATTTCATTAGAGAACAATCGTGTCAAGACTGTGCGGGCGTGTGCGTGACCCCGCACGAAACAGCTGTTCTGAACAATACTCACAGTCTTGACTACAATTATTGCTAGAATTATATGCGTGATTTCCATTCTTGTATTTTGGATTTTTATATTCACAATATTTACTCTTCACATCAGTGTTTCTTTCAGGAGGTTTCTCCACTGTGGTCATTAGAAAGTTGTGTGTGTGCACGCGCGCGCACTCATTTATGTCCCTTTTTAGGACCATTACTGGTGATATCACTGAGCTTGTGGAACCCGGATGTTTTGTTAGGAGTTGACCAGTTCTAAACAGGCTCAGTAAAGTTTCAGGCTCCTGGTTAGGTTTGGGGTAAAGGTGAGTGGAGGTCAAGTTAGGAATCAACTGCTTTACAGAATTAACAGACATTAACAGAATGTCTCATCATTGTGATCCAGACTGTGATCCACCTTAAGTGTGAAGATATGATGATCCAGAATGTGCTGTGCTTAGATTAGGCTAAATGTCAGTTCTGTGGAGGACATTCCATAACTATATGACATTTAAACTTTAATAAATCTAAAAAAACAGGTTATTTTTCCAGGAGGTTCACTCTGGAGATCCAAAATGAAATGGATGTGAATTACAGAAACCTTTCCACAAGGATGCAGGTGAGTCTGGACGTCATAACAGATTAGTCTTGATTCTGCTGAAGGGCAACAGGCACATTGACCACTTCTCCGCCCAACTTAGCATTCTGAAAATGGCGATCAAAGAACCCACGCTCCTACCTCTGTGCCAGTTCTCTCTCTAGAGTCTGTGTTTTGAGCTGTATTGGAAATCCAAATGACCAATTTCAGTGGACTCCACACACAAACTTTTCATTCATAGGAATGAATCAGTGTATACTGAAATCAGGAAATACACATGTTTGTTCTTTTATTTAAAGCTGGACTTTGTAGCATTAGAGTTATGGGAAATTGCTCACTTCTGCAACCAGCGCCCAGTGGTCTATTGAGAAACTGCAACATTTGGTACTTGGATTTGCAAATGGCTTCGGGAACCAAAGATGGGAGCTTGTTTTAGTGAAGCTGGAAAGGAGTCGCCATGCTGGCGGGTGGAAGTGTGATGCCCCCGAGCGTGGGACCGGCCAGAGACCACTGAGCCAGCATCTGCTGCATTTGTTTACACTTTCCCCTTCCACCCATGTTGGTGCCAGGAACCTTTTTCTGCTGTCCTCCTGCAGGAGCCACGTTTCTGTCATGTTTTGGTGAGCAGCGCTCTCACAAACGGCCCTCTGTGGCACACATCCTCTGCTCCCCCCTCTGTGTCCTGATTTATAACATGACAGCATGTTGCTTCAGACGGTCGGACATGACACTGCCTGGACTGCGTGCACAGCACTTCTTCAACCCGCATTCCATATCAGTACTGAAGTACAATAACCATAAGGACACACCAAAAAAGAAAAATGATGGATGCCTTCTGCAAATGGAAGATTTTTCCTGAAAACATTCAGGACATCAGCAATTCCTACATTTAAAATTTACATCCAGAATTTAAAAGAAATCTGGATTATTATTTTTTTTTATTATGAAAAGACTGTTAAATGACGTGAATCTATATCAAATTTTCCACAGGAGATAAAATACGTGCCTTTTACTCCACTACCTGAGCTCATTTCAAATGTGATGATGCTGTAAGTGTCAGAAAATGTGACATGTTTACCATGGTGCAGGATTTGCTCTCATTTTCTAAACAGTTTGAAGAGGTTTAAGCATAAGAGTTTCTGGAAACTTTTTCTTCATGTTTGGTCCCATTCTGGTATATTATAGTGTTCATTCTTCGTTTTTACAGAGTTTGTGGTGATCTGTGACACACGTTTCCTGTAATGATGCTCCCCATGTTCTCTACTGACAGTTTTAATGTGATGTCACAGTCTGAATGAAGATGCAACAGTTCTATGCCAGCGTGTGAATGCTAAATTTTGCTGCTTACAAAAATTCATTTCAGATTCCAGATACCATTTAGTTAAGTTTTCGACTCAATCAAGCTGATGACTGATGTGCGGTTGACTTGTTCCTGGCACACACCTGAGACTTCTCCAGTTTCTCAAAAACTTTGACAATCCTCAAGTTAATAGAAAGTTAGAATATATAAGTAGAATATGAGGTTTTTTAGAAATTCTTTGCTGTTTAATATAATATTGTTTTTGAGAATACTCCACAATGTTTTTCAGCACTCTTTCATAAAATTTAGCGCCTAGAGCAATCTTTATTTCAGAGAGACATATTTTCTATGTCTGACTTTTTGGCTGTTCATTTGTTATGTCATGTGTGTTTTATTGTTAACAAATATGACATTGTGTAGTTAAATTTTTTTTTCTATGCCTTTTAAAAATGTCCCAACGTCACCACAATTCAAGTTGTATTGTTAATGTGTGGAATTGACAATGAAAGAAGGACTCATGAAATGTCATGTTTTTATTTGCATCACAGCTGCTTCCCCCTTTCTTAAGGGGGTACTGAACACATGTATGAAGAAAAATTGAGTGGTAAAAAGAATGTGTCAACTATAACAGTGGGAATGCCACCCCCACAAGGGGAAGTGAAGCTACTCTGACCCTGATTTAGCTTTGTGGACTTTTAGCTGAGCTTTGGTTCTGTCTGTCGGTCTGAAACAATAAACCTGCTGGACGTGGAACCAGCCGGCCTGTTTGTGACAGAATACTTCGACGTACATGGGTCCAGTAGCAGGAGTACCAAACCTGTTAAATCTGGCTACATATGTCACCACGCTACAGGAACAAAGTCATAACGCATAACGACATAATGCACCTACAAGTTAACCCGCTAGATGACACACCTATCCTGCCTACAGCTCTTACATCGGAGCTGAGGTTGGTGCTCCTGAAGAAGTTTAATGGAGATCCTGTGCAATGCAACGACTTCCTCATGCAATGCGACCTGTTTCTGCATCAGCAACAGCACCTCTACCCGACTGAGTAAATGAAAGTGACTTTGACGTAGTCCCTCTTGACAGGAAAGGCACGAGAGTAGCTGGCTGCGCTCTGGACAGGAGGAGCACTGCCCTTCCATTCTTATGCAGCGTTCACGCAGATGCTACGCAATGTGTTTAACCACCCAGCAGATGGCAAAGACTCCCGTGAGCAGCTACAGCACATGGGATCAAGCAGGGGCAGTAGACTGCAGCCGCCTATTTACTCTGGTTTTGGAACCTGGCAGCGAGCATCGACTGATCTTCCAGCACGCTGACAATCGGGACGGGCTCACAGCAGAGGTGCAGTGGGAGCTGGCGTGCCGTGCTGAGGGCTCAATTCTGGATCAGCTCATTACTCTCACCATCTAGCTCGATAACCTGTTGAGAACCCAGCGACCAAAAAACCGAGCCACAGAGATCGCCACACCCATCACATCTCTTTCCTCTGGGATCTCCGATTCCGACCACGAGCCCCAACTCGGCTCCACTCAGCTTATCCCAGAGGAGATGGTAAGGGTGCATTTTCAAGAGAACCTCTGTCTTTACTGTGGTCAGCCGGACCACATCTGCAACACTTGTCCAGATCGACCTCCACACCGCTCTAGGGAGCTGGTGAGGGAACCCATGATCACCTTTGCACTGCCAGTGACTTTGCTTTTTGACAGCCGAGCAGTGGAAACACTGGCCATGATTGACTCTGGGGCAGCAAGGAACTTTATAGACTTGGTTTTTGTCCGTACTCGCCATGTACCTTCGCTTGCCTGCAAAGCACGGGTGGCAATGTCTGCCCCGGGGGGCAGGCCGGATTCAGTTCCTGACTCAGAACATTAGACTCATCGCACCAGCTCGATACCACAAAGCCCTTTTTTTTCTTCTCTATCAAGGCCCCCTCTGCTGGTCCATCATCCTCAGTCTGCCTTGGTTGGAGAGGCATGATCCCAGCATTGTCTGGTCAGAGCGCAGACTGTTTTTTTCAATCATGCACTGCCAGCATCATTGCTTGAGGACCACGGAAAGCCCCAAAGACCATGCACCGTCTCGGCCGATGGTGGCCACCACCCTCGCTGAGTGCAGTGCGACAGGGGAGGTGGAGGGGGTGCCGGATCAATTTGAGGACCCGCGGGAGGTCTTTAAGAAACAGCATGCTACAAAACTCCCTCCTCACCAATCATATGACTGTGCCATCGACCTCCTGCCTGAAGCTATGCCTGCAAGAGGGCAGGTGTTCCTGCTACCCCAACGTGAGTTGGACGCCATCCAGGAATACATCGAAGATGAGTTGGCAAGGGCTTCATCTGACCATCTGCATATCCAGCTTCAGCAGGTTTCTTCTTTGTTAAGAAGAAAGATGGCCGTCTGAGACAGTGTACTGACAACCGCAGCTTGAACGATGTGACTGTGAATTACTGGTTCCTCTTCCCCTGGTTTCTGTAGCTCTGCTCAGCACATTTCTTCACAAAGCTAGGCTTGAGAAGTGCCTAAAACCTCACCCGCATATGAGCAGGGAATGAACGGAAGTCCAACTTTTTGACCACCTCTGGACATTATGAGTATCTGGTCATGCCCTTTGATCTCCTCAATGCCCCCTCAGTCTTCCAGGTATTCGTGAATGACGTCTTCTGAGATCTGCTGCAGTGGTGTGTCATCATCTACATAGATGACATCCTGGTCTTTTCCGACACCTTAAGGAATGTCTCCTACGTCCAGCAGTTGCTGAAAAGACTGATCTCTCGCGGACTGTATGCTAAGGGAGAGAAATGTGAGTTCCGCAAAACATCAATTTCTTCCCTAGGTTACATGATCAGGACTGAAGGATTGGCAACTGGCCAGGGCAAGGTGGAGGCAGTGCTGCAGTGGTCTTAACCACAGCGAAGGAGCTGCAGCGGTTCCTCAGCTTTGCCAACTTTTATCAGCAGTTCATCCGGGGCTTCAGCTCTGCGGCGGCTCCTCTCATCTCCCTACTGAAAGGATCTCCTAAATGTCTCCTGTGGACTACGAAGGCTTCCATGGCGTTCCAGTCCCTGAAGCAGTGCTTCTCACAGGCGCCCATCCTCCACCACCCAGATCCATCCATGCAGTTCATCTCAACTTCACGGTCAGCCCACCAAGATCGTGCGCATACCACTCACTGAAGCTAAACAACACAGATAAACTACAACCTGGTAGACAGGGAGCTCCTAGCCATGAAGGAGGCATTCTCTGAGTGGAGGCACTGGTTGGAGGGGGTAGCTCAACTATTCCTGGTTCTTACAGACCACAAGAACCTGGAGTACAAAAGCTTTGCCAAACGACTGAATCCCCATCCGGCACAATGGTCTGTTTTTTTTCGGTTCCAGTTTCAGATCACAAATCAGCTGGGCTCCAAGAATGGGAAGGTTGACTTGCTGTCTCGCCTCCACGAAACCCCTGCAGAAGAACTGGTCGCTCCAGAGTCCATTGTGGTCCATCGACGACTTCATCGTCATTCACCTCCCTTAGTGGTTAATGGCAAGGTGGCCTGTCTTGTCAGGGAGATCCTGGATTCCCAGCAAACACGTGGGTCGGCTTCAATATCTGGTGGATTGGTAGGGGTATGGCCCAGAGGAACACTTCTGGGTCGCCGCTGATGATATCCATGATCCTCCCTGATCAGCAACTTCAATTGATGCCACCTGGACAGGCCGGCATCCTGGCCCCCGACATTGGAGGGCCCCATCCCTGGCTCGCTGGTGGGTGGGTGGTTGGGGGAGTTTTGAACATAGACTGTATATATTACTGGACATAACAAGGTGTTGACGTCACCCATAGCAAATGCCTTAACTCCGGCCCTTGTGAAATCAGGCCAGAGTCTTCTCTGTCACTTCCTGACACTCTGCCGCCATATTGCAACCCATCGACAGTGATTCGTCCAAGTCAGTCTGACTCATGTTTTTAGAGGAACTTCTGTCGCCAATCACGAATGAGCTTGTTCTGGCTTGTTCTAACTCCGCACCCATCCTATTTGCCGATATGTGGACTTTTAGCTGAGCTTTGCTCTTGTCTGAATCAATAAACCAGCTGTACTTGAACCAGCCTGCCTGTTTGGGACCTCACCAAGCAGCGCTCCAAATCCACCATGTGCAGTGCCAAGTTCTTAAATCCATTCTGTTCAGATTCACGTCATGATTTGACTTGAGGAATTATTTTAGCTTATTTTATCAAATCTTTTTTAAGTATTGAAGATGTTTAACATGTAATTCCAAACCTTGTCAAGATTTCAATAAAGGGGTTCAAAAATAAATGTAGGTGAAGTTTTTCTGAATAAAATGTTTTATTCCTATGATACAGGTATTAGAAAAGCTGTTTTGCCTTAAAAAACAATCATTTTATGAATAGATCTGCATCTTAAGATTCCATTTCAGGGATTCTGACCTCAGAAAGAATGCTACAGGCTCCTGAAAAGGCTGACCACCTTCTCCGTTTTTTTCTTTCAGCATCTATCGCTGGGGGCCAGTCGCTCGGACAAGGCTACCAGTCAGTCCAGCCGCTCTTTGGGGGCCCGATGTAGGAACTCCATCGCCTCCTGTTCCGATGAGCAGCCGCACATTGGGAACTACCGTCTGCTAAAGACCATAGGCAAAGGAAACTTTGCCAAGGTCAAGCTGGCCCGTCACATCCTGACAGGCAGAGAGGTGAGGCGGGAACCGTCTGCCCTGCAGGTGCTGGGTGACAACTGTGGCTGCAGCCATGAATATTTGCAGCCATGAGAATATTTTGATTTTATAACAATGGGATGGGACGCAGAATTAGGTTTTTGTTTTTTTTTTTTCAAATCTGAAACAGTAACTGTGAATGATGTGTAATCTAATAGGATCAGCTTAATGTTTTGGTTTTTGTGCAGCATTCTAATTCATTTCAGTTGTTTATAAAGGAACTGGGTGAGAATTAGGGTGAGTGGAAGTGTTTCTACTTATCGTTTCCCACGATAATCCAGAAGAAAGTTTCAATCTGAATAAACCCAAGAGGACCCTTGTCCGGGACCAGTAACCGCTCTCTGACCCATTTTTTTGAGAAGGTTCGTTTCCAATCGGACTGAGCTCTGGCTCTGAGGTTCCTTAGTCTGAACAGGCTCAGTGTTCGAGCGAAACAACTGAACCAAAATGGCCACCGTAGCTGGGTATTAAGGGATGTAATTGAGATTAATAGATCCTGACAAGGATTGCAAAGGGCAGGTCTTCCATTATTTTTTCTCTTGTTGCTTCGCGTAATTCCTGGACAATGAATCAGGTGGTTTTGTTCACAGGCTTTATTTCGAGATAGAATTGTCCAGTAGACGTCAGTCTGAATATAACCAACAAACTTTTCCAGTCTAAATAGAATTCAGAATAGTCAAATGAAAAGTTTTTATTACAAAATGAAACTAAAACATGAAACCGCTGTATTCTTGTAGTATACTACATATATTTTTCTACCTTCCTTGAAGGCCCAAGGCGCTTTACAGTCACAGTCCCATTCACACATTCACACACTGATTGTGGCTCATCTACCAAACACTGGCGCCATCCTTCCACCAGAGGCAATGTGAGGTTCAGTGTCTTGCCCAAAGACACTTCGACACATGGGTGGGCAAGGCGGGAATCATACCTTCTATCTTCTGATCAGAGGTCAACCGCCATACCTCTGCACCACAGCAAAGTACTATTCATTTTTGTCCTGGCTTTTTTCAGAATCTCCTAAAAAACATTGTTTTTGTTCTCAGTTATGTATCATTTTGTCCCATGTTTTGTGTTTTTCCTTAAATTAAAAATTGTAGCTTTCCTCAACCTAGTGACTTCCTGCTCACAGGAAGACCCAAATTTGATCCATTGAAGATCCATCTTTGAAGTAAACTGGTGGAATCTTGGTAAATAACTCAAGGTGAATTACAATTTTAGAATAAGGTGCCTAAAATTGGAGTTCGTAGAACAGTTTCCCTTTGTTAAAAATTGTATGGGTTTGGAGACACGTGCCTCTGAATTTGTGGCGTGTTCCCCCGTAGCCCTCACCTGTTCACCTCTTGATGTGTTTTCTGCTCAGGTGGCGATAAAAATCATCGACAAGACTCAGCTGAACCCGACCAGCCTGCAGAAGGTGGGTTTTCCCACAATCACACCAGAGAGGGCACCTTTGGCCTTTTTGGTTGAAGTGAACCAAACAGAGGAATGTGGGGGGCTGGAGTCTGTTCTTGGCTCAGAGGGGGCAGTATCGGGGAAGCAGCTGATGTGGCTGATGGGACGTGATGCTGTTTGGCAGGTGCTGGGGACTGCAATGGGAGCGAGAGGAGACCTCTGCTCCAAATATCATCTCTGGTTTGTCTCTTGGCTAATCACTGCCCTGGGAGGGGGTGGTGACTCAAGCTGGATAACTGCTGCTGCCGCCCCCCACCCGCTCTGCTCCTGCTTCCTGTTCTTAATTTGTGTTCCTCAGAAAAAGGACAGAGCAGAAGAGCAGCGTTGGTGGCTGAAAGCTGAGGAGGAAAGGTGCAGCTCTTTCTTTGTTTGTTCAGAGACTCTGAGCCCCCACTGTAGTCTGAGAAGCAGCCACCCCCACCCCCCCACACTGACCCATGCGTTCAGGTACAGAGAAGTGAGCTGAAAGACGAAGAACAAAAACATCTTGCAGAGCTTCTACGTGTCTGTACAGGCCTGAGTGTCACCAGGACTCAGCCCCCCCGCCCTGTCTCTATTTGCCTTCCCCACCCAGTGTGAGATCTTATGGGGAAGGGGTGGGGGCCAGGAGGATCAGATGAGGGATGAAGACTGGAGCTTGGTGCGTGTGTGGAGGGAGATGTTGTTTGGCAGCATCACGTCTGTGCGCCTCCTGCTCTGGAAACACTGTTATTAGTCACAGCAGAAACGTTCAAGTAGATCCAGTCAGAGGAAACAGACCAGTTTTTACGCTTTTTTTAGAACTAATCTGTTCCTCTGTGTGCAGCAGCGTTGACCTTACATTGTCACTGTGTTATCAGGGCTTTAGTACACTAACTCCAGCTCTCATTGTTCTTCTTTGGCCTCCTGTAATCCAGATTCTTTAGCTCATCATGTTTTATCATGACAGAAAAGGGATTTTCTTTATTTACTGGCTTTCAGATATTCAGTAACTAAATTTTGCATTTTAATCCTCCTGATTGGACCGGCTGTGACATTCAGGACAGCGTTGGGGAGGAGGGGGGGCTGGCTGCTGACCATGAGGGAGGCTCCACTGCTGGCCAGCTGTAACAGCAGACAAAAGCGTCTCTTAAAGCAGAATGTGGATGGTAGTGCATGGAGAGGGGAGAAGGAAAAAACAGCATTACACCATGCAGGGTTTTTGGGGGGGGGTGATAATGACAGTGAGAGAAAAATCACATATCACATTTGTAATGCAAACAGGAAGTTGAGTTTATGAGAAGCTTGCAGACAAAAGTTATCCTGCCTTCTTTTTATTTGCTATTTTGAAGATGGGATTCGTCCAAATGGAGAAATACAGAAATCCATTTCAAACCATCTGTTAGGCTTGATCTGCAGCCAGGAGGAGCTGCCACAGAGCGTGTGCGGTCCGTTCTGTCGAGCAGTCGCTCTTCCCCAGCAGTCATTTTTGATGGCGGGGGGGTTAAATGTGTTTCCAGGGGATTTTGCGTAGTTTGGACAGACCTGATCCCACAGTCTGCCTGAAGTGAGGGAGGAATTAACATTAGGGTCTGAGTGATGGGAAGTCTTAGCACTACGTTTCCCAAGATTCCCTCCAGCACAGCTGGAAATGCTGGGAAACAGCCTGGTCTTAATACCTGGGTTGCTATGGCAACAGTGACGTCAGGCACTGCTAGAGGAAAGAACTGCTGGAGGAACTAAGCGAAGGAGGAGAGAAGGGAGGAAGAAGCGTTGGTGATGGAGAGGGTGGGGGGTGTTCACAGAGCTCATCTCAACACAGATTCCTGCTGGAGAGCCGATGGTTTTCAACCAACGCCATTTGTTGATGGAGAGAATCGGCCCTGGGGTGTGGGGGTCCTGGCTAAAATTAAACCCTCTGTCCCCCCCACAAACACACCCCCCTCTCAGAAATGTGCTCAGAATCATCCTATCTTTGAAGTTTCTTGGATTAGTTTTTCTTTAAATTTAGTTTATTGCAATTTGGTGAAAGAGATGCTGTAAAGATTGCAGCTGCACATGTGAGTGAGCTGGTGTGTGTGTGCCTGTAACTGTCAGGCTAGAGTCTACTGGGATTTTCACCGTCATCATGTCATCAGGTCAGCGGTGGGAGTTTGCTGCGCATGCAGTGAAAACTTTGTCCTTTTTTTAAAAATTCTTTTATTTTTGATCAAATGAACACTGGCATGTCCAGGACGGTTTTCTGAGACAGTCATGACAGGTCAGTGACCAAATGTGGGTGTCCACTGCTTCAAGAATGAAATGTGTATCACAACTTGCTTTAACTGATCATCTGTGGAATCAAACGCTAAATGAAAATTAAAGCCACGAGCGCCGTTGAATGGACTTCAGGCTCTCCCCGTCTGGACAGGAGGCATTTCAAACCAACACTTTTGCAAGCTCGTCATGCTAATGCTATGCAGAATTTACCAACTTTCAAACCATTTTTTCCCAAGTAGTTTCCCAATGATCCTCAAGGGGTTAGGAGATGATAGATCGAAATCCCAAGTCGGAGATTAAACTTGTAGCTGGTCATAAAGATCGTTTTATTTGAAAAATCAAGGATGGCGGCCTCTCACCGAGGCCAAAGGTCATAAAAAGCTTGGTTGAGGTCAACTAACCTGGTGGTATGTGTGTGAAATTTTGTGAAGATTGCTCAAACAAAAGTTTATTTTCCTATATCGTCCCAAAATGTAATAAGCACCAAATTTCACAAAATGGCTGTCAAGTGGTAGGGCTTGTGGTCATCCCATGAGAAATTCAAAACTTCCTTATATTATCCCTGACTGGATCCCCGTTTAATTTTGTTGATGGGCTTTCAGATATGTTTTTTGATGCCCATGAGAGGTTTTGGCCCCAGTCTTTGTGACGGTTTCTCCCACTCTGATGTCATCTTTTTTTTATATGGGGGCGGGGGGTTTGTTCACAGTGCCCCCTCGGGTACTAGGTTTTTGCAAGTTTAGGTGAGTTTTGGAGTATGTGGCGGGGCAAAATGTTTGCTGAAAGGTACTTCTGTCTGTGAAGAGTACAACATCACACTTGGTGTTTCAGAAACAGCATAGCAGCTTCAAAGGGGGGGCTGACAGTACTTAGGGTCCATGGTAATGAGCAATGAGGACGGGTTCCAAAGACAACACTCACACAGAAGAAGTCAGCAGATGTCCTCAGAGTTCATGGGTTTTTCCTCCTGTCACTCTTTCCTTCTTCCTGCAGCTTTTTCGGGAAGTGCGGATAATGAAAGGCTTGAATCACCCAAACATAGGTAAACATATCTTTGTGTGTGTGTGTGTGTGTGTGTTTGTGTGTTAAGTCTTTGTGTGTGTGTGTGCATGGATGCTTGTGTGTTTTTACAGGTTTGTCTGTGGGTATGTCTGTGCAGGCAAGTGTGTGATTACGTGTGTGCATGTATGTGTGTGCACGCATGAATGCGTGTGTCCATGCATGCTTTTTTGTGTGCGTTTAAGCATTTGTGTATCAGAATGTGGGCATCCATATGTGTGTAAACGCAGATATATTTATGTGCATGTGCATGCATTCAAGCATTTTTGTATTAGTGTAACATGCATACGTGCATGCAGTCATTTGTACATCATGCGTGTATGTGCATGTGCGTGTGTAGCAGATGGAAGTGTAATGTGTGCACTAAGCTGCACACATTCATCGACTGAGCTGCAGGCTCTTTTGGAGGTCAGGAGGTTGGATTTTCCTGAGCTGAAATGTCACACGAATTAAACCCCCTCCTGCAGCTTCAGTCAGGTGCACTGAGACAGACGTGTGTGTTCATTTCTGCTCACATAAATCTGAAGTGTATATTTAAGCTGAGTCCATTTGTCTTTGTGCTACAGTGAAGCTGTTTGAGGTGATCGAGACGGATAAGACCCTTTACTTAGTTATGGAGTACGCCAGTGGAGGTAAGTATCATGATCAGAACTGCCCTGAGAGTGGGCAGAGACTTACAGAGTCTGAGGAAGCAGATATTAAAAGCAAAAAGACAGACTGTGTCTGTGTTTACGCCATCTTTGGAGTCGTGCAGGACTTTCCGTATGTCCAGTGTGTTGAAGTCCATCCCAGCTCCGTCTGCCAGCCTGCATGTGAACAAATCTAAAGCTTTCTACAACAACGCACTAGTGTAGAGAAGCTTGAGATTTACTGACGTGTACAACAAAAGTCAAACCTGCCCCATGTTCCTGGTGGTGGACTGGGTTTACTTCGCATCCACAGACATTTTTAGAAAATATTCTTTCCCAAACTGCACATGTGACTAATGTTGGAGGCCCACAGATTCTTGAACTGTGGCTGAGAGCAGATTCAAGTCTTTGCAGTCATACAAAAGCTGCAGCTAACAGTTGTGAGGTTGAGTTTTATCCTTCCATCCTCTTCCACAGTTCTGCTCAGTCTTCCTTTGAAAGTTTTGAGCCTGAAATGAACCTGGTTGTGGTTTTATGAGCGCTGTAGCAGAGCGTACACAGATGGAGGATGTGTGTCACAACAGAAGGCTGACTGACATGCTCGCTTGCAGGTGAAGTGTTTGACTACCTCGTGTCTCATGGGAGGATGAAGGAGGTGGAGGCCCGGGCCAAGTTCCGGCAGGTACAGAAGCACCCCCCCACCCCTACATTTGCCATTTTGAATGCCCTGATCCTGACTTCTCCCTGTCTGCTGGCCTCACAGATCGTCTCAGCTGTGCACTACTGCCACATGAAGAACATCGTCCACAGAGACCTGAAGGTGACAAAGAGCAACGGCTGCTTCATAACAATCATTATTATTAACAATCAGGTTCTTCATCTCAGCAATGAAGATCCGTTCTTATCAAACCTTGCTCTTTTTCCATTCCTCTCAAAACTTGGTTCAGGCGGAGAACCTTCTGCTGGATGCCGATGCCAACATCAAGATTGCTGACTTTGGCTTCAGCAACGAGTTCACTCTGGGGAACAAGCTGGACACGTTCTGTGGCTCCCCCCCCTACGCAGCTCCTGAGCTTTTCCAGGGAAAGAAGTACGACGGGCCGGAGGTGGATGTGTGGAGTCTGGGGGTCATCCTGTACACACTGGTCAGCGGCTCCCTCCCCTTTGATGGGCAGAACCTGAAGGTGGGTCGTTGGGTGGACAGAAGGATCATGGGAGGTTTTCTGTGAGTGGAGAGCTTAACCTGGAATCTAAATGACAAACGGATGGAAGGTTTAGGCGCGCTCTGTCTCTCAGCACGAACATGCACAGGGGGAGGCAACTTTGAGCTGCATGACTGACAGGTTTCGGTGTCTAAAACATTATCAGGAACTGCGGTGACAATGAAACTAAACATCACAAAAGATTTCTGGCGTTTGTGCACATTGTGCACGTCCAAAGCAAACACAGCACCACACTGGCAGGACTACGTACTCTGGTGATCCCATCATTCTCCTCTTGTCCACCTCCATCTTTCTTTTAAAAGTGAAGTGTCAGCAGATCTAGTCCTGAGCTTTTCTCTGAGAAAGAGGATCTCCCTGCTGAAATCTGCTTTCGTGAACCAGGTTTATCTAACCTCTACCCTGGTGGAGACATCCAGGTTCGGGAGCATTCACACTGGCAGGTTTGATCCCATCAGTCTGTTTCCTCAAATAGCTGAATTTGTTCAGTGGGTGTGAAAGCTCACCTGGTTCACTTCTCCAAGAGGAAGGAATTGACCTCTGCACAAAAATAGTTAATGGGCTAAAAATGAAAAGAGAAGGAGTCATGAAGAAGCTGGGACATTTCTGCTGGTTAAACATGCTGGAGCTGCAGGTGCTTTTGGATTGAAGACTGACTCAACAGTTTTTTCTTTGTCTTTTTGTTGGGCATTACTTCTGAGAATCAGGAGTTGTTGGAACAATGCCGTTTCTTGGGTCCATTTCAGTCTTTGCCTCTCCTGAGAGCAAAAAAAGTGTAAACTCAGAACGACTGACATGAAGAACCTTAATTATAGAGAGCTGTTGATCAGTAAAGACATGTCTGGATGAGGGGAAGACTTTTTCCTTCACGTCACATTTGGGGCCAACAGGAGCTGAGGGAGCGCGTGCTGAGGGGGAAGTACCGCGTCCCCTTCTACATGTCCACCGACTGTGAGGGCATCCTTCGACGGTTCCTGGTGCTGAATCCTGCAAAGCGCTGCACACTTGAGGTGAGCAGCCGCGCATGTGCATTAAAGAAAAGCATCTGCGCTTTCCCTCTGATGCTCCAGCTAAGAAGCTTCTCTGTCTCTGCAGCAAGTCATGAAGGATAAGTGGATCAATACAGGGTATGAAGGGGATGATCTGAAGCCCCATATAGAACCAGTGGAGGACTACAGCGATCCAGCTCGCATAGGTAAGTCAGAGCTCTGAGGGAACAAAATGGTTCTCAGCACGTCTTCTTATCTGTTTCCTTGGTTCTGTGTTTCCCTCAGAGGTGATGGTTGGAATGGGCTTCACTCCAGAGGAGATCAAGGACTCCCTGCTCAATCAGAAATACAACGAGGTCACCGCCACCTACTTACTGCTGGGTCGAAAAGGAGATGTAAGTCTAATCAATCTGTTTGCGTTAAATTCATGGTTCTACGTGGACTCACTCTAGAATCATCTATGAATCCAGAATACTGTTTGGACCGACGTCCACATTTTCCTTTTTTGCAAATTAAACATCTGAAAAGACACTGCAACTTCACTTCCAAAAAACGTGCCTCTGTGGAAATTTAGACTAAAAAAGAATTCAGTGATTTCCAGAAATCCCAGCATTCTTTGCAGTTGAGCAGAGACTGTCTGAAGTTAGACGTCTGTGACGGAACAAATGAGACTGACGCTCATCAATCTGACAAAAACTGCATCTGCACATTCAAAACATTCCTTCTTATTCTACCACCAAAAAGTGAAAATATATAATAACTAGGGCGGTCAATGTTAAGACAATAACGCACGCAATTCATTAAAAAAATGAAGGCGTTTTATTTCTCAACACAGAATAATCACATGTCAGTAGCAATCGTCTTCTGCTTTGCGTCAGACGGTTCAGGCTTCCACGGCGTGTTCATTTCTGAAAATACACACTTCGTCGGCGACTGTCCCACCTATGACATGGTCGGCCACAAAAGAAATAAATATTCAATCGATTTTTTTGTATTTTATTCTTGTAATTTTTTTGGTTTAGATCTCAAAAAGCTGACTATTTCATCTGTGATGTGGCCCGTTGTCACGGTAACACAACAGAGCATCGCTGGGCTGGCAGACCTTGATATATATATATATGATCTGAAGCCCCATATATAAATATATATATATTTAGATAGATAGATAAGATATCATATATATATGTATAAATAAAGAAAGAAAAAACAGGCAAATATTGACAGTAAAACTTTCATTGTAATCATTGCTTGCTCTTCCACCTCATTTTTTCCGTACAGATGAAGATGTTATGCCTTTTCTGCATCTACTATTGAACATTATGAATTGCAAGCTAACGAGCTTTGTGTAAACCTTGAACCACATAAACATTAGAACCCCAAAGTTCTAAAGTTTTATTGTCAATATTTGCCCGTTTTTCATTCATACGTACCTCCATTTTGCAAAGATCAACGTGGAAACACAGAGCACCGCTCCCAGGCCGGACAAGTGGCAATACTCACTGAGGAAGTACCCGGCGCTGCAGAACAACAGCGTGTATCTGTGTGAGGTGCTAGACAAAACCTTAAAAACTTTAATAAATTCCTGAGTTTTATGAGATCAGCAGTCCTGCTTTCACGTTCTCTCTACGTCTCTAAAAAATATCATGAAGGTCGCCATCACTGAAGCCTCCATGATAAGGTTTAGACGAGGCCAGAGCAATGGAGTACACAGGATCTGAGTTAGCCACGCCCTCTGAGTTTAATAGAACAGTTTGATAGATAACATAATGAAAAGCTTCAAACTGGACCATGAAATGTTCAATTAAATCATGAAAGAAATGCATGTTTCTTAAATCATTTAAAACTGATTTTAATTAAATATTGGCAGATTTAATTACTTTTAATTATTGAATGCAAATTTTAAACAATCAATGACACATTTATTTAATAATTTCATATTAAATATATTTATTTCAATTTATCTCTCTCAACTCACACCGGGTCGATGAAATTAAATTAAATAACTTGTGAAAAATGTAAATGGCAATTTTATTATTATAATGCCACATATACAATATTTAAACATTTTTTTTATTGATTTCTAATTGTATTTAATGCTAATTGTAAATAATTAATAACACATTTATTTAATAATTTAATGATGTATATATTTATTTAAATTTGTCTCTTCCAGTCCTCCATACAAATACTCCAAACCCATATTTTGACCTTATTTCTGTTGAAATTAAGGCAAGATGCAGCACTTGTGTAAAACAAAAGATTGAAAGTTTCTGCACTTAAGTTTATGTGTGCCATTCAGAGCACCGTGCTCTTCATCATGCAGTGAGGATGTAGAGCATTTGTCATCAACCTTTTTGTGTCACAGACCAATTTAACATCAGAAAAATGTTCACAATCAGGCTTAAGGAGAAATACAACAAATAAAATGATACTTCTGTCATAAAATCAGTATATTGTCTTAGATGTAATCAGAAATATCAATCTGTCTTGTTTGCAACTTTTATCAGCTTTTATCAACTTTTACTGGGTCTTCGTAACATTTGAGAGCCTGTGGCTGCATATTATACAGAGCGTAATGGAACAACTGAAATGTTCTGTTTCAAATGGAAGTCTTGCTTCTTCTTTTAAATACAGATTTCATTTCAAGATGAAGATTTTCCTCTTTGACTCTGTTTTTTGTTGATTTAGCTAACGTTTCATTCATCAACTGCTTTAAGACGGCAGTGAACGGTGGTAAGACATGTGGTTAAGCCAAGCATGTTGAGGACAGGTGTAGAGGAGAGAACCTGCTAGTTTTTCCAAATAAAAGCTTCTTCAGAATCGAATGATGACTTAAACAGAAAAACTGCGAGGGATGTTTTCACCTCTGTGCAGTGAAAGACTTAAATGAGTCAGAAACATAGTTACATTCTAATGAAGAGTGCACACAGTTCTGATTTTGCTCTGTCACTCCTCCTCACTTCCGTCACTTCTTGGACGCGTTAGGAGAGCAGCGACGCTCGCACAGCCAGCACCCTGTCCCTGGCGAGGGTGCGACCCAGCCCCATCACCAACGGCACCAACAAGCACTCCTCAGCCAGCGGCTCTTCCTCCTCCACCTCCTCCTCGCACAGCAAGAGCCAGCGCAGTGCCTCCACCTACCACAGGCAGCGGCGACACAGCGACTTCTGTAAGTCTCTCCTCTGAAGCGACAGAGCAACTAATGCAGGAGGAGGAATGTTCAGACTTCTGTGTCAACCTGTCATTCGAATGAGCTTTTGAGGTTTAAGGCCACAAGAAGGCAAATGTTGGAAGTAGTCCCAACCTAAAAGCATTAAAGGTCTGGACTGTATTTGATGAGTTTGTAAAAAGTCTAGCAGCTGATTATCTGTATTTCCTCTCTTAACAATCAATAGATGCTGAAAACAGTCCACTTCATGCCTGCGCTCTGATTAGTACCATGGTCAAATTAAAAGTTGGTGTTTGTGGTATTTGGAGTTTCTGCTTAATTGTTGACTGTGCTGTTCCACGGTCTTCTGTGCAGCAGCAGTGCATGCACATCGCTGTGATTATAGTTATTTGGAAGTCACGTCCCCTCAGCCGGTGTGTCACAGTACAGCTGTCATTGACAGACAGATGGGAGCAGGGCCTCCTTCAGGAAACTCTTCCCAGAACTTCTTCCCCACAGCTCTGTCTAAAGTGTGAAGTCGTGGTCTCCATGCAGGCCTGTCAGAAAGCTCTGCTGCAGGAAACAGCTGATGAGATCCGCTCTGCTGCGGATGACCCACTTTATGAGTCTGTGTCTGTCCTCTGCTGTCCTCCACAACAAAGGCGGGCCCTCCATGCCCGTCATGCACCCCAAGAGGAGCCCGACCAGCACGGGTGACCGCGAGCTGCGGGAGGGGCGCATGCCTTCCCGTAAGGCCAGCTGCAGTGTGATGGGGAGCCACAGCCTTCCTCCATCCAGCCCCATGGTCAGCAGTGCCAACAACCCTAACAAGTCGGAAATCCCGGAGCGCCGCAAAGACATGACGGCCACCACGGTCAGTGACCTGGAGCTCGCTATTGTTGGTTATGTTTCAATAGAGATTTTACACTTTTTCCACTAAAATGATCTCACTAGTTCCCGTCATGAGACGCTTGTGGTCTTTGGGCCCTCATCAGTGAATCATAAATGACAGAGAAACTGCAGTTCTTCTACAGTCTGCAAAGGAAACTGATGAATGATCAGAAAGGAAGCTGCATGGTCCAGAAGAACTGCTGTGTTCTGTGGAGCCAATAGACTTTTTCTAAGGGACCGTGTTCTGTGGGCTGACGAGTCCAAATGTGAGCCTCTTATGTCAAAGACAACTATGAAGTCTACAGCAGCTGAAAACTATCATAACATACTGTACATCCAAACCGCAGTTCTCAAGGCACCACACATGAAAAGATAAATCCAACTGAAGCTGAGTTCTAATGAGTCCAGATAATTCATTAATCAAGCAATAAATCTGAGATAAAGCTCTACCATGGTAACCATGCCAACAATCTAAGATCAGCAGAAGCACCTTGAGCTCATTGTCACCGTATTTTTTGTTGTTTTGTGTATCAGGGGTCAAGTCTTTGAAATGCTTTTGGTTTTCTAATTTGTTCAAATTTTCCAAACCTAAAGACAGTAAATAATGCTCATTAGTCTTCCCTTTGAGCAGCTGAGCGTGTGTTCATCTGCTATGTTCTCTGCACAGAATAACATCCCAGGAAGCACCATGACGCGCCGGAACACGTACGTGTGCACGGACCGCTCCGGCGCTGACAGGCACTCCCTGCTGCAGAACGGCAAAGACAACAGGTAGGAAAGAAAAGCTTTGGAATCCAGTCCAGCCTGAGAACGGAGGAGCTCTTCCAGCTTGAGTTTGCAGCAGACGCCATGTGGCCAAAGAGAAGTCACAGAGAGTGACTCTGTTAATGACAAACGTCTTTGTTTTTACATGACTTTGCTTGTCTTTGAATGAGTTGCTGCTTTAGCTGATCGGTTTCTTCAGTGTCAGGTTCTGTTATAGCAGCTGCTCCGATCTTAACCCTCACCCCTCCACAGCTCTCTGGGACACCGCCTGCCCGCGGCGTCTCCCTCCACCCTCAGCATGGCCGGAGCCGGTGCTGCTTCCTCCTCCTCGTCTTCGGACAGATGCCGCCTGACGCGAGGCTCTACAATCCGCAGCACCTTTCATGGGGGGCAGTTAAGAGACCGTGGCCCTCCAGTTTACTCTGCCCCACCCACATCACCCACCCTGTCCCACCATGAAACCAGCCCTCTGCCCCACGCTCGCACCAGGGCAACCTCCAACCTCTTCACTAAACTGACCTCCAAACTCACTCGCAGGTGAGAGTCGTCTCTGCTGTCACTCCTCATCCGTTCTCCTTAAGACCTCCCAGCTCTGTGCCCCCCAACCCCCAATAACTGGTAACAGCCTAGAGAAAAACACGAAGGACTTGTTAAGTTTATGCTCCTCCTGTCAGACTGGGAAGGTTTTGAGTCTGAATCCGTCTTTTCTGCAGCTGAAGCTGACGTCCTTCACATCAGCTGACATTCAGCGGCAGAACATTCTGCTTCTTTGGAGTGATGGGCTGATCTTGGTGCAGAGGCCTCAGATTCTGATCCAGATTGCTGCTTGCTGCTGGGATCAGTTGATTCCAGGTTCTGATTGTTGGCTGTGATTGGCAGCAGTCAGGGAATCAGGCAGCAGCTATGGAGGGTGTGAGACACAACTTCAGATGTTGTTTTCAGGTTTTATAGATTCAGATGAAGCACTGAGAAAAATAAACAGGGATCCTGGAAGGATAAGAAGACTGTTCATGACAGTGTTGCTTTGTCAAAGGTTTCTGCTGACGCTGATCCTAACGTGAGACACATGCCTTTAATGAAGGATCAAACTTTCAGCTCATTTTGAAAGAATCTGATTCTATATCCTTTGGACTGTGTGGGCCAAAGCCAGTCCCTACAACGATCTATACGTGTGACCTCAGAGCTCCACCACACCAGCTCCAACTACAACAAGAGAATGCATCTGTTATTCAGCAGCTTCATCAGCAAGAAATGCTCACAACAGCTTTATAATTCACCCTCAAACAGGGCTGTTAGTGGAGCTTTAGGTGTTCATGAGCTCTGGTCTTTTATCAGTCCACATTTCTAGGAAAGCATGTTTTAAAATCAGAACTCTCACTATGTTCAGCAGTCAGAGTTTCTGTTCTCAGATCTTTTAGATCGAGGCCTTTGGCTTTTCAGAAAGCAGGACATCACTCTGCTCCCTGCCCTTGTAATGTGGTACCTGCACCCCCCCCTCTAAAGCAGAATCGAGGCGCCTTGCCTCTTCAAACTCACTGGTACAGGCGTCATATGAGGACTCTCTGAAAGGATGTCAATACATGTGTTGATGTCGTTGCACTGGCAGCACCAACGGGCCCTGTTTAGCAGAACCTTATACACTCAGCGAGCCGTCCTCAGACGTGGATTATCCACCTCTCCCTCAGACTCCGCATAACCACAGAGTCTAATCGTGTCACACCTTTATCCCTACCTGTCATCTCAGCGCTCTTCTTCACCTCTTGCTCTCCTGTGATTCAATTATCTTCTCTCTGACACCTTCCTTCCCCAAACCCCTGCTCCCTCCCTGAATCCCCCTCCCTCTCTTTCTGCTTCCTCCCTCCTGTGGCGTCAGGGTCAACCTTGACCCATCCAAGCGCCAGGGCTCAAACAAATCAGTGTCGGGTTGTACTCTCCCACAAGGATCAAAAACAGTTAGTAAGTTTCCGTGTCTTTGGCTTCTTACTTGTCGCCTGTGCCGGTCCATGTGTCTGCTTGGTCACCCTGGAGTTTGTCTCCTGTTTCCATCCTGCTCTGTGCATGCTCCTGAACAATCATGCGTCTTCATTAAGCTCCGCATTCCTGGTTTCAAGCATGGTTGAGACGCATTCGATTGGGAATCGTTCTGAACTTTCCAGGTCTGTAGAAACCTGGTGTGGTGTGTCTTTGTGACGGTGCTGCTCCAAACAGTTTTAGGATTTGGTTTGGTAATGGTCCGATGCGTGTTGAATGCTCGCTCTGGCGTAAACGTGAATGTGATGCATGCTGTGCGGACTCAGGAGGAGAAGAACTTGTGCACACAGTTCTTGCTGCTGCTGAAGTCAGTGTGGTTCTGTTGGATGCCATCTTTGAAGCTGCCATGACCTCGGGTCAACTTCTTCTCACTCTTCTCACACAGGGTCACAAATGAATCTGAGGGAATCAGGAGATTTGCGCTCACAAGGTGAGTCCCTGCCATCCGCCTGCTTTCAGACTCCAGTGCTGCTGTCCTGTCTGACCACACCCCACCCCATCTCTCCTCAGTTGCCATTTACCTGGGTATCAAAAAGCGTCCGAGCCCCGGGCCGTCGGACGTGGCTGGAATCTGAGAGGTGGCGGGCGGCGGGACCCTGCGGAGGTGGTGCTGGCTCTGCGGGAGGCAGCGCTCGGGTGTGGCTGCCAGGTCCACCACTCCGGCCCATTTCTGCTCTCCTGCACCCACGGCGTGGCGGGGGGCCGCGTGGCGTTTGAGGCCGAAGTGTGCCATCTTTCCACCAGCGCCTCAGAGACTTCTAATGGCGTGCGCTACACTCGACTGTGGGGGGCGCCGCTAGCTTTTCGGAACATTGCCACCCAAATCTCTAAGGATCTTGAACTCTGAGCCAGAGTGTGTGTGTGAGTGTGTGTTTTTGTGTGAAGGTGTGTTTTCGTATGGGGGTGTGTTTTAGTGTGAGTGTTTATGGAATAAAAGAAAACAAAGAGATGAGGAAAGGGGCTGGACCCGAGACAAAACACGCTCCTGTCTCTTTCGGACCCCCTCTGCACACACACAAATACACACCTGACCCTTAGAAACACAGACTGAACTTCCCTTCATGAACCCCCCCAGCCCAGCCAGGACGTGGATTCAATGAAATCTAGTTGAATATTTTTATTGCAGCTCTCAGCCATATTGACTCTTGGTTTTGTTATTCTCTGATGTTCACCCCCTCCCCTCACAGAAAAGCATCCTTGCAAGACCCCCCGCCTGCTTATGTGCTACTCCCCCCCCCCGCTACCGTCCTTCATCTTCTGGAGACAAATATGTGCACGTGGGGGGGTGGGGGGGGGGGTGCTGCTTGGAGGGTTGCATTGCTTTGGCGCTCATACTGTGCAGGATTAAGGTCAGAGGGAGGGGGCGGGGTTTATGAGCAGCCAGTCAGAGAAGGTCAGATTCTGAGTCCAAACATCATCAGAAATGATCGGCTTCTGAATGAACTTTTTGCTCCAGTCATTCATGTTCAGCACATTTACAAATGAACATCCATCCATGGTCTACAGCTGCTTCACCTGCACTCGCAGACGCTTCAGTCCACAGTGACTGAATTATGGAACCACAGGAAGCCCCACTCTGGCTGAAGAGCAGTTAAACCATCATCTGATGGGCAGCTGGCAAATATTTCACATTCTAACATTTGTTGATAAAAAGGATTCTCTGTGATCTTCAGCGGCGTGCTGCTGCTGTTCAGGGGGGAGGTCTGGAAGGAGGGTGCTGTTGAGATGATCTCTGTAGATGAACTCTGGCTAACATCTGAACAGGGGGGGGTCACATGGCCTTGGAACTCATTAATAGCACAGCATTGTGGATGATGTGTGCTGCTGCAGGCTGCTGACAGTTTGTAAGATCCAGACAAACATCTAAGTGAGGAGCAGAAACACAAAGGTGAGGACTTCCTGATGTTGTCGGGAAGGTCTGCGTGGACGGAGGCAGAGATGTTCTCTGTAGAGTTAGGCTTGTCAATGATCAGCTGAGAACAGAAGCTGCTCTGATGTGATAAGGACCATGGGGTCACCAGAGTTTATCCCAGCTGAAGGTCAGCAGGAACACCTGAACAGGTCATTGATTCATCACAGGGCCACACACACACACACACACACACACACAAGGAAAGAACATGCAAACTGGACACACATAGAACTTTAA
The DNA here is from genome assembly GCA_016861445.1 of Oryzias woworae. Lineage (NCBI taxonomy): Eukaryota > Metazoa > Chordata > Actinopteri > Beloniformes > Adrianichthyidae > Oryzias > Oryzias woworae. Next base: position 3,856,896 of record BOLG01001664.1, read on the forward strand.
AGCAGAATGGAGGCTGCAGAGCTAATCTCCAACCCTCCTGAGTGTCAGACAAGGGCTCCAGAAAAGAGCAGAGTTGATAGCGTGTGGTTCATCAGCTGCTGCACAGCTTTGTTTGGTTCTGACCTGAGGTTCTACCAGACAGAAGCATCAGATTTTCCTACAGGGAAGTCCCCCCTGGCAGATAGCTGATGTGTTTGTGAAAAGGATGTGCAGACGGCAGGTTTTTGCTGTTGACAGCTGGATCGGAGCCAGATTTTAGCTCGATAAAAAAGCTGTGAGTTTTGCACGTGCAGCACTCTGATTGGCTGGATTCTACCATCACTGACATCCTTTCCTAAACTCTCATCCTGTCTTAGCTCTTTGCTTTTGTCTGTGTCCTGCTGAAGATACTGTCCCACAAAGAGGTGACTGCTCCAGAGCTGGGACACCCTTCTGGGTGGGCGGTTAGCAGTGCAATAATATGGCACGTTTTCAAAGCAATGCAACTCTTGTTCTGGCTCAGTGTCACATGATCTGAGCTCCCTCATCCTCTCGCATCATGGAGTGGAACAAGCAGCAACCCCGTCAGATCACCCATTCCTCCCAGGTAACGTGCACTGTTTCTGCAGCACAGATAGGTGCTGCGCTGCCCACATTGGATGACTGAGGGCCGGGGGCCAGTTCCGTGTTCTTAAAGGTGCATTAAAGGCAGTGTTTTGGTTCTTCTCGTCAGTCCAGTTGCCTTTAAAGTGAACAGCTCCCAGCGCCTTCACAGGATACATATTTAATGTAAAGAAAAAAAGAAAAAAACGAGAAAGTTTTCTTATAACCCCTCCCTGTTTTTAGTGGAAACTGTACTGTGATATTTGCATAGGCTTCAGAGGTCATATTGTTTGGCTGCTGATTTACTGTTAATACTATCTCTCAGTTGTGGCTTTACTCATGGTGACCCTGATCACCCCACTCTGACCCTGTTTCATTCTGAAGTGTGACTTCTTACACCCCCATCCCCCACCCCATCCACTTATCTTCCACCACAATGTTTCCCTCAGGAAACGCTCAGCCATTATCCACTCTCACGCCGGGTGGCGTCCTCTCAGTCCAGCGGGGGAGGCCGGCTTAGAGTCGCTGGCCCGCTCAGGCTGAGAAGCAGTCACCAAAAAGGACGCCGGGAGTCTGTCTCCTGTTCGGTTCTCGTTTTGGTGTATATTAGCATTCGGTAATATAGACCTCAATGCACTTTGCTTTGACTTGAATCAGCTCCTTCCAGTGAACCTGTCTAGGTAATGCCCAGAACTAGCCACTGGAGGGCGCCAATGTCTTAAATGTGAAACACTTCAATTTGTGGATATTTGCACAGGTACTTCATTTATTTTTTAGAATAATATCGTTAAAAAATTGGATTTATATCAGCCATTTGGGGCTGTATATAAAATATATGAAAATAGTATATATCTTAGAGCTCAAGGTTTATTTATAGATAGAGCAAGGGAAGTTATATTAGACTAAGGCAGTCTCTTGTCAGTGACAATGGGAAACAATATAAACCTGCAATCCTGCATGACTTCAGAGTTTGGCTTTTAGGGGGTAAAGTAAAACACAAAGGACACCTACCATTGGTTGACTTGAACCTTTTTCCCCAATCCCCCCCCTTTCTCAAAAAGTAAACAGAAGGGTTCAGATGAGATGAAGCGATTTTACCTGACAGTGTCACGTGAACCAAACTAAAACTGATAAATCCTGATCCGACTGGAAGGCCCTGGGTTACAGTCAAGCCATAGAAAAGTTACTCCTTGTTCTTCCTACCAAAAACAAATTTGCTTCAGAAGACTCGTTTTTCCTGTGACGGGGAAAAGAACTCCCTCCCCGTGTTTAACATTGTCCTGAGGTGGAGCTGCTGCAAGGAGGCCAGAGGAGAGCTCCTTCTGGCCTGAGGGCTGCATGAGTGCTCGTCTGCGTGCTCAGGCTGCGGGTAAATGCTCTGGTTTGACAGTATTAACAGCCCGGTCTCATTGTTTAACACAAACAATCATTTCAGAAATGAGTTGATGTTTGAATGCAATAGAGACTGAAGAAAAGATCTTGTGATTTTACTCTGTTCTGCTGGTAAACTCCTTCCTTCAGAAGTCAACTGTAAACTGAGATTGAGTGGTTATGGCAAATGAGGAGAATGTGGAGCTAAAGATGAATAAAAATCACAGATGTTGGCATTTTTCCTTCACTTGCTGTGTTTTTGGGGCTAAACCCATTTTTTGGTGATGTTGAATTCTAATTGTCAGGTGGGACCGCAACAGTGAAGAGAGAGAGGACTCTGTGTTCAGGGGACGCTGTTTTATTGAACAGTATGAACCTATTCAACAGTCGTTACTTCTTATAACAAAAAGTTGGTGATGCCATGTCCGCTAGGCAAGCCCAGCTCAGAGAGGCTGACACCAAGATGTAACTGACCAACGCAGGGGAACGTGAAAAAAACCACAAGGAGGGAGGAAGGAAAAAACAAAGCTGGAAGGAAGAAAAAGAAGTTTCAAGAGTCTCTAGGTGAGCGGCTGTTTTCTCTGCACGCTGTCAGCTGGCTCGACTGCACAGAAATGGTCACAAGGAAAACGTCAGATTGTCCCCCTTCACTTCTGGGCAGGGATCATGCTGTCGACGGCTTCTCCCTTCTCCAGCTTCTTCTCCATCTCAACCATCAGCTTGACTCCATCAACCACCAACTGGACCTGCTCCACCTCAGAGGATCCCAGACGGTCGGCGTTGGAGATGTCAAACACACCGCCCACAGATGCAGTGTCCACACCACCTGAAGTAAAAGAATGTGTCATAACGCCTCATACGAGCTCCCGCAGAGCCTCTGCAGAGGTCCAACAGATGGAGCACATCCTACCTGTGCCACGCTTCTGCAGGCGCAACCTGGTGAGGATCTCCTCAAACTTGGGGTGTGTGCTCAGCTTGGGCAGCTTGACATGGACACCACCACGCAGGCCAGTTCCCAGGTTGGAGGGGCAGGTCAGGACGTACCCCAGATGCTCGTTCCACATGAAGCCGTGGTTGTGCTTCTTGAAGATCTCCTCAATCTGAGAGTCATAAAAAGAGTGTCAGGATCACAGCTGTTTCATGTTTTACGCCGTCACACAGGCTAACCAGCTGTGATCTGTGGTCTTTACACACCTTCTGCAAGCCCACGCAGAAACGCCTGAAGACCTCCCTCATGTTGCCTCCCTTCTGCATGGAGATGACACGCAGGTGATCCTCCTCATTCACCCACACCAGGAAGGTCTTGTTGTCGTTGTGCCTGAATGCAGAGGTATCAACATGGGCACAGATTTGGACAAGAAGCATGCATGCCTCGTGCATCTGCTGCTATTATCCCTCCCTGCTGGAAGTCCTTCAGGACTCCTTTGTGGACGTTTTCCAGTTGTACCCCGACTGCTCAGACAAGGTGAGACTTGTTGAATTAATTGCGGGGCAGCTTGACATGAACACCACCATGCAGACACGTGATGAATCCTGATGAATCTACAAATCCAGCTGAATGTTTGATGTGTCTTTAGAACTGCTCTTACCAAATGCCTCTGCCATCAGGCCAGTCGCGGGCCATGCCGGCGCAGGTCAGCAGGGGGGACACGGGTTTGTCAAATAGGAAGTGATCATTGATCAGCTGCTCCTGCTCAGCATCAGTCATTGACCTCAGGGGATAGTACTTTCCTTTGAACTCACCATCAAGGCTGGCCAAAGCTGCAGGAACAGACTCAACGTCAGATCAGCATCCACAAAAAAACCACAACACTTCTGCGGGAGGCAGCGCTCTGGTGTGGCTGCCAGGTCCACCACTCCGGCCCATTTCTGCATTGATGCATTAGGCGTCGCGTGATGATTTAGAAGACCTTCTACCAAGAGCAGATAGTGTCAGGTGAAGTTGGATTCAGTCTGGTTTATGACTGACTACAGAAACCTGAGTATCAGACCCTCTTGAGCTGTGGCTATCCCTGAAGTCGAGAAAACGTACCCTCAACGGCCAGCTTCTCAATAGCTCTGCGCTCGCCACGGCTGTTGTGGGGGGGCAGGGAGTATCCCTTGATGCTGCGACCGGTACGAACACGGCTGGACAGAACATAGTTGGGGTCAAGGTCATCACCTCCCTACAGACACAGGTAGACAAGGCCATGGGAGACATTAGAAAGGACACTGTTGTTTCAGGTGCGTAAATCCTCAACTCCATTTGTCTCCTGCGCTGTACCTTCAAGTTCTCGAAGTTGAGGTCAGTCTTGTGCTTGTCAGTGGGCTTATATCCACCATGACGGTCGGAGATGACGGGGTCAAACAGGTCCTTGAAGACCTCATAGGACTCCTCATCACCAGCGACACAGCCAACAGTCATGATGAAGGGGTGACCTGACAACAGCGGTGGGGGTTAGGAATTGACCTTCACACACGTGTTTTTTGTCTTTTACTATCTGGCATTCTGTGTTGCTTGAAGTCTCACCAGGGTTGTCGATGCCAGTCTGGATCACGTCATCCAGAGTGAAGCCAGTGGGTGTCTGCTTGTCCCTCATCTTGCCGTACAGCTCCTTGTTCAGGATCTTGGCCATGTGGTTGTTGTGCTTGGACAGGTCTGGGAACTCCTCCTCAACTGAGTAGTTGAGCTTGAAGTTGTTGTGGGTGTTTCCGAAAGGCATGATTGCTTTCTAACACTGCAAAACAAAAAAGAACTCAGGATGCATTGTAATGAACACAGGTCAGTACAGCCTCTTTCAAAAACGAGGAGCTAGGCAGCTGCAAATGATGGGTTTTCCTTCTTTGAGCATATGACATTTTGGGCAGCTGCAAATTTCAAACGGTGCTGTCCGCAGATTCTTGGTAACAACTGTCGCTCAGTTTCCAGTGGCTCAGATGTCCAGTTGAAATTGAGCAGGGGTGGAGAGCTTGCTCTCTGGGTATTTTTAGCCTCAGAATATCTAGCCACGTACCCTTCAAGTCTACACAGTTTGCAAGCACCATCTAAGTTTCTCTGGTAAGTTGGTAAGATGTCAAAGTTTAAAAATATGCTGCATATAAAAACAACAGTTTGAAAGACTGCATGGCCTGTCTGCTCTGCCAACATCAAACTTGAAGGAATCTCACAAATCTGAAGGAAGGAACTCTTTACCAATCTATGATACAGCATATCACAGATGTCTTCTGGGGTTTTCATCTAGGAAAAACTGACATTTAATGACTCCTCATCTTTACTGTGCCTTTCAATGGAAAACAGTCACACCAGAGTCATGCTGCCTTTTTTTCATTTACATTCATCTCAAAGTCCTTTGCAAGAGAAGCAAAGAGTTGAGTCTAAATCTAAAATCTCATTGATATGTTTTTACCTGCACACGAAACAAGAACAGAGGCAACAGTCCCGGGATCAGATCCTGTGCACCACAGCCAAAGAAGGGGTCACCCAGCTTCAGAGCTCCCTGATCCTTGTTTATATACTGGGCTAGCACTCGGCCATTGGTTTGGCCATTTTTGTGCCTGCTGAGTCCTCATTGGCCAGAGTTTTTCTACTGATACTCCGTAGAGTTTATGAAAGGGGCGCCTTTGCATTGCTGACATCCAAGACGGTCACTGCAGCTGTGCCTGCACCCTTCTCACCACCCCTCTCCCTGACTGGGCCATACATAGCCCCGGCTGCATGGCGGGAGTATCTGAGGGGTGGGGGCTCAGAAGAGTAATGGCATTATGTGTGGCAACGATCAGGGCCTTCACTTTACCGAGCATGCCATGGAGGACGGGGTGAACATGGGGGACAACTGGTTGTCTTTTTCTTTCTGAAGTGACAGTTTCTTCCACAGCTCTCTGACCCAACAGCTGCTAGCTTGAGTTTTCTTTCTTAACTCTTGAATCCATCCATGAATCACAGACGTCCTCCAACAAAATCAGCCTGTGTGATTCTGAGCAGCTCATGTTGGGCTCCATTACACTCCAAAGCAGCCTCCTCAGAACAACATGGCCACTCATCAACAAATACAAGCTTTGGAATTCTCTTAACAATCCTTCCTATTTCTTTTTCTTCAGCTTGTAACTTTGAAAGCATCGCAGCTTAAAGAACAGGAAACTTAGTGGTTTAACCAGTTACCATGGTGATTATGACTTCACTGGTCAAAATATGAGTATAAAAATTGATGCAAAACAAACATTTGTGATGGTTCTGTCTGTCTGTTTGTTTAACTTTGTTGTTGTTGATGCAAAGAGAATTGCTGAGAATGAAGTGAAGTTGTCTGCAGAATCCAGACAAACAGCAAGCAGGTCCATCGACTAAAAAAGCAGCACAAGCTCCCAGTTTGAGAAGAAGCTGCTTCCACTTCACCACAAACTTTTCCAAAACCTTTTTGTGAAGAAACAAGTTTAAATTTGAAAAAAGGAAAAGGTCAAATATAGATTATTTAGTCCACAAGCTCAAAATATCATTTTATTGTCCACCTTAAATCACTGTAGCCTATTATTAAATACATTTTCTAATGGAAGACAGCTGTCAATTTCCAAATGCAGAGGCAGTAGATTGTCATCCTAGCTGGGGGTGAGTCAACTCTGCACTTAGAAAAAAACAGAACTTGATTTTAGCTAAAGTACTGACGTATTCAGGACCTTTGTTTCTGTGGGAAAAGCTTGAATGAAAAATCCTTCATGCGTGAAGTGACAAAAAAAAACCTCTTTCATTCCGACGTGTTTCTGACATCATGCCATGGAAAGACTGGTGGAACATGAGAAAACAAAAGCGTTCAAAACAAAAAATAGAAAAGCATCAAAGAATGGAGTAAAACAAAGAAGTTGTTTAGAAAATCCATTCTGCTCATAAAATTTGAAATATAAAACTTTTATATAAGAAACACGCGTTATTCTAGATTAAAACCTGCATGATTTCATATTTAAAAATAAATTCTTTAAAATAAATTCCTAAGAAAACATAGTTTAAAAATGAAGCTAATTGATCATTTCTGTGTCCTCATTTCTGTGGGCCATATGTGGCCCGATAAACTGTTCAATCTGGACCACCAAACTGAAATAACTTATACTGATAATTTAAGTCATGCTTCATTTTCCCTGTAATTCTGGTGTCTCTCCACAGATTGTGCACTACAGATAAATCGACCTACACTATCAACCAAAAGTATTCACTCACCCATCCAAAGATCAGAATCAGGTGCCCTAATCACTTGGCCTGGCCACAGGTGTAAAAAATCATGGTCCCTTAGTTCCATTGAAATGTTCTCTGAATGCTTCAGGATACCAAAACATTTTGGCCTATTACACGCTCAGTTTGGAGCGGACCTTCCTCTTCCAACATGACCGAGCACCAGAGCACAAAGACATGGAGGACAGAGTCTGGTGAGGATGAACTGGACTGGTCTGCACAGAGTCCTGACCTGAACCCCATAGAACACCTTTGGGTTGATTAGAGCAGAGACTGAGAGACAGGCCTTCTCCACCAGCATCAGTGTGTGAACTCACCAATGTGCTTTTGGAAGAATGCTGAAATATTCCTATAAACACTCCTCAACCTTGTGGACAGTCTTCCCAGAAGAGTTGAAGCTGTAAAAGCTGCAAAAGGTGGAACGACATCATATTGAACTCTATGGGTTAAGAATGGGACGGCATATGTGAGTTAAGGCAGGTGAGCCAATACTTTTTAGGAATACAGTGTACTTAACTGTGTGGAAAATGTTTCTGCATTTATGTGATGTTAGAAGATTTGTGGTTTTTCTGAAGTTCGTGTGTTTTCCGAGTTCCGATCATCCTAGCACCACATGAACGCAACATTTCTCTAAGTTTACTTTTTTCCCTGATGGGCATCGACCCATCGGTGCAATTGGCACGAAGATAAAAAAAAAAAGAACCTGCAAAGTGTTCTGTTAAAAAATACTAATTTTCATTAAAAATTAAAGCACGTTTTGCCCAAATTTCATATTCTGTCTTTCTCTTCTGAGATTGATTACTAAATTACCAAAAACATCTGCACCTGGTCCAGCAGTGTGTGTTTGGAGGTCATCAGAGGATTCCTGTGAGGAAGGCGGAAAACGTTCATCTCTGCCCAGCGTCTGCTAACCCCCCCTCCTCACACCGGCCTCTTCGTTTTCACCACACCGGCCTGTCGTGATACAAAAGGTCTGTACTGGTCCAGGTACTGGTTTCAGTTCTGCTGCTGTTCAGAGATGCTGGTGACTTTGTACTAAACCCCATCTCGAGTTCCTGAGCTGTCTGCTGCCTGTCCTCTCCAGAATGAGAGGTTACCACATTAACGCTGGGTTTCTGCTCTGGCCTGAGCTCCTCCACCTTCTGCAGCTCTTCATGAGGGACCACTGCATCACACGTCACACTTTATCCTTTATCCTCAGAGCAAGTCTTCTCCACGCTTTCAGAAGGCTTTTTTCTGTTGTTTTTCTGTTCAGCTGCTGATTTAACACAAAACTTCCACCTGCAGGGATGAGCTGTAAACATACAAAACAGCACAGGGCGCCTGTGAATCCTCTGATCAGGAGCACTCCACAGATGACAGAAAGCCTCACTGAATGAAAAACGGGATATTTTGGACAGATCTGCAAATGTGACTCTGAAAAACGGAAGAATCCAATTTGCAGGGCAGAGCCGTGCCACCAGATAAGGTGGTCAGCCTCTGACATTTTGCTCACAGCACCCTGGAACAGTTATGCAACCAGGTTGTGATATAATGCCCAGTGGAGCAGCTCCAGCTGCGCCTCCAGGTTGGAGCCCCCACCAGGCCAAAGAAATCCCTCACTTCTGAAAGATTTCAGTTCGATTTGAAGGGAAACGCGTCCTCGCTCCGGGTGCAACAGGAAGCATCAGATATCCAGCTGCAGCTGTGTTCCAGAACCAGATGAGAGTCTTTGCTGGTTCTGAAACATTGTCCCAAAGTAATGAAAGTCAACGAGAGAAGAAACTTTAAATTCACATAATGATGGGTCTAAAAATAACACCTTTATGGCAGGTTATTTTTAACCCGCTGCAGGGGGGGGCCGCACCTGTCTGGACCCAGCACGCCAGCGCACAGCAGACAGCCTTCATCACAGGACTTTTCTTCTTCAGAACAGACTTTCTTTGGGTTTGCTTTCCTGTGTTTTTATCAGAGAATCTGTGGATTCTAAAACCAGCTTACCTGAAGCTTGAAAAATAATCTGTTTTCTTTGACTCCATGCAGTTCTTCAATATCATTTCTGCGGAAGGCCTGAAAGTGTGAATTTGTTGGCAGCTTGTTGGAGCGCCGGTACTTCACATCACGTGTGCAGATCATGGTCAGGAGAGGCTATAATTACACTGGCCTGAGGGCTCCTTCTACCCCCTGTCAAACCATAGCCCCCACCTCAGCAGAAGATTCAATTTCAGTGAGTCAGTTTTTTTTGGCTAAGCTTGGAGACAACTTTGGTAAAGTAGATTTTATTCTCCGGGAATGAAGGGTGTGAGAGACTGAAGTTCTGTGTTCCCGAGCCTTGGTGGTCATGAAGTCATACCTGTGCAGCTCACCTCACAGCTGACTGAGGGGATGGAGCTGCAGGAGCGTGGTGTTACTCAGAGTAGAGGAGACTCAGTTCCTCTTCAGTGTTTCCAGGGTTGAGGTCAAAGAGCCCCTGGCTGTCAGAGTGAAGTTCACGCCGTAAAGCTGGGACATTCCTTTGGTTTCGTGCTGTTAGTGATACGCGCTCTAAACTCTGTCAGCTAAGCAAAGGCTTTGAACAAAAGATCGGAAAAGTTCTTCAGATCCACATGTACAACTCTTCTCTTTTAAGGTTTTTTATTCCAAAACACACATAAATAAATAATCTGCTTTCTATGAAGTTTTAAGGAGCGTTGGTACAAAAACAAAGTAATCTAGAAAACACAAAAGTTCTTAACTTTGGTGCCAAGTTTCTTTTCAAAGTCAAACTAAGAGATTTCTTGGCTGTAAAGGTTTTATAAAGAATTTTTTTTTAAACCGATGAAAGAAAGACAAGTCAGAGTGGCACACTGAAAAATGGCAGAAGAGGATTACTTTGTGCAGTGTTTTTTGATTAACTACACTTTTATTGTGCTCTCGCTGACCAGCGAGTTGAAAAAGAAGAAGTTCCTGTCATTCTGTCATGTTCTGCAGGAAAACTCTCCTGGTGTTTCTCTTTTTGTCCTGTCAGCCTCAAATGGACGGCTTCCTGCTCTGGACTCTGGACTTTACTTTATCTGTTACCTGGATTCGTTGCACCTGTTTGTCACCTGATTCCATTTTTTTTGTTTCCTGGAAGATGGCTGCTGTTGGTGTGACGTTCCTGTACGGTTCCCTGCTCAGCTGACCCCCGTTTCTCTGCGTAAACATCTGACTGGGCTGGTTCTATCAGCCTAATACCTTTCCCTGGCCGGAGGTTCTGCATGTCTGCTTTCCTCGCCCTCGGAACTTCCTGCTGTGTGTCTTCAGCTCCAGAAAGGATGTTCTGTTACACTGTGCATGTTAAGGAGGATTACACTGCAGTTCCCACTCGTCTGACCCCAGTTCCCCCTGCAGTTCCACCTGAATGTCTTCCTGACCTCACAAGCACATGGCTCTGGTCTAAGTTTTAAATCCCTCTGCTCAGTCTGTCATGACATGTTTTTCATAGTAATGCATGCTTTCTTCATGGCATGAGTCCGTTTTTCAGACACACAGGGGTTTTGAGGGAGCTCCTGTCAGACTAGAAAAAACTCTGAAAATGTGTCGTTTTCTGCACAGATTCCTGCCTCTCACCTGCACGGATCTGATCATGTCACTGCATGAACCCTACACTCTGATAAGGTGACTGAATAGTTCAAGGATCTCTCGTTACGCATGTCCTTGCCTCAGTCAAAGGTCAGACCCCTGGAACCTCAGTGACCCTGGCCCTGCAGCGGCTCCCTCTGCTGGCCTGACCTGGAACATGCTGTGGTCTGCTGCACGTCCAGACCTGTGACTGCTGTGAACAGCTGAACTGCACATGAACCTTCATACAGACGACAGGGCACTCTCTTTTAAACTCAGTTAGTCATAAGACAGCACATGTTCACCTGCACAGCTGACAGCACGTGTGTTCTCTATCATAAACAGCCCAACGAGAGCAGGCAGCAACGGACACATCACTGTTTGATTTTCCGACTTGAGCACAGAAATTGTTCATGTTTTTTTTTTTTTACTAAGGGACAGTTTTTCTGTTTGAGGAAATGTTGGTGCAGATCGTAGTTTTATGACACAAAACCTGAAAACGTTGACAGAGTTGAAGCATTTTTCATTCTCATCCTGCTCTGCTCTTCCAAAGCAGTCTGTAAAGAAACTTCAGCTCATTTAAAACTCAGCTGCTCACCTTTCAGCTCCTGTTTGAAAGTCTGCTGCCTGTCAGTGTCAGAGCTGCATTTCTTTATGCATTTGTTCATGTATGTGGCAGGGACATTGCACATTAAAAAGCATTGCTGCCGATGCTCCAGAGTTAGTGACAAAGCTTTTTTCATCCTCTGTTCCTGGACTGATGGAAAGATTGTCTCCCTAAAAAAACAGTTTTTATAAATAGAATCCAATACAAGAATACAAAACAGTAAAGACACATAATTTAAAAAGGTAACATGGGGTTGGTTTGGAAGTGTCTTCCTGTTCTGTGAGACCACGCCTCTGTTTCACAGCAACTTCTGCTTCTGGTGAAATCTTTGCTGAAGACCTGCCTTTCAGTGGATGATTCAATCGGAAAGATTTCAGCAACAGTTTCAAACACGCACACACACACACGCGCACACACACACACACACACACACACACACACGCACACACACACACACACACACACACACACACACACACGCGCACACACACACACACACACACTGCGGTTGTTCAGACTGAGACACTAATGAATGAAAGAGTCGGCTTATAAGCTTGTTTAAATGTTCGGGGAGAAGTCTATATTTAGATTTAAATCTGGTGGGGGGGGTGTCTGTCAATTGGAAGATGAAGCTTTAAGGGAGATTAGATTTAGCATTCCATGTTGCAGCACACAAAAACCCTTTGTCATTTCACAACTGAAACTGTAAAATTGTAAAAAAGCCAAATCATCCTTTAGCGTGCAACCGGAGGTCAGAATTCAGAACAGTTCTGGTTGAAGCTGTGGTGCTGATGGGAACCGGGGGGACTTCTGTTGTCCACTTGAAGTGCACCATTTTAGGTCACCATTTCAAGTCCAGTAAAAACCCTCAGGGGTTTAGTGTAGCTTTTTCACACATCCATGAACTTCTGTATGAAGACACACGCTCAGTAACTATTTCTGGTATCTTTCCAACTTCAAATTCTGATTCTTTAATCAGTGTTATCAAAGGTTGTCTGTGAAAATGATCATAAAAGTAATTCTTTTAGGCCTAAAATTTAGTTTTCAAATACTTTTTTTTCCCACTTACTCCCATGTTATTTAGAAAACAAAAATTGAAAACCATGTTTGGCCTTTCCTTTACTTGTAGATGAAGTCCATTTGTTGATCCTTCTCCACAAAAAGCTCTATGATCCTTTTGTAAAAGTCTTCCTTATTTTCCTTCAGTTTCATGAAACGAACGACATCCTCGCATCGTAGTTAGCAGCAAACCGGCTCCGGCTCCGGCGTGGGTCTTCCATCTTCAATTATTTCCCGTTTCGCCTGATAATCCAGTTGTGAAAAGTTGTGTTTTCATTTTGAAATAGAATCCTCCATAATGAAGCAGATCAAGCATGAAAAAAACCTGCTGTTCTTGACCAACGGCTACATCTGGTGATGCTCCAGTGTAGCTACAGCAGCGGTCAGCTCACGTCTGCCCCCTAGAGACTAATGAGGCTCGCCTTATCAGCTGACTTTACTTCACACTTACAGCCAGCGCTCTGACCACACGTCCCTGTTTGTAATGAGTCCTGCAGACAGACATGAGGCGGAGCGCTCCGGAACCTCACCCAGAGTTTATCTGCTCCGTATGTGATCGCGCAACACTCAAATTTGGCGATTTTAACCTCAGAAACTGTGTCGAGTCAACTGAAAATGTATCTTTAACATGGATCAGTGGAAAATAATATTTATTTAAGGTACTTTTTTTTTCTATTTTATCACAATGACAGGTGAGGCCGTGCCTCACTTGCTTCACCTGATTGCACGTCACTGAGACTCACTAGTTCACGGGGTGGATCTCTGCTCTGCTGCTCACCTGCTGCTCTGTGGAGATGACAAGAGTCCTTGCTGGGCAGCATCTCTTTTTGTCTCATCTTTGAGCCAGTTTGGAAATCACTGTGACTGCAGCAATGAGGGCATGTCTGTACTTTGACCAATCCTGATTCTGCACGTGTGCACCAGTTATTCAGTTCTGTTTTGAATTAATCTGCACTTTTGTTTCATCTAACCGAGAAAAAATGTCAGAGCTTGTAATTATAACTGTAATTAATTACCAAAATTTGAACTGTAATTCATTACATTACTCCGTTACTGACAAAAGAAATTAAATTACAGTAAGGCATTACTTTGTAATCCGTTAACCCCAACACTGGTTAAGAGTTAAGTTGAAATCTTAATTTAGAAACTCTGGCTTTGTCAACAATGGACGTAATAGCCAAATACTTGGAAATACTTTCCAAAAACTTGGAAAACCTGTGAATAACCTTTGTTCGTAACGTACTGCTTTTCTTAAGGTGTAACAACCAACCAACAAGCACCCTAACACTCCAACAGACAAAAGTTACTTGTGACATGTGAAGGATTTGAACTCATCATGATCATGCAGCCAAGCTGAAGAGTCTAACGAAAATTCTTAAGACGTTTTTTTTTTTGTTTGTTTTTGTTTTTGTTTTTTTTCCCTGAAGGCTTTTGGGGGGTCAAAACTTTTCCAATTCCAATTCAAAGACATCTTCTTGTATATTGTAAAAGTTTTTTTACTTCTCAGCAGCGAAGTGGGAGAACTCTGAGCTTGTCAAAAATGTCTCCATCTAGTGGAGTCTATTTTAGGTGTCAAACAGCAGCAGTCTGTCAAACCTCTGATGCATGTGGGCCTCTTTGAGACAGAGCCTGCTTCAAACAAAGCAATGAATCTCCAGCTGCTTCAGAAACACATTACTGACAGCTTTAAATCATTTAAATGTTACATTTCAGTGTCAACAGGAGAAGAAATGGATATAATGGGATTTTAGCCAGCAGCCCTGGTGCAAAGGTCTGATGAAACAGCTTTTCAACACTCCAGATATGGGAACAAAGGTCTTGTAAAAATCCCAGGAAAAGCTTCAGATGCTGACTGGAAAGACAATTATAATAAATAAATAGATAATAAATTATAATTATGAATAAATAGTTATAAATGATTAATTATAAAAGAATAAAGTTCTAATTGATACATTTGTGAGAAATCAGGATAAATCCAAACTCCAGACGACCATTTCAAGCAGTTTCAGTCTGAGCCCCGAAGTGATAAGAAAGGACAGCTTTTCAACATAGACTTTTATTTTGAAATATCCTGCAGTCATCCTAAATAATCATTAGCATCCAATATCCAGGTATTCTTTATCTTTGTTTGCATTTGTTTGTATATGGAATGCTTTACATTTTGATTGTAGTTTTTCTTAAAGGGAATGCTGAATCAACTCCACTGCAAGTCTTCAGTGCTCAGGAGCCTCATCCTAATCCATTAGTAGTCACATGCACTCCTACTGCACACTCAGGTGTGTCCTGCAGTGGATATGCAAGTGCCCATTGAACACTCGCAGGATGTCCACACAAACTACACACTGAATTCCTAATGTCCTATTTTCTAATGGTCAGGCTGCACACAAGGAGCGAGCTTGTGAACAGAACAGGGCTCAATGGCAGGTTAGTTGGAAAACATTTAGGACACCAGCCAGCCCTCCAGGCCTGGATTTTGACACCTCTGCATTAGACAACCTAGTCTCATACTAAAACTTTACATTCTCACTTTTCCTCCTGTATAGAAGAGACTTTTTGGGATTTTTTTTTCAAATATTTTGCTGTTAAACATATTTGTTTGAATCTCTATGTTATTTTTAAGGTTTAAAATAACATAAATATTCAAACCTGGGTACCCCATGCTTCTGAGTAAAAATCACGTCACTACAGCTGTCATTAAGTTGAGTCATGTAAACGTCATTACTGAATACTGGCTAAACTAAAAGTAAGCCTTCTGGCATTCAAGATTTGCTTTTATTTTGAAAATATCATGACAAAAAGATTCATTAAAAAGTTGGTATGTTTTCAGATCCCTTGAAATGTTGAATTGAAGTTCCACAAAATGATCCCACAAAGCTCAATATGATGTGTCTAACTTTTTTCAGAATAGATCTGTTTTCTGTTCCTCTGAGCTTGGTATTGATTTGTTTTCATGTTTGTTTTTCCTCTTTCAAGCAGTCTAAGCAACAAAACAGACGTTCTACTGTTTATAAATGACAACAGTCAACAAAACTAAAATGTTTAAAGAAATGCTTAAAAGGAAAGAGAAACACGTTTGTTTATTGCACACATTGTTCTGCTTTCCTTCCAGAGTTTTGTTTTCAATTGAACTGTACAAAAGTATACAACTCCAGAAAAAACTATTAGGAGAATTAAGAACCATAATGTCACACCACTGGATGTACAGCTGACAGCTCAGTTTATGAGCTGTAGTTTATAAAACTAGAATATTCCTTCTGTTTATTGTCGCTGTTGGTAGTTGTTATTTTTCGTCATACTCCTGGGGATCGTTTCAAGAAGCAGGTTGAACAAACTCAGAGTTCAAACCTAAACTCAGAGTTGACTGACTCAGAGTTCGTAAACTCAGAGTTTTTGGTTTCAGAACAACTGAAAGAGTTGGTTCAATCAACTCTGAGTAGTTGGACTCACAGTTGGGTATGAACGGCACAACCATAAAAAGCTCTGAACAACGGAGCAAAGACATGACGATTCACCATGGCAACGGGACCAAACAGCAATAGAGCTTCATACTTCACGCTGACAGAAATGGATGTGCTCCTACAAGCAAATCCCGACCATGAGCACATTTTCACAAAAAGATCAACACAGCTGCAAAACAGAGAGAAAAATAGCTGCCAGGGGTAATGTGTACGTTTACATGTTAATCATTTCATTTCAGTAGAAGAACTAGGAATATCAGTAATGTCGTCATTTTGTCACTTGTTAAGTTTTTGACAGATCAAAAACCCTTCCTTACTTAACAAGTAATCTCAGTAATTGCATGAATTACAGATTTTCTTACAAATTAAAAGCACGTTTTAGTGTCTACTCTTTCTCAAACTTTCAGTTGTTGATATATGGGATTCATCAAGTCATGATCGGTAAGTAATCCAAGACGTTTTATTTAGAGTAACAATGTCGTTATTCAAAATGCTTTTCTAAAATGTATCCAACACTGATATACATCTTTAACATGAATATTGAATTATTTCATTTATTATTATTGTAATCTATTGTACTTTTATTCTTTTTTATTTTATTTAATTTCATCACATTTATGATCTAATATAATAAATGTTTAACCTTTAGAGATACCTGTTTTCAAGCTCACCACGCCTGAAACTCTCACGTGACACCGCTGTAATTGTGTCTACGTCTTCATTCTGAGGCTTGCAAGTTCTAGTCTTGCTAGACTAGTGGTCTCAAAATCCTCTCTCGACGTAAATGACGTTCCCTCCGGATTTCTCCAACCTCCTCGTCTACAGTCTTCTCTAGAAATGGACATGTCATTTTGGCTTCAGTGCATCAGATACGGAAACGTGTAGTCTCTGATGTGAATGTTCTAAAGGCATAGATGAGGAAGTCCTACATCCTTCACTTTAAAACGAGATGGAGACTGCAGGAAACTAAGTTTCCTGAAGATAACCCGCTTCAGACCAGGTTAGGTTGATAGAGTCAGTTACCATAGTGAGTAACTCTGAGTTCAGCTTCCCCCGCTGTGAAACGGTTTTAGTTTAACCAACTTTCATGAATTTAAGTTACCTCCGTTTCTGAAACCGGAAACCCAGAGTTTTGCTTAACTCTGTGTCAACGAACTCAGAGTTTCAACATAACCTGCTTCGTGAAACAGGCCCCTGTAGTGTTCTAATTATGCCAGCAGATTTACAGTGTGAACAGATCACAGGCCATGTTTCATGCATCAAGAATTCAAAATGTCCCTTTGCAAAGTCTGGTTTATTCAAGTGTATTACAAGTATACTTAGTCTATACTAAAATGCAGTTTACTTCTGCATTGTGATTGTAAATAAAAATATGTACAATCTATGTATTGTAAACTTAAAAATGTTCCAATGGAGTCTGAAGAAGTATTCAGTTAGTATACGTCCTACACTATGCTACGTAGTACTCGCTTTAGTTATGCTTACAATACTCAAGTTTACTTCACAAATGAACTTCAGACTGCTGCTTTTTGCTAAAGGAAAATGCTTGAATGGGACTAATCCTGTTGACTTCAGTTTCAATCAGCCCATTAGAGTTGCTGCTCTGAATCTGCTCATGATGGTGGTTTATTTCCCTGTGTCAGCTGTTCCAGCAGAATTGATCAGAGGGCTAATGCTGTAGAAACAGCTCCTTTTGTGTTACCCTTTGTGTGTCCTTGCTATCTTTACACAAACCTTCACCACTGGCGTCCACTCCTACCGCTCTGCAGACAGTAGGTCTAGAAAACAGCTTTTTGTGCTAAAAACCTCAGAATCCTAACGAAAAGACCACTGGGAACGCTTCCACAACCGATCAGAAGATGGACGGAGTGGGACTTTAAGGGCGCGTCACGCGCGGTGAGGGGTGTGGCGTGGTCGGGGCCAGAGGACCCACACTTCCGGCGGCCTCCGCACGTCCGCACTGGCTCTTCGGGCGCAGCATGAGCGCAGCGGAGTGGAAGAGGAGGTGCGAGGCGGAGTGGGGTCTGCGGGGAGCGCCGATGCCCGACCGCCCGGACTGGAAGTCCATCTACGAGGCCAAGCCGCTGGCGAGGAACCTGCTGAGGAACCCCGCCCCTCTCGGTACCACAACTCTACACTTCTGAGCTGCAGCTCCTTTGAAGTGAGACTCTGAGGCAATGTTCTGGTCTCAGAACTCCTCTGCTTCCCTCAGAGAGCCGTCAGAGCAGCTCCTGAAGCTGCAGCAGAAACGGGTGGAGGCATCTGACTCCAACCGAGCCAGCTTGGAGCAGGAAGCGCGGTCGGAACCGGGACAGAACCGAGTATTTCAGGGTCTGTCTGACCGTGTCGCACCTGCAGGAATGAGAAACGCTGTGAAGTTCGGTTGTTCAACTTGATTTGCGTGGAAGAATCCACGGAGTAAATAATCAACCAGATGTGTAGATCTTCATCTGGGAGCGTTACTGTCAGTGCAGGAACGTCTCTGTTCCATCAAAGTGCTTCTGCAGACTGTGTGAGTTCTGCTTCATGTTGAAGTGTCGCCTGAAGAGCGTGCATGTTCAGAAATGACAAACACAAAGTCTCTGTTTTGGACCCAATGTGGAGCATAAACCCGAAGCTGCTCTCTGATTACTGGGTCTAAAGTACCGACCAGAGCAGGGTTTCTGCCTCACACCCTGGTCAGGTGAGTCAGAGCAGGTGAGACTGGGGTCAGTCATTAAGCTTCAATGGCGCCCTGTTCTACCTGCTCGGAGCTCAGGTGTGTCATCAGCAGAAGTTGAGACACACCCAGGGATTCCCAGAATCCCTCCTGTTGCTTTGTGCTGTTTGCTCCGTGCTTGTTTGATCACACCGTGGATTTTTCTCATCCCACAGGTTTAAGTAAAGCCTCGCCCCCACCGGAGAATGACCTGCCGAACGCCCCCCCACATGGACCTCCGCGCTTTCAGCCCGATGGTGAGAGGAAATCCGCTTGTTTTTGATCCAAATGCTTTTTGGGTGGTGTAACAAATGCCTCCACATCCAGGTGACTTCACTGGTTGGACTACGAGCACAGAGGTTCTGCCTTACGACACCAGTGGCATCCCTGAGGGGGTGGTGGTCTGCGCTTTGCCTCAGTTCAGGTAAGACTCTCTGCCGACCAGCCGCAGGGCTGGATCCTGGTTCTGACTCTGGCTCTTCTGCTCTCAGCTGGTTCACCCTGGAGCAGGTGGTGGACTTGAAGGCGGAGGGCTTGTGGGAGGAGCTTCTGGATGATTTTCAGCCTGAAATCGTCGTTCAGGACTGGTGAGTTCCTGAACACTCCGCAGTTTCGTCAGTGCAGTCTGCAAGAAAAAAAAGCTGGTGACAGAACTCAAGAATAAGATGAAAACTTTTTGTAAACATAATTTGAAATCTGAATGGGACCCATCCTGCCAGTAAAATCCTCAACAAGTGCTCCAGTACAGAACAGCATGTATTCCGTTAAAAACTCTAACGGACTTGAAGTCTGCCTGCATTCACTCACTGAAGTTAACTCTAGAGTCTCAGTAGAGCTGCAGAGCTCCAGAGCTTTGAGTAAAGATCATACTTCACAGATGACCATGACTTCCATCTTCATTCATTCAGTGCAGAACACACACACACCGACAATCACACGCCATCCAGAATGTTTTGTGCTCTAAAAAAGAAAATAAATTGAGAAAATATAAAAACCGAGCTCTGAAAACCATTGAGGAGAATGCAAATAAGGCCATGAAGTTCAAAACCTGTATTTTCCTCATAGAAGTTTGACTTTTCATTTCATGAAAGAGTGGGGTTTGAGTTGGGATGCAGCAGCAGGCCTCTGCAAAGTCAGGATCCACAAGGGGGCGCTGCTTTCTGCACAGATTCACAGAGGAATATATGGAGAGAAATTAGTTTCACTCCGATTTGTGCATAACTTTAGATTTGTGTGTAACTTCAGATTTGTGTGCGCGTCATTCTTGATTTGTAACTCATTAAATACATTTTGTGCATGAGTACAAAAATTACAAAATAAATGTTCTAGCATTTAAACTCATCACTTTTGCACAAATCTGGGCGACATGAAAAGAGTCTCATGTGAGATTTGTGTGTAAATGCGGTTTTGGGTGTGCGTAACAAGGGATTCGTGTATATTTTTTTAAAGATTTGTGCGTGTAGTTTAATTTCAAGCTGTCGTAATTTTAAGTTGTGCATGTGTACATTGCATTTTGTATTTTTTAAATTTTGTAATTTTTGTACTCATGCACAAAATGTATTTTATGAGTTACAAATCAAGAATTACGCACGCACAAATCTAAAGTTACACACAAATCGGAGTGATGCTTATTTCTCTCCATAAATGTACCTCTGGATCATCTTGACTTTGGCTAAACTTCGGCTCTCAGTCATTCCTCTGAGACGCTCTCCTTGACCTGCTGATGGTTTCCAAGCTGCTCCAGATGTTTGTCCAAATGCACTTCCATCCTGATTGATGTGTCCATATGTAAAATATTAGTATTTGTTTCAAATGGATATTTTCTCTGTGGAGAGCTTCTGTCTGACATTCAGGTTTTTCAAAGAGCATCTCTGATTCACACCAAAAGAAAACCCAATTCTACTAGCTAATGTGTGAGAGGCACCTCCAGGAAACCTCCTTAAGCGCTCCTATGTCCATCCTTACTTCTGAAGACTTCGTCAGGTCACCTCTTCATAATTCATGGTGTTGCTGATTTTTAATGCAATCAGTTTCTCAGCAGATTGTATCAAAATAAAATCTGTTTTCTAGTTTTTTGATTCCCCATTTCTTCTGCAGCATCACATTTAAAAAAGAAGTTTAGTAGAAAGATGTAACGTTTCTCTGTTCACCCATAATCTGCATTTGTCTATTTGCCACTGTGACTCTAATAATTGTTCTTGTCATTTGTAAAATGTTAAAAATAGGAACGGTCAGATTGCTCCTTACTTGAAGTGTGGTATAACACAATAAACAGAGGTGTTGTCATTTCAGCTACGAGGAGAGTCAGCTTCATCAGTCCATCTACCAGCTGCAGGTGAAGCTTCTGGCTGCAGACAAAAGTACAGTGATATCGGAGCACAGTGTGAGCCCCACTGAGGACCTCAGCGTTTACTCACACCAGTGGAAGGAGGTGAGCTGCAGGCGCACTGCAACACTGTGCAGATGCAAACGTCCAGTTGATACCTCTGTTGGCCTGCAGGTGTCGCATGTGTTCTCCGGATACGGACCCGGTGTCAGATACATCCACTTCCTGCACCGCCTGAAGAACAGTTTCCTGAACGGCTTCTTTCCAACACGCTTCACAGACAGCTCTGTGGTTCTCCAAGCGGTTCGCTCCGCCTCTTAGCTGCATCCCGACTCCATCTGTCATCGAGTCTGTGGAAGCTAGAACATAATGACTAATAAAACAATCAAAATAGCCAGAAGACCCTCATTGAGGTGCAGCCAGATTTTATTGATTTATTTTGCTGATTTGATTATTTTATAGGATTGATTGAATCATTTAAAATCAAATTTCTATCTTTTTGCTTTTTTTTCTTGTGAAAATACAAAAAAATAAAAAAAGAATCACGACAATTTTACTCGTTTTAGAATTTATCTGTGTTGGGGATCAGTTTGGCCACAAAGCTCATCTCAGTGCTTAATGGGTCCACTCAGCTTTTTTCTGCTCTTCTCTGCTCCTTACAACTCCTTTTGGATCCTTCCAGCTCCTCTCGGCTCTTCAAAGTTCCGCACAGCTCCCATTGGCTCCTTATAGCTCCTCTAAGCTCTTCACTTACTGCTCCTGTCTACCTGTGACAGCTCCTGTCTACCTGTGACAGCTCCTCTCTACCTGTGACAGCTCCTGCAGGCTTCTCACTGCTTCTTACAGCTCATCTTTCCTCCTTCCAGCTCCCCATGGCTCCTTCCAGCTCCTCTCGGCTCTTAAAAGCTCCTTTCTGCTCCTAACAGCTCCTCTCAGGTTGCCACGATGAGCCCAGCAGGGTGTGACAGAGTAAATGGCTTTCATCAAACCTTCAAGCTGTCTCTGTGTGGCGGAAAGAGAGAAACCCACAGATATCAGGAAGAAAGTGGGACTTCTACAAAACTGATTCATCTTTGGATGGCCGTCCAGCAGCATCCTCAAAACTCCGGTTTGTTGGACAAAGGCTGATCAGTGAGGCAGTGGTTTCTCCAAACCTGCACCCAACCCCCACCATGTATGATGACCTGAGACCTCCAACAAGTGTTGAATAGAAAGCGAAGCTCTTGTATGATGTTCACTCTGTACAGTATATGAATAATAAAATGCAAGCTCATGTTCAAACAGAACGAGCTTTAACTGAATCCCAGCGTTGAGCTGACAGCAGCAGGATAACTGTCCAGCAGAACTTTCTTGGATTAATGACATTTTCTTTTTCTTTTTCACATTTTCAAAAAAAGCTGTTTTAAAATGATTCAACAAATAAAGAAAACTTTATGATAATGCTGCAAAGTAAAAACTATGATTCTGAGCGATTTTAACTGAACTGGAGCTCCATGTCTGCCACATGTCTGCTGATCTGTATAAAGTCAGTGATTTTTGTGACTAAAAACAGAGGACGTTCTTCACTCAACAGGAAAATAAGGTTTAGAAAGAACTCTGGTGTTTCAATTAGCAAAAGATCCTTCATGTTTGAAGGATGAGATGGGTCGGCATCATCTCTCCTGAGAGCGGGATGTTGGAGTTTGTGTGTCTGTTTACAAGAAAATGGTGGCTTTGAAGGTTTGTTTGGTGCATTTATGATCTAACGGGCGTTCAGCCGGCATGTGTGGAGGGGGCGGCATAAAGGTTCTCAAGCACCCCCCACCCTCTTTTGCTCAGATGCCCAAAAAGTCTTTTTAGTTTCTTTTTCTTTGAGCTTTTCCCTTCAGGGGTGACCACAGTGAGTAAGATTCCTCCATTCCCTCTAACTCCGTCTTCTGCATCCTCTTCTCTAACATCAGCTACCTTCATGTCTTCCTTCACTGCATCCATAAACCTCCTCTTTGGTCTTCCTCTAGACCTCGTTCCTGCAGCTCTAGACTCAGCATCCTTCCACCAATATATTCACCGTCTCTCCTCTGGACATGACTGAACCATCTCAGTCTGACCTCTGACTTTATCTCTAAATCCTCTAACATGAGCTGTCCCTCTGATGGACTCATTCCTGATCCTATCCATCCTGGTCACTCCCAAAGAGAACCTCAGCATCTTCATCTCTGCTGCCTCCAGTTCTGCTTTCTGTCTTTTCCTCAGTTCCTCTGTTTCTAGGCTGAACAACATGGCTGCTCTCACCACAGTTTTCTACATCTTTCCTTTCATTTGAGCTAAAACTCTTTTATCACACATCACACCTGACACTTTTCTCCATCCATTCCAGTCTGCCTGCACTCACTTCTTTTCCACATTCTCTAACATCCTTCTCTGTCACTCCAGACTTCCTCATGCAAAACCACAGTTCCTCTCTGGGAACTCTGTCATAAGCTTTCTCCAGATCCACAAAGACACAATGAATCTCTCTGACCTTCTCTGTACTTCTCTATCAACAACCTCAAAGCAAATATTACATCTGTAGTGTTCTTTTTTGGCATAAAACCAAACTGCTGCTCACAAATGTTCACTTGTGCTCTTAGTCTAGCTTCAGCTACTCTTTCCATACCTTCATTGTGTGGCTCGTCAGCTTTATTCCTCTGTAGTTGCCACAACTCTGCACATCTCCTTTATTCTTAAAATTGGGCACCATCACACTTCTCCTCCATTTCTCACCACCTAAGATCCTGTTGAACAA
The DNA here is from genome assembly GCA_016861445.1 of Oryzias woworae. NCBI lineage: Eukaryota > Metazoa > Chordata > Actinopteri > Beloniformes > Adrianichthyidae > Oryzias > Oryzias woworae. Next base: position 3,880,516 of record BOLG01001664.1, read on the forward strand.
CCCGGTCAGAAACTCCACTGCCATCTCTCCTGGACACTTCCATACCTCCACAGGTATCTCATCAGGACCAAGTGCCTTTCCACTCTTCATCCTCTTCAATGCCCCCTCATTTCACCCTTACTAATCTTTGTAACTTCCTGCTCCACAACAGTCACCTCTTCTATTCTTTCTTCACTCTCATTCATCAACTCTTTAAAGTATTCTTTCAATCTTTCCATTACACTACTGACACCAGTCAACACATGACCATCCCTATCCTTAATCATACTAACCTGTTGCATGTCTTTCCCATCTCGGTCTCTCTTTCTTGCTAATCTGTATAGATCAGTTTCTCCCTCTTTACTACCTAACCTAGCATACAAGTCATCATAAGACCCTTGAATGACCTTTGACCCCTCCACTTTTCTTTTATACTGCATCTCCCTCTACTCCTGTCTACTCTCCTCAGTCCTCTCAGTGTCCCACTTCTTCTGAGCTTGCCTCTTACTCCGTTTACACTCCTGCATCCCTTCATTCCACCACCAAGTCTCCTAATCAACGGTCTTTCCTGATAATACACCAAATACACTCCTACCTGTCTTCCTGATCACATTAGCTGTAGTGATCCAATCATCTGGGACTAACTCCTGACCACCCAGAGCCTGTTTCAACAGTTTCTTAAAAGTCATGCAACATTCTTCCATTTTCAGCTTCCATCAATTTGTCCTCTTCTCTGCCTTTGCCCTTTCTTTCTTCATCTTCTTCATCACCAGTGTCATCCTACACACCACTGTTCTATGCTGTCTGGAAATACTCTCACCAACCACTACTTTGCAGTCACTGATCTCCTTCAGATTACATCATCTACACAAGATGTAATCTATCTGTGTGGTTCAACCTTCACTATTATAAGTCACCTATGTTCCTGCCTCTTCTCAGAGAACGTACAGTATCCTCTATAGCCATTTCAATCACCATCTGTCCTTTTACATTCCTTTCCTGGAAACCAAACCTGCCCATCATCTCTGTTTCCTGCACTGACACGTCCATTGAAATCTGCGCCAGTGACAACTCTCTCACTTCTAGGGATGCTCATCATCACTTCATAAAGCTCAACCAGAATTTCTCTTTTTCCTCCAGCTCATATCCTACCTGTGGGGCATACCCACTAACAAAATAAAATATCACACCTTCCATTTCTATCTTTAGACTCATCACTTCATCTGACACTTGTTTTACCTCCATAACACTCCTAACAATCTCCTTCTTTAAGATAACTCCTACTCAATTTTTCTTCCCATCTCCACCATGATGGAACAACTTGTACCCTGCTCTGAAGCTTCCAGTATTGCTACCTTTCCACCTGGAAAGAGATTGATGTGGTGCTGCAGGTCTTTCACTTAGGTCCTAAGCTGTTGGGCCGGTTGGCTCCAGCCTTTTTGAGGAAGGGCATGACCGTGGCGTCAGGTGATGCACATGGTTGAAGTACGGCGGCTGTAGGGAGCTGAGCGCTCCACACGACTGATCGTTGTGTTTTGCTTCAAGTGGGTAGATAGAGGACGTTTTCCAGCTGTTTGCGCCTCCATAGTGTTAAGTGCATCAGATTTTTAAATTTGATTTATCTGGCTTTATTTATCTGGCAGAGGATCGAAACCAGCATCATACAGAACACCAGCATGAACACCAGTTATTCATGCTGTTTCTGATCAATAAAGTTATATCTTTATAATTATCATTTATTCTTCATTACTGTCATTCAGAGTTAATATGGTTTTGTATTTTTCCATTAGTTTTTTCCTCCTCTCTTAACTTTTTTTTAATTTAGTATAGTTTCAGTCATTTACAGTGCAGGTTTACTTGTATCAGTTTAGTTTTTATTGTTTAAATATTTTAAAGTTTTCTTTATTCCTAACTTAAGTTTTTATTTTGTTTTCAGTAAATGAAAAGTTTTTTTTACATCTAGTTTGTGTTCATTATACCAACTTTGTTGTTATCAAGTATGGCTTAGGATAACAGACTACTGTAACAGCAAAAGCCAGAGGAGAGTGAAAGGTCAGGTGAGGCCGAAGGGGAGAGAGAGGAAAATCTCTGCACCACTGCAACAGGGAGATTCATGGAAACTATGAACCAGAAGGAACCAGAGGTTAAAGAAAAAGCAGCAGAGATGGAGTTGAAGCCCACAGAGAGGAGACAGCAGGTCAGGAGAAGGGGACAGGAGCCAGTAAGAGGCTAAACCTACTTGGACTAACACACTCAACTGACCCCGCCCATGTCCTGCAATTTCACATACAATATGACAATGCTTTATCTGGAAGACACGGTTATGGTAAGAGTTATCGTGTGTGAACAAAAAAGCGGGATCTGCAGGCTTGAACTCCCCGTTTGAGGTCCTAGAAAAAGCCAGAAGAAGGAAAGTGCAGCCAAGTTGCAGCCAAGTTGCAGTCAGGTTGCAGTCAAGTTGCAGTCAGGTTGCAGCCAAGTTGCAGTCAGGTTGAACCTTGTTGCCTTGATACCTTGTCGCTTTGGCAACCTTGGAGAAGTACTATAAAGTTCTTCAAACATGTGCTGCTATAATCCAGTCTGCTAATCTGGAAGTTGTCTCCACGTGCCTCTTTTTTACATTTCAGCACCCGCCTCTCCAAAGCTCTGTGCACGGCCCTGGTTCAGTCTGCCTCTGCGTCCGCAGACGCATCTGTTCTTCTTTGCTTCCCTCAGGGCAGTGAGACCGTGAAGGCAGCACCGGGAATACGGTATCGGGAGTAACGGGAGTTCCTCTGTGACTACGGGCGGGGGCGCGTTCTCCCGCCACACTTCCACAGCCCCAGACTGGATGGCAGCTTTCAGCGGAGCCCGACGGAGCTGAAGGAGGAGAGGAGGAGCGGGGCCGACCGTCAGCGCCCCCGGGGCCGTTAGGTTGCGGCTGGAACCGTGCGGGAACTGAGCGGTGACCGGTTCTGAGCGGGAAGCGGTGAGTTTCTGTCAACTACCGGCGGATTTACTGCGCTTTGGAGGGAAAGGGCTGCGAGGCGGGAAGATGTCATTTCTGACTCAGTGATAGAAACCAGTTCGAAAACTTTTGCAGCAAAGCAGCAGCCTTTATTCTACATTTCTGTCTGCTTGTCTGTCTGCCTGCCTGCACGTCTGCCTGTCTTTCTGCCAGCCTGCGCGTCTGCCTGTCTTTCTGCCTGCCTGCCTGTCTGTCTGTCTGCCTGCGCATCTGCATGTCTGTCTGCCTGCCTGCACGTCTGCATGTCTGTCTGCCTGCCTGCCTGTCTGTCTGTCTGCCTGCGCGTCTGCATGTCTGTCTGCCTGCCTGTGTGTCTGCATGTCTGTCTGCCTGCCTGTGCGTCTGCATGTCTGTCTGCCTGCCTGCGGGTCTGCCTGTCTGTCTGCCTGCTTGCACGTCTGAATGTCTGTCTGACTGCCTGCGCGTCTGCATGTCTGTCTGCCAGCCTGCGCGTCTGCCTGTCTTTCTGCCTGCCTGCGCGTCTGCCTGCCTGTCTGTCTGCCTGCGCGTCTGCATGTCTGCCAGCCTGCGCGTCTGCATGTCTGCCAGCCTGCGCGCCTGCTTGTCTGCCAGCCTGCGCGTCTGCCTGTCTGTCTGCCTGCCTGCACGTCTGCATGTCTGTCTGCCTGCGCGTCTGCCTGTCTGTCTGCCTGCCTGCGCGTTTGCATGTCTGTCTGCCTGCCTGCTTCTTTCCTGTTGTAGGGTAAGGTAATGAGGTAAAGGTGCTCTCACCCTCCAGCTCGTTTTACATCTGACAAATTAACAGATTTCATTTAGTCTGCTCCTGCTCCTCTCCCCCCTCCCTGCTGTCCAGCTGCTGATGGACAAGATAAGAGGTGCTGACTGCTGCCCTCGCTCCCACTGAGAGACCTTTTTTATTATTAGGCTGATTACCTTGCAGAAGGTATTTTTCAGACTAAAACACCTCCTGATCTTGTTTGAAGCTACTTCACTCTTCATTTTGTCTCTTCGTGAACAGAAGAGACGTCAGAACTAAGTAAAACAGACTTTTACATTTCATACAAAAGCAATCAGCTGTAAATCTCCAGCACTAACATTTTATGTTGAAGGCTGTTCAGCTGATGAATTCGGAATCAAAGAATGCTCCGATACGCTGTCTTTCCTTAATTATGCTTTTAGGGTTAACAGACTTTCTCAGAGTCTGCAGGTGTCCTGACGTCTTTTTCACTCGTCTAATGCGCCTGCTTGTTTTCATGTCCTGAGGGTGTACTGACTCTTGGGTCAGTAAAAGTGCACCACGGGGGACTTTTGGGCGGCTGCTAAAGGATCGACTTCAGAACTGTCACAAGTAACTGCTGTTGTTATCTGGTGTTATCAGATAAAGAACGTGTGTGTGCCTGCGCTCAGGGAGCTTAATGAAGTTGTTCACTTTAACAGCACTGATGCTGCCCCCCCCTGCACACACAGTGGGTGACAGCTCGAGTAAACCAATGCTGCAGCTTTGTGTGCAGACACTCATGTGAGTGCTGCGGCACAATGGGACGTCCTGTACCTCATCTTCCTCTCACACTTTCTGTTTGGTTAACCAGTAAGACACCCCCCCCACACACCTCAATCCTTGGACAGCTCTTTCTTCTTTGTGCTTGATATAGGAGACTTGATTGTTTTTATTTACCTGTCAATGTTTCTATGATACAATAACATAACAGTGAATGTGAAACATCCTGGTAACACTTTGCTCTCTGTTTTCAAGTTCAGATTCAAGCAAATAAAACTTCAGAAGATTTACCTGAAAGGAATCTTCATAATAATCTCAGTGTAGAAGGTTTTACCTGTGCTGTCATCTTCTGAAGAGAACATTGTAGCAGTTCAAACATAAAGAAAGAGTCTCTGTAGTTTTATCAGTTCTGACACCACCGCAAAGAAATTTGCTCCCTTTCTCCTCACTTTACTGCACAACTGCGTGAAGGTCCAACATTTTACTGCACAATTGTGTGAATGTCCAATATTTTACTGCACAACTGAGTAAATGTCCACTACTTTGCTGCACAGCTGTGTGAAGGTCCACTACTTTATTGCACGACTGTATGAAGGTCCACCATTTTACTGCACAACTATGTTAAAGTTCTCCACTTTGCTGCACAACTGTGTGAAGATTCACCATTTAATTGCACAACGGTGTGAAGATGCACCACTTTGCTGCACAACTGTGTGAAGATGCACCACTTTGCTGCACAACTGTGTGAAGATGCACCACTTTGCTGCACAACTGTGTGAAGATGCACCACTTTGCTGCACAACTGTGTGAAGATACACCACTTTGCTGCACATCTGTGTGAAGATTCAACACTTTGCTGCACATCTGTGTGAAGATTCAACACTTTGCTGCACAACTGTGTGAAGATGCACCACTTTGCTGCACATCTGTGTGAAGATTCAACACTTTGCTGCACAACTGTGTCAACGTTCTCCACTTTGCTGCACATCTGTGTGAAAATCCATAACTTTGCTGCACAGCTGGCATGAGCTGTTTCTGTTCTGCATGGAAGCCTTTCGTGGACGCCTGTATTGCGGTCTGTCCATGACATTTTTGCATTTGCAGTCTTTCAGAGAAGGTGTAATGTGCAGGAAAAGTGGTTGGACTTGCAGATGTTATTCAGAATATTTTAGCATGTCAATACCACATTCACAATGAAACCAAGCACTGGAAGAACCAAGGTTTCATCTGAGAATTTAGGACCTTCTCTTCTTAGAAGTTGAACTTTTGTCTTGGATGTTTGTTTACTTGAAGATTTGATTTTGAGTCAATTCAGATCAGACTCCCATGATCATGATTTTATTTACAAATTGATTTCATTGGAATTGTTAGTGATCATCTTTTTTTAAGTTCTTCTTAAAAATCAAACTTTTCAAAGAAAAATGCGTCTTCCATTACCTGCATTCTAAATGCATACAATACAAACTGCAAAGTGTTAAATACAAGTATAGGAAATAGCAATAAATCAGTCCACGCAGTAATACTTTAGATTTTTTGCTTGAAAACGTATTCAAATAAATAAATCTGTTTTAAACCCATTGTTATGGAGACCTGTTGATGCTTCCACTTCAGTTTATGATGGAACTTTCTTTGGCTTAATTTTAAATAAATAAATGAAACATATTGTGTGTGGGAGGGTTTTTTTCTAGTAAAAGAAGAGGTTTCTCCTGTTCACTGTGAACTTTTGCAGACAACAGTGACAGAAGAGCTGGATGTTGCTTTGTGCAACAGCTCTCAGTCACTGATGTTTAATTTCAGCTTGTTTTAGCTTGGGTAACCATTAATAAATTAGCAGTTCAGCTGTAAAGCTTTGGGTTACAGGAGTGCACTGCACTGTAATGTATTGTCTTTAGTCTTTTTGGGACTGCGCGTGTGGGAAAGGAGGGGGGGGGGGGGGGTCGTTTTTGTTTTCGCCCACTCCTGGTCCATTGTATGTTCTGGCCCACCGGCTGGCTCTGCACATTTTGTTGGTCTGAACTAGATTGTCCAAAATTGAAGCTGCCATGGCAACAGGGATGTTTCACACACAAATATTGGTTAATGGTTTGTTGACTTTCCATTCTAAAAAGGTAGGCTACTCTTTGGATTTGTATGTAACAGAGTTCATAAACATTAAACACAATGTGTTAGATTTGGAGAATATCTACAGACTAAGCCCTGAAAATGACTCTCTGAAGTCAGCGCAGTGAATCTGTAGCAGTGAGTGTCTGGAAATATGATATTTTTACGTCACTCAGCACAGTTTGCACATTCTGACTGTTGCTGAAGTTTCTAATGGTGCCTTGAATATTGCATACCGGGTGTCTCTGTCTGGGTTCATATTGAAGTTGCTTCTAAGGTGACAGCCGCCAGTGGCTGAGCAAAGTTTCTCAAGTAATGGAAACCTCAGGAGCTGCTGGCTGTCACTGCCTGTCTCCGGCTCAGCTTCGGCCCCATGCAGCTCACCTGTGTCCACCTTCTCTTTCTCTCTGTTTGGAGTTTCGTGTAATGATGTTGCTGGACAGTTCCACTTTTATCAGCAGCAAAGGAGAAGAAAACTGAGATGAGAAAGACTTGCTAGGTGTCCCCAAAAGTATAAATGTCAAACCAAACCTTGATAGAGTGGAAGTGGATCCATATCATATCATAGTTTCATCCTGAGACCATCCTTAGAGTGTTGATCACCATTACTCTTAGACTGGATGAAAAATCTAGTAGGACTTGAGAAGCATTGATCAAACTTTGTCACTGCACATGAGTCACGAGTACAGTGAGGAGGACTCTAGGCTGTTGATTGGGTTTGAATTCACTACAAAGGGCTAAAGATACAACTTTGTTTAAGTTGACCAAAGATTTGACTAGCTCTTTAAACTTTTGCCAGAATCTCAGAAGTAACTTGAGAGTTTGCACATTAGGTCTAGATGTTTTGGTAGTTTCGTGTTTCTCAGGATGTCTAGAGAGGCTATGAGAGGATGGGATAAGGTTGTCCCCTGCAGAGAGCTATTCACCGCCTTTACAAACGCCATGAGAGCTGATTCACTCAGTTATACTGATTTTTTTCCAGTACACTACTTGGGATTGTGCTTAGAGCTCCTAACTCTGAAGCTATGTTCACAAGCATGCCCCTTGGCAATGCGTGTTTAAATGGCCACTTTCAATGAAAACTCTTTGTAAAATCACATAAATGCACATTTCGGGCTTGTGCTTTCAAAACCCCTGCGCTAACACGTAGCTCCTCACATTTTTGAGACAGTTTTTTGGCTCTTTGTACGAAATGCATGGACATTGAATGCACGTTGAAAGTTAATCCAGGTTGAACTTTGACCAGTCAGGGATTTGGATTTGGTTGTGACGTATGGATGGCATCTCTTATAATTTACGAAAGTGCCAAGTGTTTGAGAATTGATCATGAAGGAGCAATTACTAATTGAGGTTTTGCCCGGACATAATTCTATGACACCAAGTCTTGCATATATCAGAATAGAGCTGCGAAGGGAAAAGCCTGCAGTGCCTGAATTTCACTGCAGGATCAACTTTCCAAAGTCTGAGGCGCTGTCAGGGTTCTAAAATATTTTTATTTTTAAAGGGACAAGTGTTTTAAAAATGCTTATTTAGACTTTTTTTGTATTAATTAGCCAGCATATCTGTTTAAGAAAGTGGGAGAATGTCAAGTTTCACCAGATTTAAACACAGTCTCAGCTGATAAGAAAACTCTGATAACCCCGCATTGTAGCAGCATTTGAACGCATCACTTTCACACAAATCTTGGAGATATGAAGATTTGTGTGTAAATGCAGTTTTGTGTGTGCTTAACAAGTGAAATTTTAATATGCGCAATTCCTGAAATTCAGACCCTGCAGGCTTTTCCTTCGCAGTTCAGATATATGTTCTGATATAATTCTGATGTATGCAAGACTTGGTTTCATAAAATTATGGCCAGACACAAACCACAATTAGTAATTTCTCCTTGATGATCAATTATCAAACGCTTGGCACTAACTAAAAACACAAATCTTTAAAAATTACGCACAAATCACTTGTTAAAGCACACACAAAACTGCATTTACACACAAATCTCATGTGATACTCTTCATGTCTCCAAGATTCGTGTGGAAGTGATGCATTTAAATGCTGCTACAATGCGGGGTTATCAGAGTTTTCTTATCAGCCACTTTAAACGGAGATTGTGATTAAATCATCTTGCGTTAAATGTCCACGCATTTCAGAAGGCTGTTTGGTGGCACAAATATGACACGAAACAAAATTTATGAACTCAAAATCAAAGATTGGGCGAAAGCGAGATGAGAGACAACGCAACTAAAAACCTTTGTGTTGCAAAAGCAAAAATAGTTTTTGAAAGCAAAAAAAAGGATTTAAAAAGTAAATATTTTAATTTGCAAATTATGAAGTTTTATTCTTAAAACTTAACAGTTTGTTTGCAATTTAGAAAATCAAATTACTTACAGCAGCAACAGAAAGTTTTAAAGTGTTGCTTTGGTGACAGCGCTGTTGTTACACACTCATACACTCGTATTACAGAGGATGATTACTCTGAGGACCTGGACATGGCAGCAGGTTTCCCAGTTGACCAAGCCTCGTGGTTCTGACCCGGTGGACAGAATAGGAGGGCACACTCAGGAGCCTCTCAGAACCCAGCGGGACTCTGAGCTCGTGCTTTAGGTTCTCATGCTCATTGGATTTAATGTGAAACTCTGACTCAGCCTCTCTTGCAGATGTTTGACTTTGCTGCTCTTACTCCAAACTCAGTGATTAACACAATAGTTTTGAAGTCATTCAAACATTTGCAGAAGCTCTCTAGAAAATGTTTTGCTAAAAAAAAACACTTACCTGCTGAACCTTGAACAGTTCCACGCCTGCTTTGCATGTGCTCTCAGAGAGAATGATGAAGAGGTGATTGAAAAGGTGACCACTGGCTTAAGCATGAGCTGTGTTTTAAGACTGTGGAAAGCTGTCATCTTTAGAAACCCACTCCGATCATCTTTTGATCTATTTGGTGCGGATCTATATGGAGCGGAGCAGGGAGCTTGTGGCCCGCTGATTGTAGCACCTACGTCACTGCTTCAGGTTTTTCCCAGCAACATTGTTTCATCTGCTCCTGATTCACAACTATTTAAATAAAGAAATACTCAGAAACACAGTTTTAATCTTAATTTTCTTTATAAATGTCCTCCATCATCAGAAAAATGCTACAGGAACATGTTGAGTGAGTCTGAAGCTTCTTGGAGTTTGGTGGCATTCTCAGCTCCAGTGTTAGCAGACATGATGATGTGAGAGGAACAGAACCTGAGAAGCAGCGCTCAACATCTGAAAGAGACTTTCAGTGGAAGAACACGGTTCAGTTTGTGTCTGTCTCTGCATGTACAGTATGTACATTGTTTGCGTGTTTTTGTGTCTATGTGTGTGTGTGTTTTGTTTGTGTGTGTTTTTACCTGTGTGTGCGTGTTCAGACACAGGGATTGTCTTACACACTGATTCACCGGCTTTGTTGGCGGACTCTCAGCAGCGGGCCAAAGCGCAGTGTTACTTATTAAAGGCTCGGATCTCTTTCCTTTCTTTGCTTGAACTGCAAGAAGAGACAATTGAGCACCGAGACGCTCTAACTGCCTTGATTTCTGTGTAACTCCATCATCTGCTGCTGCTCTGGGATGAAAGTGTTTAGCTGCTGCTTATTTGCACAAAGTCTGTCAGATACTTTTGGGAGTTTTCCAAATGACTGAATTCCACTTCCGTTCCTGTCCGTTTAGCTAAATGATTCATCTGCTCCTTTTCACTTCTTACCTGTGGATGAATGCGTCCTGTTCCTCAATGGGTTAAACCCAGTTTCAGTAGAGACTGGGTTAAACTTTTTGTTATTCAATGCGAGTAGAGCATAAACAGAACTTTTGAAATCCAGAATCTCACGTTCATCCTGATTGAGTCTCCGGAGACACATGCCTGTGTTCAAACCTCCATGCTTGACTCCTCAGATCTGTGCCGTGTGAGCAGGCCTGGTCCTGGGCTGCATGGCGCTTTAGGTGATAATTTTATCACTACGACTACGACACACAGTCACACCCACAACTCCACCACCACCGTCTGGAGCAGAAACAACATAACTGCCTGGAATTCGTTGCTGTAAGAATTTATTTATTCTAATTAAAACAAAAAACTAAAAAAAAAAAAACAACACTTCTGATTTTTGTTTAAAAAAACTGCTCCCCAAGCAGGCCTCAACCGAACGACCTTCATTCCTGGAGGTTTAGCGCCACCACTATATGATTCATAATGAGAAACAGGGGAGGTTTTAATAGAGCCATCTCCAGTGCTAAACGTTTAAAGATCTCAGTTGTTTAAAGTTTAAAGATGGGAAGAAAAAAAATTAAAGATTGCCAGGTAATTCCTCTTTTTTAACCAAAACGTATTTTTTGACCAAAATGCAGGGGAAGGGGGTGAATTTCCAACCAATTGAATGTAAATAAAACAAACAAATCTTTGCTTTGAGCACATTTTTCCTCCTCTTCCCTCCCTTTTTTGCCCTCAAAGCTGTTCCTTAGGGCTTGTTTTGCTACTTGTTCATCCTTGAAGTGTTAAAGAAGCACTTACATCAGCTAATCTGCCCCCCACACCCCCCTAGCTTAAACAGCGACAGCTTCAGGTAAAGAGGGGCGTTGCACTGGGAAAAGCTATGGATTAAATCTTTTTTTTTTTTTTTTTTTTTTTTAAATAATTACTTTTTATTTTTAAACTAAATGAGTAGTGTGTCAAACTGTTATAAACTTGAAAAAAATTGTCATTGTAAAAAAAAAAAAAAAAACCTTAGCCTAATCATATAAAGCAATATAGAGTCATATAGCTCTCCCTCAAGCAGATGGTGCTATAGGCAGTTGCCTAGGTCCCCCATGCCCAGGGCCGGCCCTGCCCCTGTGCCATTCCAGAGCTTGATGATGAACCTCTTTGAGAGTGTAGATGGATACAGCTTGTTGTGCAAATGAGCTCTGTCAAACCTGTGATGCTACATCCACACCGGACGCGGCCGAAGTGTCAAATTTGCATCTGTTGCGCAAACTTCTTTCATTGACCACATCGTGGAAAACATGGATGATGTTGAGCGAGTATCTTGTGTTTATAGTCTGAAGAGCTCTACAGAGTTTTCCTTCAGCCATCTTGTAAGTGAGCTTTTTTGTAGCATTTGCACAAAAAAAGTATTTTAATGGTGACTTGACCATGCAGCCCATTTTTCTTCAGGTGCCTCCTTATTGTACATCTTGAATCATCCATACCACAGTTTTTTAGTCCTGGATCACAGTTAAAGTTGTTTGAGTTTTTCATTGTATCGATTGTGTCCTAACGATTTTTCTGGTAGTTGTGGCAGAAACATTAGTGATTGGTTTAGTTTCTGCAGAACTCCTCACTTTCCACTTCTTGATCAAAGTTAGAACACAGCTGACTGGCATTGTCAGTTCCTTGGATATCTTCTTATGTCCCTCTTCTGTTTTTTACAGTTCAGTTACCTTTTCCTGTAGGTCTTTTGACTGTTCTTAAGCGTTCCCCATGACTGTGGATCCAGAAATGTCAATGAACCACAGGATGCAAGGGTCTGTTGGGAGCCCAGAAACTCCAAGACCTTTTGTGCACAAACAGTGATTACAGGCAAACGAGTGACAGGTGAAGAGGGTTACCTTTAGCGACCATTCAAAGCCTTTTGGATCAGCTTGTGTGCATGTTTTCAGAACAATGGAAACTTTTGAACAGGGTCCTTTGGGAAGTTTCTGTTGTCATTATGAGTTGAAAAGAGTAAACATGATTTTTAAAAAATGAATGGCTTCTTCCAACTACTAACTTTGAGTGAAACGTTTTTGTTTATCATATTCTATGAAAAATGACCAAGAAATGATAATTTCTTCTAGGGTGTGTAAACTTATGAGCACAACTGTGACATATTGAATGGATAAGGATGTTGGGTACTTCTGGTCTGTGGTGGGGTTTGAGTTTTTACTCTGGCTAAACCAACCACCATTGTCAAACACACAGGACAACTGCTGCAGCTGATGTAGCAGAACCTGCATTTTTGTTTAAATGAACATAAAAAAGGTCTATGTTTACCTAATCATGGCATTTTAGTCATGAATAAATACACCAGATAAAAGAGTGACAAAAATCAACTAGACAAAGAGAAATCCAGGAAGTAAAAGAAGTCCAGACATGTCTGTTAACCACCCTTTATAGCTCTCCTTCACCCCATCATGTGCTGAAGCAAATTCAAATGACAGGACAATATAAAACCTCTGTATATCCTTGGCCAGGACATCTAAGTTTCTAAGAATATAACTAAAACTTTTTTCACGGCCTCCACTCTTTTGGCAGAACATTTGAACTTTTGGCAGAACACTGCCTGACTTTCTAGAAGATCCTGGCTCACAAAACAGTTGACTGTCGGGTCATATCAAGTCCAACCAGGAACAGGCTACGTCCCAGCCGCTCAGCTCTTGCTCATTTCTGCTGCAAAACAGTTAAGGTTTGGAGGAGCCACACAGGTGCTCAGCAGATGTGTGGGACCGACAGACTCCCATACCAATCCTGGTAATGTTCTGAACAAGTGGACCAGACTGCTTTGTAGTAGCACAAGAACAGATGTGTTTCAACATCATTGATTTTCTCAGAAAATCAAATCAGCAAAATATGAAAAACAATGAGAACACCAGTCATTCAAATTCCCTTAAAGAACAAACTGGGTTTTGCATTTTTTAATTAAACACATTTTCTTAAATGTCTGAGTGTGGCACAGAGGAAGACCACAGATGAGTAAACAAAAGAGCTGTGATAAAGACAATTTCTTTTCTATCTATTGGCTGTTCTTATGGGCTGTAGAGCCATTCACTTCACTGGAAAAGTGAAGTGAAGTGACCCCAATTCCACCAGTACACCCCTAACTTCCTGCTCTTCACAGATGATAACGCCCCCCCACATGCTACATGAATTGTCATATCTGGACTTCAGGAAGTGGGAGTGGCTCATATGGTATGAACAGCAATGACCTCTGACCTGGCTGCACGGTGGCACAGTGGTTAGCGCAAGAAGGCCCCAGGTTCAAGTCCTGGTTGTGGGACCAGTAGTCACCAATAGGGGACCTTTCTTTGTGGAGTTTGCATGTTCTCCCCGTGCTCCGGCTTCCTCCCCCTGTCCAGAAACATGCTTCATAGGTTCATTGGTTACTCTAAATTGTGAGTGAATGTGAGTGTGTATGGGTGTGTGGTTGTAGTCCTGGGACAGATTAGCGACATCTCCAGGGTGTCCTCTGCCTTCGCTCATGAGTGGCCGGGTTAGGCTCTGGCAGCCCTGTGACCCCGAAAGGAATAAAACGGTTTAGAAAATGAAGGTAAAACTGTTTGTCAAGATGTTTCACCAGAAGCTTTTGCATGGAGCTTCACAGAAGCCTGATTTGTTTCTTATTGTGGATCAATAATGAGTTTCTTAGTTTAATTTTGTTATCGTATTTAATTTTAGTTTTATTAATGAGATGATCTTAGAATAGTAAAATAAATGTGTTCTTAACCACTTGTGACATAACACTAAATGAAGAGACCTTATGTGTTTATCAATCCTCCAGAATGCACACGACAGATGACTGAGTAAATGATCACATCTACTGTCAGAACTGTTTATTATTGGAGGAAGTTTAAAGCACATGTTCTTATCTTCCTCTGCACAGCAGTTCCTATAGTTTCTGTTCAGAAGCAAAGTTCTTCAGAGAGAGAATTGCAGAATAATAAGTGCAAATAAATTTACTGCTTTAGGAGGATCTTTATTGACGCTGAATTTTATTTTGAAAGGAACTTGTAGGTGCTGCTGTTAGACTAAAATTAATCAAAATTATTATAAAGCCTATTGAAAAATATAACCCTGTTAGTGTCATTATCTTTTCAAAGTTACATGTTAAATAAATGGCCTAATGGCCGCATAAAAAGCACATTTTTTAATCGACGCTGTAGTGAGATTGTGCGTCTCTCTTTTGACAGTAAGAAACTGAACCAAATAGTTCTTTTAGAGGCTGCAACACAAACACAGAACACTTGTCTTACCAATCTCAACCGTCGGGAGCAATGTGGGGTTCAGTGTCTTGCTAAAGGGCACTTAGAGTGGGAAAGGTGAGAACCAAACCTGCGTTCCTGTGATCAAAGGTCGACCGCTCTACCTCTGCCCACAGCCGCTCCGAGACTCTCTGCATACACGTGCTCACTTGGTGTGCTGGCAAACTGATACAGTGTGCTGCTGAATCAGTCGTGCACAATGTTCTCTTTCTGGAAAGATGATCTGTGTCAGTGTGCAGGCAGACACTGGTGTCGTCCAGCTGATGGAATCGTCGTCTTTTCTGTGGATGTTTGTTTCATCATCTCGCCTTCAGATATTTGTGGTCGATCATTTATTCCCACAAATGTTTAAAGCACCTTAAACCACCTGATTACACAGAGTTTCCACTCATTTTTGGAGGCTTACAGTTTAAATTGTCCTGCAGACATTAACTGTGAGGTGACTGGTAGATGTGTGGCAGTAATGGATCATCTATGAAGAAGTTACACGGCAGCTTGAGCCATCGAGTTGACCAGCAGGCTGCAGACAGTCAGGCACAGAACCGCAGCATGAACGCATGTCTGACTGGACTCTTGCAGCTGAAGTGGACGCACCAATGCTGAAGGAAGGAAAATACAGAGGTTATGATAAATAGTTCAATTCAATTCAATTCAATTCAATTTTATTTATATAGCCCAATATCACAGCCACAGCCGTCTCATTGGACTGATATCAGAATATTGTAAGAAACAACCAAAAAATCAATCACGTAAAAGTAAACAATAGCTGGTTGTTAAACAGACTTAGCTGAACAAACATCTCTGTCCTTACACCCTCCTTCGCGGTGAGGAAAAACTCATAAAAAAAAACCCTCTTTTTTTTTTTTTTTTTTTTGGAGGGGAAAAAAACTAAGAAACCTCAGGGTTGCCCACATGAAGGACAGATCCTCAACCCCGGACGGACAGGTGATGTGCTAGAACTATTAAAGAAAAGTGAACTTAATTAATTCTATAACTGCATGGTTGAATAACAAGTATATGACTAATAAACAAATACGTCAAGATAAACGGCTACAAGTCAAGATAACAGCTACATATTTAAATAAACAACGACATGTTTGAGCAGTGTAGCAGATGGGCTTCATCCAGTAGGAGTTGTGGAAACAGCTGGGTTTGCTGAATGAGCCAGAGGCGAGGTCACAGCCAAAGACAGGAGCACAGGCGAGGCGAGGTCACGGCCAAAGACAGGAGCACAGGCGAGGCGAGGTCACGGCCAAAGACAGGAGCACAGGCGAGGCGAGGTCACGGCCAAAGACAGGAGCACAGGCGAGGTCACGGTCAAAGACAGGAGTACAGGCGAGGCGAGGTCACGGTCAAGGACAGGAGTACAGGCGAGGCGAGGTCACGGCCAAATACAGGAGCAGGAAGAGCCAAAGGCGAGGTCACGGCCAAAGACAGGAGCACAGACGACCACCTGGAATCAAAAATCTCTCCAGCTCCCCCGTAGGGGGGTGGGAAAGAGGGACAACATGTGAATCGCACTGCACCAAACAGAGGCATGATAAACCAAATAAAATAAAGCAATGGCAGATGGCAAGTGATGCGATGAGGATTGCAGGTTGGTGGAGTGGGGGTGGGAGAAGGATACAGACCCTGGTTAGGGTAGGGGAGAGAGGGGGGGGTGGGAGAAGGATGCAGACCCTGGTTCGGGTAGGGGGGAGAGGAAGGGGGGATTGGGGGTGGGAGAAGGATACAGACCCGGGCTAGGGTAGGGGTGGGGGGGGGGATACAGACCCGGGTTAGGGTAGGGGAGAGAGGAAGGGGGGAGGGTGTAGGAGGCAGACGAAGAGTGAGTGGGAGCGAGTAGAGTCAGTGTGGAAAACCCCATCACAGCAGGTGAGGCAGAGGAGCAGTTATTGTTATTCGGACGGCTGATGGTAAAAAGATTCATCTGGCTCTCGTGCCTGGTCCTCCTGGAGGCTGGAAGCACCTTTCCTCCTTTGGGCAGTAGTTAGGTTTCAGGGTACTGGCAGAAAACTAAAGTCCTTTTTTCCCTTTTTTGTGCTGGCACCCCCATCAGGGTAAGATAAGCCCCATGCAGGCAATCAGGTAGCGGTGGTGCTGATCAGCAGTGGATGTGACAGAGGCAGTAAGGCGGTAAGAGGAGAGGAGCTGTCACCCAGCCTGATGTTCCTTTGCATGAGGAGGAGAAGTGGAGCACAGACCTGTCGACAGCCTGCGACCCGCCCTCCCACAGGCAGCACTCCATGAAGATAGTGAGTGTTTTTGATTGTTCTCCCTTATAAAGGCTCTTCAGGTTTAAACATTGAGTCAAACAGAAATAGTTGAAGCCAGTGGAGAGGAAGGTGGGATCTGTTGATCCGGTTATCCTCCTTTTAGCCAGCAGAAATGTTCAGAAGCTCTCTAGTTCAGGCTTTTGGGAAAGCTTTCTTTGAGCTGCTGTCTCAGTGATCTGACTGATGACCCAGATTAACCTTTTCACACCTGCCTCTGTTTATTTCACTCTTTCCGGCTCCTCTTGGTTCTAACGGGTTCTCAGGGTTCAGGATAGCACAGGAACACCTCTCCCCATAGCTAGAGCTGCTGTGCGTCAACGATTTGATCTGTGAATGGCCTTTAGCACAAACTTTAGGTCTTCAATGTGCTTTCCTCTAATAAACCATGGATGATATTCATGTGAGGACATTTCTTTGCCCAGTATTTTCATGGAGTTTTCCTGAAAACAAGAGCTGCAACATTTCGGTGAGTAAACTGATGAATAATGCATCCTCTTCTAACCGTGCTAGCTTCTTCATCAGCGTGCTTATTCCCCCCAGCCCACCTCCAAAAAAGAACAGATGCTGAATCCCATTTATTTTTGTCATTTTGCAGAAGAAAAAAGGCCTTTTTCACGCCAAACGTCTTTTGTGTTTTAGCTCTAAAGCGGATCCCACTGTCCCAACGAAACCGTCTTTGTATTTCACATCGGCTCTGAACGCTACAAGCTGGAAATAATGGGACTTTAAGTGAAAGTCCTGTCACCCCACGTCAAATCACTGTGTGTGGTCTCAAACTGAAAGTTGTGGAGGTTGAGCTACCGGCTCTCACAGGTGTAAGGTGGCCCTCAGTCTGAGGCCGTGGTTACCATAGCACACCTTGGAAAGTGAAATGTGATGCAGCCGTCCCTCTGGGCCACGTTTCTGAATCACAACTCTATAATGAGCTGACTGCATCAAAGATGCAGCACTTAAGTATCCGTTTCAGCACACAATGTGGTGTGTTTATGTGGAAGAGAGACTGAGGGCCTCCAGAAGCGCTCATGGGAAGCTTTCTGCCCTCAGTTAGCTTCACTCCCGGTCTCAACCTGCTGGATACATTTCCATTGAAAAGCTGACATCACAGTATTAAAAGCATGATAATGTGTATGTCATACAGTGAGAGCTGTAATGTCAGATGATTAAGCTTCTCTGACAGGAGCAATAGAATTTAGTGGAAGTAGTTCGGTTAATTACTGGGGAGACCATATTTCTCAGACTTTCTTAACCACTCTGTCAGTCACACTGCTGGTTTCTTGTTCGTTGTCAAACACAGACATTGACAAAACAGTTGCTCTCCTCCATTCAGTATCACTAAATGACTTAAAAATGACTAAAGTTAAGTAAATAAGAATGTTTTGAAAGTGACTGAGTTGGATTTGTAAAATCATTAAAAAACACATGCAGATGTGGTTCAAACAGGGCTTTTATTTCACTGCAGAAACATGTGGAGTTAAGGAGAGTTAGTTCATCAGGATCACCACTGTCTTCAAAGCTCCCTGTTGAAAGGGGACAGTCTGGAAATCCAAAGAGGGTAAGAGCAGCTCCAAACAGCTTGATGTTCCTGTGACCACAGCTGACCACACCTTTTTCAAAGGTTAAAGGTCACAGGAAGGTGACAGGAAGGTTTAATGGACTTAAAGTAAATAGATTTCAAATATGGTCCATTGCAAAACAGACATCGTTGTACCTACATTTATGTCACTCATTTAATTTATTTTATGCAAAACAATAGACTTTCACTAAAAGTTTTAAATCTCTTTTAGTATCACTTCTTTTCAGTGTTCCATTTCTAATTTTACTTGAGCGATTGCATCCCGTGATTGTGTACGTTTGTCTGTAAAGAGTCAACGTTCTGCTCCACCCGCTGCCTGTGCTGTAGCAGGTCATCAGTAAGGCTTGCATTAGCAGACTCAGCTGATGATTGGCAGAAGGTCTCTTGTTGACTGAAACTGTAGAGTAGTTTCTGAGGTTTTTTTTCACCTTGCCTTGTCTTGTGGCTGGATTTTCCAGATATTTCTTACCTCTGTAGAAGTTGTGTTGTCCTCTGAGGAAGCGCTTTTCTGTCCCAGAAGCCTCGTGAAAAGGTTTTTGAGTTGGAGACTGGCTGGATGTGGGAAAGAGTTTGGGATATTGGCTGCCCTGCTGAGCTGCAGACCAACCCCTACTCTCAGAAACGCTGTTACCACATCTGTTATGACTGAATGTAAGGGGTGTAAATGTTTCCCTTTCACATGATTCGATACGTATCTCCATACATGGTTCACAAATACATAAATGTTTCTACTAACATTGTTGCAACACGATACAGTCCAATTCTTTTACCTAAATGAATACAATAAAGATATTTCTTATTCATTTGTCATTTAAAATTCTAAAAAAAATGTTAACAGACAACCTTTTTTTTTTCTTGATGACATTTTTTATTTTAACTAACAAAAATAAAATGTCTATAGAATAGACATAGACATATTCTTTAGACCTCATATTTGAGGTTTTTAGACTGTTTTCTTTGTTGTGAAAGACCCACTCCAATCAAATAGTCTGTATAACATGTTTCTCTCATGAAAAAAGTCAAGGTAAAGTAGCATTTCTGATTATTTCTTTATTCACATTGTTTTAAATCAGGAACAGACAAAAAATGCAGTTTGAAAAAGACTGTAGTTGTAGATGGATGGACAGACGGGATGAATGGATGGATGGAAGGACAGATGGGCGGACGAACAGAGAGATGGATGGATGGATGATGGATGGATGGATGGATGGGTAGCTGGACAGATGGATGGACAGACGGGATAGATTGGTGGATGGAGGGACGGATGAACTAGCTGACGAGATGGATGGATGGACGGGATAAATGGATGGATGGATGGATGGATGGACCGACAGAGATCTTTAATGTCCCGTCGTAAAAAGGTCCTACCAAACAGGTCAATGTTTCCTAGTCATGTTTCAAATGTTTATTGCAGTTGGAGAAAATCTGTTCTGGAGTCTTTTTGTCCTTACTTTACCTGTAGATCAAACTGGGGGGTCCGGGGTGTGATGTGTCTGTGATGATGATCTGCGTTCTGCTGAGGCAGCGGTAGCTGTGGAGGGTTTCCAGGGTGGGGAGTGGGCAGCCAACAATCGTTTGGGCGGTGTTGATGACCTGCTGGACAGCGTTCCTCTGAGCCACAGTACAGCTGCTGAACCATATGCAGTATGTTAATACACTTTCTATGGTGGCATGGTAAAAGGTCACCAGCAGTCTTTGGGTGATATGATTTTTCCTCAGGAAATACAGTCTCTGCTGGGCCTTTTTCAGCAGCTCAGTGCTGCTCGTACTCCAGGTTAAGCTCTCCTTCATGTAGACTCCTAGGAAGCAGAAGACTGTCGCCCTCTCCATACTGTTGATGGATAGTGGCAGTATGTCTGTCGTCTTCTTCCTGTAGTCTATTCTCAGTTCTTTTTTTCTTTCAGGTGTTGGAAAGGAGGTTGTTGGTTGAACACCATGTTGATAGACTGTCCCCCCATCAGAGATGAGCCCCACCACTATGGTGTCAAAATAATAAAAGATTAAAGTAACATGTCTGAGTATCTCTTTATTCTAATTGTGAACAGATAAATACCTACAGTTTGAAAAAGTGCTGTTTTGCGGTTAATGTTTTTGTCTGATTAATTAATCATAACCTGTAATTAATTAATCTAATGTATTTATGTTCACCCTAACCTAATAATTGCTTTGAAAAGCCTCACGACATTGCGGTGCAGTAAAAGATCAAAATACAGATAAAAAAGTGGCTTTATGAAGGTTCTTATTATAACTGACAGGGAAAAGAGTGCAGTCTTAATAGTACCAAGAGTCCCACCCAGAGCTCAACGCGTTTTTTGATTTTGCCTAAAAACAGCATCCTCATGATCAAAAGACCACTGGGAGCACTTTTAAGATAATCAAAGAGGAGCTTTCAAAATCAAGCAATGGGATTTCCTGGATTAGTGCTTTACATTCTGTCTCTCACAGTTGCAGTGTTTTTATGATGAACATTACAGACCAAAGTCAGCTTTTGAAGTGGAACAACTTGCAGAATTAGAGACTGACTTAAGTCTTTTTTTTC
Organism: Oryzias woworae; assembly: GCA_016861445.1. Taxonomy (NCBI): domain Eukaryota; kingdom Metazoa; phylum Chordata; class Actinopteri; order Beloniformes; family Adrianichthyidae; genus Oryzias; species Oryzias woworae. The sequence continues at coordinate 3,901,455 of BOLG01001664.1, forward strand.
CTCTGTATGTGAGCTTCTGGAGTTGTGCTGCTTGTGATTAGATTTGAGTGGTTCTAGAGTAGTTCCTGAATGTGTCTTTTCAAAACATCTGTCTCTGGTTCTTCAGGAACGCCTTTGGACCCAGTGATTCCCTCTGCGGAGATCCCTTTTGACTCAGGGATAACATGGGGCCCCTTCCCGCTCACCTCCTCCCACTTTTCTTCCTGCTTCTCCTCCTGTGCCTCCCTTGCACCTCCCTTCGGCCTCAAGCTGTGGAGCGAACCTCTGACCCTGACCAGCCCCAGTCTTCTAACTCCACAGAAGGGCAAGGGCAGGCGTGTTCAGGTGTGGTGGAGTGTAAACCCGGCATCCTGCTGCCAGTGTGGCTGCCAGCCAACCCCCCTGTGGGGGAGCAGGCAGGGAGGGCTGTTCTCTACTTCCTGTTTCTCATGTACATGTTCCTGGGCGTGTCCATCATCGCAGACCGCTTCATGGCATCAATAGAAGTGATCACATCCCAGGTAACCACAACTCTTCTTTGTTTATGTGGTTTCATTCATTCACACTGATCTCTGTTTAGATTCTGTTACTCAGGAACTTTGTTTTTTTGAATAAAAAGTTATTTTTGTGCATTTATTGAAAGTATGGTTTAGCTGCCAGATGTGACTCAACAACAACAAATCCTTTCTGCCTGTGGGAGATGCAGGACAGGGGCGTTCGATGGGAGAGAGAAAAGGCTGGCACAGTCGGGAAACGAACGGAAATTTAACCGGAAATTTTTGTTAGCAGTAGGAGGAGCAAGTGTTGTGGGTCACTGCCAGAATCATTTAATGTTTTTAGTTCAGTTTAGTTTAACATTTAACTTTAACGTGAAGCCAAACAGTCTCAGAATAACTCAGAACTAAGTACTTCGTCTGGGATTTATGGAAGCAAATGCGACTCATATTTCAAAATAAAAGTCAATACAGGAAATGCTTTTTCATTTTCACAATATAGCTGCATCAGTTGACTCAAACATAAAATAACTCAATCCTCTGAACGGGTTTTTCTTTTTCTTCTCCAACACAGCTCACACTGTGACTTAATTAAAATGATAACAAAAATGGCATTTAACATCTAATTTTCAAAAAGTTCTCTAGTAAATTTGTACCAAACTTCAATTAGAAATATCAAATTTCTACTGCAACACCGTTCATTCTGTGACACTGTTAAAGTGACAAAGCCAATGAAGATTGCTTTTTCCTTTTAAAATCTCGCTGCGTGAAATGTGTCTCAAAAATCTGTTTCACTTCACATTTCCAAGGGACGCGCCATGAGGACGTCAGTGCTCCTTCTTCTTCTTCTGTCCTGAGTGTCACGGATTTCTGGGAACAGCTGGCACAAACTTTTTATAAAATGGTTACTTTTATCAAGAAACGCCAATCACTGCCACCTCACATGAATTCAGCTAACATGATCCTCCTTCTCAAACCAGAAAAAGATCCCACAATTCCTTCTAGCTATCGCCCCATTTCTCTCATCAATGCAGACGTAAAAATAGAATAGAAGAATAGAGAATAGAAAAAAATCACTCCTCATATAATTCATCATGATCAAACTGGATTCATTAAAGGTAGACACTCAAGTGATAATGTCTGCAGACTTGTTAACATAATAGATTTTGGCACTATTAAAAACCAGGAAACAACCATACTCTCGTTGGATACTGAAAAAGCATTTGACAGAGTAAACTGGAAGTTCCTCATTGCTGCCCTCCATAAGTTTGGGCTTGGGGAATCCTTAATTGATTGGATTAAAATATTATATCAAAACCCAAATGCATCAGTCAGAACCAACAAACAGACTTCTGACAGATTTTTTCTTGGTAGAGGGACCAGACAGGGTTGTCCACTCTCCCCCTCTCTTTTTGCTATATTTATTGAACCTTTGGCTGCAACAATAAGACAACGTGAGAGCATTAAAGGAATTGCAACAAAATACAGTAATCATAAAATTAGTCTTTATGCTGATGACATATTACTTTTTCTAAACAATTCACATTCCATTAGTGAAACAACAGCAATTATTAATGAATTTTCCTCCATCTCAGATTACTCTATTAACCTGAACAAATCAGTTTTATTGTCACTGAACAGTAATGCCGAGCAAATGACCTCAATCCCAGTCAAATCAGGAAATATCAAATATCTAGGTATTTATTTCTCCCAGAAACTATCAGAACTGGTGCAACTAAACTACACCCCATTACTGAAAATTAGACAGGATGATCTAACCCGCTGGGTCAACCTGCCTCTGTCACTCATGGGTAAGATAGTCACAGTAAAAATGAAAACTTTACCCAAAGTTAATTATCTCTTCTCAATGATCCCCACGCAACCTGGGGCTTGCCCTTGGGGCTGGCCCCTCTGGGCTCCTCTCTCTTTGTGGGGGGGGGGCTTTCATGCAGTGGGGCCTCGAACCTGGGGAGACTTGGGCCCAGTGCTGGAAGGGGGGGGGGGGGGGGGGGGGGGGGGGTTGTTTCACTATCGGGGGTCAGTTGGGTAGCTGTCCCCGACCTCCCCTCCTTCCTCATACGACCACTTATTAGGTTGGAAGGGGGGGGCATGCTTGCGGAATACCTCGAGGGGCCAAGCCACTTGGCAGTGGTCCCCCCTCCCATGGTCTCCGCACAGTTTCGACCCCTTCTCTCAGTTTTAAGTCACCTTAGTCATTGGTGGGTGCTTGGACATCACTGCCAGCAGTCAGGAGATGTCCTCAGTGCCCTGCTCGCCAATTTTAACTTCACCCTTTATTACACACACCCTTTAAACCTCAAGAAACACACCTCAACACACACACAAACACATTACACAAGGAAGGTGGGACTACTGATCTTCTGTCCCCTACCCCATCCCCGGTGGAGGCAACGAGGTCTTCAGCAGCGGCGGCCTTGTCTCTTGAGTGTCGGCCTCCTGGGCCCGGTGGCCCCCTCCCCATGCAGGGAGAGGAATCCCTTAGTTCTCTGGCAAGTCCATGAGCGGGGATCATATTCCATCTGAGCCTGGATGTTGTGTGTGTCCTTGTGGTGCGGGTTATGGTCCTTACCCTCGGGTGCCGGGCACCTTCTAAATTACAACATTATGAGACCCTGGTCAGGCTATGTATTTATTTTTTTCTACACCTTCGGGGACCCCCACTTCTCTTGGTCATCCCTCCTCTAGGTGGGGATAGCTGACCCCTGCCGTGCTATCTTGTGGATCTCCGCGGTTGTCTGGAGCTTTGGAGCGGTCTCTCTTGGGGGGGCCCTGGCTCGTACCCGGGGCTGGGGCGGGGGGGATGCTCCTCCTTGAAGGTTGGTGGGTGGGTTGTCTGGGGTGGTGGGGCTCTCTGGGGTGGGGCCCCGCGCTGGGCCCCCTGGCGTGGTCGGATGGCTGCTCTTCTGACTGGGCTGGGGTTTGCACTCTGTGCTTCCGTACCTCACTGCTCTCGGGTGTTGGCCCATGTGGTGGTCCTGCGGGCCCTGGTCTGGGTACTTGGCCGGGCAGGTGGATATCCTCCGTTGGCCCCACAGTATGGGTGCGGGGGCGGGCCCTGGTCGCCGCTGCTGCCTCGGCGGGGGTCTTGGTGTGGGGATGTCTGGGAATTCTCCCTCATTTTTTTTTTTTTTACATTCCATCATCCACTTCATCTTAACATAACATTCACCTGAGCACAGGCGTCCGCTCACCTTTGCACCTTCAAATAGTTTACGGGACAGAATGTAATGCTTTACATGTGTTGGTTTGTATGCATAAGTGTGCGTGTGAACTGGATGTGGACAAGTTTGTGAACACTCTTGGAGCCAGCAGGCATGTTTGTAACAGCTGAGTGTGTGGACAGGCCCCGCCCATTTTAGACCAACATTCACAATTGTAATGGGTATAAGCTCCAGCATTTTGTTGCCTGTAGATTTTCAACTCTACCCTCCCTTCCCTGTAGTCATCCTCTAACTTCTATAATCCACCCTTTTTCCCTTTTCTGTTGCGGCGACCCCCACCCCACACACACACACACACATTATGAAAATAAAAAAGTATTTTTGTTAATTAATTTTAATATTTCTAATTGAATTTTGGTACAAATTTACTAAAGAAATTTGTGAAAATTAAATGTCAAATGCTATTTTCTTTGTCATTTTAATTAAGTAACAGAATGAGCAGTGCTGAAGAAGAAAAACCCATTCAGAGGATTGAGTTGTCATTTTATTTTTGAGTCAACTGATGCAGCTAAATTGTGAAAATGAAAAAGCATTTTCAGTATTGTCTTTTATTTTGAAATATGAGTCACTCTCACTTCCATAGGGATTTAGGTGGTTGATAGATTGAAGTAAATATCCAATGGCAGACTTGTTTTATTGCATTCATGTGGTCGAAGGCACAGAAAGTACAGCTCTTATCTTTATTAATTTCTGTGGTAGAGAAAAAAACAAGCTCATCTACTGTACAATCCCTGCCGTATCACACTCAGATCAAATATTTTGATCAGATTTGGTGCCTTTTAGTTTTCACTGACGGTGTTTTCAGTTTTCTGGAACTGTCAGCGTTTGAGTCTCTAGATCAGGCTGGTCACTAACCACACCTCTGTGTTGTAAAAATGATTCTAACAGGAGAAAAAGTTGACTATCACCAAACCCAACGGTGAAACCACAGTGACCACGGTACGGATCTGGAACGAGACCGTTTCCAACCTGACCCTCATGGCCCTGGGCTCCTCTGCACCTGAGATCCTGCTCTCTGTCATCGAGGTTTCTCCTTTCATTTGTTCTGAACATAAAAAAGATGGAAGTGCTTGGATGCACACGTTAAAGTGACCCACACCTTAACACGTGTGTGCGTGTGGCTCAACAGGTCTGTGGGCACAACTTTAATGCGGGGGAGCTCGGGCCCGGCACAATCGTGGGGAGCGCTGCCTTCAACATGTTTGTGATCATCGGCCTGTGCGTGTGGGTGATTCCAGAGGGAGAGTCTCGCAAAATTAAACACCTGCGAGTGTTTTTCATCACCGCTTTCTGGAGCATCTTTGCCTACATCTGGCTCTACCTCATCCTGGCCGTCATCTCCCCAGGGATTGTAGAGGTGGGAGCTCGTTTTCCTTCTGTTAAAGTCAGCTGTTGACGTCCTGAGAACAGACATGAGCAATTAGGGCAGCAGCAACACTTTCAGGACATATTCATTTTTTCCAAAAGGAAGGAAATACAGAAAATTGGGGAGCAGCATTTCAGAGCCAGGAGTTTAGGTTTACTTTAACAAGTCTGACCAAGTTTAACGATGCTGTGGTGATATTTGTTGCCCAAACAGGTGTGGGAGGCTGTGGTGACGCTGCTATACTTTCCATTGTGTGTAATACTGGCTTGGATTGCCGACCGCCGTCTGCTCTTCTACAAATACATGCATAAGCGTTACCGTGCTGACAAGAGGCATGGCATTGTGGTGGAAATGGAGGGAGACCTGGCCCCCAAAGGCATTGATGTTATCATGGACAGCAAACTGGCAGACAGCGTCTCGAGCCCCGGCAACTCCTCCAGTGTGACCGTCTCTGTGCAGACTGGAGGTGAACTGGACCAGAACCAGGAGGAGGTAAGGCTTGTGACTCAGCTGAACATTGCAGGAGTAAAAGCCAAGAATGAAAAGTGGGAAGCTATGTTTTAGGTTCAGATTTGTTCGATGCAGTTGACCCTGTGCTTTCACTTTTAAGGAGAAGATGTCTGCAACAGTAATCTTTTTTTAACTTCGTAGGATTTAGAAGGTATAGTGGTTTGCACACTTGGTTGAAACCCCAGCTAGGTTCTTTCTGTGTAGAGTTTGCATGTTCTCCTCGTGCACGTGTGGGTGGTTTCCTGGTTTCCTCCCACAGTCCAAAAACATGCTTCAGAGGTTTATTAGTGATTCGAAATTGTCCGTTAGGTGGGAATGTTTTTGCTTATTAAGGCTGAATTCGAATATCTTCCCTACCCCTCTGGATAATCCCTGTTGCTCCAATAGTAGGGACGTTTGAAGTTGTGGTGGTGTCTGAAAGCGTTTTCTTAAAGAGGAACAGTAGAAACTTAGGACTGGCTATCCCTCCACACTTGCGCTGCGGAGAACTTTGCATTTCTTCACGTGAGTTTGCTCTGAAGCACAGAAGTTTACATTTAAATGAAAGTTATGACTTTTTGGTTTTGCATGACTTCTCAACGTTACAAAACCGATGTTATGTATTTTCCCAGCGTTGGTAGCTACATGCTAACGTAGATAACAGGTGAATATTAATGAGGTCATTGAGCTGTAGTAATGTCTGAATTTGAAGAAACTAATTTTCCATAACTCTCTGATTGGAGGGATAAATGTAGGGGAAGGGAGAAGCCACAGAGACAGGAAAGCAATTTGGATTCGGCCCAATATGTCTCTTTTTATTCTCGTGATGGACTGGCAAACCATCCAGGGTTCGTCCCACCTTCCCCCCTTTGGCTCCTGCAGTTCTGTAAGTCCAAACTGGACCAGGCATGTTTGGGAGATGAATGAAAAACTCTAGGATTCATTTTTTAAAGAAACATTTGAAACATCTGGAAGCTGAAAGATTTGGAAGGTTTAACCCTTTATTTATTTTCTGACAAACCGTTTTTTTATTCATTTTCTCCTAGTTGACGAAGAATAGGAACATCTGACAGTATAGCAATGTCTGTAAAGCCAGTGCTTTCCGTCATTTGAACAGACTCCTGTTTGAACAGGTGGTACGTATCGTGAAGGACCTGAAGGAGAAACATCCGGACAAAGATCTGGAACAACTGATTGAGATGGCCAACTACTCTGCTCTGGTCCAAAAGAAGAAGAGTCGCGCTTTCTACCGCATCCAGGCCACCCGCATGATCATCGGAGCCGGAAACGTCTTAAAAAAACACGCTGCCGACCACAAACGGCGTGCAGCAGGCCAGGACAGCGACAGAGACATGTGTGCACACATTTGTTTTGAAAGTGCTCAGTATCAGTGCACAGAGAGCTGTGGCTCCTTGACCCTGGCTGTGGTCTTGGATGGGGGTACGGGCCAAGACACGTTCTATGTAGACTACTGCACTGAAAATGGGTCCGCCAACGCTGGATCAGACTATGAGCTCACTGAGGGAACGCTTGTGTTTAAACCAGGAGAAACTCGCAAAGAGATCAAGGTGAGAAGATCTCTGAACTGGAATTAAATCATATTTACATACAATAGTACAGGATGCAGGGTAGTGTAGTGGTTGGCACTCTTGTCCACTTTGAAATGGTCTTGTTCAAATCCCAGCTGGGTCCTTTCTGCATGGAGTTTGCATGTTCTCCTAGTGCATGTGTGCGTTTTCTCGGGCTTCCTCCCACAGTCTAAAAACATGTTTCATGGGTTCATGGTCATGTCCAAATAGTCCCTAAGTGTGAGTGTGTGAGTGTGTGAGTGTGTGGTTGCGTGGCGCTGGAGCAGAAAAGCGATCTGTCCAGGCTGTACCCCACCTTTGCCTGACAGCGGCTTGAAAAGGCTCCAGCATCCCTGTGATACCAAACATGACCAAGCAGATTTAGAAAATCTTAGGTTTGAAGCATTAGGTGAACTGTGAGGTCAGTCTTTTCCTGCAGTCGTTTCTTCTTTCATTTTAAAAGTTCCTTACAGGTTTATTTCGCTTCACATTTCAGTCTTTTAGAAGACTGACATGTTTAGCAATTTTCTAGCTTCAAGGCCTAAATAGCTTTACAGCCATAGATTCATTCACACACAGATGAGGGCTGAGCTATAATTCATGGTGCCAACCAGGTCACAAGGGCAGTGTAGGATTCAGTATCTGTCCCAAAGTCACTTTGACACACATGGAACGCTTGCAATGGAGGAATCAAACTTGTGATCCTCCAATTAGAGGCTGACCACTCTACATCTGCGCCATGGCCATTCCTTAATTCAGCGAGTTGTACATTGTGAAACCCTCACAGGTGAAGTTGTGGGCCCCACATCTGACCCTCTGAGCTAAAGCTGTCAGCACTTCCGGAGGGTCATCCAGCGCTGCTCTGTCTCTGCAGGTGCGCATCTTGGATGACGACATTTTTGAGGAAGATGAACACTTCTTTGTGCACCTTCAGAAACTGCGGTTGGAGGAAGGGGGAGCCGAAGGGACAGGAACTCCACCGAAGGGCAGACTGGTGGAGCCTGTTCTTACCACCATCACAATCTTGGATGATGATCATGCAGGAATTTTCACCTTCAAACAGCAGGTGCTGCGGGTGAGCGAGAGCACCGGCGTGCTCCCGGTGAGCGTGGTGAGGAACTCTGGATCCAGGGGCACGGTGGCTGTACCGTATCACACAGAAGACGGTAGCGCCAGAGCTGGAGTGGATTACGAGGAAGCCAGAGGGGAGCTGGAATTCACCAACGAGCAGACCAGGTTTGTCAGGAGCAGAAACTACCCCACTATCTGCCCAAGTACTGCCTAGTTCTGCCTCGCAGAGGTCCTGGACTGAAGGACCAGAATTTTTTCACAATCCTCCTTCTTTACTGCAACTTTGAGTAAAAAAAACTCAAAAACTCACCAGCATTTGCACACTTCTAAAACCCGTTGGAAACAAACTTTGGGTTTTGTGTACGAGCCTCCCCCTCAAAAAAACATGATGACAAATCACAGCGGCAGAAACCGTCAGAACAAAGTGAATGGGGCCTTATGGGGCTCAGAAAAGTATTTCAGAATCCAAAACCCAAAGTCATATGTTGGGGATGATCAAAGGAAGTTTTAAAATTATTATGGGATGGCCATAGAACCTACAGTTTGGCGGCAAAGTGTGAAATTGAGCAATTTTCACATTTTCCCACAAAATGAATAAAGAAATCTTCATGAAGTTTCACACACATGCCACCAGCCTAAGTCTACAATCACAACCAAAGCTTTGTTGACCTTTGACCTCAGAAAGAGCCCGTCATCTTGAATTTCCCTAAAAACATACCTTTAGCACTAGCTACGAATTTAAAGTCCTCTTAGTGAGTTTGATCTGTTGCCTCAAACTCCTTGCACATCATTGGGAAGCTACTTGGAAAAAATGTTGGTTTGAGTCTTCACACAGCGTAAAACTAACACAAGTACACACCAATCGCTTGATACATATACAATACCACATTTACGCACATATTAGATGTGAGACTCTTTTCATGTCTCCAGATTAATCTGTAAAAGATGCATTTAAATGCTACATGAATGATGGGTCATCAGTTTTCTGATCAGCTGATTAGAACATAGATTGTGAATAATAACTGGTGAAAACTTGACATTTTCACACTTTCTTAGACAGATATGCCCTGATAATTAAGATATAAAGTCAAAATACACATCTGACGTGAGGGAGCGATGCATTCTGGAGAAATAAAAAAGTGTTGAGAAGTCTAAAAATGCATATTTAGACTTTTTTTTATTATTGGCCAGTGAATATCTGCTTAGGAAAGCGGGAAAATGTTAAGTTTTCACCAGATAATATTCACGATTTAAGTTCAAAGCGGCTGTTCAGAAAACTCTGATGATCCAGCATTCTAGCAGCATTTAAACACATCATTTATGCACGAAACTGGAGACAGGAAAAGAGTCGCACATCTGATTTGAGCGTACATGTAAATGCGGTTTTGTGTATGGATCAGGCGATTTGCGTATTTTTTAAAGATTTGCACGTGTAGTTAGTTTTAAGCTACTGTAATTTTAAGTTGTTCATGTGCAAATTTACTTTTTTTTTTATTTTGTTCATGTAAATAATACACAATTACAAGTACACTCAGTTACACCCAAATGTATTGTATGAGTTACAAATCAGGAATTACACACACACAAATTCAAACGTACACACAAACAGGCAGACACAAGTTACAAATCGAGAATCACACACAGATATAATGAGACAATTTTTTTAAAGAAGGGGAGAGTGAGGAGCCTGAGGCAGTCGCTGAGCCAGTGAGGGCAGTTGAACGAGGGGAAGGTGCTTATGGGTTGTACAATCAATGTTGCTTGCAGCTTTATTTATTCATTACTTATTTTTTTATACTTCTTCATAAATAATCTCAAACCCCCAAATTTCTCCAAGATCATTCAGCATTAATCATTCCATCCATAAATCAGAATCGTTAATCTGATGGTTAATCTGGTTAATCTGAAGGGTTTCCAGCATTGGGTCAGTTTGTGTTTTGAAATCACACACAATTTTGAAAAGTAACACTAGTAATACTTACTGACTGACATCAGTTGACTGTGTTATGGATATAAGTGTGCTTGTGTGTCTGCTTGAATGGGCCCAGTCAGACATTACAGGTGCGCATCATAAACGTGGAGGAGTACGAGAAGGAGGAGAACTTCTTCATTGTGCTGGAAAACCCCAAGTGGCTAAAGCGAGGACTTTCAGGTCAGTGACAGAGAATTCCCATAAACCGTCTGCAATGTCTGCAGCCTCTGTTTCCTCACATTCACGCCAAGAGTTGCAGCTGTGTGCACGTACATGCACACTTCAGAGCAGGAAAGCTGCACTCACACTGCACGCGATTTGTGCGGCAGGGGCATCGAGTTTCAATCTTAAGTCAATGTACAGATGGGATCTGAGGACTTGCGGCACGATTCCTGCACTTGGTGTGTCCGGCTGCAGCACGTTTTGGGTGGCAGACGCGGCGTGTCAAGACTTCGAAAATCTGAAGCTTGGATAGGTCAACCAATCAGGCACATGACGTTTTCAGTGGGTAGAAAACAAATCAATATGGCCATTTAATGCAAGGGTTTTTGTCCTGAACTTCCTTCCATTTTTTAACCCGCTGGGGTTGCTGGAGACTGTGCCGGTTACCGTTGGGCGAAGGTGGGAAACACCCTGGACAGGTTCCCAGCCTGTCACAGCGACAGTGGACAGTGTGTATATATATATACCTACATTTTTTGTGTTGTTTTGAACTCTTCTGTATCATTTGGCATTTCGAAAAAAAATCCTTCACCTCCATTTAGCTGCTGTGCCTTCTGTACAATTTGTAGTGCATATTACTCTGTGTTTTGTCGGATTTGAAATGACTGACATACCTTCACACAGAGGCTGAAATGTAATTTTTGAGACACTGGCCGTTGGCCGGTTGATAAAAAAAAAAAAAACCTACATATATATTTTATCAGCCAAATTCTAACACTATTTTACACAGGAATATCTTAGGCATTTTGTTTTCTTTGAAATTTGCAGTTTTTTTTTTTTTTGTTAAATGAAATTGCATAAAAGAAATGTATAAATGGTATGAACACTGCTTTATCGCCATCCAAACTGTTGTGAAGAAAGTGGAGGAGGGGTGGTGAAGGCTTGCCGTTGAGCTAAATCTATTGAAGAAGTTGTTCAGGTCGTTTGTTCTTTCTTTGTCCCACTCACACAGTCTGCTTCTCCCCTCACATGCGGTGATCTTCTTCATGCCAGACCACACCACTCTGATGTTGTTTTGCTGGAGTTTTGCCTCCAGCTTCCCCTTGTAGGTGTTCTTACATTCCCTCAACTTGTCTCTCAGTTGGTACTGCACCCTCTTCAGCCAATCCCTGTCTCCAGACAGCACAATTCAATCTCATTCAGCACAACGTTTAGGTTGCTTGTAATCCACAGCTTGTTGCTGGGGTAACAGCCGACAGTCCTTGAGGGCATGATGGTGTCTTCACAGAATTTATTGTATTCTGTGATGCAGTCTGTCATGCTGTCGATGTCCTCACCATGGTGGAGACAGAGAGCATCCCAGTCTGTACAATCAAAGCAGTCCTGCAGGACCTCTTTAACCTCTTGTGTCCACTTCCTCACCTTCTTTTTGGACAGAGGCATTCTCCTGATCATAGGGACAAACTTAGGACATAGACGAACGAGGTTATGGTCAGACCTTCCTAGGGGAGGAAGGGCTGTGGCGCTGTATGCTCCCTGAGCATTAGCATACAGAAGATCGAGGGTTTTGTTTTCACGGGTGGGGCTGTCAACGTACTGTAGAAAGTCTCCCGTCCAAGTTAGCAGTCCCCAGTGATTACTATAAATGCATCTGCTGGTTCTGCAGCCAGGAGATGGTGTTGCTGATGACGTCAGCAGCGGCGTCCGCATCAGCTGATGGGGTAATGTAAACAGTGACCACGATGGCGGATGTAAACTCCCTGGGCAGATAATAAGGCAGCAGTCCGACAGCCAAGAGTTCAGCGTTCAGGCTACAGAGACGACACAAACATGTCCGGGATTTCACCATCACTTGTTCACATACAGAATCCTCCCTCCTTTCTTCTTACGGGAGGCAGTGAAGTCTCTGTCCGCCCGCACTGTCACAAAGCTGGGTAAAGCAACACTCTCGTTCAAAGTGTGTGGATGAAGCCATGTCTCCATAAAACACAGTAAGCTGCTCTCACAGTATTCTCTCTGGGTGTTGATCGTTGCTGCCAGCTCGTCAGTCTTATTAGCCAGAGAGCGTACATTCCCCATGAAGATCGCAGGTACGGCGGGCTTGTGTTTCCACTTCTTTGCCTTTACCCGGGCTTTATTTGTGTGCAAAAGTTTGGGCACCCTGCAGAGTTAGTACCTTGTACTGCCTCCTTGGTAAATATCTCAGCTTGTAAAGGCTTTTTGTAGCAGCCAAGAGTCTCTCAATTCTTGTTTGAGGTTTCTTCATCCATTTTTCTTTACAAAAGTCTTTTCTGGGATGTCTGTTACACACTGCTCTTTTCAGGTCTATTCAATGATGTTGAGGTCAGGTGATTGGGAAGTTTACTGTAAAACCTTCAGTTTCTGCCTCTTAATTTAAGACATTATTTGGATTTGGAAGTGTGTTTAGGATCACCATCATTTGGAGAAGTCATCCTCTCTTCAACTGCAACTTTTTCACAGATGGCCTCAAGTTAGTGTCCAAAATGGGCTGACATTTTGTGGAATCCATTCTTCTTCTACTGGTAAATGTTTCCTTTGCCACTGGCTGCAGTCCAAGCCCAAAGCATGATTGATTCACCTCCATGCTTAACAGTTGGACAGAGGTTCTTTTCATTAAACTCTGGACCCTTTCTTCTCCAAACGTACCTTTTGCTCATTGCAGTCAAAAAGTTCGACCTGAACCGGGTCGGTCCACAGAACTTGTTTCCAAAATGCATCAGGCTTGTTTCTATGATCATTTGTGAACTTCAAAGGTTGAATTCTGTGGTGAGGATGTAGAAAAGGTTTTCTTCTGATGACTCTTCCATGAAGATCATATTTGTACAAGTATCTGTTGACAGTAGAACAGAGCAGCACAACTCCAGAGTCTGCAGGTCTTTCTGGAGGGATGCTGCAGTCAAACGTGGGTTTGGATTTGATTTTCTCACAATCCTGCAAGCTGCTCTGTCTGAGATTTTTCTTGATCTTCTAGATTTTGCTTTAACTTCAGTGTTCCTGTGGACGGCCATTTCTTAATGACATTCCCAACAGAGGATATTGGCATCTGAAAAGGCTTTGCTATTTTCTTATAGCTTCTCCTGCTTTGTGAGCATCAACTATTTTCAGTTTCATTGTTCTGGAAAACTGCTGGAAGAACCCATGATGCTGATTGTTGGGGCGAGGTCACATGATCAGATTATTTACAATCCTTGAGATTGAAATCACCTGGTGTTTGCAAATGATGATTGTGAACAATCCATGATCCTGTCAGGTCTCAGCTTTTCCAAAGGGGGTGGGGCATCCTATGAATGTTGCACATGCCATTATTTTGTTTTCTGTTGTTTAGAAAGGGTAAATTATGGAAATAAAGCCTATTTTTTTTACATATTAAAAGAATGTATCATCTGTAAACTGATGCCTTTAGAATATTTTAAGGTTTTTCCATGGGTTCTTTATGCAAAACAATATAACATTTTATCTGGGGTGCCCAAACTTTCCATCCCCACTGTATTAGATTGGAAACTAAAAGAAGACTGTTGAAGCTGACGTACTAACAGAGATCAAACAAGATCACTAACAAGTTTCTGCTTCCAGTTGAGAAACATCTTTGGAGTTTTAATTGAACCAGTTTCTGTTTGTCTTCACAGCACTGCTGCTGAATCAGGGTAAGGCAGTTCGGACGTGGGGGGGGCTAAAGGTGCCACCTGCAGCATTTTTTAACACAGAGGACAGAATAAAGAGATTAGTTTAGAAAATTGATCATTGAATCAATCTTTACAAAAAAATCAATTCAGATTAATTAAATCAATGCATTGATTTTTACTTTAATTTCTCTATACTTTTTCAGAAGAAAAACTGCTTTCTTTTATTTGTTCATGTAAGAAAGAATCATTATGAAAGTTCTGCCGTTGTTCAGTCAAGGTGAAGTTTGTGAGAAATATTTGTTTTAGAATTAAGCTGGTTTTGAACAAAAAATAGAAAACTATAATACTTTGAATTTTGACTAAATTTTACCTAAAACTGAGAAATATTATATATTTCAGAATTACACAAAAAGAGAAGAGGTTACGATTTAAAGCTCTTTCTCTAAAAGAAAGGCTGGTCAAGACAGTGTGGTCCAAACCCTCCTGAGCTTCAGTGGAACAGAACTGTAGCTGAAAGAAGGGAGAGGTTTCAAAAATGGACAGACAAAGACAGCAAACAATGAAAGAGAGACGGACCATCCTAACACTGAAGAATGTTTCTAACAGAGAAAGTCAAAGTGTCAGTGAGAACAGGTTCTTTCAGCATTAAAACGTATTTACAGACTGAAACTCTGACAGAAAGAGGCCTGGAAGACCCAAAGTCCCACCTGAACCAGAGGACCAGTTCCTCAGGACCAGAGGTACTTCCTATTTCTGAAATGGCGTGCAGGTCATTGCATCAATCCGAGAACATTTCTAAGATGACTAAAGTATTCTTGAATATTTCTTTTGGATTCAAAAACCTAAAGAAACCTCAGGAAAGCAGCAGGCATTTTCTCTGATCAGGTTTGCTTCCACAGTTATGTTTGGAGGCTGAGCCCGCTCAGGCGGAACAGGTCTGGGACTGAAAAGTCCAACAGTAGAGAATAGAAACAGAACCATGCTGCACGTGGCTCCTTTAAAGTATGACGAGAGCACCAAGTGAGTGATGCTTCATATTTGTCCCATAGTTATGATGGGGCTGTGTGTGCATGTGCACGTGTGTGCATGTGTGTGTATTTGACACTACCACAACAGACTTTTTGAATGAGCACCTGTGCTGTCCATCAGGAACCCCAGCTCCTGAGGAGGCGGAGGCTCGGAGGATCTGTGAAATGGGCAAACCCGTTCTGGGGGAGCACAGCAGGATGGAGGTCATCATACAGGAGGCCTGTGACTTTAAGGTGAGTTAGTGGCAGAAAGTCACAGAAATGTTGTTACTCTTGAAAACTGCTCGATGAACATCGACGCTGTGATCCAATGTCAAGAGAAAAGTTTATTTTGAAGCATAACAGAATGAATGAGTGGAACCTTTTCAGTTTTAATCACCACCTGCTTCCTTCTTATGCATCAGACGCCCAACGGAGTATTAGACCAGGTAGAGTTTCTGTGGGCAAATGTGATGATGTTGTGAGTGCTGCTGTCCTGCTGGTCTCTTTGTGTCATGCAGCCTGGTGTGGAGTCAGGACCTGCTATGCGAGCAAAGAGCTCCTACTCAGACTGTAAACCTGGAATGCAACAAATCTGTCAGCTTTAGTTTGTGTTGTGGTTTGCATGTGTCTGTATGGCATTGTGCAGTCTGATCAGCATGTGTTTGTTTTTTTTTTTGGTGCAGTGCACAGTGGACAAACTCATCACAGACACCAACCTGGCAGGAGTGATCGGCACGCATTCCTGGAAGGAGCAGTTCATGGAAGCGCTCACAGTCAGTGCAGGTAAGTATTAAAAACCATGGAGCATGGAGCTGCAGTTGCTCTGCTTCATTGGTCTTTCCTTATTTTCTTCAGGTGATGGAGATGAGGAGGGACAGGAGGAGCAGACGCCTAACTGTTTCGACTATTTCATGCACATATTGTGCATTTTCTGGAAGATTCTGTTTGCTTTTGTCCCCCCCACTCAGTACTGGAACGGCTGGGCCTGCTTCCTTGTGTCTATTTGTGTCATTGGTCTGTTAACAGCTGTAATCGGAGACCTGGCTTCCCACTTTGGCTGCACTGTTGGCCTCAGAGACAGCGTCACTGCGGTGGTCTTTGTAGCTCTGGGAACTTCAGTTCCAGGTAGATGAGTATTGGTTTTCTACAAGGTTTATTGTGTAACTGATGATGTTGTAAGTCTAATCGCTGAGACTGAGCCTCAGCTTGCCCTTCTTCTGTTTTTTTAGACACTTTTGCCAGTAAAGTGGCTGCCATTCAGGACCAGTATGCTGACGCGTCTGTGGGAAATGTGACTGGAAGCAATGCGGTGAATGTGTTTTTGGGTATCGGCTTGGCCTGGTCTGTGGCCGCTGTTCACTGGAAGATCAAAGGGAAGGCCTTCATGGTGGATCCTGGTTCACTGGCCTTCTCTGTCACGCTTTTCACCATTTTTGCCTTTTTTGCTATGGCAGTGTTGATGGTCCGCAGAAGACCCTCCTTTGGTGGTGAACTAGGAGGACCACGGGTCAGCAAAGTTCTCACCTCACTACTGCTCTTTGGGCTGTGGTTCCTCTACATCCTGTTCTCCAGCCTGGAGGCCTACTGCCATATACAAGGCTTCTGATGAAGCAGAGTACACCAACACCAGAGCTCTCACCTGGATTCTGCACTTAGAGTCAGCGACCCCGCAGGCCAATCTGTGTCCCTTCCTAACAGCTGCTGCCATAGTTGGTTAAAGCGATACAGAGTCGTGTGCAAACTGCACCCCCACCCAGCAGGACTCTTCCAGTCAGAAGGACAAAGCTGGTCCTATCCTTCTCAATCAAACCTTGCGTTTGATGATGAAGTCTGCTGAACCTGGGAGATGAAAGGTGAAACGTGTGAGGTGTTAACCTGAGAAACTGCTCTTCTGTAGAATATATCAATGGAAGAGGTGAATTCTGTATCGCTCCATGCATGAAACTACAACCACTGGCTCAGGAACCTTCCCATGCTGATACTCCTTTAGCTTCCCAAGGAAGTAGAAGGTGCTTGGATGTTCCATTGACTTTGTTATTTTGCTGTCAGAAACTACCAACTGGTTTTCTTTTGAAAGTGTCTTACCAGCCAGTCACAAGCTCCTATTTTCTGTGGTGAGGTGTAAGGTTGCAGCATATGCTTTGGTGAAAATCGGCCACCAAAGCTGTGACTCCACGTAGCTGAATTTAAACTCTTGTCTATTCTAGTTTTGATGGAAATTGCACATAATGAATCAGTCAAAAAAATTATGAAATTTTACAATCCATGTTTATGAAGCACCTTGTTTGTGTCCTTACTGATGATACCCCCCCCCCTTTAATGTCTTTATGTTTATCATTCAATCATATCTGTCAGATTTAATGTATTTGAGCTGATATGAAAAATATGTATTTAAATTGATTGCAAGTTGAAAAAATGACATTGAAATTTCAAACGACTGTGTCTCGTTTGCATTCATATTGTTGAGAAATGATATAAAGATGTATTTGTATCTTTAGTGTGTGAATTAAAAAAGGGGAGAAAAAACTGCTTTTATAGAGTCACTGAAACTACATTTGAACATGTAGTTTTGATGGGATTTTATGCTATCAAAGTTTAGTGAGCCTGAGCCTTCCTTTTCATCAGGCTGCTGCCCAAGAGTCATGGGCAGCTGCAAAGCAACGGGTCCCAGCAGCCAAACAGGACCATGACAAGTGGGTTAAAATGGACTCAATAGATGTTTTGGCACAACACATATCCAAACTGAGATTCAACATCAGGACAAAATGATGTAACAAATACTACAGCACTAACATGCATCCATCTGTCTTCTCAACCTGCCTAGCCTCTTTTTGGGGGTCACTGGAGCCAATCCCAGCTCCTGTTTGGGTGAAGGCGGGGTTCACCCTGGATAGTTCCCGTCATCCCAGGGCAATGCAATCACACATGCTCACATTCACATCTAAGTGACAATTTACAGTACAGGGCCCTCCCTGGGCATAGGCGACCTAGGCGGTGGCCTGGTGGCGGAGCATCTGCTGGAGGGGACACCAAATGACAATGACTTGGCTAAGGGTTTTGTTTTTTTAGTTTTGACCTTTTTTACAAGTTTATAACAGTTGGACACACGACTCATGTAGTTTAAAAATAAAAAGTAATTGTTTAAAACATAAATAAAGTAACTCAAAAGTTTGATGTAATCAATAACGTCGCCCAGTGCAGCGCCCCATCTCACCTGAAGCTGCTGCTGTTTAAGCTATGGGGCGCATGTGTGTGTGTAACTGGGGGGGAATCAGGGGTTGTAGATGTTAGTGCTTCTTCAAAACTTTAAAGATAAAAAAATCTGCAAACAAGCCCTCAGAGACAGCTTTAAGGCCAAAAGGGAAGTAAGAGAGGAAGAATAGGCTAAAAGCAGAGAATTGCCTGTTTTACCAATCTAATTAACACTATCAGGTATTTGTAAGACATCTATAATGCTAATAAATATTTTACTAGCAACTAACACATTAATAATGCTCATTAATTTATTAACAAAGTTTGTTAATGAATCTTAAGCCTTTTAACAGATAGGTATGTGTGAGACATCTATAATGCTATTAAATGTCTTACTGGGACTGTGTAGACGTTAATAATGCTTGTTAATCTGTGAACAAAGTTTGTTCATGAGTCTTTTTAAGATGAACAATTTGCTAGACATCCATACCGTCAGTGCATGTATCAAAAGCATCCTATAGACATATTAATAATGCTTGTAAATATGTAAACTAATCTCATAAACATTATTAGGCGTATTGCACTAATAAATGTCTTACTAACACCCTATAAGAACAATAATAATGCTTGTTCATGTGTTAACAAAGCTTGTTAAGGAATCTTAATATAAAGTCTTATAATTTTAATTTAATCCATAATACATACTTTTCTGCGGCGCTAAGCAGATGAAAGGTGGTTTGATTAACTGGGCGATGGCGGTCCATTCCCTCTGCTTAGTGGGTTTACGCGGGCTATAGGTGCATTCACACTGAACGCGTTTCGCACGGCGCAGCTCACCACGTGGCCGAGAATGTGTTCCCTAAACTCGCCGCCTCGTTCCCGTGTGGGAGGAGCTACCAGCTAATGTTTTTAATCACTACATGAAGCTTTGTCTGTATTTCATTTACAATGCATGGAAGCTCTTCAAAAACATCTGTGATCACGCCTCCATGTAGATCGCGGGACATCAAAAAGAAATGATCGAATATACAAACCTTCTACCCACTAAAAAAAGTAAAAGTCCGTCATCAAATAGAACACCTTCTTTTCTGCATTTGTGGAGACAGTAGTTGGTTGTGCACTTATACACTATCATTCCAGATCTAATCAGGTTCAATTCTCAATGTTGTTATGTTTTACTTTTTAAAGACATAGTTGCATTTTACTGAGCATAAAGAATACATCATTTTTTTAGATAAATTCCTATGGAGATCTTTTTAAAACCAACAAGAAATTTTAAAATAAAGGTTTCATAGACTACATGTACTCGTGTTAAGTATGTATTACTTAAAAAACTCATGGCTATAAAACATACATTCCAATGTTTCAAATCCAAAGAATTATCCTGATGTTTTAATTAATATTTATAGTAATGTGTGTTAAGTAATTTATGAGAAAAAAAGGAAAAAAAGATTCAACAAACTACGAAAGCTGGGTGTGAGATTTGAACCCGGGATTCTTTCGATAACAAAACTTATAACAAATGTGGACTAACCACAGCCACCACAAAAGCAACTGACTCACACCAGGGTTTGTCACTTTATAAAGACAACTTCTCATAGAATGCTGAGTGAAGCGCTCGCTCGGGTTGTCATGAAAGGATTTGTTCATCCCTGGATTTTTCATCATTTTTAAACAGGAATTGTGTGTTTCTGTTGTAACAGCATGTTGGTTATTTGAACACTTTAAAATGAAAACTTCACATTATTTTATGAGTTTAAAGTAGCTCACATGTCAAAAAGTGTGAGTACCACTGATTTAGAGGCTCTCTGGGTATCGTGTACTTCAGTCCCGCTGTGTCTGGATGACGGCCGCTTCTGCGGTGTTTCCGTCTCTCTCTGACCGTGTTTGAAGCAGACTGTCGCCCAACAGTAGTGGGAAGGGTTCAGGAAACTCCGCTTTCCCGAAAAGAGATACATCAAGTTAAGAAAAAGAATGGAAGTTCAGGAGATCCGATCTACCATATTGGATGTGTATACTACCCGCTTTCACTGATACCGTCACGTGCCCAAAGTTGAGTCCCTGATTGGTTGACACAGACTTAGCAACCTCCCCAGAGTTTAGATTTTTTTACTCTGTCTCGCCGTGCCCGCTGCTGAATTCATGCTGCGTCACTTAATTTGCATAGCAGATCCTCAATTTGCGTCTAAATCATTGACTTTACGTTGAAACTCAGCCGCGCTAATCGTGTTCGGTGTGTGAGCACCTTTAGATTAGAATAATAATATATTTATGTTGACATGCTAAAACTGCAGATTCTCTATTATTGTAATTGTTATTACCATCCGCTATTTGTGCCATATTTATCCTCTTACCATTAACATGTTTGAATTGAATTTCTATACCAATTAGTTGCCAGCAGGCCACTAGAAGTTAGAAGCTGGGGAAAGTATGGTGCACTGGGGTTTGTCCTCTATTACTTCTCTCCTCTATTCTTTATCATTTACCCAGTACAATATTTTATTTAGTTCATTATGCCTCTATTTGGTGCAGTGCGATTCATATGTTATTCCTGTTTCCCACTGCCCTGTGGGTGAGCGGGAGAGATTCCAGGTGAATCGTCTGTGCTCCTGTCTTTGGCTGTGGACCTCGCCTCTTGCTCGTCTTGCACCCTCAGCTGTCCCACAGTGTCATCTGGATGAAGCCCATCTGCTACACCAATCTTTCATGTAGTTGTTGTTCAAACATGTTCCCACCAGGCAAACCTGGCTCGAGTCTAGGGGCAGGGGCAGGCACAAAGAGGGGACCACAACACAAAGAGATTTGACACCAGGAGTAAAAACAACACCGTTTATTAAATTAAAAAAAAGAAGAAACTGTGTCTTGTAAAGCAAAAAGGAAAATAATTAATGTGCTGCTTCAAACAAAAAGACAAAACAAAGGGAAGTGGAACGCTGACCAAACAGAAAATAAGTCAGGAAGACAGCTGACCCAGCCATGTCAACCATCAACTAAAATAACAAAACCCAGCAGTACAAGACTGCTGAGGACAAAGGAAGGAAAAAGAAAGACACAAACCAGCACAACTCAAACTACAATTTTGGAACATTTTGGGTTGACCCAACATGTAACAGAGCCCACACACAACAGAGGGCATATTCCTAATTTATTGATTTCCAAAGATCTGAACATTTCCAAGATTACTGCATGTGATTTAGGTCTGTCTGATCACTGCTGCATTTTCTTTGAAAGCACAATTCCAGTACACACAAATGTTTTGAGGGAGGAGATCACAAAACGGTATATAACTGAAAATACTAGCGAGATGTTCAACCAGATTCTCTCTTACACCTCCCCTCTCAGGGGGTTCAGTCAATGAACTTGTCAATAGCTTCAATGTAAATATGTTAGGTATCATGCATAGTATTTCCCCCAATAAGGTGAAGATGATCTATGGAAAGAAGAAATCTCCATGGAGAAATTCTATACTCGTAAATAATGGAAAAAGAGGATCTCGGAAATCTGAATGTGAATGGAGAAAGACTAAACTGCAGGTTGATTACAACATCTATGAAGAGAAACGTCACTTTTATAATTTACAACTAAGCAATGCAAGGAAGTCCTATTTCCCTGACACCATTATCAAAAACTCTCATAATACTTGGGCCTTGTCCACTGCAGTCAACAAACTGACAAACACCCCCCACCCCCCACCCGTGTCAGTGACACCAAAACTTTACTTCACTAGAGCATGTAATGACTTTGCTAAATTCTTTACAGAGAAAATCAAAAACATTAAAGGAAATTATTGTTTCATCAACTTCAAGTCCAGAATATGCCTTATCTTATAACTTTATCCACTGGAAACCAATATAAACCTGGCTCAGTTTCAACCCATAAACAATTGTGTTATGTGTTGTGTTGTTGTGTAATGAGTTGTTGTGTTGTGTGTTTTTGTGTTAAGTGTTGTTGTACATTGTGTTGTTATGTTTTGTGTTGTTGTAATATGGGTGGTTGTGTTATGTTTTGTTGTGCTATGGGTTGTTGAGTTTATGTGTTGTTGCATTATAGGTTGTTGTCCTATGAGTTTTTGTGTTATGTTTTGTTGTGCTATGTTTTGTTGTGTTTATGTGGTGTTGTACTATGAGTTTTTGTGTTATGTTTTGTTGTGCAATATTTTGTTGTGTCGGCCTCCTGTGCCGGGCGGCCCCCTCCCCACGCAGGGAGAGGGATCCCTTAGTCCTCTGGCAAGTCGATGAGCGGGGGATCATATTTCATCTGAGCTTGGAGGGTGTCTGTGTCCTTGTGGTGAGGGTTCTGGTCCTTACCCTCGGGTGCCGGGCCCCTTCTAAGTCACCACATTAGGAGAGCCTGGTCAGGCTATGTACTCCTTCGGGGACCCCCACTTCTCTTGGTCATCCCTCCTCTAAGTGGGGGTAGCTGACCCCCGCCGTGCTCTCTTCTGGATCTGCGCAACTGCCTGGAGCTTCGGAGCGGGTCTCCCTTGGGGGGCCCTGGCTTGTACCCGGGGCTGGGGTGGGGGGGATGCTCAGAACTCCTGGGTGGTGATGGGCGGCTTGTCTGGAGTGGTGGGACTCTCGGGGGTGGGGCCCCGCTCTGGGCCGCGTGGCGCGGTGGGAGGGCTGCTCTCCTGGCTGGGCTGGCTGGGTCTTCCGCTCTGCGCTTCCGTACCTCACTGCGCTCGGGTGCTGGGGGCCCATGTGGTGGTCCTGCGGGCCCTGGTCTGGGTGCTTGGCCGGGCTGCCTGGCGGGCGGATCTCCTCCGTTGACCCCACAGTATAAGTGCGGGGGCCGGCCCTTGTCGGCGCTGCTGCCTCGGTGGGGGTCTTGGTGTGGGGATTTCTGGGAGCTCTCCATCCTTTTTTTTTTTTTTCATTCCTTCATCCACTTCAGCTTAACAACACTGAGCACATCACCTGAGCACAGGCGTGGGCTAACCTTTGCACCTTCAAATAGTGTGCGTGTCAGAATGTAATGCTTCACATGTGTTGGTTGGTATGCACAAGTGTGCGTGTGAACTGGATGTGGACAAGTTTGTGAACACTCTTGGAGCCAGCAGGTATGTTTCTAACAGCTGAGTCTATGGACAGGCCCCGCCCATTTTAGACCAACATTCACTTTTGTAATGGGTATCAGCTCCAGCATTTTGTTGCCTGTAGATTTACAACTCTATTTTCCCTTTCCATTAGTCACTCTCTCTAACATCTATAATTCACCCCCCCCCCCCTTTCCCCCTTTCTTTTTCCATCCGGTCAAACAAAAAGAACTCAAACAAAATTAATATTAATAAAGTTTTGTTTAAATTACAAAAGGAGCTTATACCAACACACATTTTGTGTTCCCAATGATTTATAACCCCCGATTGTAAGAGTAAAATCTGTTTAATGCAAGAGGCTCTCAGCTCATATCTGTTTGCTCAGCTGTTGGACAGGACAAGTTAAAAAAAAAAACTTGTAACATGCAAAATGCATATTTATTTGAATTATGACATCAAAAACCCATGACAATTTAAAATGCAACTGATTTTGTTTTTATTTAATTTTTTTTTTTTTTTTTAAATGTCATAATTTATTGTAATTTTTAATATTGAATTATAAATTGCAAAATGCATTTTCAAAATGAAAGATCAAATTGCTAATTAAATGATCAATTAAGAATTGCATAATACTCTGAATTATGACTCAAAAAACTTCCATACATGACAATAATGAAACAAGAATGCATAATATTCACATTAAAATGCAATTAAATATTTAGGAATAACAATTAACAAGAATATTAAGAGTAAATCTGATATTTATACTCAGTCCACAATGGATAAAAAAAAAATTTTTTTTTGAACAGCTGGTTACAAAGAAACATTTCAATATTTGGTAGAATTCTATTAACTAAAATGAAAAGCATTAAATCATTTACCCACATGTGCGGTAGCCATTTCCAACACAAACAAGATTAATCAAATACAGTATGATTTGATCTGAAATAACAAACAACATTTAATCCGAACAAAAAAACTAGACAAAGTAAAACCTAAAGAGGAGGGCGGGATGAATGTCACTGACTTTGAGGTCACGAATGGTTCAATTAAAATACAGTGGCAAAAAAAAGTTATAAAAAAACCAAACATTTAACTTGGTTTACCATTCCTTCACATCCATTTCAGATGGTTGGAGTTATCGAATTTCTTTTAAAATGGGATTTTGATCCACTTAAATTACCAATCAAACTTTCTGAATATCACCAACACGTTTTACTCTATTGGAAATTAATCCCCAGCCACAACTTCAATCCTCAGACTTCAACAATTTGGAATAATAAGTTTGTTCTGTGCAAAGGACAATCCAAAGTTGGATGGAAAAAGGAATCTGGACCATTGTCCACCTGATGGACAGTGATGGAACTTCTCTCAAATATGCAGAATTAAAGAAACAAGTACAATTTGGATTGCACATTAATCAAATATTACTCAAGGGTTATTCAAGCAGTTTCTACAAAGATAACCCAATTAATTAGAGCAAGTGTTCAAAGTTGATCAATTTTACCTTGACTTCCAAAACTGTTTCTTGATAATGTTTGTTTTACTGCTTATGAAATGCAATAACAACATTTTAAGAGATTCCTTGACATCTAAATTATTTTCCCTTCCTTTTAGAATGAAAATGATGTCGCAAACCTTTTCTAAGAAAGAGACATCCGTCATAAGATCATGTTTTCTTTCTTTCAAATTATGTGTGAGGTTGTTTTCCAGTACTTGGGCTTGGTTCAATGAAAAGGACCTCTGAATGCTTCAAGATCAAATTTGTGCATAATTGTTGATTTGTATGCAACTTTAGATTTGTGCGTCAAAATCTGCACAAATCCAAAGTTACGCACAAATCAAGAATTATGCATGCACAAATCTGGCGGATACTATTTTCTCTCCATACCTCTTCCTCTTATAACATGACTGAGCACCAGAGCACAAAGCAAAGTCCATAAAGACATGGAGGACAGAGTCTGGTGAGGATGAACTGGACTGGTCTGCACAGAGTCCTGACCTGAACCCCATAGAACACCTTTGGGTTGATTAGAGCAGAGACTGAGAGACGGGCCTTCTCCACCAGCATCAGTGTGTGAACTCACCAATGTGCTTTTGGAAGAATGCTGAAATATTCCTATAAACACTCCTCAACCTTGTGGACAGTCTTCCCAGAAGAGTTGAAGCTGTAAAAGCTGCAAAAGGTGGAACGACATCATATTGAACATTATGGGTTAGGAATGGGACGGCACTTCAGTTCATATGTGAGTTAAGGCAGGTGAGCCAATACTTTTGGTAAAATAGTGTATTTATCTCTGATTCACACCAGCTGAGGTTTTGACTAAAATGTCCTGAATACATTTTAGGTCAATGAATCAGATCCAATTGGATCATTCAAAATGAACCCATATTAACACTGAATCGTATCGTCAACCACAAATTATGATATGAATTGAACTGTTGTTCAAATGAATCATTATACTCCTGATATGACAGATCCATGCTTTTTTCAAACATTTACGGCTCAGCAGTGAAGATTAGTGATCTGATTTAGAGTCGTTTGATTAGATTGAAGACAACTTTGATGTAAAAGAGTAAATTTTGATCAAAATTTGATCAAATTGAACAAAATTGCTCCCATCATAAATTGACCAAAGGGACTTAAAATTCGTTTCATCTCGATAGTAAGCTTTTGTTTTGCAGCAAAGACAAAAACTCGAACGTTTGGCTTTGAAAAGCCTAAAAAAAACGGAGGCGAGCTTGAAAAACAAGCCATTTTCCCCACGGAACCTGAATGCAGCACGCGCTGGGTTGACGGAACGGGACAACATGGCTGCAGCTTCGGGCCGCTACCACGGAGACGGCGGCCGAGCATCGAAAAGACAGAAAACGGAGGACGGAGGGATGACAACGGTGAGTGTTTGCCAGCTGTTCTGGAAGAACACGTCTCACTGCGTTGAAACCGGCCAGTTTTCGGGCGTTTTACTCCAGACGTTTGTGTAAAGACTGGATTTATCGGAACACCAGAGGCGTACAGGCGCAGTAGCATTAGCTCTCTCTGCACTCGGGCACCGGGATCCTCGCCGTTCTTAACCTCCTCCCACATTACGGCAAACGGGCGCGTTTAAACAGCATGTGAATGTCTCCGGGTCCGCGTTTAAGAGCAAGTTCAACCACAGGGTCCTGCCGCTTCCCGTCTCTCCCGCCACAATAACCGGCCCGGCGGTCTGTTCTCCAGGAGAGCTACGATGATCCGCACAAGCCGCTGCCCTCCCCGGTGGTGCACATCCGAGGGCTGGTGGACGGAGTCATGGAGGCGGACCTGGTGGAGGCCCTGCAGGAGTTTGGTGCAATAAGGTAAAGTCACGTGGAGCTGTGCGTGTGTGTTGATCCAAACCAGTGTCAGAGGCTCCCTGCTGTCCTGCAGCTGAACGGATCTTCAGGAAACGGGCTTGCCTTTAACTAATTATCTTCTCTGATAATTGCACATTTCTTCTGATATCAGGACTGTAAATTCCTGTTAAAGAAGGACAGCTTTTCTAGAATTCTGCAGTCGAAATGCCTTCTGATGAAGCAAAGAGTGGCCTTAGAGCAGACATGTTTGCAGGCCTGGCTGCTCAGGTTTCTGGAATTATATTTGCAGTTATGTGGTCATGATGCCCAAGAAGCGGCAGGCGCTGGTGGAGTACGAGGATGTGAATGCCTCCTGCAACGCCGTGACGTACGCTGCAGAAAACCAGGTCTACATAGCAGGCCACCCCGCCTTCATCAACTACTCCACTTCCCAAAAGATCTCTCGTCCTGGAGAGTCGGACGACACGCGGAGTGTCAACAATGTTCTGCTGCTGACAATTCTGAACCCCATCTATCCCATCACTACGGTAACATGACAGCATCTTCTTTTGTTACAAATGTATCTCTGATGGCACGCAGGCCTGTTACCGTTGTCCAAGATGCGTAAAGAGTGACGCCATATTGGAGTGGTATGTAAACAAATGAACACGGCTTAGCAGATACAGTAAAATGACCATAAATGCTTCATTTTGGTCTGATTTTTAAAAAGAAAAAAAACAATGATCATCAGAGAAATAAGACCCAGGTCATAGTATTAAGATTTTTGTACAAAGTGCAACAGATCAACAACATTTCAAACTTTTCTATAAAGAAACACGTCATATACTAAACGCAACACATACCTGATGCATAGTTGTGATTTTATTCACCTCTACACACAGAATAAGATTTACACAAACCATTAAACTCCTCGGTTCTTCGCCGCAGACCGCTTGCGGCCGTTATATAGACTATTGGCCGGTCTTCGCCCAAAGCGGCGCCATGCGGTCAGAGTGCACTGAGAGCTCTTCGCCTCAGTCAACAGTCGTACCAGTCTGGGGGGGCCGCGGACAGGAGAGAGAGGAAACAGTGGCGTCCGGTGGCGTTCGCTTTATAGTACGCAGCGGCACCACCAAGGGGCAAAGGGGAATGCAGCAACACTGAGCTTGGGGGGGGGTCCCATCCTACAAGTGGATCCCACCCAGCCTCTATCAGAAACACTCAGGCACCTGCATGACACCGGGCAGGAAGTTTTCTGAACACCACATGTCCAGATGTGGGGCTGGGCTCTTTTCCTTCTAAGGAAATGCTGGTTAGTTTCGTTTCCTCGTCTTAGTTACATGCTTACATTCTGGGGGTCGTCTGCTCTGATCTGAACACACATACAAATAACACCATGGTCATCCTCCATTAAACAAAAAACATATGTGGTCCTGCAAGAAAACATGAAAACTGTGAATTCTTAAGCTTCCAAAGACTTTGAATACACTGCAAGATCAGCCTAAACGTTCACTGTTCTGAGTAAACTCACTCAGATCTCCTTAATATGTTTCTAGAAGTTCTCCTTATTGGCTGACAGTAATCATTTACTTGTGAAAAGTCACATCCTTGTTTTTTCAGCTCTGTTTGTACAGCTAAAGCACAGCAGTGAACAGGCGTCTATACCATTCCAATATGGAGTCCAACTTTACAAATTCAACAAGCTGTGTGCCGTCTCTAGACTAAATATAACTCACTGATCAGGACTCCCTTCTGTTCCTCTTCATACAATGTCTTGCTCTGCTCACAAAGGTTTCTAATTTTCTAAAACAACTTTTTTAATTGTTTAATTTCAGGTTATTTATGAAAATGTTTTAGAAGTTTGTGGATTTTCAGTTCTGTGTAGATTCATCTAGAACTTACATTTTCTGCTTACGTTTCATCATATTCTTTTAGGGGTTGCTACAGCAAAGTAGCTTATACTGCGTTTCACAGGTAGTTAAGCAGAGTTTTACACAGAACGGCTGTTCTTACACAACCCTGTTTTTTAAATTCGTGCTGGGGTCTGGCACAGGGAGACCCAAAGACCCAGACTTGGTCTCTATTGTGGATGTGTCGTTAGGCAGTAGCGCAAAGGGTCTTGCACAAAGACCCATACTGGATTGAGCTTATTGCACTCCCTGGGAATCGAACCCTGATTTTCTAGCCAACCTCTTGAATCTGACAGTGTTCATGTCCATGTGTTCAATATTTCTCCACAGGATGTTCTCTACACCATCTGTAACAACTGTGGTCCTGTCCAGAGGATTGTTATCTTCAGAAAGAACGGCGTTCAGGCCATGGTCGAATATCCTTTTCAGATTCAATGATACGTTTTTCTGATGTTAAGTGAAAGTGGAGCCTTTAGTTTTCATATAATCAGAGCAAACCTTAACCTTTCCATGTCACATTTGATTCAGTCCAGAGCGCCCAGAGGGCTAAAGCCTCTCTGAACGGGGCGGACATCTACTCTGGCTGCTGCACTCTGAAGATTGAATATGCCAAGGTGAGCAAGTGTATTTCCACAGAGCCGACAGGCCTTGAGTCTGAAGCTGTGAGGGCTGATGGCGCTCTCTGTCTGCTTTAGCCGTGCTATACAGAGCTGCACTCGATGAAAAAATTGAGTCTATGGCAGAATCGAAATGAATGGACCTGTACCATTAAACATCATAGTAAAACTGGATACATTGATAATGGATGTTGGAAGATACCATTTGGATTGAGGTACAGTAGGTTTGTTTTACTAAAACATAAAAATGACCAAGTACCACCAGAGCAGACAACACACATGTGATGCTGCAAAAACCATCATTCCAGTTCAATGTGTGGAAACAATTTGAATTTACAAAGTCATGTGATCATCCAGTGTGCTAGAATGTTCTAATAATGTTCCTTTAGATTATTCTGATGTGGAAAAACAGTGGAATGAACTTTATCAAACTCAAATGTGAATGGATTTGACATTCATTCTTGTTTATTTGTTTGTACACATATTTCATTTATACTTGATTATCTGAAAGAAAGAGAAGGAATCTGGAAAACTTCACCTGCTCTGTTCAGTACCAGAGTGAGTCGGACTGTTGAAGTTTTGTATGAAGATGTTCTGGATCCGTTTTAGGTCAGTGAATTGGATACTATCAGATCTTTCAAAATGAACCCATATCGACTGTGAATCCGATCATCAACCACAAATTATGATATGAATCATCATCATTTCACTGGACCTCTGTGATGCTTGTGCTGCTCTACTGCGAGGGTGCAGCTCAGCTTAAAGACCCACCCCAATAAAAAATGTGTTTTTGGTGGTTTAACATGTTCTTGTAGCATTTTTCTCATGATGGAGGACATGTTGTTCACCTTATATATTAAGATAACAGATTAAAACTGCATTTCTGAGTATTTATATATTCAAATAGTTGTGAATCAGAAGCAGCCAAAACATGTCTTTGGAACAAGATAGTAGGTGTGACGACTGACTTGGCAGGCCACAAGCTCCCTGTTCTGCTTCAAATCTAAATCCTCCACTTACAGACAATCAGATCCATGTTTGTCATCGTTTTCCTCGTCTGAGCGGGAATCTGGATCAAAACTGTACCGCAGGATAGCTCCAATATTGCTCACCATTTTTGTTGTACTGGTAATGCTAGGTTGGAGGTGTGAGGGGCTATAAGCTAGTGGGAGAGAGTGTAGACAAAGGGATGATGGTAAGTAGCGGCAGGCTTACTCCACACAAACACATGTTCCAGGTGATACACTGGTAATGGTAAATGTTTTTTAGACCAATTAGATGAAGTTGAATAATTTTCCGCGGCACTCCTGACCATCTGTCCCAGCGCGGTAGTGTACTGTGACACGATGGTTGAAAACCACTGATCTTGTGGACCTTCAGGGGTTGTCTCAAAGTGCTGAAGCGTCCACAGAACCGACACCAGCGGAACAAAGGTATCAGAGACTCTTAACATCAGCTATTTGGAAAATATTTCTGCGGAATTCCAAACCGCCTGTATGGCATCACTGTTGGGAGAGCACAATGCCATAGAGAGTGCAGGCGTGAGAAGCTGGAAGGCCCTGACTAATTAGGTTGGAGCCCTGCAAGTTCAGTTTTAAAGCGTCAGTGTTTGCTGAGGTGAAATTGACCTCCGCATCTCTGTATCTGCTGAATGGGAGGGTCTGTAGCTCATATCAAGCCACCAGCTGGAGAAGGATTAATAAACAAACACCAACCTCATTTTTGTATTGAACTGTTTCCACAGCCAACACGCCTTAATGTCTTCAAGAACGACCAGGACACATGGGACTACACAAATCCCAACCTGAGTGGTCAAGGTAACGTGCAGCCCCTAGCTCCTCCCCTCCAGCTTTCTTCCTGTTTTCCTCACTGTACAGATCTGTTATGGTCAGCAGTACTGCCTCTGACCCCAGCGCAGCTGCGTCTCACAGGCAGTACTGCTGTGATGCATTTTCCCACCACACAGTAAGGGCACAAGGAGCAGCTGAGGTTCAGGGTCGTGCATGTGATCAGTAGCACCATAGTTTTTCTGATGCACCTTAGTCTTCACACGCACGGCATGTCACACACCAACTTCAGCCGACACTTTCACACATGGTGGAGATTTGTTTCTATGGTAACATCACGAGCAAAACATGCTGCTGTGGGTAGAGTCCCTGGACCGTGTTCAGCTGGACTTTCAGTTTTCACCTGGTGCTGTTCTGTTTATGGTTTCTGTCCTGCAGTCCGTATGAGGTCAGAACTTACTGTCATTCTGCTGGAGTTTAGGGTGAAGTTCTATGATGAATAGTACAGAGCAAACTCAGCTTTTTATGTGGAACAGCTTGCAGAATATGTGATTGACAAATATTGTTAACCCTCTGTAATGTGCTGAAAGAAATCTGATGAAGGGGGAGAAATTCAGCTGAAATAGTTCTTAAAATCAAACAATGGCTATTATCTCAGAAAGTACATCATCTTATGCATCACTAGAACAGCTGATCAGATCTTAACTGTACATGTAAACAAGTTTAACAGACCTCTAACTCATGAGTGTCAATTTGGAACAAACGATTGATGAATTTCCTTACCTTTTCAATTAGGCTACTAAACTAAAATAGGAGTGGATCTTCATCTCAGTGAGTTGATCAGTTGGATTCCTGCCCTCTTCTCTGCTGCTGAAGATTTGACTCTAGTTTTACACAAACATGCAGCCACTAACGTGACAAATCCCCCAGAGGTAACATTTGTTCCATCTGTTCACCACATTGTGCCCAAAAAGCTTAGAACTGTTTGTGAGTGTGTCTGAAAGCCCTTTTGATGTCACTGTTTTAACGTAAGCTTTCCTCCGATGTTACAATCTCGACAAATAGTTGAAAATTCAAATTGTCAAGTGATGATGGGAAACCATTAAGGTAATTGAGAAAGGAGGTCAGTTGATAACTTTTGCTTTTTATTTCTCTTGGTAAAGAAGTGAGTTTTTTTTTTTTTTTTGATGGGTCAGATCTCAGCCCTGAGGTGCTCCTGGTGTCCTTACTGAACAGTCACATCAACCACAGCGTGCATGTGTCCGCTGTGACACACGCATTGGCACAGTGAGCCTCACACTCTGGAACACACCCTCAACTTTGGCACCGCCCCCATGGAAGGCACGGTAATGCTTACAGGGACAGAACTTCCCATGACCTCGAGCAGACACCTCACATTCCCGCCACAGCCCGACGGCGATCAGGCCCGATAAGCATCGACGCCACATCTCATCTGCAGAATCCTGAGGAGTACACACTCCAACAAAGCACACTGGCGAGACACACAGGAAGCTGCCTGAACGGCGAGCAGGAGACGCTGGCGCTCTCACCAACACACACTGAGCTTTCAGAGCAGAACACAGCCGAGCAGACACTCCAGATGACCCCACTCTGAGCACCACATGCTTTCTCACACCGCAAAAATCCAGCGCCATGGAAGGGGTTCCATCAGGGGGGCGAAGACGACACAACTAACAGACAGACAGCCATCCAGCTTACAGACAACAAATCCTCTCAAGCTTTGGACTATGGTGTTCTGTTTTCCCTTCTACCCGCCCCTGCTCCTCTCTGTGCTCTTCTTGTCATGTTCTGCGTTTTTGCTGTTGCTCTGGCCCATGGTGATCCTCTAACGCCTCCCGTGTGATGCAGGTTTGTCTCAGTGTGTCAGTGGACTGACAGCCCTCTGTCAGAGGCTGCATGTGCGCTGCTTTGTGATCAGAGCACGGTAAGATGGAAACCAGCCTGTAAGTTTGAAAAGCCAGCAGCACCAAGACAAAACCAACATGGATATGTGGATGTACTTTTCTCTCTGGTGGTGGGAATGCAAGGAAGCAGAGAAGCTAAAACACTGAGGAGGGACAATGAGTTGAGACTGGAGGCAGAGGTTGTCGGGTAGCTGAAGACTGCCCCCTACCTGCCCAGTGTGCTCCATGCGCCATGTGTAGTGCTGTAAGTACTAAAAGAATAATCTGACATGATGGTGAGCATTTCAGTTCAAAGTTGATGTGAAACGTGAACAGTTTTTCTCTGAATGTTTGTTTTCATTAAAGCAGAATGATGCAACATGTTAGTGTTTCACATTTTCACTTGAAAGTACGGAGGTTCCTCTCCTTTCCAACCAATCCCAACCAGAGTCCAACCACGAGCTGCAACAAGTGAATTCTGCAAGACTCTTGTGTAGAGTCTGAGTCTGATGGTTCAAAGTCCAAATATCTCTGCACCTCTGTGATGTTTGGGACCATTAGCCGCTGATGCTTTGACTGTTTTTAAGCTGCATGCGGTCTCAGCATTTTACAACCACTGAATAACGAAAACCTCTTAAAAAAAAAAAAAAGCGTGACGTTTACATTCTACATCTTATTTTCGCTAGTCTGAACCTGTTTTTATACCCTGACGCCGCTTTCTAATATCAAGTATTTCTCGAATCAACTGTTTTATAAGTTTTTTTTTTTATGTGCTTGTACCTGCATGACACTGTTATCAGTGAAGAATTATAGAAAGAATGCTTTTAATTAAATCCAGAATCTTTTTACAGCAAGTTTGCCGTCAACGATCCACATGTCTGAGACCAGACGTCCTGTCTTTGCTTTCTCTGGTCATTTATCAGCCTTTGTTGTCTGGAAGGGTATACAATCAAGACTTTTCTATGTCAACCTGCTCTCCCTAAAGTGGAGGCTTTCTGCTCAACTACAAAAAAATGAAGGAAGTTTGACATTAGCCTGTAATTGTATTTCCAAGAACACATTATTTACCCTCGGACTCTGTCCACCATCATGCTGATTACAGCATTTTCAGAAGAGCCTAAGTCTCCTCCACATTAAAGCCCTGATGAGAGAGCAGGTTTTAAGGGAACGCATTTTAAAAACTGTTTTAAAAGTCACGTCAGAGGTGAGGTTCACCTTTTTGTTGTGTAGTAAAAAGCAGATGATTGTTACTGTAGAGCTTGCATCTTCATTGACACTGTAACAGTCCTGAAACAAGAAAGTTGCTGTTGATGACGTGTTGATGAGTCTGGTATCCACATCGGCTCTGACAAGGGGCCTCACTTGCTGCATTTCCATTGACTATCAAATTGCGCAAATTGGATTTGCGACCATAATTTGACTAATGGAAACATGACGATTTTGAAATACCTCACATTTATTTTAAAAAAGTGTTTGTGCTTGGAGGAGGTGGTTTTTGAGGCGTATCGAAATTGGTTGCAAAACTGCAATGGAAGCTTTTTTCAAAATAAAGGAGTCACATCCTGTCGTTTGACAGATGAGTGGCAGAAATATGAATGTATGAACTGTAAATCAAAGTATTGTTCACATCCGTCACCATGGTTTTGAATGCCTTATCGTGTGAGTTGGTTTGTGTTTATTTGCATAATTATGATTTAATGAGAACCGTTTAATTCTGAAATAGTTTTTTCCACATTTCTAAAATTGCGATAAAGTTTTGCTCATTTGTGTAGTGGAAATGCAGCTATCGAGAGGACAATCTCCATCTTGCCACTCCATGTATCACCTGTGTTTATTCTGATTGTGATGACTGTTGGCAAAGCCATCAATAAAGTAGCAGGTGCTCTTTGTGCCGTTGAAGGTTTTTCCTACATTATCTTGACTGTATTATTTGCAGAAATGCCTCACAGAAAATGTTTTGCTCAGTGTTGTCCATGTGTGTGCTCATGAATTTGACATGTACATGTGTGTACTTGCACAGATGCTGATGGTGAAGGCAATTGGAACAATTCACAAGGTGTGTGTTCTAAGACTGTAGAAAGAGGAATCTTTTTCAAAATCTCCATTATGTCTCACATAAAGTGCAGATTTGACAGTCAGAACCCTCTGTTGCATGTGATTGACAAACCCGTCCTTCAGCATGTGGAGGAGCATGTCAGCCGAGTGCCAGGCTGAGCACCAACTAAAGGAAACTTTATTGTTCCTTCAGATCCCAATGCCAATCCCAACAAACGGCAGAGGCAGCCGGCGCTCCTGGGGGACCACCCACCCGACTATGGTGAACATCCATACATGTGGTTAAATATGCAAAAAGACTTGCTCCTTCATCTTGATTCTGGACTTTTCCTTTGCTCTCCTGTAGGTGGCCCCCAGGGTGGTTATCATGGTTACAGTGATGATTCCTATGGCCCCCCACCTCCCCATCGCATGGGCTCGAGTATGGGTGGCCGGGGCCGGGCCGGCCAGCGATATGGTGCAGGATACGTGCCTCCCCCTCCTGACTATGGTCCTCACGCAGACTCCCCTGTTCTGATGGTGTACGGCCTAGAGCCCTCAAAGATCAACGCTGACAAAGTCTTCAACATCTTCTGTCTCTATGGCAACGTGGAGAGGGTGAGTGTGACTTTACTGTTGTTCAGGCATCTGTGTGAAGGATGCCACCTTTATAGAACTTTAAACTAGCCAAAGAAGTTTATTGTTTGACATAAAAGCGGGTTTAGACAAATGTATCTTGGTTTTTTGTAAATGTTTTGGTGTTGCTCTCTTAGGTCAAATTCATGAAGAGTAAACCTGGAGCAGCAATGGTAGAGATGGGAGACTGTTACTCTGTGGACAGAGCCATCACTCACCTCAACAACAACTTCCTCTTTGGACAGAAACTTAATGTTTGGTAAGAAGATGAATGGTATCACTTTCTAAACAGGCATCCTAAACCACAAACTGAGCTGAAGCTGACAATGAAGGGCGCGTTTTCCTTCTTTAAGTGTGTCTAAACAGCAGGCCATCGTCCCGGGACAGTCTTATCAGTTGGAAGACAACAGCAGCAGCTTCAAAGACTTCCATGGATCACGCAACAACCGCTTCACCTCCCCTGAGCAGGCGGCTAAAAACCGAATCCAACACCCCAGCAACGTTCTGCACTTCTTTAACGCCCAGCCTGACATCTCTGAAGAAACTTTCAACCAGGTAACCAGAGGTTGACCAGAGCTTTGAGTACTGTTGGATAAAATGTTCCCACCCTTTTAAACTGGGAATAAATCTGCCCTGTGCTTCCAGATCTGTGAAGAACTGGGGATAAAAAGTCCAGCGAGTGTGAAGCTTTTCACTGGAAAGAGTGAGTAGAGCTCTTATCCACCTCAGCTCTGGTTTAGAATGGCTTCCTGCTGCTTGATCTGAACAGTTTTAAAACCTACTGAACAAGGTCGAATTACAGCAACATGAAGAGTGACTCAGCGGTTATTCTTCCAAATCATCGGAGCTGTGTTGATTGGAAAACATTCTTGTTTGGTTTCCTTACAGTGTTGTGCTGTTTCCGACAGCAAAGAACCACCGAAACTGAGTCATCGGTTTCCTATTTCCTGTGGGAACGACACTGTCAGAATTACAGAGCGCTAAACTGACTGAACCCTGACCTCTTAGAGCACAGAAGGATAGGAGGGAAACACAGCTGTCAGTGAGACAATTCCAGAGCTGATCGTTCAAAGATCACCTGTCAAAGGACAACAGTACTGCTACAGACTGCAGAAGAGCAGTCCCTTTGATGAATCCAACCACTGAGGACAAAACAAACAAGCCAAACATGAAAACAAGGCTTTGCTGTTTACAGTTCTGTCCGGGGAGAATGCAGAAAACGTTTTAGTGGAACAAAAATCACCAGAGCTTTGAGGGCTGCATGGTGGCGCAGTGGTCAGCGCCCCTGCCTCACAGCATGAAGGTTCCCGGTTCAAGTCCTGGCTGGGGGACTTGAAACAGCGTCACCATGAGTAGCCCGACAGCCCCGTGACCCCGAAAAGGATTAAACGGTTCAGAAAATGAAGGATGAATGAAAAATCACCAGAGCAGGAAAATGATCAGAAGAAATGCTTCAAATGTCTGCCGGGTGCCTCTAGTTCCTCAGAACTGGGGGCACTACCCGCTTTTCTTATTCCGGTTTCAGTCTGAACTAATTTCCGGCAACAGTGCCACCAGATGGGCAACTGTTGGAACAGCTTGATTGTTCCAGGCAGTGTGTGAAAGTTTTCTGCATTCCCTGCACAGTCAGATCACTGAACTATCCCGCTGGTTTCCTAAAGAAGCAGGGATGGAGTGGAATGACATCAGCAGTTGGGGAGCCTCTCTATCAGTCAGACAATATTTCTACTCGTCAGTCTCCAACATGTGACGACTGCCACATATACAGAGCTCATTGTAATAAATCCATAATTTCACATCAAAGTCCTGGTTTTGTCCGTTAAATGCAGATTGAAGGTTCTTCTGAAGGTTTCCTCTCTGAATCTTTACTGCACAAAGAAACTTTCCAAAGGCGTTTGTTTTGTTACCTTTGATATCTGCTTAGAAGAAAGTTCTCCTTCATGTAGAGCTGAAGCTTAAGCTGTACAAATCTGTGTGGCAGGTGAGCAAACTCAGTTGCAGCTGCACTCAGCAACTGCTGTCAGTCAATTCCCCTGCAGGGTCTCGATAATCCTTTTGTGCGACAGGCGAGCGGAGTTCCTCTGGCCTGCTGGAGTGGGAATCCATCAATGATGCCATGGAGGCACTCGCTATGATCAACCATTATCAGATGAAAAACCCTAGTAAGTCTTTTTTCTTTAATACAACATTTTATATGTTAAATCATATGTGTTAATTAATTGTGTGTGTTGTCTATATATACACACACATACACACAGTGGGAGTGGAAAGTATTCAGACCCCCTTACATTTTTCACTCTTTGTTATATTGCAGCCATTTGCTAAAATCATTTCAGTTCATCTTTTCCTCATCAATGTACATACACAGCACCCATATTGATAAAAAAAAAAAAAAACACAGAATTTTTGCAGATTTATTGCAGAAAAATTGAAATATCACATGGTCCTAAGTATTCAGATTCTTTGCTCAGTATTTAGTAGCATCACCCTTTTGATCTAATACAGCCAGCTTTTGGGGTAAAGATGCAACAAGTTTTTCACTCCTGGATTTGAGGATCCTCTGTCATTCCTTCTTGCAGATCCTCTCCAGTTCTGTCAGGTTGGATGGTAAACGTTGGTGAACAGCCATTTTCTGGTCTCTCCAGAGATGCTCCATTGGGTTTAAGTCAGGGCTCTGGCTGGAACAT
The DNA here is from genome assembly GCA_016861445.1 of Oryzias woworae. Lineage (NCBI taxonomy): Eukaryota > Metazoa > Chordata > Actinopteri > Beloniformes > Adrianichthyidae > Oryzias > Oryzias woworae. The sequence goes on from BOLG01001664.1 coordinate 3,939,569, forward strand.
TCAAGAACAGTCACAGAGTTGTTGTGAAGCCACTCCTTGGTTATTTTAGCTGTGTGTTTAGGGTCATTGTCTTACTGGAAGGTGAACCTTCAGCCCAGTCTGAGGTCCTGAACTTTCTGGAGAAGGTTTTGGTCCAGGATATCCCTGTACTTGGCCGAATTCATCATTCCCTCCATTGCAACCAGTCGTTCTGTCCCTGCAGCTGAAAAACACCCCCACAGCATGATGCTGCCACCACCATGCTTCACTGTTGGGACTGTATTGGACAGGTGATGAGCTGTGCCTGCTTTTCTCCACACATACATAAGGCCAAAAAGTTCTATCTTGGTCTCATTAGACCAGAGAATTTTATTTCTCACCATCTTGGAATCCTTCAGGTGTTTTTTTTAGTAAACTCCATTCAGGCTTTCATGAGTCTTGCACTGAGGAGAGGCTTCTGTTGGGCGACTCTGCCATGAAGCCCCGACTGGCGGAGAACTGCAGTGATGGTTGACTTTCTACAACTTTCTCCCGGCTGCATCTCTGGAGCTCAGCGACTGTGATCTTTGGGTTCCTCTTTACCTCTCTCACCAAGACTCTTCTCCCCCAATTGTTCAGTTTGGCCGGACAGCCAGCTCTGGGAAGGGTCTTGTCGTCCCGAACATCTTCCATTTAAAGATTAATGAGGCCACTGTGCTCTTAGGAACCTTAAGTGCAGCAGATATTTTTTTGTAACCTTGTCCAGATCTGTGCTTTGCCACAATTCTGTCTCTAAACTCTTCAGACAGTTCCTTTGACCTCATGATTCTCATTTGCTCTGACATGCACTGTGAGCTGTAACGTCTTATATAGACAGGTGTGCGGCTTTCCTAATCAAGTCCAAACAGTAGAATCAAACACATCTGGACTCAAATGAAGGTGAAGAACCACCACAAGGATGATCAGAAGAAACGGACAGAACCTGAGTTCAATATATGAGTGTCACAGCAAAGGGTCTGAATACTTAAGACCATGTGATATTTCAGTTTTTCTTTTTTTTTTTTTTTTTTTTTTTTATAAATCTGCAAAATGTCAATTCTGTGGTTTTTTTTTTCAATATGAGGTGCTGTGTGTACATTAATGAGGAGAAACATGAACTTAAAGGATTTTAGCAAGTGGCTGCAATATTACAAAGAGTGACAGATTTTAGGGGGTCTGAATACTTTCCGTACCCGCTGTGTGTACATGCACAAACGGGTGTGTTTTTAAGCTTTTTTTCCCCTCATCCTTGTCTTACAGGCGGGCCATACCCATACACACTGAAGTTGTGTTTTTCAACCACACACCACACAAACTAGACAAACCCTCTGTTTTGTACCGTTTTGTGTTTTTGCATAAGCTTTACCACAATTCTGCTGTCTCACTTTTGAATTGATACCTACTAAAATAAGACTCAATGTGCTTTAGAAAATGATAATTAAATTATGCTTTTTTAAATGATTGACCCCCCCCCCTCAGCCATTTGTTGATTTTTTTTTTTTTTTTTTTTCTGTCAGTTTTGTATGTTCACTGCAGTATGTTGGTTCACTTCATCTTTGAATTTGGTTTTTAAATAAATTGATAACAAAATTGCAAGATCGGATTATTTTCTAGCATTTAATCTCATCACCTGCGACATGTTGTGGAGAGACCCGCTCATGGAAATGACATGCAGCCAAAACTAAATGCAGTCAGCATCTGGAATAGTTGGGAGCTTGACCTCAGAGAGCATCACAGCTGAGCAAACTCTGACTTTAATAGAGAAGCTGATTTCTTTTTCTTGTAGCACCAACCTAGACAACAGTTCAGGATTTATGGAAAGTGGTCAAATGAAATTTACTGAAATTTATACAATCAGAGTCCAATGGAGTTGGGACTGTTCTACATTTTCTTTCATTCTTTCCTTACACCCCTTCATAACACATCACACTGGAGATCATGGGATGGGATAAAACATACGAGAATGACAACAAAAAATTAAAGGCAGAGCACCAGGTGCGATACCAGGGGGTAGCTAGGGGTTACTATAGCAACTGCAAAATTATGCAAGGGAGCCCCATAGCATCCCCAAATATATAAAGGCCTAAATCTAATACTTTATTAAAATATATATAAATATATTGTGCACATTTGTATTGCACGCGATCACTTTCCATTTACTATTTGATGTTTTTCATATTTGTTTATCATTTGTTTTGTGTTTAAATGTGACAAAACGGCACTGAAGGAGGCATGCAGTAGCACGGCTCAACAGAGAGGGCGCTCGTGAGTTTGCTTTTGTACTTAATTTGTTACTTATAAAGTATTCAATAAGAGACCATTTTTACGTTTTGCTTTGACTGACTGCAAAAATGGCGGGTGTAATCTAATAAAAAATGATCCAAAGTTAAACTTCTATTTAAAAACATGAATTAATAATGAATAGATGGCTGATGCTGAACAACAAATTGCTATTGAGACTTCTAAAACTAAAAGATCAGGAGACTTTTACGGTGAAGTCGCTGAGATTTTGTCCGGGAGGAGAGACAAATGGACTTCTCTCGGCCTACAGGTAAAGGTGTGACCAGCATTTGGCCGTGTATGTATGTTTGGGCGTGCCTTTATGGCAGTGTCTTAGTGTGTAGTATTCACCTTGGTTTGTGTTTTGGGCTTCAAAATTCATGAAAAGTACACCTTCACTTGACAACATGGATCAATGTCTCGCTAAAAACAAAGGTTATGGGAACAGGTTTGGGTGCATGCTGTGGGACACATGTTCCATGGATAAGAATTATGTGAAATTTTATTAAAACAAGTGTTCCCAGGGTTAGAGGCTTCAATTAAGCAATACCAATTAAGTCATTTAAAAAGTTTAATTTGAACTTTTTTGTCAATTTGATTTGGACATTGATTTATTGTCTAAACTATTTTCAAGCATTCTTTTCTCTTAGTTTCTGTAGATTTGGTCTCAAACATAAATTTAGTCAGAAACTACATATTTTAGAATTTTGTTTGTAGATACCATGAAATATGATGGGTGGTACATAAAATGTTCTCCGGTTCTAGAATGACCCGTATAGGCTTCTCGTTTGTTTGTTAATTTGGCTCTTAAAGAATCAGTGTCTCACTAGCCACAACCATCACCACACATCACTGCTCTGATCATCGTCCTTCTTCCATGCATTTTAATGAGGCATACACACTGCTTCATGTAGCGATCAGGCTGAAAACATTTAGCAGAAGCTCCTTCCACACGCAGCTGGAATGTCAAGCGTATGAACATGTTTGGACAGGCACCAAGCTAAAGTAAAATATCATAAATTGCCAGGAAAAGGGGCGTAAAGAACACAGTTTAAGCTTAAGCAGCAGATTTGCTGTGCAGCAAAGGGGAAGCGGTTGACAAAAAAGCGGGATAACACTGTAGTTATTTTTGCGGTTAAAAAAATTACTGTTTGTTTTCCTACCACACTTCAATATCTCTTTCTACGGACTTTCACAGTTAAAAAGTGCAATCTATTGACAAGACAATACATTTATTACATTGTATTAATTAGCATCGTATGAATATGCGCTACTGTTACTTTCCTTCTGGGAAATGTAATTTTACATAAAATTGAAATAGCAACTCCTAACAGTCACTTAGCAACCCCAGAGAGCTAGGGCACCCAAGCTCTCTCCATCTCGATGGTCGTGGCTGGTCTGCCTCCTTTCATGCGCCTCTGATGAATGCAGCAAGTGCTGTCCAAACCGTCGTTCCAGTGCCGTGATTAGGCACCCATGTCCCGCTCCTGCACTGGGGCCAGGTGCAAAAGTATCTGCTGTGCTCGTCCTTCCAGGGCCGCGCCAGGTGAGTAGCTGTTTCCTCTTCCCTCCATCCATTGTGTGTCACTGCAATTCTGACTTGCTTGAGATATAGCTCTATCTGGTTAGCCCCGTCGTAACTTGGCGATGGCTTTGGGAACAGCAGCGGGGAATCCAGTGACAACGGTGTGGTGCTGCTGTTCACTCTGTTGAGTTGGGTCACAAGCCAGGGATCTACCGGGACTATCTGTCTCCGGTTGAATGGTCTTCATATAGTGCAAGCGTTTGCAATTGGAACCATTGGGGAGACCAGGCTCTCTCCACTTTTCAGCAACCAAGGCTGCTCTTTCGTGGTATAGACGGACAGATTCTTTCTCCATCATCCCACTTCTGACACCAATGTATCAACGCTACAACAAAAGAGGCTGAGAGACCGGTTGGAGGAAACTCTGGCTTTAATTTTGGAACCCAGAACTTTTGTGGTGTGGGCGGCCGTGGTGCAGTGGAAAGGGCAGTCGGCCTGTGATCGAAGGATTGCAGGTTCGATTCCCGCCTTGCTCGCCCATTTGTCAAAGTGTCCTTGGGCAAGACACTGAACCCCACATTGCCTCTGATGGAAGGTTGGCGCCAGTGTTTGGCAGTGGAGCCACCATGAATTTGTGGGTCTGTGACTGTAAACCTTCAATGAAGTTAGAAAAGCATCACAAGGTGCATCATCATCCTCCCTCTCACTCATGGTGCAAAACAAAACCAACATCACAGGACAAAATAAATAAATGCAAACAGTGTAAGACAGACAACAAAACACATAGTGAAAAACCCACACCTAAAAACCCAAATTTGACCAGTCAGGTAAGGAAATGGTTTTTCCATAATTCCTTGCGCTGCCAGATCTGACAGCAGGCCCAATGTGCCTGTGACCACCACTACAGTATTCATACCCCTTGAACTTCTCACATTTTCTCAAATTATGACCAAATAAATATATTTTAATGGAATTTTATGTGACAGACCAACACAAAGTGGCACACAATTGTGAAGTGGAAAGAAAATTATACAAGAGTTACATTGTTTTTACAAAGAAAAAAACTGAAAAGTTCTATGTGTAAAAGTATTCAGCCCCCTTTTTCTGAATACATTTGCATGCACAGGCATCAATTGCCGTCAGAAGCTGCTTGATGATTGGTGACTGATCAAATGTTGACTTCATGACTTCATAGAGTTCACCTGTGTGTCATTTAATCTCAGTAAACAAATCCAGCTGTTTTGTGACAGTTTCTGTGGTTTGTCAAGAGAATATTGGAGAGAAAACAGCATCATGAAGTGTAAGGAACACACCAGACAGGTCAGGGAGAAAGTTGTGGAGACATTTAAAGCAGAGTTAGGCTAGAAAAAGATTTCCCAAACTTTGAACATCCCATGAACCACAGTTCAGTCCATCATCCACAAATGGAAAGAGTATGACACAACTGCAAACCTACCTAGACATGGTCGTCCACCTAAATTAACAGACTGAACAAGGAGACACTGATCAGAGATGCAGCCAGGAGTCAGTGATGACTCTGGATGAACTGCAGAGATCTACAGCTCAGGTGGAGGAATCTGTCCATAGAACAACCATCAGTCGTGCACTGAACACATCTGGACTTTATGGAAGAGTGGTAAGAAGAAAACCATTGTTTAAAGAAAACCACAAGAAGTTATTAGGCTTCTAATTTGTTTGTAAATCTGGCTCTGAAAGAATCAGTATCTCACCAGCAATAACCATCATTACACGTCACTGCTCTGATCATCCTTTGTGTCTTCCATACTTTGACATGTCTACGGTGGCCGACACTGCTCACATAAATGCAAAAGACACAACGCAAAGATAAAAGCCGAAGCACGACGACAAAAGCCACAACACAACGTACGTAAAACACAACAAAAATAACTACAGTGTTATCCCGCTAATTGAGGTTTTATTATACGCGGTTTCACGTATTTGTGGATTTTTTGTTTTTTTCAGTCATGTGACTCTTCCGGTTCACCACAGAAGACACTTGTATGAAACGTTTGCTTCCAAAGGTGCTGCGGGAATTTCCTAGGAGGAGAAGGAGATGAGCGTCCCAGCCTGTCAGCTACCCACACACAGACGCGCACGCACACACACACTGCGAGCCTGAATGGAGAAATTGCATCAGTATGGCGTCACATCCCTGCCATTAATTGAACGGCGCGTATTTGATAACTGAGTGAGCGTATCTTACAACTGCACCGGGCCGTCCTAACTGAGCGCGCGCAGAGCTCTCACCGCGCGCGCGCTCAGTTTTTCTTTGCGCTCGTTCAGCTTCAGGGGGCGTTTTTGTCACTCAGGCTAGTGAAACGTAGATTAAAACGTTAACGAACAACCAAGAACAAGATTTAAAAAAAAAGTGCAGCGGGTTTTTTTGTGCTTTAAGTTGACTCATGTGTAAATCACTTTATTCGGTAAATATACATGTAGTTACCATTGGTTAGGCGACATTACAGACTTAAGGAGATTTACATAAAAAAAGGAGAGCACTATGAAAAAACGGGGCCAGCTGCTCAGCATGATCTAAATGAACGTCAAAAATATGTCTGACACGCCTGGCTAAGATATGACACAATTTAACCATAATGTAGTGACGGTCACACCCACATTGGGTCTGCTGTCAGATCTGGCAGCGCAAGGGATTATGGGGTACAATTCCCTCTGCTGGTTCTGGCCCGATTAGGGTTCAAGTGTGGTTTTTATCTAAGTGTTCTGTTGTCTAGTACTTTGTTTTACCCAGTTTTGGTCCTAGTTAGTTTACCCTGTTGTTTGTTTATGTCTGCACCGTGAGTGAGGAGTGGGGAGAGAATGATGACCCCCGTGCCGATGTTAACTGTTCTGTGTTCCAAAATAAGAGCCAGAGTTCTGCCATCTGATCTAGATCTGAGCCTCTTTCCTCGCAGCGTTGCTACATGGGTGTCAGAAGTGGGATCATGGAGCAAGAAAGGATGGAGAGAGAGCGCATCCGACTACGCGGTGAAAGAGCACCATGGGTGGCTGAGAAGTGGAGAGATCCTGGTCTTCCCGACGGGCGGACGATCGCGCTGTGTGGAGACCACGGGGCCGGCGGCAGACTCTCCTGGCAGATCCCAAGACTCTCCTGGCAGATCCCTGCTTTGCAACTCGACTGGGCAGCAACACCCCACCGTTGTCGCTGGATTCCCCACTACTGCTCCCAAATCCCTATCCCTAACCACGGCACTGGAACGACGGTTTGGGCGGTGCTCATCAGAGACGCAAGAAAAAGAGCAGCTGACCGGCCGCCGCCGTCGGGATGGAGGGGTTACCCCCGATTTTCTGCAGCAGCGCAGGAAGAGTTAGCTCTCCATGCGTTCCTGCAAGGACTCACACCTGAACGGCTCCGCCAACACGTCCGCCTGGCAACGCCCCACACGCTGGAGGAGGCGATCCAGGAAGGAGAACGCGCGGAGGCCATCCTCTCCACCTCACGTGTGGTGCCCGGGGCTCAACCCTGCGTGAGGATGGTCAACCATGAGGAGGAGGCAGAGAACATCTTTCAAGTCCAGTCATCTACCACCCGACGACCACACCGCTCCTCCGATCGCTGTTACCGGTGTGGGGAGCCCGGGCACATCACACGCAACTGCCCTGCGCCAGCACCAAAGACCAGGGCATCTTCGCAGGGAAACGACAACGGGATGGTCAGATGAGGGGGCTGCCATCCCAACCACTAATGCCCCTTCAAGGCCGATGCACTCTGGTCGGACGTTTGGGATATACCAGAGGACTTTATTTGAGCTGTCAGCTGGAAGATCAACGTTGTCAAGCGCTGGTGGACACCGGGTCTACCATCTCTCTTGTGCGGCCGGGTGTTCTGCCAGACACCGCTGGTTCTCTTCCTGACTCATGGACTCTCACCGGCACCCAGCTAATGACTGTGACTGGAGAAAAAGCGGGGCTGGTGGCGAGAAAGCTGCTGCGGATCCGGACTGGAGGACAGGACATTATGTACGAGTTCTGGATGGCCAACATTACGGAGCCCTGCATTATTGGCCTCGACCTCATGTCCCGCTGGGGGGCTTGTATTGATGCTGCCCGGGCAACCGTCACCATTGGAGCTGAGACCCTGGTGCTCCAACGTGGAAGAATGAAAGACGGTGGACCCAGAACGACTCCTGCTGCCAGCAGCGCTGCACCAAGCGCCTTCACGACTCTGGTGAATGCAGCTTCCACCAGCACCGCATCTCCAGAGACAATGAAAGCAGTGCATGATCTGTTACAGCGTAGCGGCACAGAGTTAGATCCCCAGCAGATCCAACATCTTTCGGATCTCCTGAAAGATTTCATGGACATTTTTGCTGCCAAAGATGAGGACTGTACGCAGACAGGGCTGGTTCAACACCACATAGACACCGGTTCAGCTCTGCCCATCAGGCTACGCCCACACAGACTTGCGCTCGCCAAGCGACAGGCAGCGGAGGACATGATCAGTCAGATGGCTGCAGCTGGAGTAATCGAGCCTTCCAGTGGCCCGTAGGCGGCACCGGCTGTCTTGGTGAAAAAGAAAAATGGAGACTGGCGGTTCTGTGTGGATTACCGGCGCCTGAACAGTGTCACCAAGAAGGATTCCTACCCTCTCCCTCGGATCGACGATGCTCTGGACTGGATGACAGGATCCAGCTGGTTCAGTTCCCTCGACCTGAGGAGCGGGTACTGGCAGGTGGAGTTAGCCCCCGATGCTAAGCCGAAGACTGCCTTCACCATCGGACAAGGTTTGTGGCAGTTTCGGGTGATGCCGTTTGGGCTCTGCAACACACCAGCCACGTTCGAGCGGCTGATGGAGAGGGTCCTGGCTGGGGTGCCCCGGGACCGCTGCATTGTTTATCTGGATGACCTGCTGGTGCATGCAGACAGGTTCGAGGCGGCTCTAAATAATCTGCGGGAGGTGTTTACAGCGATCCGCCGAGCCGGACTAAGACTGAACCCAGCTAAGTGCAGCCTCCTAACCAAAGAGACTGAGTTCCTGGGACACGTAGTCAGCGCGAAGGGCGTGGCCACCAACCCAGCCAAGGTGGCAGTCGTGAGGGACTGGCCCGCCCCCACGAACGTCGGTGAGCTGTGGAGCTTTCTGGGATTAGCCTCTTATTACCGGCGTTTCATCCGAGGCTTCGCCACTATTGCCAGCCCTCTCCACCAGCTAACCAACAAGGGACAGAGGTTCAGGTGGACTGATTCCTGTGACGCTGCGCTTGACCAGCTCAGGGCGACTCTGACAGCGGCTCCGGTCTTGGCGTTTCCAGATCCCCGTCGCCCCTTTATTGTTGACACGGACACCAGCAATACTGGGGTTGGAGCAGTCCTGTCCCAACAGGGGGAAGATGGAGAGCGGGCGGTGGGCTATTTTAGCCGGGCCCTGAGCCGTGCCGAGAGGAATTACTGCGTGACGCGGCGGGAGCTGCTTGCTGTGGTTCAAGCGGTGCAACACTTCCGGCCGTACCTGCAGGGCTGCCGTTTCAACCCCTCCGAACTGACCATGCCTCTCTGACCTGGCTTCTAAGCTTCAAACAACTAGAAGGACAGGTGGCTCGGTGGCTAGAGACTTTACAAAGCTACGACTTCGATATCCAGCATCGGGCTGGGCGTCGCCATGGCAACGCTGACGCTCTTTCCAGACGGCCGTGCCTGACAGCAGAATGCTGCTACTGTCACCGCCAGGAGGAGCGAGACGGCGATGTTCAGACTGTGGCTGCAGTAACAACCGAAGGTGTTCCTCAGCTGTCCCCGGAGCAGCTGAGACAACAGCAGGAGGCCAACGCGGTGCTTGCTCAATTGAGGAGCTTGTTGGAGGCGGGGTAACGGCCGGAGTGGAATAAGGTGCCAGCACAGAGTCCGGAGCTGAAGTCCTACTATTCCCAGTGGATTAACATCGAGCTCCACATTGAGGTGTTGTACCGGCGGTGGAAGGCTCCAGATCGGGGAGAGGACATCCTCCAGCTGTTGGTGCCCCGAGTGACCCGCCCCCAGAACCTTCAACTGGTTCACGGCTCCACCGGAGCTGGTCACTTTGGGAATGCCAAGACCCTGCGTCGTCTCCGGGGGCGGTTCTACTGGCCCGGCTGCCGCAGAGATGTGGAGCTGCACGTCCACTGCTGTGATGACTGCACCGCACGGAAAGGGCCATCCCGACAGTCACGAGCACCGCTGCAGCAGTATCTGGTAGGGGCCCCAATGGAACGTGTGGGGGTGGATGTCTTGGGCCCGTTTCCAGTAACTGATGCAGGGAACCGCTATGTCATTGTGGCCATGGATTATTTCACCAAGTGGCCTGAGGCATATGCGGTGCCGGATCAGAGTGCTGCTACCACCACTGAAAAACTGGTTGAAGAGATGTTCACCCGCTTCGGGGCCCTGGTTGAGCTCCACAGTGATCAGGGCAGGAACTTTGAGTCCCAGGTTTTCAGTGAGGTTTGCCGTCGCTTGGGGATACAAAAGACAAGAACCACCCCACTTCATCCTCAAAGTGACGGGCTGGTGGAACGTTTTAAACCGTACCCTGGCCACACAACTGGCGATCTTGACCAGTAGCCACCAGCGGGACTGGGACTGCTTTCTGCCTTTGGCTCTCTGGTCTTATCGCACCGCAGTTCAGGAGTCAAGCCAGTGCACATCTGCAGCAATTATGTTTGGGCGGGAGCTCCGGACACTGGTGGACTTGGTGTTTGGGGCGCCACCTGAACCCGAGATCTCCGGTGGAAAAGAAATGGATTACTGTCGCAGACTCAAGGACCGTCTGCACGAAATCCATGAATTCACCCGCGGAGCACAGGCTGGCGCTGGAGTGCAGCAGAAGAGGGCTTACGACAGCCGGTGCCGGGGCCAGGAGTTTGCACCTGGGGACAGAATGTGGGTGTACTGTCCTGAACGGAAAAAGGGAGTTTCTCCCAAGTTAAGCAGCCATTGGCGGCGACCCGGTGAGGTGCTGCACCGACTGTCAGACGTGGTCTACAGGGTACGTGTGCCAGGAAGGGGTCGAGCTGTGGTGCTCCATCAGGACCGGCTGGCTCCTTACCAGCCCCTTGCCCCACAGACTGTTGGAACAGCAGGTGAACCTACTAATATGGACTTGAACGAGCCAGAAACCAGTACATCCTTAAATGACTGTGCACGACCGGTGCGTTCGCGCCGGCGCCCCGCTTATCTGAATTACTTTATGGTAGATGGGGTCGCTGAGGACGGCTGACCCTTTTGAGGGGGGCTATGTAGTGACGGTCACACCCACATTGGGTCTGCTGTCAGATCTGGCAGCGCAAGGGATTATGGGGTACAATTCCCTCTGCTGGTTCTGGCCCGATTAGGGTTCAAGTGTGGTTTTTATCTAAGTGTTCTGTTGTCTAGTACTTTGTTTTACCCAGTTTTGGTCCTAGTTAGTTTACCCTGTTGTCTGTTTATGTCTGCACCGTGAGTGAGGAGTGGGGAGAGAATGATGACCCCCGTGCGATGTTAACTGTTCTGTGTTCCAAAATAAAAGCCAGAGTTCTGCCATCTGATCTCCATCTGAGCCTCTTTCCTCGTAGCGTTGCTACAATAATTTATTATTCTTTGTAAATAAAAAATAATTAACATTCTAATTTTTTCATATAGTCATGTTTATTAATAACAGCTATAAAAGATACTGTGAAATAATACTAAAATGATTATTATTAACTGCCGCTTATGGCCATTCCTCCTCTTTGAGCACTTCGGGAGTCGGGAGATGGCGTTTTAAGCTGCGTCAAACGTTTTTGGGATTTTTGTTTTTTTTTTGTTTATTTTTTTTATTTTATTTTTTTTGTGGTCTCCTTCCTCAGCGGCATTCCAGCGGCTAGAATTTCGTTTCATCCGCCGTTTTTTTCTATTAAAGCAGATACAAAAATGAATTTCCCGCCCCGCTGCCTCGCTGGATTTGAATCAAAATTCAGCCAATCAGATCAACCAGAAAGGTTACCGCCCCCTGAGTGACAAAACACCCCCTGAAACTGAAACTCAGTTGACCACAACTACATTACCCAGAAGCCGTCAGTGTTCCTAGTCACGGTTTCTCTGCGGTAATCTAAAGTGCAGCGATCACATATCAATGGCAGAGATGGAGAGAATTACAACCCACAGTGTTCAGATGACAGAAAAAATGACATCCAGGGAAGAGTAGGAATAAAAGACTCTTCTGTTAAGTTAAGCTGGTAGGGAAGTCAGATGGAAGAAAAATTCACAAGAGTTTAATAATAATAAAGACAACAATATAAGGGAGCAAGAATAGAGCAAGGTTATTCAGATAAAGATACTGCCATGTCCATCATAGAAGCATTTGAAGGAGAGGGATCTTTTCCACAGTCTGTTGTGACAAACTGGAGTAAAATCTTTCCACCTATGTTCCAAGTTTTTGTTGTTTCATTTAGTTACCAACTGGCATTGAGGCTCTCAAAAATAATATAGAACACTCAGGCTAAAAATTACTTATTTTTAGATATCCATTATCACTTTTTAATGGACACTCTGCAGCCAATCAGAATCGAGTATTGACCCAGACTACAGTATAAGGGATGATGGCTGACGAGGTGTGCATGGTTGGAAATGAATTGATGACAAAGGGCAGTCTGCAAAGTCCATTCATTTCTGATGATGGACATTGTCTCGCTTAAGGTCATTTACTGAAGAAATAAACATTAAATTAATTATTAGTGCTCTGATTTTGTTATTTTTTAAGTTTAAATTGTTTTGACAAAAAGTAGACTATTTGATACGGTTTGACATGTCACGGCTACCGAGTCTGCACTAATATAACAGCGGAGGACGGTGGTATATGTGCTGAATAAGTGACATAAAGCATCAGTTCAGAGGGAAAGTTAACCTCTTCCCGCTTGCTTTTGTCCAATTATGAAGCAAAAGTTTGTTTCAAAGAAACAAAGTTTAAATAGTTCAATTCCTTCAGTGTCATCTCCTTGTGTCTCATTTCCTTCTTAGATTCTCTTCTGTCCAGTGCCGTGTGGTGAGATTCATTACTGGTGGGGCACTGACGTCATTAGTCAGATTTACAAACATGAACCCTACAGAATAACTTCAGCATTTGATTGGAAACAATTCAAGTGTGTTGTTTACATTTTTATTTCAACATTTTTCTTGCTTTTACAAACTGCAGCAGTGGAAAAAAATCACTAAAATTGTTATTATTGACTTGTTTTTGCCAGTGGCAGTTGTAAGCTGAATTACTCCCCAGGCAAGACCCTACCCAGGCAGGTAGCGCTAGAAAACATGCATCTCCATAGACCGTAGATTATCAGTGGACAAAGCCAAAATTTGTTTCCAAAATGCATCAGGCTTGTTTCTATGATCATTTGTGAACTTCACAGGTAGAATTCTGTGGTGAGGATGTAGAAAAGGTTTTCTTCTGATGACTCTTCCATGAAGACCATATTTGTACAAGTATCTGTTGACAGTAGAACAGAGCAGCACAACTCCAGAGTCTGCAGGTCTTTCTGGAGGGATGCTGCAGTCAAACGTGGGTTTGGATTTGCTTTTCTCACAATCCTGCGATCTGCTCTGTCTGAGATTTTTCTTGATCTTCTAGATTTTGCTTTAACTTCAGTGTTCCTGTGGACGGCCATTTCTTAACGACATTCCAAACAGAGGATATTGACATCAGAAAAGGCTTTGCTATCTTCTTATAGCTTCTCCTGCTTTGTGTGTCAACGATTTTCAGTTTCATTGTTCTGGACAACTGCTGGAAGAACCCATGATGCTGATTGTTGGGGAAGGTCAGATGACTCAGATTATTTACAATCTTTGTGATTGAAATCACTTGGTCTTTGTAAACGATGATTGTGAACAATCCAGGAAACTGTCAGGTCTCAGCTTTTCCAAAGGGGGCAGTGCAGACAGTAAATTCTGCAGGGTGCCCAAACTTTTGCACTCGCCATTATTTTGTTTTCAGTTTTTTTGAAAAGATAAATTATGAAAATAAAGCCTATTTTTTTGACATATTGAACTAATGTCTCATCATAAACTGATGCCTTTAGGCAATATTTCAATCTTTCCTTGGGTTCTTTATGCACAATAGTATAACATTTTACCGGGGGTGCAGAAACTTTTTAACCTCACTGTATATATGAAGTCCATGCGCCTGCTCCTTCTAAAGAAATACATTGATAACTTGTGTGTTTTGAAGTCTTCATTTTCTTTCTTCAGTTTTAAAAGTCCCTCTGTCTCAATGGAGATCATTGCCAGTGACATGTCTAAACAAATTCCTGAGTTTAGACACATGATCCTCCATTTAGAAAGTGATACCAGATGCACTGGACTTGCTACCGCAAAGGAGGGTGTGTTCCAATTATCGGGGAATCACTCTCCTCAGCCTCCCTGGAAGGTCTATGGCAGGGTACTGGAGAGTAGAGTCCGGCCAATAGTCTAACCTCAGATCCAGGAACAACCGTGCGGTTTCTGTCCTGGTCATGAAGAAGTAGACCAGCTCTACACCCTCATTAGGGTGCTGGAGGGTTCGTGGAAATTCACTCATCCAGTCCATATGTTTTGTGGATTTGGAGATAACGTTCTACGGCGTCCCCCTTGGTGTCCTGTGAAGAGTGCTCTAAGAGTTTGGGGTCTGGGAAGCCTTACTCAGGGTTGTCTGGTCACTGTATGACCAGAGCAAGAACTTGGTTCATATAGCCGGTCCTGTTCCTGGTGCAGAACTGGACTCCGGCAGGGCTGCTCTTTATCACCGGTTCTGTTCATAGTCTTTATAAAAAAAATTCTAGGCACAGCCAGGGTCTGGGGGGGTCTGGTTTGGGGACTTCAAGATCTCTGCTCTTCGCGTATGATGTTGTCCTGTTGGCTTCATCTAGCCAGGACCTCCAGCATTCATTGGAGCAGCTTGCAGCCAAGTGTGAAACGGCTGGGATGGCAGGCCATGGTTCTCGACCGGTGAAAAGTAGTCTGTCCTCTCTGGGTGGATAGAATACTCCTGCATCAGGTGGAGGAGTTTAATTATCTTCAAGTCTTGTTCATGAGTGAGGGAAGATCTGAGATCGACAGGTGGATTGGTGCGGTGTCCACCATTATGTGATTGCTGTACCGATCCGTTTTGGTGAAGAGAGAGCTAAGCTAGAAAGCAAAGCTCCTAATTTACTGGACCAGGCCCTGGACATGCTGGAGAGATGTAGACCGCTGGCCTGGGAGCGTCTCGAGGTCCCCCCAAAAGAGCTGGAGGAAGTGACCAGAGAGAGGGAATTCTGGGCATCTTTGCTCAGACTGCTGCCCCCTCAACCTGGTCGCGTATGAGCGGAGGAAGATGAACGGATGGATTTACGGTTAATCTTAATAAACTTTATATGTGATTCTTTTTTTTATGTATTTTTTTCAAGCTTGACTGCATGTCACAGCTTCTATCTCTTCTACTGCATCCCAGTCTTTAAAATGATCTAATTGACCAAACAGGTTAAAGGAAACTATACAATCACTCATCTGTTTTGTGCTATCTTGCTGTTGTGATAAACTATGGAATAACTGTTTCATTTATGTTCTTAGTATCTGTTACTCCGGTTCCCAACTGCCGTTTATAATTTAGAAAATTCGAGCTTTGTCACTGAAACTTATTTTTTAGCCATGCATCATCACTGTAGATTTTCACTTTTAAAGGACACTGTGTAGCCAATCACAATCAAGTACTCACATGTACTCACATCAGTATGAGATAAATTAAGCCTCACATGAAATTCAGTTTTATGATACATCTGTATTTCTTATTATATTGGCTCTATGATCAATGCTAAAGTCACATTCACACAGTTATGTTCCTGTGCTGATTGTTTTGGCAGGTTTTTCTTTTTTTGAACAAATTCAAGATCAATTGCTGACAATATTCTAAACCATTCAGCTCTTTAGGGGATTCTGCTTTTATTATTTTACTTTTGGTTTTCCTCATTTAAATAGTTCCGCTATTTGTCTTTTTTCAGCATGAAATATGCTGATACTACTCCTGACGTAAAGTCATTTATAAATATAATTATATAAGGATAAGGAAGAAATAAACTACTTCTGCCAGCTTTACATGTAGTTTAGAAAAATACGAAGGTTTTCATTTAAACGTTTATACTTTTTAATTAACTAATATAAAAACATTATTTTTAAATTTCAGATCAACAACTCTGAGGTAGTAGTTGAATGTCTTTATTTGAAGCTGCTTTTAGGTCGTTTTCTGTGTGTAATTTGAGTGGGGAAACGGGAGTAACAGTTAACTACGTTTCCCATAAGGCTTTGAGGCAGACGCACGTAGGTGTTTCCGGTGTCTTATAACATTTTACTTCCTTCCACACAGAACGAGGCGAGTGAACCGAAAAAGAAAAGCAGAATTTTTCATTACTGTGCTCATAAATCCCGGTTGTAGTCGGCGGGTCTTCTGTCGGGTGATTCGCGGCATGTGCTGAGAGCGGAAGAGGCCCGGAGAGTCGTTACAAACACCGAGCACCGCGCGAAGGCTTGCGAAGAAAGTTTGGTTGAGGGCCTGTAAACAACATGTCCTCCGCCTCGCAGTCGTCGTCCCGACGACAGTGGTGCTACCTCTGCGATCTGCCTAAGATGCCGTGGGCCATGCTGTGGGAGTTCAGCGAGGCGGTGTGCCGGGGCTGCGTCAACTACGACGGAGCAGACCGGATAGAGCTGCTCATCGAGACGGCCAGACAGCTGAAGAGCACGCACGGGGTGCTGGACGGCCGGTCCCCGGGTCCGCCGCAGAGCAAGCCCAGCTCAGCGGGGCCCGCCGAGGCGGGCCGGCAGCACGGGGAGCGTGCAGACAGGGCTCGGGGAGATTATGGGGTGTCTTCTCGTCTCCCTAACGGCCTGCACAGAGCTGAGGACGTGGCTCTGTCGGAGGGGAGCCGCCACAGCCCGAACACCCGCAGGGCTGTGAGCGGAGCCGTCCCCGGCCTCCACAGCACCATCTCTCACGCCTTGATAACCCAGGGGCTGGTGGCGTCCCCTCACGGAATCCTAGCCCCACTGTCAGGCTCCAGGGCTGGGGCCACACCTATAGCGGTCTCAGCCGCCCCCCTGATGGGTGATGCTGGCAGAAGACAGGCTGTGTCTCTGGGTGTGGGGGCCAGCACCTCTGCTCTCGTGGGCATCGATCCAGCGATGTGGCGGAGCAGCGAGTTGGTGGCTGAACTGAACGAGGTGGCCCGCAGCCGGATAGAGGGCTGGCCAAACCAACCCAAAGCGGTGCGGGATGTGCTTGTGGCTCTGAGCAGCTGCATCCCCTTCAACGTGCGCTTCAGGAAAGATCACGGTCTAGTGGGTCGAGTTCTGGCCTTCGACGCCGCCACCACTCCAGAGGTGGAGTTGAAGGTGTTTGTGGAGTATCCCATCAGCCAGGGCATTATCTTTTTGGGAATTCCAGACCTGGTCCGGCAGATGTTTCGTGATTCGGCCAAAGATGCTGGCAAAGCAGTGAACTCTGGGCTGCGCTACGTGGAGTATGAGAAGAGGCAGGGCTCAGGGGATTGGCGTGGGCTGTCGGAGCTGCTGAACGATGGCGTGCGGATGTTTAAAGAGCCCCCCATTCCAGAGGTTCTGCCCCAGCCAGATGCAATTCTGCCTTTGACAGCAGCTGGACGCCCAGGTCCAGCGAAGGGCACAACCCGGCGCCGGAAGGCCTCCCCAGGTTCAGAAAATGGAGAGTGTGAAGGGAGATCTGATCACTCGGGAAGGGAGCCCTGGCCCCGAGCTGGATACACAGTCGTTGACCCTCTACAAGGCATGGGCGCCCCACAGGAGGGCCCGCAACGTCTCCACAGCCAGCCCTCCCCCATTTCAGCTCTGATGGGGGTCGCAGACAGCCTGAGCTCTAGTCAGGTGGCTAGAGATGGCAGCAGCATGTCCACGGCGCTCTCCTCAATCGCTGGCCGCTCCACCAGCAGCAGTCCATCAACTGCCTCCACCTCAGTCACCCAGGCAGCCATGGGCCAGGGCTTGAGTGCGGTGGGGCCCAGCAGCAACGCTGCCACCGGGGAATCCGTAAGCGGCACACAGGGGGCGCTGCTCTGCTGCACTCTCTGCAGGGAGCGCCTGGAGGACACCCACTTCGTCCAGTGTCCCTCTGTCCCACACCACAAGTTCTGCTTCCCCTGCACCCGAGGGTTCATCCGCAGCCAGGGTCAAGGCGGGGAGGTGTACTGCCCCAGCGGAGAGCGCTGCCCCCTGGCTGGGTCCACCGTGCCTTGGGCTTTCATGCAGGGGGAGATCTCCACCATCTTGGCTGGAGAAGGAGACGTGACGGTGAAGAAGGAGAGCGATCCTTGATGTCTCCCCTCAGCTGTTAGGAATGGTAAGAAGCAGCGTTGTTTACAACAACTGCTAAAACCAGAAAACAACAGGGTGGTGGTGGTGGCATTTCAAATACCAGTCATTGTAAACGTATATTTCTACCAGATGGTTTGTTGTAGTTATAACCGGTTCCTCGGATTAATCAGTCTGTGCTGACCTCTACTGGAGCCACACGCCCAGCACTGATGAGGTCGATAATGATCTGGGTCTGAGCGCAGATGTCAGTGTTTCCCACTCAGATGGCAGTTTGTGCCCTTTTTGTTGTTTTTGTTTACTGTCCACCAATAAATGAAAAAAAAGTTTGTGGACATTTAAAAAAGTTTAATGAACACTAAAAGCAGCCTAGACGGTGATGTCTACAGGATCATGTGCGGCATGTTTGTTGGATCTGGACCCAGTTTACTGAATCAGGGTCTGCACCACAATGCAAGCAGGCCTGAGCAAGGTCCAGTTCATCGATCCAAACATGGATCACAACAGCAAACTCTGGGGTCAAATGGAAGCGACCTAACCAGAGGTCATGCAGATGCTGAGGTGCCATTTAGTATCAAGGTGATGGGTGTTAGAGGCACAAACTGCTGGAGAGTAAAAGATAAAAATGCACCCCCACCCCACACAGGAAAGCCTGTAGTGTCTGGTAAAGCTAACAAATGAGGACATGTTTGTAGAAAATCATTGGATTTTTGAAGATTTCTTCTGGACTGAAGTCACTTCTACAACCTGATGACTGCTGCATCATAAGCATATGAAAAGGTTCCCTCCTTCAGGGATGTCCCTGGTTCTGCTGTAATCTCAGGCTGACACCATGTTCAGGTGGGGTGGGGGTTGTTCCTCACTATGTGTAGATAGTGCCCCCCCTTGTCTTCCTTAGCTGCAGGATTAACTTGTAAGCAGATTTTTGTAGCTCACAGCAGACGTTGGATAAAAGTCTCCTGACGGAGCCCCCCCTGACGGTCCCTCTCTGTCCTCTGCAGTGGAGGGGTCACTCTGAAAGCACTTCCCTTTGATCCGGAGCATCCCACGTGTGCACCTGGCAGAGCTCGGCAACGCTGAACCCCGGAGGACGACTACGACACTCAAACCAGTTACTACAGACACAGGACGACCCCGTCTGCAGCGGGTCCGGGCCCGGCCCAGCTTCTAGCAGAACCCCATCTTTATCCAGGATTGAAAGCACATGTGTTTGTTTGACAATCTGTTTTCCTGTTCTGTTTTTGCTCTAAACATTGAATTGTATTCTTCACAGAACACTGACTGTTCAAAAAGAACTAGCGCTCACACAGATGCCAAGGAAACGAAAAAAAAAGGTCAAGATTTTCAGTGTTTGTCAAAATGTGAATTTACTTTCAACATGGCTTTGTAATTTCTATTTTTGATACAAATTGTTTTGTATTTGTTTATAGAAGACCAAAGATGGCTTCATGCTATGTTTGCTACATTCACTGGTAACCTTGGCATCAGACGCTGATTAGTTAACCTCACAGCGCTGAACTTGTTTTTAATCTGTTGTAAGTCCGTTAGCATCAGAGCGGTGAACCCACTCACTGATCTGACTGGATCCAATCTACAATAAATGACAGAAGCCCGGCTCTGCTGTGACCGCACTGCATCCTTCAAAACTTTATTTAGAGAACCCAACCGCTGTCCTCACAGCGCCATCTTCACATGCACACGCGCATGCAGAAACCCCACTCACCAACAGCATTAGCTACACGAACCCTTTAGATTCAGTGGTATCAATCCCCTTCTTGCATGTGGTTGCTCTCAAATGTGTGATTATACATACAGACACGTTAGAATTTAAAGTGTGTGTGTGTGGTGGGGGGGTCAGATGGGACACCAGCCATGTCCCATTGCCTCTTTGGCTCCTGTCAAGGTTTCCTGCTTCACACACCTCCAGTATCCTGAAACCCCACTCTGCGGCTGCACCTGAAGGCAGCAGACAGGAAGTCACTGTGTGGTCATCTGCTGCCGCAGAAAGTTTTCAAACAGATGTGCTTTTAGACGACATCTTACCAAGTGAATCTGATTTATATTCAGATGAACACAGTCAAAACCATTTGTCTTTTGAAAATGTCCTAAATAACAATTCATCACTTTATGTTTAATACTCTGCAAGTACAATAGGTGAAGACTTGCATGAAATCATCTCTAAAAAATCCTTTTCTCTCAATGAAATGGTTTCTGAGCTCACTGTCTCAAGTGTAAAGACTTCCTTCCACTGGAACTCAGACACAAAGATTCAAACAGTTTCTGCTGTGCAAGAAGGAAGCAACAAAAGCAAAGCCTGAACACTCACACAAAAAGCATTTATGATGAATGAAGAAATACAAAACACCCAGAAGGGCGTGCCCCAGCAGTCTTCATTACTGGGTGAGTGAAGCTGCTGTCATACATCAATTTGCTGCTGCTTGTTCACACAGGCTTTGACAAATCTCACCTGAAAGGTATGTGACTCATGACCTGAAACTGCAGCTGTGTGTGTGTGTGTGTGTGGAGGGGTGTTGAGCCCAGCGGGGGGCGCTCACCTTCAGGCCACGCAGCATTCTGTCCGTCATCACTCCCATGAACTCCTTGTGGCTCAGGCAGTTGTCTCCATCCATGTCGAAGAGTTTGAAGACTGTGTCCAGCACGCTCTCTGACAACTCGTGGCCCGTGGCAATCTTCACGGCCCGCCGAAACTGAGCTGCAGTTCCAACAGCGGACTCAAGTTAACCTCCTGATGAGCGGAGGGGAAAAGAAAAACTGGCAGCTGCAGCAGGGGAGGTTACCCATGCCCACAGGACGGTTGGCTCCAGTGACCATCTTCATGGAGAAGACGAAATCCTCCAGGTTGTTGCTGAACAGGCAGAAGGCTTTGAACTCATCAAAGGTGATGCTCTGGGGAGAAGGTTGAGAGGGCGTCATGGGGGGGTCACATTAGGTCTTATGCAGGAACGAGGTGTATTTGTGCGTGTTTGGGGGGGTCCTTGTACCTGACCAGCAGGGATTCTCTTCCTCATATTTTCCCAGTAGATCTCATTGTCTTCTTCGTTGGTGTAGTGAAGCAGCCACTCTGCAAAGTCCTCTCTTCTCATGGTGTCCATTCCCTTGGAGAACTGCAGGAACTCCATCTCCTGGACCTCTGCCTGCAGGTCCTCCATGAACCTTCTCAGGACAGAGTGACTGGTTAGTTCAGGTTTAACTGGTTTCAACGATGATGTGAAACAAACTGACTCTGATGGATCTTCATTCACTGCCATTAACAGCAACTAACTCTAAATCAGGAACCAACATATAGTCTGGTTCCAATAACGTGTTATTTTGTTAAATTTAATCTCCATGATGATGGTAAAGGAGGCGGTTTCAGGAACTTTTTTTGTTTTAATTGTCCTGTCCAGCAGCTGAGCAAGGAGCTGAAGGCGTCTTGCATTTGAAAGATTATATTGTTACAATGGGGGGTTATGAATCTTCAGAGACATGAAGTGTTTATTTGGATAAATCCTTTTAAATCAGGTAGGCTGGGTCTCCTTTGCCTCGCAGCAAATTTGCAGCTCAATAGCTGTCCAAAAATATGTCCATAAGCTTGACGGTACAATCCTGCTGCAGAAGCTGCTTCTATGGAGGGATGTTTATGCCACTATTTCAGCAGGAAAAAAAATCACTGTTTGGAGCGTAAAACTGTAGTATACTAAAAAGGTTTTTTGCTCTTGAAACAGAAAAATGCGTTTGAAACTCAATATGCACAATCACAACAACTTTCTCTCTTCTGCGCTTGAAACAGAGCAGGGCAACGCGTTACAAATGTGCCACAGAAGTCAGCCAATCAGAGACAGACAACCCATCAGTCTACGAGCTGACTGGAAGAATTCTGACCAATCTGCATCAACCTTCATGTCCCTGTCTGTGATTGGCTGACTTCTGGGAGCATTCATCCGTTTCTAGCAAAAAATATGTTCGTGAGCACAGTGAGTGTTGAGTCACGCTGTAGGACCTCAGATCACGCTTTCATATTGATTTAACATTGAAACTGGCCGCCTCTGACGTGCAAATTGCATTCCGTACAAGGCAGCTTTAGCCTTTTATATATTTGGGGTTGCCAATGGGCTGCTTTGCCAAATCCTGCAGTTGCTATGGCAACCCCAAGCTACCGTTGTCCCTGATCTAATCTGTGAGTCGTCAGGAAGCCCCCAGTGGTAACTGACTGAACTGCACCCTGCTCCAGTCAAATCGCTAATTGTGATGCATGTGTCTCTGCACTAGAATAAGTTTAGAGGAAGCACCTTCAAAGAGCGAGGCTGTGGGTGGGGTCCCAGCTGACACCGCCCCACCTGGTTACTGTGATTCTAACACACTCACCTGTGAAACTCCTGATACTTGAGCTTGTTTTCTCCTTTCTTCCCAAAGAAGTAAGCCTGCAGGGATGTGCTCACGGCCTCGCCACCCTCTGCTGTCTGCACAACATGGCAGAGATCATCTTTACCCGCATGGGATGGGGGGGTTAAAGCCTTTGAGAAAAAAGTGAAGACTTACCTCTGCAGTGGCAACTCTGCTTTTACTGCTGCCAATAATCTTCTTCAGCTTTGGCACAAATACACAAATGTTTCTGTTAAAACAGCTTCTAGAGTTCATTTACGATAGGTAATGTTGCATTCTAGATCAAAGAACACATGCAGCTACTATGAAGATCTTCTAGATCAGGGAGAGTTCAGCAACTTTACAGAAAAACTAAACAACCAGACCTCAATCTCTGCCCCCACGTCAGAGCAAAACTGCTCTACGGATAATATTTCTTTCTGGTTTGTCTGCGGCGCAGCCAAAGTCAGAACAGATGCAGGAGGATCAGAGCGGGCTGAACCTCACAGCAGAAGTGAATCCGTGCACGTCCTCCTCTCACTGATTGCTGCAGGCTCGTGCACAAAGCCAAAAACTGATCATCAAATGAAAAAGCAACAACATGCAGTCTGCAGCAGAGGACGCGCTCAGCATCATTAAACTGACGGGGGGGCTGGTGCAGCCTGACGGGCAGATGGGGCAAACAAAGACGCAGAACACGGCAGCTCATCCTCACCTGACGCGCAGCCGCGCCTGATACTCACCACTGTGGCGCCATCAGCAGCATCACGACAGCATTAAAGGCAGCAACAGTTTAACAGACATCTGGAAACGTTCTTCCACCATCTGATCTGATCTTCAGCGACAGGCCCCAACTCACCTTCAGGAACTCCTTTTTGTCCACCTGCTCGTTTCCGTCCACATCCAGCATCTGGAAGGCGATACGAAATCCCGTCCTCGGCTCTGCAACGGCAAGGATCATTCAGGAAAATTGGAATGATCCAAAGGATCCCTGAAGTTGCATTACTCACTGGTCAGGATGGTCAGCAGGAAAAGGTACTCTGTGTAAGAAATCAAACCTGCAGGATCCAAAGGAAACCCAGAGTCTGAATACACACGTCTGCTTCTACAAATACAGAAGTCTCAGTGACCTAACCGTTATCCCCCCAGGTTCTGAACAGATCTGTGCCGGGTCGAGCTGCCGAGGCAGTGCGCAGCATGCTGTTCACCTCCTGCAAATGTCAAACTTCACGTCAGCCCAAACCGAGGAAAGATGCATGTGGGATTCTACACCGGGGGGGACGCACCTGCGCAGTCAGCACCCTTTTCTGCAGCTTCCCTGCAAGCAAAGCAGACATCAGGCTTGAACCGCAACGTTAAGAACACAGAACAAGCATGCGCGCAGCTGAATCCGCTGCACAGGCCTCATGCACAGACAGAATGACAATATTCACACAGAAGCAGGAACAGTTGTTGGATCTGCACATCTCTGATCATCCTGTTGTTGTGGAGGCGTGGCCATAGCTGCTCTGTGCTCATTAAAGCAGGAATTATGTGTATAGAAGGAAGACTGATGTGATGCAGCAGCTACAGAACAGAGCTCAGAGGGGTTCTCTGGGAGCAGCGACCAGCTCACTGAGAGCGGGGAAACACACAGAGCTGTGGGCTCATCGCAGCGCGCAGAAACAGGCGGACCCAGCAGGAGTACTCACGGTCCACCTCATCCAGCATGACAGAGAACAGGAAGTCTCTGGGGGTCATGTAGGGCTCCTGCTCATGCACCACCGAGGCAAACTGGATGAATCGCATCTTTCTGGGGGACAGCAGAGGAGCGGGAGCTTCCTGAAAGAAAAGTGTTGTGGAAACAAGACCTAACATGAGTTTTAGTGAGAAGGAGCAAATTCAGCTTTAATACAGATGCGTAATGAGAGAAACCACACCGTTCCATGAACATCAGGATGAGCCTCTGACAACACAATCAGCAATTACATTTTAATCTACTGTAAAGGCACTGAGCTTTTACTTATGAAAATGCTCATTTTAGCTGAAATTTAAAAACCTGTATTGTTTTTAGGATATAATATCTGCCGAGTGGAAGGACTTTTAGAAATTGTGGGTCGGCGCGCCGGCGCAGAAGCCTCTGCTGATGACCTTCATCTACACTCACTCCCGCTAGCTTACAGCCCCTCACAACCCCAAGCTAACATTAGCGGCCCAACACAAACAGCGAGTGGTATTGGAGCTTTGCGGCCGTACAGTTTTGAGCCAGATGCCAGCTCAGAACAAATACGTTAACGGATCTGTTTGTCTGTAAGTGCATATTTTGGCTTACCAGATTCAGTTGCTGCTTCACAATTGAGAGCTTTTCAAAAAAATTGCATCTGCTTCTGATTCATCACCAGTTGAATCCAGAAATACTCAGATATGAAGATTTAATCATAATATATTTCATGCATTCTGCAGAGATGCTGGATTCTTGGACTTTAGATTGTCTTTAACAGGTGTGTGTGTGTGTGTGGGGTGGGGGTGGGGGGTGGGGGGTGTTCCTATACAGCTTTTGTCTTTCTCAAGTACCTGATTGAAGTGGAACAAGAACTTGAACCTTAAGGTTCTCTGCAGAGAATGAAAAACCTCCAGACATTCTTAGAGGAGCACAGTGGACCTTATAGACACATCCTCCAGCGGGATCATTCAGAATCCAATCCAGCAAGAGAACATCTGTTAACATCAATGCCAACAGACTTCATCTGGGTTCCATAAACACGCGTTTCCATGAGGAACCGCCTCTGCACAATAACAACAGGAAGTGACGTCATGCAACCCTTTCCTTAGGTGGATAATCAGACAGAGGAAGATCTGCTTCTGACTGCCTTCATGTGGACTGACAGGATGCACTTATGCGCATGCGCGAAAGTACCTCAGTACCCCCCCACCCCCCTTCAGTTATTAAAAGTTACAAAGGCGTCGCGGGTGTCAGTCTGCGTAAGTATGACCGCATATCCCCGGGCGGGGCTCCTCCACACCTCCAGGTGAGCTCACCTGTTCCTCCGCAGCGTAAACGGCAGACGGCCGTTCGAAACCCCGGCAGCGGTGATAACAGACGAGGCCGGTTCCGAGGACGGAGCCCACCACGGCGGAACCCACGGCCCTGCGCAGGCCGGCCGCTCTCAGGGCCCGGGTCCCTCCCACAGCGCCCCTGAGCGCAGCAGCCAACCTTCCCCAGGAGGACATTTTCAGGAAACTGCGGCCAGAACAGGACGGCTTCCGTAGTTCCGTAGATCTGCGAGTTGAGGCCCCGCCCCCCAGAGCCGGCGCTCGCTCACGGGCTCCTCCCCCGCCCCGCCCTGCACGATGCAGCTCTGGCCCCCACCAGCCGAACCCCGGAGGCAGAGCGGAGCTGGAGCCAGTCCCCCCGCCCGGTGACCATTACATGTCACAGAACAGCTGATTTCTAAACAGATGTTCTGCGCATGCGTTGGAACTACAGACATTTGTAACTGTTATTAAATCAAAGAGTCGGGCAATTTTTTGAATAAATCAAAGTACAGTACAAATGTACACGGTTGCAAATAATGATATATTAAAATAAATAATCTTGCTTTTAAAAACTAGATCTTTCAAGTGATGATCTTAGAGATGTAACTAATAATCGATAAATTGATTTCTCCAACTAGATTGATCTGTCAGAGGAGAGTTGTTAATCCAATCCAATTGACCTATGTCATTTTGAAACTGTTTCAAAATGAAATAATCCCATTATGTTGATATTAGTAAATACAATTTGGATTGAGACATGCATGGCAGGTTTATGTTACTATAACGTAAAAGTCACCAAGTGCATCACAGCGGACAACACACACGATGCAGCCAAAACTGATCAACCATCATTACAGTCCAATGTGTGAAAACACTGAATTTAGAAAAAAAAAGAAGAAAAAATGATTTATACAGGACTGTTCACAGGTATAAACCCCAAAGTGCTTTACAAGGCACAGTTATAAAGCACAACACATTTAATAAAATAAATCAAAAAGGAAAAATACAGTAAAAGTTAACATAGTAAAGGCAGTCAAAAGCAATAGTTAGCTAAAAGGCCGTCTGAATAAAAACGTCTGAAGAAGTTTGTTTTTTTGATGACGTTGCTCACAGCTGGAATTTTATGCGCGTAGTATAAGCGATTTTACAATGAATTCATTTTGAGTAACAAGAGTACGCAATTATGGAGCAGCTATGTCCAGAAAAATGTCTTTTTACCACTGTAGATGATGAAGACTTAACTGAAGACGTTTTTGGAAAAGCCATACTTCACACACACACACAGAGAGCGGACAAGATCAAAAAATAAAGCAAGACTGGAAAGATCTTATATTTCATATAAATAGATCTCATTATTTGCACTAGACTAAAGAATGTCATTTCCCTCTTTGTTTCTTTATTTAGCTTCTTTTGCCTGCTTCTGCTTAGTGGACTAACAGTCCTCTGCTTCAGACGCTGTAAGTCAGGGGTCTCAAACTCGATTTAACTTCGGGGACACTGAAGGCCCAGAAGTCTGGGCTGCAACCTGAGCGTGCATGCACGCACACGTGCACAGCTCCTGGGTGTCTGGGAGCCAATTTGAATCAGAAATATAAAAATTCTAAATAATAAAAAAAAAAGATGAAGAAGGACCCTGATATAAACAAGTTTCTAACTTCCTCAGTTAGATCTCTTCTTTGGTTGTAAATTTGTATGGAGTATGTACTGTACTAACCGTAGTGTTTTCATACATGTTTTCTGTACAAAATGTTGGGGCCAGTGTAATGCTCTTTCTGGCCCGTCTGCTACTCATGTATCCATTAGATGTCGATATTACAACGTATTTTAAAAAGCTCACAATTATTTTTAAAAAAATGAATCAAACTTAAATAAAATAATCACTAGATTTATTTAAATTAGTACTCTTAACTACTTAAAAGCAATTGGAAAGCGCCGCTTCGGGTAAGCGAAATCGTTGTACGTATCGCCCCCCCCCCCCCCCCTTTCTGGGTGTGCGCATGCGCAGGAACGTCAGCCGTATTTCTCATGGCTAACTTTAGAGCCGACTTTAATAAACATATATTTTCTTCATGATGTGAGAGCAAACAAGGATGCATTTGAGCCTAGTCAGTGACAGGTCTGACAGTCTGTGTCACAGGAAACTGTCCTATTGACAGAGTAAAGGAAACAATTTACAAAGAAAGGGCTTTTCTGACGACATGGGGAAGCAATGGAAGCTAACGTCGCTAGCAACGGTTGCTAAGGACTCTTCTGGCGACACTGTGAAACAACAGTAGCTAACGACGCTAGCAAAGTTTGCTAAGGACTTTTTCCTGACGACACTGTGAAACGACAGGAGCTAACGAAGGTAGCATCGGTTGCTAAGGACTAATCTGACGACGACACTATGAACGACAGTAGCTAACGACGGTAGCAACGGTTGTTAGGGACTAATCTGACGACGACACTATGAACGACAGTAGCTAACGACGGTAGCAACGGTTGCTAAGGACTAATCTGACGAGGACACTATGAACGACAGTAGCTAACGACGGTAGCAACGGTTGCTAAGGACTAATCTGACGACGACACGATGAACGACAGTAGCTAACGACGGTAGCAACGGTTGCTAAGGACTAATCTGACGACGACACTATGAACGACAGTAGCTAACGACGGTAGCAACAGTTGCTAAGGACTAATCTGACGACGACACGATGAACGACAGTAGCTAACGACGGTAGCAACGGTTGCTAAGGACTAATCTGACGACGACACTATGAACGACAGTAGCTAACGACGGTAGCAACGGTTGCTAAAGACTTTTCTGATGGTTAATAGTGCATAGACATGGACAAACCTATTGGTTAATAGTGCATAAACATGGACAAATGTTCAATAAACTTGTTCAGTTGACATTGACAATGGACCAAATACATAGACAGTGGACGCAATACATAGACCATGGACGCAAAAACATATTTTTGGCACAAATGGAACCCCATAGAAATTCTGCTCTACGGACGTTTGCATTGACCTTTCAGTGACAGTGGCCACTTGCACACCGGGGGCAGCACTAACATCAAACTCTCTTATTAAAGCAGGGGCCAGAAAATATCATTTTGGGGGCCGCCAGTTTGAGACCCCAGCTTTAAGTGCATGAGCAGGATGTCAGTCATGTGAATAATACATGTTGGAGACAGTCGCTTTGGTAGAAAAGTATAAAAGACTTAGAAGTGTATCCCAGTTATCACGGACAGTCACAATAAAAAAAAGAAAACCAAACAGCCACCATTAGTTTAGAAACTCAACCAGTGGTTTTCAACCAGTGGGAGGTGGTCAGGTTTTCCATAGAAAAGTGTTCATTTTTTTTAGAAAAGTTTGAAGTCATGTTTAAATCATGTAATAAGAAACATAATTTCGGCTAAGTGGCCAACAGACACAATTAAACTAAATTGAAAAGAATGTATTCAATCAATAAATGGTTTATTAAAGTTACATTTTTATATTTAGACAATAGAAAAACTTGAATGACATGAATATAATGTTGGTATTTTTTGTGTAAAATTTATCAAGCATGTTGTCATATAATTGTTCAAATATTGAAGTTGGTTTGGCATGAACAAAGAAATGTCAATAAATAAATCATTACTTTGAAAAAACTATGTATTGTTTTTATTTTTTATGTATTTGCTGTTTATTGTGAGCTAACATGAACCACCTGGATAAACTTTGAACGAATTTAGTTGAAAATAATTATTAATAACTATCACAACGTTTAGGAGAAACAGCTGGAACTTCAAGCTCTCTGTGCCTCAGTTATTACAAAAAAGTGCCTGAGATTGTTCATCAATACAGACTACGGAGTTCCTCATTTTTTACACTTTTGATTGTTGGTGTGCCTTAGGATTTTAGTGCAGGAAAAAGTGTTCCTCAGCCCAAAATAGATTGAAAAACCCTGAACTAAACCACGCGATTGAAGGTGCGACTGGTGCCATGACTGATCGCTTTGAAGTAAAAACCAGACTTAAGTTCTGAATGAAAGCAGATGCTAGCATATCGGCTAAGTACTAACTGCTAGCTGCAGTTAAAAGGTCTGTATCATGATATATATATGCTATATAGTAAACTATATCCATGTACAAATTTGTATGACAAAATTCATCACACAAAAAACAATATTTATGAGCTATTTTCCTAGTAAGACGACTCGATCTCTGAGGCTCCGTCTTTTGCTCTTTGTGGGTGCCGTCCATTTCATGACATCCTCCTGGAGCTGGCCTCGGCAGCGTGTCTGAGTTTCAAACATCTGAACTTTTGCAAAGATGGATGTGCATATGGTGCATATAAAATAAAAGCATTTTACTGATCAGTGCTACAGAGAAAGTGTGAATGTGTGTGCTAGCCTGTCGTGGTGCTGGCAGTGCAGACTCTTCCTGGAAGGGGCTGTCCTCTCTTCAATATGAGAATGCCCTCGTTTTCAAAGATTGGAAGCTGGTGCTCAGAGTGCAGGGTTCTAGAGGAATACTCAGAAATGAGGCAAAATACAGCATTGGACACAGGAAAGGTCTCCACAGAGGAAGCCAGCAGCCCAGCTAGAGCATAACTAGAGGCGTGGCTCCTCTGAAAGGAACCCTCCAGTCTGTGAGAAAACAGCTCTGTTTGAAAAACACACAAAGTGATTGAAATAAGGCTGCTCATGGCTCAAAGCTTTTATGAGTGTACGTTAAATGTCCTACGTGAACATTGATTTCTATAGGCAGCCAATGAGAATGTTCTCCACCAAATGTCAAAACGTATGAAAGAGGATGATGAGCAGGAATTATAGTAGAACAATCCTGAAGTGAACAAAGCATGAACTACTTTTGCTGTCATTCTGAAACATTATGCCCCTGGTTTTAAAAGGATTGTAATGGAAGACAGTTGTGCAAACTCGATTCATGTCTAGTTGTTTTTTTTTTTTTTGCCTTTTACATTATGTTCTAAGTATCATTACAAACTAGATTTGGACATGTTCATCTTATTACAAGCAGAACTTTTTGTCAAATTCTCTTTGAGTACACGTGTTCTACAACACTCATTTGTCTCCTCTAACCCACTAACCACTGTCATGAAACTCCTGATGTTTCCCAAAGTCATTCAGAGATTGTAATTTGAGAAATAAGATGCATTGTAATGCTAAAAAAAAGAAAGATGACATGTAAAGTAATTGTTAAATCTCCGTCCACAAAATATGTGCAGCAGAATAAAACATTTTGAATGGATTTCTAGTAGAGCCCTTTAGGTCTGGTGCTTGAACAGTGATACTGTCTGAGGTGCTGGGGAGGCAGGGTCACCCTCATTACCACATGCAAAGGGAAGCCACGTCCAGCCGGCTTCATCTACTGATAGCAGTCTGTGATGTTACTGCTGCTCGACATAAACAGAGTACACAGAGAAACGACCACAACAACATGAAGGATAAACAGATTTTATCAGACAATCCCAGACCCTAGATTTCCACACATATTAGTAGATGTTGTTCAGCAAATAAATCAGAATTAAATTGTACATTCTCAAAACATACAAGAAGTTGTGCAGAGTTTGTGCAGTTCAGTTAAGAAACAGACCTCGCCGTTTGCCAGTGCAGGCCTGGATGTGCAAAACAAAGACTTTACCAACCTTTATTTTTACTCTCGCATCAATTATTTAGACGTTCCTCCACTCTTCATCTGGATATGGTCAGGAGGCTTTTTAGTGCACCAACAGTCAGTGGAAATGTTGATGGGACACATGTGTGTGGAGCAGATCTGCCTCCCGGTGCAGGGGCGGGGCAACGGCCTGCCTCCCGGTGCAGGGGCGGGGCAACGGCCTGCCTTCCGGTGCAGGGGCGGGGCAACGGCCTGCCTCCCGGTGCAGGGGCGGGGCAACGGCCTGCCTTTTTTCCCACAGCCATCCCTACTCATGCAGCACCTGATTGGCACCTTATCCAGGCAATGATATGCACGTGGATCAGGGAAGTCTGGGAAAGATGGTTAAACATGGCCATCCCTGGAGTTAGAGGTGCAAACGAGGAGCGCCCTTAGTCTCAGACTCTGATGACTCCAAAGCAAGTTTGTTAGTAATAGATCTGAAATATTCAACCAAGCCAAGAATCATGTCCATGTGTTTATGGCCTTGACACAGCTGAGTTGGACAGGACATGCCAGTTTGTGTGTGTGTGTTTGTGCGTGCATGCATGAGACCTGCATGTGTGAGCACATCAAATCCACGTCACGTCTGCGTCAGCAAGTTTGGAGATTTATTGAATGTCATAGCAGCAAGTAGTAATGGAACGTAACAAAGACATACATGTAAGACCATCAATGTCTGCACAATATTTCTGCATTCAGTCATGGTTTCTGCTGCCTATCTAATGTTGGCTGAAGTGGTCTTAGCAGAGTGGAAAATGTCCCTCATGTGTTTCATAAAAGTGACGGGAGGCAAACACTGGAGCTGTAACACGGGGATGCTGGATAGATTTCTGCCACAAATCAGGACAGTTACAAGAATATCCTCGTCATTCAGTGATAAAAAAGCAACAAAGTGACGAAATCTGAAAGAAACAGCCTGTTCCCCCTTTTCTCTGAACCAGCAAACTACATGACATGGCACTTGTGTAAAAACAGAGACTGACAAACGAACATTGTGAAAAAACCTTGCCCACTTCACCTGAACTCACAGAATTCAACCAGCGCAGCATCCAACCCATTCTTTTAGTGTTTTAAAGGAAGACTGTTAGGAAGCCCCACAGCGAGGAGCAGAATGACATGAGGGGCCATGAAGGGCCAGCAGTGGAAGAGAGTTCATTCATGACTGGGATGCACACGTGTAGAAAAAAATCTGCATGAGAAACAATAACTGCACCCGTGTCTGTCGACCAACACAGCTTAGCTTTATCGGCAGAAGCCAAGCTGTCTTGTGCTTCATCAGTGTGTGATGCATCAATGTAAAGCTCCTCTGTCTCAGCTGCCAGGACCAGATCTCATTTGGGCTGTGGGACATTGTCTGATTCTCACATCAATAAATATATGCATATAAAAATACAACAAACATACCTACAGTATGTCCTGCTGCTCTTCCCTGGTAAAAGGAGTTTAATACAGCATATAGATACCGGTGTACATTTATACACGCACTAGGATAATTAGGACTTCTAATTTGCATATATTTTTTTATTTTAATGTAATAAACATCATTATATCAGAGTGATGACTGTTTTATTTGCAGGGTGATACAAATGTTTAGGTTTTTCCATTGGGAGCCTTGTTTTATTGGAGCACAGGTTTCATTGGTACACATACAAAGTTAGATATATGTACATTTTAGAACTTGAGCCATGACACTTTTAGCATGACCTGTCTCTCCCAGAGCAGCTCCCACATGGCTGAGCCTCCCATGGAGACACGGAGAGCTTCAGCTGGTTTTACAATTTCGGGCCCCACAGGCCTGGTGGTGATGGGACATTCCACAGCTGCAAACTCTACATTCTGTGAAAAATGAACGGCACCACTAAAGTGCAAACTGCTGACGCGCCGCTGACATGGTTTTCTGAATTTTTAGTTGGCTCTCTGTCCTGCAGGTCTCACTTACCTCTGGAGTGCGAGTGCTGAAAAGAAAAAGCGCCCCTACCTCCTGCCCATTTCACATTAAATTATTGCGATTCCTGTGTTGCCAAATCATCTTCTGAACAGACAAACAAAGGCAAGTTCAATGGGAGCACTAGCAGACTGTTCCATGCAGCGTGGAGATTCCGTTGTTAGTCCGAAGGCTTTGTGTTGCGATTCTGTCCCTTCAAACAAACGCCGGTTATGGAATCATGATTGTGTTTTTCTGTGAATAAAGAAAAAACGAAATAATGCAAAACCAAAAATCTGGTCTAGAACCATGTAACTGACACTTTAGGGCCCAGCACCCACATTCCATAACACTAGCATGACTCAAAGCGAGGCCTGTGATGGGAGTACATGTGGTCATGACTATCATACATGTGCGTGTCTAGCGTGCACGCTGCCAGTGGATGATCGCATTGGCTTCTCTGGTTACTGCTTCTTTCCCACCTTCATTTCTGTTTTAACAAAGAGAAGAAAATAAAAAAGTGTATTGCTTCAAAAACATAGTCTCTTGTAATCTTGTGAGACAGACTTGTGGAAGTCTGGGTTGGTCTGGTGGGACACA
The DNA here is from genome assembly GCA_016861445.1 of Oryzias woworae. NCBI lineage: Eukaryota > Metazoa > Chordata > Actinopteri > Beloniformes > Adrianichthyidae > Oryzias > Oryzias woworae. The sequence continues at coordinate 3,973,236 of BOLG01001664.1, forward strand.
GCATGACGCTTTCAAATGTACGTACAGAAAAATGCGGCGAATCCGAGAGATTGAACGATCAACAAAAGAACGGGACAGCGGCGAAACTTGGATTCGTCTGTCTCTGCGTCTGTGTGGATTGACCCCCACGTCAACCAGCAGGTGGCACAATAGCACTGATGGATTGTCTGGGTGAAGGGGGGGGTCTGAGAGATTAGTCTGTCATAGTATACAATAGTCATTTCAAAGCCAGTGATGGGCCTGTGACACCGAGGTTCTGCAAACATGCTCAAACACCTCTCCCACTCTCTGCCTCCCACCCCTGGTGTCTGTGAAGAACATCAAAATGCAAAAGGACTCCTCATTTGCTTTTTCCAGACGTGCTGGAGCCCCCTGCCCCACCCTCCAACTTGTCTGCGATTTCGGAAGTGTCTAACTTCTCGGAGCCGTCGCCTTTGTCTGACCTCTCCTTCTCAGACCTTTCTTCCATCTCCACCAGCTCAGATCTCTCTGAGCGGGCGTCTGCATCGCCCTCGGACTTCTCCTTCCTCTCCGAGCGATCGGGGTCCATGGATGAGGTCCCCGGCTTGTCCCATTTGGCCATGGCCTCATACTCTGCTATAGAGGTGGTGATGCTTGAAGTCCAAGCTTTCTGGTCTTCCTGCAGAGGTTGACACACAGCTTAGTCACAGCTTAGCTTTCTTTTTCATACTTTTCATTCTCCGATTTGAGTTTGAAATGTTGGCTCTACAGCGGCGTGTCCGCTTTGAACAAAACCAGACGGACATCAGAGAAGATGATTATGAAGAGACTTCACATTTTCAGATGAACAAACCAATTAGTCACAGATTCTGGAAAGAAGTCTTCTCCTCAGTCTCTCCTGAAAATAACTTATGACATTTGACGTGAGACACAGTGACTTAACAAGCAACAGAAAGAATGACTTGTCTTTAGAAAAGATATTTGAAACATAGATGGTGATGTTCTTGTTTTTAGTCCAATATAAGACAACATTTGCGATATTTAAGTTCATTTGTATTTCCAACCTATTTATGTTGGGTGAAATACATTTATTTGATTAGAAAGTAGGGATAAAACCTTGCTAAGTTTGGAATATTTTTCACTGCAGTTAAGTTTTTTTAATTAAAAAAAATACCAGTTCACAACAGAAGATGTCTAAATGAGTAAACCAAAAGACACAAAAACATCAAACCTAAAGGTTTGATAATTACAAGTTCTTTTTTACTTCACCCCAGATCATTCCAACCCTCTTTTTAACTAGTTAATGATCCATTACAAGTGAGGAACAAATTTGATCAACAGATTCATGGAGGACTGTCTATCATTTTATTGCATTCCATTCAAATTAATACACTGTAATAAGAGCTATCAGACCTTCAAAGACCCACTCCAATGAAAGTTGTATTTTTGGTGTTTTTGACATGTTCTTGTAGCATTTTCTCATGATTGATGACATTTAGAAAGGCTTAAAATTGCATTTCTGTGTATTTCTTTCTTTAAATAGCTGTGATGAAAAAGATGCAGTCAGAAAAAGCTTCTATTTGTTATGTACAAACTCCAGTCGGCAGGCTACAAGCTCTCTGCTCTGCTCCTTTCTGATCCACTTACATCCGCGTGCGTCTTTGTTTTCCTCATTTGAGCTGGAATCTGGATTAAAACTGTATGGCTGGATTACTCTGATATTGCTCAACATTTCTGTTGGACTGGTGATGTTAGGTTGGGGTTATGAGGGGTCAGCAGGAGAGAGTGTAAACAAAGGGATGATGGGAAATGCCCCAGTCCCACCCACAACTCAGAGGCAAATTTCTTATGAACTCCTGCTGCTCTGCAGAAACAGTCCTAGAAAACAACACAACAACAAGCTTTTTGATTTTTGCTAAAAACTGCACAATCATAATTAAAAGACCACTGGAAACGCTTTGAAAATAAATCAAAAGATGATTGGAGTGAAACTTTTACTGAGAAAAGAAATGCAAACAAATCACCTGATATGTAACCATTTTCACAAATGATGGTTTATAATATCATCCAGCTGAGGGCAGTGTGAACAAAGACCAGGATTCATACATTTCTTCAGTAAAATATTTGCAGCACGATCCACAGTTCCTGCACATGTTGTGTTTTCAAGATAACTAGTCAGCCACTGGCAGTCACCCAGAAGCAAAATCCAGACTTTGGAAATACAAGAGATCACAGAACTTCATTCTTTCAGAGCAGTTTCTTTAACAATGATCAGTAACTTCTTTTTCTAACGTCTTTCACTCAGTTTTCTGCATTCATTCAGACTTAAACTAGTGCCGACGATTTTTATTGGTTATGGAGTCAATTAAACCAGCTGAAACTAAAATACAAATATTTTGGGATTGATTTTTACTGCTGTGACCTATGTTAGCTTTATTCTGCAGCCGAAAACAGATGTCCAGCGCTCTTTTGTTAGTCCTTTCTATGTTGGCCTGTTCATTATCCCAACGTTTGTGTTTCTGGGAATGTTTGTGTAAAGAGACCCTCCTATTTCTTGTGTTTTGCCTGTAAGGAGTCAAACTTTTCTAAATACTTTGTGATCCTGAGCAGCCTTTGCTACTTCTTTTACCTTTGAAGTTGAACCTTGGAATGAGTCTTGTACCAAACCATGGCTTTTGGTCCTTCATACACCAAAAGGATAACATTCAAATAAAAAGCAGTGATGTAAGCATTACAATGGTTTTTGATCAAACCCATTGACTGTATCTGAGAACTGGACCGAGTGTGATGTCATCCATAGGAAATGGTGTACTTCATTGCCTCCAGTGCAATGAGGTCAATTCAGTTACCATTTTTTACAATACGGATGCTGCCATGTTGGAACCAGATACTGTCAGTAAGGACAATCAAACATAAACCACCAGACTTGTCCAGAGATGGCTCCCTGTTTGTTTGTTTTCTTTCTTTCTTTCTTTCTTTCTTTCTTAACTGTTTGCAGGTCAGTGTTAAATATCCCAGAAAACAAAGGCAAAACTACGGTGGCCCGGAAGTGCAAATCACATCAACAAATCACTCGACACAAAGACATTTTAAAAACTTTATTTTTGTTTTCTGGAAATTTCGTTTGCTTTCCAAAACGTTATTTTTTTTTTTCTCCAATTTTGTTTCTTCTGTTTTGGTTTCTGGAATTTTGCTTTTTTAAAAATGTGATACTGTTTTTTTTTGCGTTTAACTGTTGTGATCTTTTACATAGATTTGCTTTTTATTGATTTGCACTTCATTGCCATCGTAGAAAAAAGTTATTTTCCTCAACAACGATCAAGTAACCAGACTAAGAAATTGGGAAACAAAATTGCTCTATTTTGTTCGCGCAGAACGGAGCAAGCTTGAGAGACTAAATTAATTTCTCTCTGCTGTGTGCTCAGCCCAAGCCTTCTTGTGTTCAGCTTTGTCTGAGCATGCAGTTTTCAGTCATGCTTTTAACAGTTAGGAAGTGGAAACTCAATATTTCTTCTGATTGGTCAATTCTGATGTCAGTCTTATTGGTAGACTGCTTAGGGCTCTACTCTGACTTGCTGTACTGTCCCGGTAATGACTGATGGGACCTGTGGGATTGTGAATTGGATAAATGAAGCCCACATGAAGTGAGGAATTAGTTTGGAGTTTACTCTGTTGAACACAGCAGGGCATGAAAAAGGGGGGTTGACCCAGACAGAATAAAGTAAGAATTGATTATATCAACCCATCTACCAAAGAAACACAAGTGCTCATTTATTTGGTGTAAAGTGTAACTTTTTTTCATGGGAGGTTATGGTAAATTGAATCCTTTCAAATCAGCCTCCAGGGGTCACATGAGGATTTGCAATATTTAGCACTTCCAGATTTGCTGGAAATGAAAGAATAGAGGGTTTGAGAGAGCAGAGGGGTTTTCTTTCTTATAAACCTGCTTTCACACCAGCGGGTCCTGTTCTGTGGACAGATCTGCTCCAGTGCTTAAGCCACTTCTGACAAAATTCTTACTTTGTAGTCGGATGGTTGACTGAGATTCTTTTAAGACGGCATGGTGGATCTTACCATTTTAACGTTAACCTAATTTGGGACAGATTCAGGTATTGGTATTTTGTTGCTCCCTTCAGGGGGCGCTGTAGCAAATCATTTGCCTCCATCTAAGTCAACCACTTACAGCAACCCACCATCATGTGCTCCTCCTCTCCATCCATGAACCTTCTCTTTGGTCTTCCTAGTTTAGACCTCTTTTCTAGTAGCTTCAACCTCAGCATCAACACGGTTCCTCCTCCCAACCAGTCCAAACCATCTAATGGACTCATTCCTGATCCTCTCCATCCTGATCACTCCCAAAGAGAACCTCAACATCCTCATCTCTGCTACCTCCAGCTCTGCCTCCTGTGTCTGCATCAGAGTCTCTACATCAACAACATGTCTGCTTTCACTACAGTTCACACATTCACATATCTAGTTAACTGCACATGTGTGAAACAGAATCAAGAGAAAATAAAGTTCTGTATGACTGTACATATGAACAGACTGAAGTGAAAAAAAGCTTTGAGAAGCTAAAGACAAATGTCTTACAACTTTTCTTCACCAAATTACAAAATTATAATTGTAAATCACATAATTGTAAATGATTGTATAATTATTAATGTCTTACCTCATCCTTTGCGTGGAATATGAAATTGTTTCCATCATTTTCTCTGTGAAATAAAGCAGTTTTTATTAGAGCAGTTCTGCATTTCTGTTACAAATGTTTTCATTATTGCACCTTTAGAGGGATTCTTACTGAAGAATGAAGACATTTTTCTTCTTCTTGTATCCCATGGAAGGATCGAATGAGCAGTTTCCGAGGTCAACAGGAGGCTCTCCATTATACGTTGTGCTGTGATTCCTAGCGTCCTTATAGAAAATCAGCTTTCCTTCTTTCAGCACACAGTATACGTTTACCCAGGATTTGCTGAAAAGTGTAAAAACACACGTGTGTATTGTGCATTCGGGCAGTTTTCTCGATTGTGCTGTTGTTTTTCTCACAAGAGGGATTTAGCTTTGAATGAAATCATCCAATGCTTTATCCTATGGCTTATCCCACAGAAACATACTCTTGGTTTTTCTGTCACAGATTCATACCCGGAGTCATTTTTATCAGGAACTTTGACCTCTTTAGTAAGATCTTAGCAACTGTCTTCTTTCGACCCACTGGCCTTTTACAACTGGTGTGCAAATTCTGGCCACAGCTAATGAATAAACAATATATTTTTGTCTGTAGGAATAAAAAGTTAAAAAAGAAATTCACAGAGGTGCTACAGGGGGCGGGGAATGCAGACAGGATTCTATGTGATAGATGAGTTAGGGTCCTGGTCTTAGTGCCAAAGGAACGTAAGATTTTAATATGAGTTTTTAGCATTACAAAGCTTTTCCAAGTGAAGGCCGCAAAAGAGACAATGTAGATGTATAATTATATGGTAAATGGCTTATACTAATGTAGCGCTTTTCTAGCTTCATTAAAGGCCCATGGTGCTTTGGGTCACAGTCACAGTCCCATTCACCCATTCACACAGTGGTGGTGGCTCCGCTGCCGAACACTGGCGCCAACCTTCAGCCACCAGAGGCGGTTCAACACATGGGCAGGCAAGGCAGGAGCTGTGCCTGTGATCTTCTGATCAGGGGTCAGCTGGTCCCCACCTTTTCAAAATTTGAAATCAATGTAGTTTTGTAAAACTGGCATATCTACATAGAAGAGAGGAATTCCATTTCTGTTTTTCAAATAAAAATGCAAATGCACATCTTTCTATTTAATAAAGCATAGTATGTATAGTTTAATGTATGGATATTTCTGTTTGACAAGGATCAATCTTGGGTTAAATTCTTTTCATTTTGTGTATAAATTACATATGTGAAGTTTCAAATTTACAGAATCTTGTTTTATATGCAGATAAGACAAAACATTTTTGCTCTGGAAAGAATTTAAAACATTCAACAGAACTGAACATGAAATGATTTACATGAAAAATTGGTTTCACAAAAATCTGATTTTGTTAAACGTGGCAAAAACCAAGTTTATAATTTTCTCAAAAAATAAACAGAAGGATGTAACATTGTCTATTAATGGTTGTAAAAATAGAAAATGTGGCAGAGCTTAGATTTGTCAGGGTTATATTAGACGAATATCTGTCTTGGAAAACTCAGATATTATTTGTTTTAAAAAAAAGGATAAAGTGTTTAAAAATATGTTTTGTGTTGAATATTGTTGAGTATTTCTATCTGGAAAAACAACGAGAATGTTGTATCATTCACTTATTCTGCCGTGTCTGAGTGGAATTGTGGGGTGATACATGTAAAACTAATATAGAGCTGTTGTGCTTGTGTTCAAGAGAAAGGCCCCAACGGACTGTGTGTCAGTCAGTAAATGTCTAGGCAATAGACAACAATAGACGCTTTGAGTCAGGCATTATTCCACTTATACCATGGTCACCTACAAAAGAAATAAACATTTTTCAATCAATTTTTAGACCTGATTCTTGTTATTTTTTCACATAAAGTGGACTATTTCATGTATGGTGTGACCCATTGTCACGGTAACACAACAATGTCCAGCTGGGCCGGCAGACCGCGACTGCAACAGCAGAGGACAGTGGTATATGTGTTGAACGTCATGAAAAGGGTTCAGTAAAGCATCAGTTCAGAGAGAAAGTTCACCTTTTACCACTTGTTTTTGTCCAAAGTGTCCAAAATGTTCTCTTTGGCCTTTTTTTTGTTCAAAAGCCGCATGTTGTTGTTGTCGTATAAAATATACCTAGTAAAACATTGTGATTACTTGTGATTAATCACAATCCAAAAGTGTGATTAATCTGATTCTTTTTTTTAATCAATTGACAGCACTAATATTAAAAAAACACCCTTCTCACCCTTCGCGGGTGGTACCTCACCCTTAGCTCAGGTCCAGCATAGGCCTGGGAGCTACAGTCTCAGGGTGCTGGGTTTGGGATGGAACCCTTCATGTTAGGTGAGGAGCTTTTGTGTCATAACAACTGCGGTCTGTATCTTTTCTGTCGGCCATCTGATTATTCCTGCAGGATATCTGATGACTGGCAGTTCGTAACTGTTTATTTCCGGGGTCTTGTTCTTGCCATTGAGCTGGCCTCTCTGGACATTGCCATACTTGTTGGAGGTATTTGACTGTTGCTGCTTTCCTTGTTGCCTGCTTCAGGTTGCCATTTGCCTGTGGAATTCCAAGGTACTTGTAACTGTTATCAATGTGTTGTATTCAGTAAATGTTTTTGTGTTTTTGATGAAAGGAAAAATAAATACAGAAGAAGATTTTACATTACAGGGACAATTATAGAAACACTGCTGTGGGTCCCACAGTCCTGTTGTGCTATCATCATCCATCCATTTTCTGAACATGATGAATCTCCTTTGGGGTCATGGGGTTGCTGGAGCCAGTTCAGCAATTGTAGGGTGAGGGGAGGGTACACCCTGAACAGGTATCAGTCTGTTACAGGGCCACACACTCACTCAGTCATACACGCACAACAACAGGCAATTATTCAGTCACCAATTAACCAAAAAAGCATGTTTTTTGGACTGTGGAAGGAATCTGGAACATCTGGAGAAAACCCGACACATGTATAGGAAGAGCATGCCGGCTCCACACAGAAAGGTCTGAGCTGGGATTTGAACCAGGTCTTCCTGCTGTAAGATGTGGGTGCGAATCACTCCACCATCATGCAGCCCCATGCCCTGTCACCAGCTGTTAGGACTTCAAATTAAAAAATAAATGCTTTGACAATGCCTAAAGGTTTAAAGGAAAAGCCTTAATTTATAAATAAAAGGATACAATTTTAGCTTTCGGGGAGAGGGTAAAGTCCCATTCCAATCATCATTTTACATTTTACAGTTAATCTATTGTAAAATCATTCCCAGCGGTCTTTTAATTATGATTATGCTGTTTCTGTAGCGGCAATAGTTCATTAGAAATGTGCATCTGAGTTTTGGGCAGAACTGTTGTGTGCAGAGTAAGCCCGCCCCCTTCCCTTCGTCCATCTGTTTATACTCTTCCTCTAGCTTGAACCCTCTTGCAACCCCAACCTAACATTAGCAGAGCCACAAAAATGGCAAGCAATATTGGAGCTATCCAGATGTATAAATATGTACACGGGTTTATTTGTCAACAAGCAGATGCATCTGAATGAAGCAGAGCAGGGAACTTGTGGCATGCTATTTTGTAGTAACTATGTAAACAACTCGTAGGTCACATTTACAAGTTTTTTCCAACACATTTTTTTCGTCTGATTACTAATTCACAATACTATTAAAAGAGATCTACTCAGAAAAGCAGTTTTAAGCTTTGTTTTCTTTATATTTGTCCTCCATTGTGAAAAAAATGCCACAAGAAAATGCTATAAACAACAAAAACACAATTTTTTATCAAAGTTGATCTTTAAAAATCTTCTATGCATAAAAGTTGTAAGATGGCGCAAGCTGCATGTACTAAGTTAAAATGACAGTTTCTATTGGATATGCTTGCCAAGGAAGATTTTTGCCTGATGTTCAAACCACCACAATGAGGACACCATAATGTAAGCATTAACAAGTCTAACTCAAAGTTCCTCCAGGCTGCAGAGGTTTGAGTCTTAACTTTAAGGAAGTTTCAGTTCCCTTTCCCTTTATCTTCTATTGTTGCCTGCATGGCGGTTAAGTACTTTTGTTCAAATTCCACCTGGGACCTTTCTGTGTAAAGTTTGTATGTTCTTCTTGTACATGCATGCGTTTACATGTTTCAAAGGTCCATCTTGTCATTGTAAGTTAGAACTGATGTTTAATTGACCTACCTGTTTATTTATTTATTTTTAATTTGATATCTCTAACAGAATTCTTCTTTGAGACGTGGGACGTAAAATCAAAAGGGTCCTGACTCATGCAGGACTTGCATTAGCATTAGCAATAGCAGATCCAGTGTTTCAAAACCATGACAGAACCCACACTGTTTCACCTGAGTCTGAGGTTTAACTATTTGACTGACTCTCTTGTCAAATGCCCCAGTACCCCTTAGTGCCCCCAGTGTTTCAGAATTATTTTTCACTTTAATTAGATAGTACCCTTTTTCAAGTTTTTTAAAAGTAGGAAATAAACAATTTTTCTATGAGTTTATGTTGTTCCAATCAGAGACAGGTAAGTGATTTTTTCTTACTACAAAGTCTTAACAAGCGCATGGCCCTTAAAAAAGAGTTATAACTGCAACTAAAACATATTTTCAAAAAGAGCCTGGAATTGTGTTGGCTATTATTTGTTAGAGTTGATTGTACCTGTTGGGACTCCTCTGTTGAGCTTCAAGCTCAGTGCTGGTGGCCTTTTTACGATACAGAAAGCCTTCATTATGGGCAGTGTGTGAAGGCGGCTGGGGGGTTGTTGGGGCACCAGTTGCTGGGGCAGAGCGAGAACGACGAGTTTCCTCAGGTTCTTTGGGGCGAGGCCGTCTTCTTGGTTTGGGGCGGTCTCGAGCACGAGGACGTCCATCAAACCGAGTAACGGGTGCTGAGAGGCTGCTAGGAGGTCGATAGGGTTCTCCCCGTGCCTAAATGTGACACCAAGCAATGTGAGGTGAAGTAATACAATATCACTGTCAGATAATACATGTAACTTACATTTGCTGCTTCTCTCTCCTGAACCTGCTCCACAATTTCTGCCATGGTAGATCTCTTCTCCCTGTGGGCCAATGGAAAATTATCACTCCAGCAGCAAATAATCATGAAAAACTTCAGGATCCTGCTGACAGCAAAGTTTAGGCATTTTTTCTGGTCATGAGTCACAATAGTTGAATTACCCTGAGCGTTTGTCGGATCCTTCCTTAACAGAGCCCTCTAGGTCACTCGAGTCTTGTCTCTGTAGTCTCTGCTTGTTGCTCCCTTCCTGCTCACTGGAAGACTGTCTCTCCATACGCCTTCGATAACGCTCCTGTCGTACAATCATTGGCAGCTCGTTTAACCGGGCTTGTATTTCCTGTTCACTGGAGGTTTGTCTTCCCAGTTTGTATTCCCTTTCTCGTCTCAAATGGTCCATTTGAGGATCAGAGCGGCTGCCTCTGGGATCCCTCTGGAGACGGCCATGGAGAAGCTCCAGTCCTGACTCTGGCCCAACCATGTCTGCCATTGGGATGTCTCCAAACTGTTCTCGTTGAATTCTGCTGGCCTCCAGCAAGGGGTTTATAGCTTTGTGTATGTGATTAATCCTGGGCTGCATGAAGTCAGCTTTAAGATGCTGCCATGCATATGCCATTTTAGGGTCCATAATGCCACCACTTTGTGCCAGGTAACCTGAACTCCCTAGACTTCCACTACTGTAATGATTTTGTGCCAGATAGCTTGAGCTTCCCAATCCACTGCTTTGATAATTCTGCAAAAGGTATCCAGAGCTTCCCATGTTTGGTTGTTGGGCTAAGTACCCAGAGCTTCCCATGTTTGGTTGTTGGGCTAAGTACCCAGAGCTTCCCATGTTTGGTTGTTGGGCTAAGTACCCAGAGCTTCCCATGTTCGACTGTTGGGCTAAGTACCCAGAGCTTCCCATGTTCGACTGTTGGGCCAAGTACCCCGAGCTTCCTATGTTAGACTGTTGGGCCAAGTATCCAGAGCCCTCAATGTTAAGCTGTTGAGCCAAGTATCCAGAGCTCCCCATGCTCGGCTGTTGTCCAAAAAAACTCGAACTTCCCAAATTTTGTGGAGATGAGTAGCCAGGGCTTCCAATACCTCCACTGCTTGGTTGCTGAGCTATGCTGCCCGAACTTCCTAACTTGCCACTGCTTGGATGATTTTGAATACCACTGACAGCGGTGCTTCCAAAGTACCATGAGCTATCTGCACTACCACCAGGTTGATTATTTTTTCCTTGAAAAGTAGAGGTGTCTGTCCCTCCAATCTGGGACGCAGAGAAACTGGGGTTATTTGCTCCTGCAGTTGCCGGTTGGTTCATTCCAAGGTATGAGGTGTTCACCAACCCAGTGCACCTTTGCTCCAGCCCTTGATAGCCTGATCCATTTAAAACTGGGTTATAGCTGGCAAGTGATGAAGACAATCTTTGGGTTGCAGAGCTGCTGACCAACTCTAAACTGGCTTGTAACGGTTTGGGTTCTATTTGAGCATGCACGGTCTGCCTCAAGAAAGAGGAGGTTGAACTGGTTGAAGGAATACTGGGAGTCAAACAAGAGAGAGGGAACATCCTTCGACTGGAGAGTGGGATTTTCTTTTTGTCTTCCTCTTGTTTTTTCTCAGCCTACAAAGAGAATTTGATAAATAAATGATGGCAGTACATCCAACTAAATAAAGCTAGGTAGAAGGAATTGTATAATGCAATTGCAGCACCAATAAACACACAGGGCATGTGTTCTAGACTTACTTGTATGCTTTTCAAAATACATCAAGAATATAGCATAAGGGCAGAAAGGTTGCAGAAGGAGAGCATTTATTGCATGCAGTTAATGTCAAAGACATAAGATATTAAGGATGCAACTGATGGCGTGTGCTGATGTCTGCTAAGCATACACATCATTTTTAGGCTGCATTTTCTTCTGTAGCAGGATTGAACTGGGACTCTACCAAACTGATTAAACATTTATCTGTACTAAAGCTTACTGCAGAAAGCTGGCGGAGGGAGCTGAAGCGTTCTTTCCAGGTTACAGCAGCCTTGCGGAAGGCCTCGTGCCGAAGTATGAGCTGCTCAACCTCATCGGTGTGGGCTGGGGCCTCTCCTCCCTCTTTCTGCTTCGAAGTGATCAGTGGCTCCTTAGCCTTCAGCCAAGCCTCTGCCTTCACAGTTTCTTGGGCAAACTCAAACCTTTCTTGCTCTGGAAGTGTCAGCAGATGAAAATGTGTAAGTGTCCCAATAGTTTTTCCATAGATTTATATTTGCGCAAATTAAGATCTGTGGCATCCTTGAATGTTTGTGAAGGAAATAAGAATTTCATCGTTTGCTGATTTTGTAGATTCGCTCACTTACGGAGAAATTGAAAGTCTGTCATCCTACTGGTAGGTTTATTTACACAATGAGAGATATAAAATCACAAAAAAATCAAGAAGTTGACTTTAAAAAATTCATTTAATTATTTACTCTACAATTTATTTATTGAATTGGTAAAAACTTAGTACTTTGTGATAAAACCCTTCTGATGTGATTCACTAGTCAAATTTGTTTCTGACTGCCTTTGTTTGGCGGTTTTCGGCTAATTCTCTGCTCGATACTTTTCCAAAAGTGTGTTCATAAACTTGACACCCCAGATGTGGTGGTAGGAGCTACCATCAAATGTTTTAGCCTGATTGCCACATGGAGCAGTGCATGTGTATATCTAATTTACTTTGCATAAAAGACACGGATGATGTTGCGAGATCAGGTTTATTTATTTTGAAGAGCTCTACAAAAGCATTGGTAAACACGTCTCTATGTCTGGGTTCATGAGATCGTTCAGAGAATCTCCCAGTACGATGAGCTTTTGTCTCTGTGTAGTGGAATTTCAGTTCTTAAATACTTTTGTGAAACTCATACGTACTCTTTAAGTTCTTATATACCTTTACACAACTTGTTGTTGTGTGACAATGTTGTGCAAACATACTCATGCTTAGAGAGCATTCTTTCTCATCCTGATTTATGTGTCAGCTGTTAGAATTTGCCTGGCTACACCTAGCAAAAAAGATAAAATGCCACAGTCTGTATAGACACATCCTGCTCAATCAGACTAACAGAAACTGTGAGCCGCTCAGGCTATAACCCTTGTGAAACATACTATTGTGAATCCTAGGTGCAGGTTAAGCTGCTGTCATGCAAAGTGGTTTGTGCCTATCTATAAATGTGTCTGCTTCCTGGTCAGCTTCAGAGCTCTCAGAGCTATTTGTATGCAGCACTGCTACATGTATTTTTCTTTTCGTTTACTAAACCCTTTAAATTAAGTTTTGTTCTAGCTCATCCAGATCTCAGAAAAAAATCCATGACATCTGTGAACCAGTTTAATGACTTGCTGTGCTGTATCAGTCTGAGGTGTAACAAATAAGAATACAGTTAGATCATCTTTTTTATTATTGTCTTGATGGAAATAAGAAAAATGGCATTATGTTCAGTACGAGAATGATCAACTTTTCCCATGTTGGGTTTGGACGCCACCAACTGATTGCGTCATTGAACATGTGCCCAAAGCTAAGTCCCTAATTGGTTGACGCGATGTGTGATCCTCGCTAAAATTCAGATTTTTAAATTTGAATAGACAGCAATGTCCACCGCAACGCTTACATTGTGCTGCTGCCGGACCGATGTGCCCCAACACTTAAACCTCTCCGTAGGTTTTCTTTAGCAGTGTTTCCTAACCATGGTCCTCAGGGTGTATTGTCCTACATTTTTTCCATCCAACCCTGCTTAAACACACCTGTCTTTGATGACTGTCATGGTCATTGATGATGAGCTGAATCCGGTGTGGATAAGCAGGGCAACATGGAAATCATGCAGGACAGTGTGCCATAAGGACCAGGGTTGGGAAACACTGTTCTATCAGCTTCTAGCAGCTGACCTCTGGATTGAGGTCCAGAGACTGGCTGGGCCACTTAATGATCTTAATATGCTTTCTGTTTAGCTATTTCTTTGCTAAATGTTTTGGGTTATTCGAAGACCCATCCATGACTCATTTTACCCCCTGGCAGTGGGAAGGAGATTCTCACTCAGGATTTATTGAATTGAAATGACCTGTTACCTGTATATTAATGATTTCTAACTACACCCTATGAATTAGTAATAAATCATGAAGAAGCTGTTACTAAATTAATTACTAATGACTTGTTAAGAATCAGTTCACAGTTACTGATGTTAATGAGACGTTTTTTTTAAGTTGTTGCTATTCCCTATTTATTAACTGTTAGTAAATGAGGAACATTACCAATTAACCCTAATCCTAACCCTAACCCTACATTTATAAATCCTTAACAAACTATTAACTGTTATTTAACAAGTCATTTACAACTCACTAACTAACTATTTGTGTTACACCCTGCTGTTCCTGCTGCACCCTTTTTCCATGCCACTCTGCTCACCTGGCACGTGTGGTCAATGCCCCTTATTTGGCATCTGCTGGGTCTTTAAGACATAGGAGGCCACACCAAAGAGGTCAGAGAGCAGAGCAGGAGGCTGAGAGCAGTTAGGTTTTGGTTTGAGTTGGTTGTGCTGGTTTGTGCCTTTCTTTGTCCTCAGCAGTCTTACACTGCTGGGTTTTGTTATATAAGTTTGTGTTTGGACTTTGATAATCTTAATTTGTGGGCTTGGTTTGTTTTGCATTAGTTCGATTTGTTAGGCGGCCCTTAGCAGGGAGCTGCTGACTTCGATGGTCAACATGACTGGGTCAGATGTCTCCCTGACTTATTTTCTGCTTGGCCAAGGTTCCAATTCTCTTTGTTTGTTTTTGTTTTGTTGTTGTTTTAAACCAGTACACTAATTATTTTCCTCTTTGTATTTCAAAATGGAGCTTCTGTCAGGGTTGGCGTGTGGACACAAACGCAGACGGTACTCGAAAATGGAAAAAGTCATTCATTTAATTTCTCGAAGAGAGGTAATCAGTCCAAGTAGTAGCCAAAACCACCCGACAACCCGTGCAAGGGAGACGAGGGTATATAACGGGGAGAGAGGATTAATCAATGACACACAGGTGTGTCAGGAGGGAGGGAACACACAAGGAAGGAAGTGACAAGTGACCTGCGAAGAACGGTGAGCACAGGAAATACAACAAAATAAAACAGGAAATGACTACAACCAAAAACAACAAATCGACCTGGTTCCAAAACCCTACAGTTTCTTCCTTTCCATTTAATAAGCAGTGCTCCTTTTAGTCCTGGTGTCCAGTTTTTTTGTTATGATCCCCTTTGTGTCCAACCTAGAACTGAGCCTGCATTACCCATTGTGGACGTAACAATTTGTTTGGGTAGTTATTCTCAAGGGGCCAAGTTGGCCAGTGTTTCAAAAATTAATTAACTTTCGGCCTTCTGTGTGGAGGTTTTTAGTTACTTAATTTTGACAAAAAACAGAGTAATGCTACACTACAAATTGTGCAGAAGGAATGCTTCTTCTAAAGGTGCATTCACGTCGAAAGCGTTTCGCTCAGCCAATTCGCGAGGCCCGCACTTTTCTCGCCGCGCGGAGAATTCTTTGCTCACTGCGTGTCCAAAAATGTGTTCCCTAAGCTCGCCGCCTCATTTGCGTGTGGGAGGAGCTAGCAGCTTAAGTTTATAGCCTGATTGCTACATGGAGCTAGCAGCTAATGTTTGTAGCCTGATTGCTACATGGAGTAAGCAGCTAATGTTTGAAGCCTGATTGCTACATGAAGCTAGCAGCTAATGTTTTTGGTGTTATTGCTACATGGAGCTAGCAGGTAATGTTTGTGGCATTATTGCTACATGGAACTAGCAGCTAATGTTTGTGGCGTTATTGCTACGTGGAGTAAGCTGCTAATGTTTGTAGCGTGATTGCTACATGAAGCTAGCAGGTAATGTTTGTAGCGTTATTGCTACATGCAGTAAGCAGCTAATGTTTGAAGCCTGATTGCTACATGAAGATAGCAGCTAATGTTTGTAGCGTTATTGCTACATGGAGTAAGCTGCTAATGTTTGAAGCCTGATTGCTACATGAAGATAGCAGCTAATGTTTGTTGCGTTATTGCTACATGCAGTAAGCAGCTAATGTTTGAAGCCTGATTGCTACATGAAGATAGCAGCTAATGTTTGTTGCGTTATTGCTACATGCAGTAAGCAGCTAATGTTTGAAGCCTGATTGCTACATGAAGATAGCAGCTAATGTTTGTTGCGTTATTGCTACATGCAGTAAGCAGCTAATGTTTGAAGCCTGATTGCTACATGAAGATAGCAGCTAATGTTTGTAGTGTTAGTGCTACATGGAGCTAGCAGGTAATGCTTGTGGCGTTATTGCTACATGGAGCTAGGAGGTAATGTTTGCAGCGTTATTGCTACATGGAGTAATCTATACAACCTGCTGATGATTACACATTTCTCTAATAAAATATAGTTATTTTATTTAGATGGTGATTTGTTTCGTAATCGTCTGATAAAAAAAATATATTGTGATATAAAAAACTTACTATAGCCCAGCCCTAGAATCAGTATTTAAAAAGCATTTAATAGAGGCAAGTGAGTGCCATGTTTTGTATAGTGAGACGATACTTTAAGTATGCTTTTTAACTGTTAATGCAGTTAACAATTTGTTTTAAAATGACAGAAACACTACTTATATCAGTTGTAGGGTTTCAAACAATTGACCTATTGTCCACCTGTAAATGTTGTAGAGGGCTATAATCCCACCTTTTTCTCTTTGCATTAGAAACTATTTAACAAACAAACATGGACAAAGCTCCTGCTTGGAAATGAATGAAGAGTTTTGACAAAAAAACAAAAAGAAACAGGGTCTATGATCATGCATTCTAAAATATGAATTTAATTCATGGCAAATACATTATATGACAAAGTGGATAAAAATCTTTTACTTTAGTTTTTTTTTTTTGCTAGGTTTACATTTACATCCATATAAGATTTAATTACTCACTGCTCTGTAACCGTTCCTGGTGCCTGTCCCATTTTTCAACAAGATCCTTCTGCTTTGTTAGAAGACTGTCCAACTTCTCCTTGATCTAATGGGACAGACAAGAGGCAGTCAGGACATCATTTTTTAAGCAAATTATCAAAGAAAAATGTGCACAACTATGGGTATGTTCATGTTCATGAGTGAGTAAAAGTAACCCACCTCCTCTGATGCGGGGTTGCCTGCCGCTATCAAAATCTTGCCGAGGTCGGCACATTGCTGTATGGTCTTGCTGCGACCGTCTATTTTGGCCTTTAGCTCCTGGTGTTGTTTCATCATCACTTCCAAACTTGTCAAATCCCTGAAGAGAAAAAGATGAAGGTCCTTTCAAACATAGATGTAATACTGTTGTTGAGAATAAGAAATTTGGTGGACACTGGATAAAAGGACAATA
Source organism: Oryzias woworae (assembly GCA_016861445.1). Taxonomy (NCBI): domain Eukaryota; kingdom Metazoa; phylum Chordata; class Actinopteri; order Beloniformes; family Adrianichthyidae; genus Oryzias; species Oryzias woworae. The sequence goes on from BOLG01001664.1 coordinate 3,990,211, forward strand.
TCTGGGCAAGGTGACTTTGACATTTCCAAATGATAAAGATTTTAAAATTCATGTCATGAAAATTATTTACGGTAGACTGCTGGCAACTTGAAATAATATTGGCCAAACTAAAAGTGGTGAACTGTACAGGCAGATGCAGATCATGGAAACTGCATATGTCCACGTATTTACAGACAGTCAATAAACATATAGTCATTGTGCATCTGTTAAAAAACCCAGAGAGTCACAATCTTTACAGTACCAAGACATTATGTTAAATCGGTTAATTCCAATTTGTTGTTTTAGAAGATTTTTTTTTTGGGGGGGGGGAAATCAAGGTTTTTTTTATTATACAGCTCTCTAGTTTCTTTGGCTGTCGTTGTTCGGAGTTAGGTCAGCCCACCCATATCTCACAAAGTGCAGATGTGAAGCAAAAAGGAGCTTGTTCAGTGAGGCTGAGAAAAAAATAGCTTGCTCCATGAGCTTGTTCCATGAGGTACACAAAATCATGGCGACATGTAACTTTTGTTAATTCACCTTAGTGTAGCGTTTGGCTTATGTAGCAGCAGGAACATGAGATGGTTTTTAACAGGATCCAGACAGAACTGGAGGATAAACCTGCTGGACTTACTACAGGAAGTTCAATAAAAAGTGTTGCTTTGGAGACAGAGGTGTCATTAGACACTGAGGCTATGATGCTATGCTAATGAGCTGTTCAGTGTAATGACAAATTTCACGTAGGTAGACTTTTCAGTACAGAAAGGAAGTCTTACCTAGGCTCATCCCATCTTATCTGGCCCATGATGCCTTCCATCCACATAAGGTTTTCACGCACCACAGAGAAGAACTGCACCTTGTCAGTCACAGATGTCACCTGGACTCGACTGGCCTCACAAGCCCTCAGCAGTTGTTTCCATGCATCCATGACTTCCTGCTCTTTGACCATGATGGCTTCAGCCTTCTCCCCCGCATAGATGGTCCTCAGCTGGGCAGCATTCTCCTCCAGCTGCCTCACCTGACAAGACAGAATGGAGGATTGAGGTTCTGCCCCCTCTGGGATTGAGAAGGAATCAGGAAACCAGTGGTAGAAATCATATAAAACAAATAGAGTTTGATGGTTCATCGCTTACCTGAGCAACCAGCAGTTGAAGGGCATGCTCAAAGGAGTGCATGAGTCTCTGCAGAGTGGCTGGATTGGAGATGTTGGCTTGGCATGCCCTCACCTCTGGAAGCTGCTTTGTCTTCCCTGCAATCTGAGCCAGGACCTGTTACACGGCAAAGCAGTGTCACGAAAACGGAAAACTGCAGAGTATATAGAGAACCATCTGAGTCTCAGCTTCATATCTGTATGACTGCACCTCTTTACAGTCAGTGAAGAACTTGTGCAGCTGATAAGAAGCTGCCAGCATCTGCCTGCGGGTCTCCATGAGCTCCAGAAGGTCAGCCCAGGATTCATTAAGACCGTCTTTCCACTCAGCGATGGTGGCTGCATCTGAATGTCCGCAGTCGATCATTTCATTCACCATTTTGTTCACCTGTTCCATGCGCTGCTCACCAGTACTGTTGGTTTCCGTGGCAAACTTGGTGAACCTCTCCTGAAGTATCTGCAGCAAAGAACACAGAATCCTTCAGGGAGCACAGAGAGGATGTGAACATCACTAGACACACGCAGACCATGCCTTTATTTTCTTTGGGTCATGTCTGCTCTGCTCTGGAGAGTTTTGGGAGACCAACACTGACTGCTGCTACCGTCTCATATCCACATTTCCACTCAGGACTGACAATGACGAGCGTCCCCCATGCATCAGTCTCACTCTACACAGCAGCATGTAGATGACACCTTTGTCTGATATAGCTTGGTTAGAAGAATTTGATTCCTTCCAGAAGGTATGGAGCTCAGGCCCACACCTGTCCTCAGAACAAATTCTTAATAGAAAATGCTTTTTTAAAAGTTATTTGTGAATTGCACACATACAGTGAGAAGGCTCTGGTTCAAATCCACACTGGGCACGCTCTACTTTTGTATGTGTGGGTCTTCTCTGGACACTCCAGCTTCTAAAAAACCTTTTGGCATTAGTGATTCTAGGTGTGTGTGTGATCCTGTGATGGGCTGGTGAACTGTTCAGGGTCCACTACTTCTAACTGCATCACTGCCTGACTGGTTATGCAGGTATCCTCAGAGGAAGAGGTCTAAACTATTAGTGTTTCCGCCAATTGACTTTTTCTGCGCTCAGCCTAAACCCCAAAGTTTAGAGTGAAGCAAAGAAGTATTTGAACATCCTGTGATTTTGCAAGTTCTCCCGCTTAGAAATCATGGAGGGGTCTGAAATTTTCATCTTCCGGGCATGTCCCCTTTTAGAGACATAATCTAAAAAAGTCTGGAATATCACATTGTTTGATATTTGAAATAATATATGGTTTGCTACTGCTACAAATAAGTATTGCATACCTGAGAAAATCAATGTTAATATTTGGTACAGTAGCCTTTGTTTGCGATCATACAGGTCAAACATTTACAGTAGCTTTCCACCTGGTTTGCACACACTGCAGGAGGGATTTTGGCCCACTCCTCCACACAGATCTTCTCTAGATCTGTGTTTAGCTTCTTCCATTTTTTAATTTTTGTTCCAACAGTGGATCGCTAAGAGTTATATGTTTAATAAAGGCATTTGTTATGGGGAGAGCAACCCATACAGATGTACTGACCGAGACTTCCTGGAGGTCTTGGCCCAGCTCGGTGGAGCTGGCCACAGCCTCGTGCTCGGTGATCCACCTCTCCAAGTCTTCCACCTCCTTATTGAGCTGATAGAGCCAGTATTGCTGCTCCAGCTTGGCCTTTCTGTGCTCCACCATGTCCTTCAGAGACACGTACAGTCGGTCTATGTGGGACTGCTGCTTCATGATCTGCTCACTGTGGAGGACACAACAACACTCAAGACAACTTTTGACTGATTTGTGCTCATTATGAATGCACACATTATCAGTGTGCATAGATGAAACATCAAGCGTGTGTGGGATTCATGCTGCACCTCTCCGGGTGTCCCAGCTCCAGGAGATGCTGGCATTGTTGCGACAGCATGCCGACTGTCTCTGCATACGTCTCCACAGTTTGCTCCAGAGTCAGGTGAGCCTTTAGTAGCTGCAGCGTGCTTGCCTCATCCTTACACACATAATTCCAAAGTCAAGATACAAAAACTTCAGAATCTGTTCAAGGAAAATAAATATTAGAACTGTACATACCGTCCCTTTTTCTTCACTGGCAAGATGAAGTTTCTGTCCTGACAGCCAGGACTCCACTTTGGCTCCTTCGCTGTAATACTGCTGGGCTTGCAGGGCAGCGTCCAGAATCACAGCCCTCCGCTCAGTCTCCAGCTGCAAAACCTCCCACAGCTGGCGCACGTGCCCTGCACCCTCACGCACAAACTCCACCTCAGGGGTTCTCAGAGATGCAATGATTCCTGCCCGGTCCAGAACCTCCTCGACCCGAGCTCGCCGCCCAGTCAGCTCTCTCTGGAGTGCCTATGAGACCAGCAGTTTGATGACTCGTGGAATCTGATTGTGGACCGGTAACAGAAAAGGGATAGTGCATCTTTTCTGTCTTTACTTGGTTTTGATTTATTTTAGATTTTAAGTTCATCGGATATCCTTCCGTCGTACGTCATCATCAACCATCCCTGGTCTTTGTTTGTCTCATGCTCCTGCAAGAAATCTTGTTTCTGCAGATCACTTTCTTCAAGCTATTCCTAGATTACAACTTCCAGTAAACTAAAGAGGAGATCAAGCTTTTGCTCTGAGTGGAACATCTCGATCCTTTTTTAATTAGTTCTTAAAATGCCTTTGCTGGGCATGAAACCCTTTGACCAACTCTTGCTGATTTGAAATCGAATCTATGAATCTATTTGATTAATTTAACAATGTCTTCATGGACTTTGGGCAATTTAGACAATGTTTTTATGCAGCTTAAAGTCTGTCAGAAAGGATGAGCTGACCTTTGACTAACACCAAACAAAAAGAAGTTCAACCAGCTTGTTCCGTGTCTTGTAATCTCACCAGAACCCCTTTTTCAAACTGGTGTGGGTCATGTTTCAAGGATAGATTTTAGTTTGTTTTTGTGAATAATGTCCCCCCAATAATACTAAAAGTGAGCAATGGTGTTGCACAGGTCTTGGACCACTTCTTTTTGACATTTTACAAAAATCCCAGAAAACACAACCTTCATTTCTTCTAGCTTTTCTTCTCAACCAAACCAGATTTAATACAACTTTTGAATGACATTCACATTTGCCTTGAAAACTGAAACTCCTAAATGACTTTAAATGTTCTCATAGTCTAACCTGTTGCCCCGGAAACCTTAATGCTGTTCTTGTTAGCATGACTTTCACATCCTAATTTAATATTAAATGTTTGGCTGAGTTTTGACCAGAACTCATTTTCCTGTTCACATCAAACAGCCTTTTGATACTTTTTTATTTGAGCAAAAACATCTCCTTCAAAGATGTTACAAACATAGCTGACACGTGCATGTGCTTTTTCACAACTAAAATAATGCAATGCTGTTTTAGCATGCATTGAAATCATCGCAGCTATTCCAAGATGGTGTGCACGAGAGAACTGCCTGCAATACTCGTGGAATGTCACATTTTTCACAATGAGATGAAAGACTAGCAAATATTAACATCAAATTTGGACAATTTGTCACTTTAGGACGAATGAAAAGGGACTTTTGTATTTGCAGATTTTTTAAAAATAGTTTACAGTCAAAAAGACTAAAACTTCTCCATGTTTTGATACAGTTTCCAAAGATCAGTCAGTTTAGCCTAACAAAATGTTACCTGTTAATTCTTTCATCAACGCCTCAGTTGACTAGAGTTAGAAATATGAGAAAGTTTTGGCTTTTTAGTTTTTTATGTTATTAATCTGCACAGAATGCAATGATAAAAGCTCAGTGGCATTGTCAAGTTTTGCATGCATAGGGTGGGGACAGACAGGTCAGAGGGCAGCTGGTTTCTCACAGGACAACAGTATGAACGTGCTGTGAAAACCCTTTAGTGCGCTGCTGTGAAACACACTGGTGCCCTCCTGCTTTGTACCACGGGATGGGGCTGAGACTGTATCAGCTTTCCCCTGAGCATGACCCTTTACCTGGTTCTTTTTGACGTGCTGCTGGACGCTCGGCAGGTTATTTCCAAAATCCTTACAGGAAGCCAGTGGAAGCCTCTCCCGGATCCACAACTGGAAGCATTTGATGCCCGGTCAGTGTTTTCTGCACATTTAACAAATCTAACTATCCAACATGGAAGCTAAGGCTAACACATTTTGTTTTTTTTAAATGTATGATACTTTGCATCTCTGTGTGATCCTTGGTGTCAAAGAAAAAATGTGCACCACTCACTATTTCATCCTCCAAGTCCTGAGCCACTTGGTGCATCTCCTTGGAGGCCAGGAGGATTCGGCGCCTTTCCTTCAAGGGTTCGATGAGGCGGACAATTCGGGTCTCCACCCCGCCTGACTGCTCTGTGTCACTCTTGTCGCCTGGCATGAGGCCCTGCTGGGGCAGGCAGAGCCCCTGCAAAGTCCCCAGCTCCCCCACATCCTTGTAGAAGTCCCCTATCTGAGACTCCATGGCCTGCATAGGAGGGACTGAAGGTAACGTTACAGCAGAATGAAGATGGACAAACTCATCAGCTGTTTTCCTCTCAGAGCCTTTCTGGATCCAGAGTCACGTGAGCCTTTAGCAATGGTTTAACTCGCTTTAACAAAAAAGCACATGGAGCATTTTTTATTGCTATGAAAGCTGTGTGTGGCAACATGAAAATAGCAGTGGATGTGGACGCACAACACTTATAACAAACAAGAAACTGAGCGACATGCTTGGCCAGTCGAGCATGATCCAGGCCAGCACTTCTGATGCTGAAACAGAGTTTTCCTCCCTGCCCTACCTTCAAGCAGAGCTCAGGCGCAGCAGCAGCTGAAACGCTCTGAAAAACGTTCACTTCTTGGGTGTTGGTGGACAACTAAAAAAGTAAACCTTCTTGCGTGCAGCTCTTAATTTTCCCAACAGTTTGTGGATGTGTGTCATTATTGAAAAACGTATGAACAAAGCACAGACTCAATCAGTGGAACCACTGAAAAAGCACAAAGGTGGATGGAGAGCAAATACATTCATCGTTTGTGTGGGATTTGTGTTTGCATCAGTTTTATACATTTTATCAGACATGTTCTGTTAAAAACATAGTAGTATTAAAACACCCTGCAGCATGTCATTTTTACTGTTTTGGATACTAAGAGCTACTGAAGAGGTTTTCTTGTTGACATTTTTCAATGTCTTTTTTTTCTGGTGAAAGGATGTCTTAAACTTTCTTTTTTATCTGTACTGTAATATTCTTTTGAGGTCAGATTTCAATTCTGTGATCCATTGTTAGATTTAGATTGTTCTCATGATAACAGATTCATTTTTTGCTCCTTTGTTAAATGCTTATACTGTTCTCATGACTGTAGGTGGAGCAGAAACACAAATCATTTCACAAGAAAACATTGATATTTTTCTGTCTGAACAGTAGCTTTAAACAAAGCCTATCTCACCGCTTGTTTGCCACCAACTGTTGTCTGTTCTATCAAAAAGAGCATGATGAGAAAAGGGGGAGACCTCTCCCCCACCCCTCCTGCCCAGGGTTGGACATGCTGCTTTTCAGTGAAAGAGGCTTGCCTGGAATTTCTGGAGCCGCTCGTTGAAGGTGGGAAGATGATGAGCCTGTTCCAGCTGGGGGGGCTGCTGCTCCAGATGAGAGAGTTGGTTGTCCAGGTCCGAGTAGCTCTTCACCACTGGCTCCGCCTTGTTGTTTTCAAATAGCTGGCGAGCCTTGGCCTTTGTCGTGTTCTCCAGGTCGGACCAGCACTCCCTGATCTCCTCCAGCTTCTGCTCCACCACTGAACGCAGCTCAGGCTTCTCCTGGATCAGCTCCTCACCCTCCTGCCGAGAAATCCAAGCATGTTACTGAGCGCCCGTCAAACCAGGCTGTGCAGCTCCTCTCCTGCAACTCTGCTGCAAATGTTAGAGCGGTTCTCTCTGTAAATGGCATCATGTCAGGCACTGTTATTTCTTGGCTGAGTGCTCTCTTTGTTTTTGCTGGTTTTCTGCTTTAATGTCAGGTTTTGCTCTGAGGCAAGCTTCTCATGAGTTCTGTGGTGCACAGAGCAGCCGTTTAGAGTAAAATCATAGGAATGAAGGTTCCCATCTTGTATGGATCATTTTTAATAAACAAGCAAATAAAAATCTCCACATTTACGTTTGCAGACAGATCTTACAGATCATTTCACAATAGTCATTTCCGCTTATGAGGGAGGTACTGGATAAATACACACAAACCATTTCCTAGGTTTCTTTTTAATTCCAAAATGTCTCAGAGACGCCATACTGGTGGCCCCCACTTGTGCAAGAGCAGGTCAAAGAACTAGTTCTGTTCTGCGTGTTCTTTGCTGCTCCTCCCTGGAGCTGATCTGATCTGAATGAGAAGAACTGCATGTAAACGAGGCTGTAAAATGAAGCGGTTTTGCTTTATCTGCCAACACATCCATTGAAGTAGAAAAGTAAAATGAGTGTCTGTGCATGCGACTTATCCTGAGGAATTCTGCTCTCCTCAAGCTTTTGTGGAGTAAAGATGCAGCAGGGCTGTGTTTGGATTCCACAAAAAAGGTTTCTGCTCTCTCGTATGTGAGGGTGGCATGCGGGTTTTCTGGGCTTAACCATGCATGATAGGTAGCATCTCCTGAGTCCTGCTTCTGCCCCTCGTCTTTCAAATAGTTGGCCTCATATTCTGTTTCTTTCATAATGCGGCGCTGAATTCCTTCTCTTGGCACAGACTCTCTGCTTAACTGCTGCTCTCTCCCTCACTCCTATCTTTACTCAGCGCTGCTTTTCTCTCATAATGCAGAGCCAGCAGAAAGGAAGACTGCCTTTCTCCTTCTGCTGCCTTGCTCGGCTTTATTTACACTCAGAGCAAAGCAGAGAGGAGCACTACAGGAGCAGGGACAGCAAAAGGAAAAGAGATCAGAGGTTTTTGGAGCAGGACTGGGGCTTCTGGACTGCACATCTCCCCAGGAATGGATGGATCCAGAGGGGATTTGTGAGGAGCAGTTAGTCATGGCTGACAGTGTGATATTTTAGTGACTACCACAGAAGCATCGTGGCAGCATGGGTTGCCAGGTTCTGCAGGCAGCCTCAGATTGCTGATGAAGCACTGTAAAACAGCAGAAAGGATGAAAGCCATTTCTCTATTTATCTTTCATTTATTCCTCATTGCAGTAGAACCGGTGAACTTAAAAGGTGTTGCTTAAAGCCCTGCTACCATTTAGCACATCTGTAATGTTTACATACCAGTGAAGACATGTGCAACATGATTTCTCATTCCATTTTTTATGGCACACATATTTATTCATTTTTGGATTCAATATTTGACCCAATTTCTGAGTGGAATAGTGACACTCCAATAACTGATACAAGTCCTGCTGGTCAGTCTAGAGGAATTTCATCAACATTTATTAAAACTGTACAATGCAGCCGCTTCTTTAAAAAACACAACCTAGAAATAACAGGATAAAGCCTGTGCTGCAGAAAATCTGTTGATGGGTGACTTATGAAAATATCCATCCTCAAAGTGAACCTACAGCAGCTCATCGAAAAGATGTGCACTGATCAGAAATCCTCCTACAAACACTTTCATCTCATTATTCTGAACAGATGCCTCAAAAGGACAAACATCCATCTTACTTTTTATGGTTTATAGTCAGGATGGGTGAACATTTGAATTTAGTTTTCTACTTTATTTTAAAATGGTTCAAAATGTAATCTAAAATTCTGTAAAAACTGATTTACCAAATGTTAGCACATGAAGAACTTGTGCAAGCTTTACATCACGAATAAATGATGCAAATACACTATTTAGGACACAAAATGTGATTTATCAAGTCTGAGACAGGATTGCGGTCTCTGGTTTGCGTCTCGGTTTTGTGGGAACAGATGTTAGCCTTTACAACTTTGCTTGCATTGCATTGTTTGGAAAACCACAATATGTTCCAAATATTCATTTTGAGAACACTATTTGCATATTTTGTCTATTGCACCACCAGTCTCCGTTGATTATCAGCAGCTTCTAAAATAAACTGATTACAAATAAATTACTGTATTTTCCAGGGAATAAGTCATGTGTTTTTCATAGTTTTTCTAGGGGTGTGACTTCTACTGAGGAGCGATTAGATTAAGGGGGACATACCATTAAGCGAATGTGGGCAATTGTCTGGGGCCCCCAACATCATGGGGGGGCCCCACTTAAAAAGTATTTAAGATAACTTCCATGTCTATTATTATTTAACTCTGTCGTGAAAAACCCAAGTCACTGAAGTGGCATAAGACTGCTCATGTGAAGGTGTTTTATCCTCCCCTGTCCCTCTGTAGCAATGAGATATCCCATCAACAAGTAAGTGAGTAGACAGAAACTCATTAAAAGTGTGAACAATTCAAATGAAACAGCAAAACATTTGGGCACGAAGACCAAACAGGAAAAATACAAACAGAATCTAAGGAACTCAATTAAAAAAAAAGAGAAAGTCAAGAATGAGAAACTGAACAGAAAGGAAGGGAGAAGAAAGGCAAAGGAAGGGGCAGAAAATGGACATTTGAGAATATTTCTTTATTTTTATTATTGCCATTACATAGTGTACTGTTTGGTTCCATCATTTACGTATTTTTATTTCTTTGGCCCCCCATTTTTTAGTAAAACCTGTCAAATTAAGGAAAAAGACAGAAAACCCCCATTTGTTCCTACTAGAAAGTGAGTGGGTAACAAATTAGTCCTTTGCCTGTCTATCTTCTGGGGTCCCCAAACTGCTAAGTACACCACTGTTTAGGTGTGATTTTTCTTTCAAACATAAAAAAATAAATTAATATTACACAAATATTCATTATTTTCCCACTAACATCTGATTTGCCTTTTAACAATTGTTTCCTGATAGCAATTACTAGAAGGCACTGTCAGTATGTGCATCAGTATTTGCTACTAACCCAGACTTCCCGCTCTCCGGCCACTTCCTCCAGCTCCTCTGGGGGGACCCAGAGTCGTTCCCAGGCCAGTTGAGAGACATAGTCTCTCCAGCGTGTCCTGGGTCTTCCCCGGGGCCTCAACCCAGTGGGACATGCCTGGAACACTTCCCTAGGGAGGCGCCTTGGGGGTAACCAAACCAGATGCCCTTGCCACCTCAACTGGCTCCTCTTGATGTGGAGGAGTAGCGGCTCTACTCCGAGCTCTTCCCGGGTGACCGAGCTTCTCACCCTATCTCTAAGTGAGCACCCAGCCACCTTACGGAGGAAGCTCATTTCAGTCGCTTGGATCCGGGACCTTGTTCTTTCGGTAATGACCCAGAGCTCATGACCATAGGAGAGTGTTGGAGCATAGATCAACCGATAAATTTTGAGCTTTGCTTTCTAGATTAGCTTTCTCTTCACCACGACAGGCCGGTACAGCCACTACATGACAGTGGACGCCACACCAATCCTCCTGTTGATCTCACGCTCTGATCTTCCCTCACTTGTGAACAAGACCCCAAAATACTTAAACTCCTCCACTTGGGGATGGAGCACTCCACCCACCCAGAGAGGGCAAACCACTTTTCTCCAGTCAAGAACCATGGCATCAAACTTAGCGGTGCTGACGCTCATCCCAGCTGCTTCACACTTGGCTGCAAACCGTTCCAATGCAGGCTGGAGGTCCTGGCCTGATGAAGCCAACAGGACAACATCATCTGCAAAGAGCAGAGAGGAAATCCTGTGGTTTCCAAACCAGACCCCCTCCAGCCCCTGGCTGCGCCTAGAAATTCTGTCCATAAAGTCTATGAACAGAACCGGTGACAAAGGGCAGCCCTGTCAGAGTCCAACATGCACCGGGAACAGGTCCAACTTAGTGCCAGCTATGCGGACCAAGCTCCTGCTCTGGTCATACAGAGACTGGACAGTCCTGAGTAAGGCTCCCCGGACCCCATACTCCCAGAACACCCTCCACAGAACACCACGGGGCACACGGTCAATGCCAGCAGTCTGCTCAGACCTCCTGAACTTTATGATGTTTTCCTATTTTCATTGTGAAGAAATGAAGTCTAAATAAACAAATACTTATGTGTGTGTCATAATAATTCAGTATTAACCAGTATGGAAATTTAGTGTTAAAAGTGATAAACTTGGTAGACATTGAATACTTAAACAAAAGGGTTTTTCATGGTTTAAACTTTGCAGACATTTTTATGATTGTGTGAATGAATGATAGGATAGTTTCTCACAGCATACAAGGTTAGTTCATATAGTGAGTATGCTGCTTTGAAACAAATGTGAAGTGAACTGAGAGCTGATAAGGAGTTAACGAGGAACAGAGGCACCTGCGAAAGGATGGGAAAAGGCGGACAGTGGGTAAATGCATCTCCAGGGAGAAGATCCAACCTCTTATTTTGATCCAACCTTCTTTTTGCATATTGTGTATAAAACTCTGGGTCAAAGGGAAAAAGTGTGTCTCTATTCTTCGTGCACGGAGAAGAGCATCCGCTAGATGCATTCCTAGGGAGAGCTGGAGACCCTAAATTCATGTATTAGCTATTTTGGTGTCAGGAATAAATCTTTTGGTGGAAAACCTCAAAATCGTTCCAGACCTCGATTTTTGAACACGCACTTAGGCATAATCAGCGAATTATAGCCTACAATTGAGACGACAATGAAAAATAGGTTCCCTAATTTTATTCCTGTTTTTACTTTTGCTCTTTCATGTTAATGAGTGACACTAAACAGTTGAACTCTGTCATAGACAGACGGAAACACAGCAGAAGCGACCAATAATCAGACACAGCAGCAGGAGAGACGATCACTGTTGCTAAAGGGAGACTCTAAATGTTTCATGAACCCAAACATGGAGACGTGATCACTAATGTTTTTGTAGAGCTCTTTAAAATAAATGAACCTGATCTCTAAACATCATCTGTATCTTTCATGCATTGCAAATGAGATAAACAGACACAGCTCCATGTAGAAATCAGGCTACAAGCGTTAGCTGCTAGCTCCATGTAGCAATCAGGCTACAAGCATTAGCTGCTAGCTCCAAGTAGCAATCAGGCTACAAGCATTAGCTGCTAGCTCCATGTAGCAATCAGGCTACAAGCATTAGCTGCTAGCTCCATGTAGCAATCAGGCTCCAAGCATTAGCTGCTAGCTCCATGTAGCAATCAGGCCACAAACATTAGCTGCTAGCCCCATGTAGTAATCAGGCCACAAGCATTAGCTGCTAGCTCCATGTAGCAATCAGGCTCCAAGCATTAGCTGCTAGCTCCATGTAGCAATCAGGCCACAAACATTAGCTGCTAGCCCCATGTAGTAATCAGGCCACAAGCATTAGCTGCTAGCTTCATGTAGCAATCAGGCTACAAGCATTAGCTGCTAGCTCCATGTAGCAATCAGGCCACAAGCATTAGCTGCTAGCTCCATGTAGCAATCAGGCTACAAGCATTAGCTGCTAGCTCCATGTAGCAATCAGGCCACAAACATTAGCTGCTAGCTCCATGTAGCAATCAGGCCACAACCATTAGCTGCTAGCTCCATGTAGCAATCAGGCTACAAGGATTAGCTGCTAGCTCCATGTAGCAATCAGGCCACAAGCATTAGCTGCTAGCTCCATGTAGCAATCAGGCTACAAGTATTAGCTGCTAGCTCCATGTAGCAATCAGGCTACAAGCATTAGCTGCTAGCTTCATGTAGCGATAAGGCAAAAACATTAGCTGCTAGCTCCTCCCACACGTGGCAGAGGCGGTGAGCTTAGGGAACACATTTCTGACCAGCAAGCATCGAATCCTCTGCGCGGTGAAGGAGGGGCGGGACAAGCAAATTGGCCACGCGAATCGTGTTCGGTGTGAATGCAGAGTTAGATGTTTTCTGCTATTTGAGTCACAGGACATTTTGTTATTATCTGCATTTATTTTGTCTGTTTAGAGCTTTAGAGCAGTTTTGAATCTCTTTGTTTTTATTTTTGTTATTTTACTTGTTGTTTAATCAATAACGCTTTACCTTAAGATGTGCCTGCAGCTTATACCAGTAATGTTTAAACATGCTCTTACTGCTTCTGAATCTGAAATTGTACCTCCTTCTGTCCAAACTCAGTTTTTTGGTTGATGACAAACCTCGGATGCTGCCGTGTCTCCTCTAATTGGTTCATTTCTCACAGATTGACATGCCAGCTAACTTTTCTTTGACTCTCTGCTCAGAGGCAGGAACTACATTTATCTCCAAGGACAGAAATTCATACATTTGTTTTGTTACCAAGCGACAGGTAATAAAGTAGCTCTGGTCATAAATGAATTTAATAGTTAATAGCTGGGTCCTTTCTGTGTGGAGTTTGTTTGTTTATCCCGTGCATGGGTGAGTATTCTCTAAGCCCCCTGGTTTCCTCCCACAGTCTCAAAACATTCTGCATAGTTTAATTGGTCACTCTTAACTGTCTCTAGGTGTGAGTCTGTGTGGATGTGTGTGATTGCGGCCCTGCGACAGACTGGTGATCTGTCCAGGCACACACCCAGCCCCCCAAACTTCATTTCACTGCACACTGAACTCTGCTTTAACTGTTTGGATCCTTCCAAGCAGCACAGCAGGCACACTTGTGAATATCACTGGGTGAATGCTGAGACAACAAACTAAGTGGCAGCGGATGTTATGCCCCCTTGTGGTAAATCTGGATAATACAGTCAGACATTTTCTGATGTTTGGATTTCTAAATGTGCTTTGGAAGGAAGACATTTGTCAAATCATTATTGTTATGGACCTTCAAACACATGCTCTTTTAATTTTGTCAGTTTTTCTTCCATCACAGACAAAATGGTGACGGCTAATGAGTTCATTCTGAAGTACAAATTTCATCACAACAAATTTCATCACAACAGCAGATTCATTGAAATGATGAAAACATTGTATTCTGTTTTGATTATCTCTGGCTGTGAACGTTTCTTTTCTCTTTGAATCATCATCAATCTCCGTCTCAAAAATCCTTTTTGTTTTCATGCCGATCATTTTCCTGGAGACACGCCCACGTTTCCCTTTGCTCAGTAATCCATGTTCAAACCAGTTATTGTAATTTGTTGCTCGCTTTCTCTGAACCTCCACCAGGAAATCAGTTTCTTGTTTCTGCAGCCGTCTTCTCCATATCAGTCATCTGCTTCTGCCATTCTCGGGTACGTCTAGGATTCACCCCAGAAATGTGGTGCAGATTCCTCACCAGAATGTTTTTTGGTGTATGCCACAGCACAAGGTTTAAACGCTAAATTGAATGAGGGTATCTTACGCATCGCTACACTGGCTCACAACAGAAAATACCACAGACACTCTGCTTCTGCACGAAGATGAGCAGTTCTTAAAGGAGCTTGGCCAATGTTAGAGACCTGCGTCTAAAAGTAACAAACGCCTGTTAGACCTGGTGGCCTTTGGAAACAGTGTCAATAAGAGACAGGAAACATTTGGAAGATATACGGTATGTATATTGACCTTTATTAAAGTTTAGATGTTGTTTGTTTGTGAAACGCTGCAATGGAATGAAAATGGAATTTACAAAATAAAATGTGCTTATTGTGATGTCTGACAAATCTTTCTAAGGTAACAAAAGCCAGAGGAAGGCCTCGCCAAACACATTCATCATGTCACTCAGCTGCAAGGCAGGCTGACCTGCCTGTTTCTTTTTATTTACCACCTGTCTCACCCCGTTAAAGTCATCGATCTGACCAGTGTGTCAACTATTTGCCTGTCAATTATTGTTTCAAACAAGGCAGGTTGAGTCAGTTCTAGAATGACTGAATGAATCCATAGATTTAACATAAATAGAGAAATTCTTTGGAAAATTCTGCCATTTTTTGTTTTATAAACTTCATTTTCACCTGTTGTTGTGCAGTGTTTTGTGCTCTGCTGTTGCTCCACTAGGCTGGCTTCATCAATATCTGCTTGGGTTTTGAACTGAATGCAGCTAGCTCAGTCTGCTGGTGTAAAAGTGGATCCCTGCAAATGTCATATTCACAGAAGTGTCTGTGTTCACCTCTGACCTCTTACTGGCTCTCCTGAACTCTTCTTCTGGTCTGAAACAACAGAACTTGGATGTCAAAGATGCTATTCCTTTTTCAGTCATTCCGGTTGTTTATCTGGAATTTGCTGCTGCTTAAGACCTCTGTTTAGCTGTATACTTTTGTGTTCATCTTTTGATCTATTTTAAAGTGTTTCCAGTGGTCTTTAATTATGGTTATGCTGAATTTAGCCAAAATGAAAACACATGTTGTTTTCTAGGACATAGTTTCTGAAGAGCGTCAAGAGTTCATCTGATATTCGCGTCTGAGTTGTGGGCGGGACTGTTGGCGCAGAGTAAGCCCATCACTACTTACCATCAACCATCTATTTATACGCTCTCCCGTGAGCTTACAGCCCCTCACTACGCTAACGTTAGCGCTGCAACAAAAATGGTAAGCAATATCAGAGCTACCCAGATGTAAAGTTCTGAACCAGGTTCCAGCTCAGACGAGGTAAACATAGACATACATGCATCTACTTGTCTGCAGGTGGATGGATCAGACTCGAACAGAGCAGGGAGCTTGTGGCTTGTCGTAGTAACTTGTACGTCAGATTTACATGCTTTAATAAATGACTTTTTTTTGTCTTGTTCTGATTCACCACGATTTGAACAAAGAAATACTTAAAAATGCAGTTTTAAGCTTAATTTTCTTCATTGATGCCCTCCATTATCAGTAAAAGGCCACAAGAACATGTTAAAAGCATAAAAAGTACCATTTTCATTGAAGTAGGTCTGTCACAATTGCAGGTAAAAAAAACATGCGTTGCCATTTTGTTGCACAGCTTACTTTACTGAGGTTTAGTGCGTGGACAGACTGCTCCAGGAGATTAGATATTAGAGAAACTATTTTCTACAAACATAAATGTGTGTTCCAGCACGATGTTCAAGCAAGAGGGGCATAGATGTCTCCCCAAAGTATTCTGCTGCCACACATGCAGGTGGTTTTGCTACAAACATACAGTGTTGTTACTGTTTTGAATAAACAGAATTACTGACTATCATGATGAACCCGTCCCTGTGCAAAGATCACCACGTTTTAACCATTATGCAACGGTAAAAAGGCTGAGAGGATTCTGTGTGCATGTAATGCTGAACTCAGTTATAAAACTCTCTTCCTTATGTTAAAGTGAAAGATTATGTGGAAACTGTGATTCACAATTAAGTAGAACCAAAGCAGAATGTTTTAAACACATACCCAACAACTGTGGTGTGGTTCTGGACCACGCCATGGCCGCCTCAACTGCTCTGACTGATCAGTGTTTCCTCTGTCTCATTTAGTGAGACCGAGGTCCTAACTGTGTTTCTGAACAATCCCGCAGCGCATGAGGCCTACATTTTCTGAGTAACAAGGTGAAAGATGCCTATGTAGACATGTTCATGAACATATGCAGAAAAACAGACCTTTAGTTTGAGCAACAAAACTGATCCCAGCTGATGAAATCAACAAACACTCTTAATTCTGCTGATGAACAACAGCAGAAAATGAAACCCATGAGGCGTGTTAGTGTGTCCTGTTTTCTTCCAACCCCTCAGGAAATTTTGAATGAAAGCTGCGGGTTGGGCTGTGGGAAGGAGAAATGATGCTGAAGTACATGGATACAAATTAGAATTAAAATGTCTAAAACATTTTCTTTTTTTTTTTTTTTTAGTAAAAGCTGTCAATCTGAATCTAGCAACATGAAAACAGCATGAAAAGGTGAGGAGATTGAAGATCTAAATCGAAGAAGCAAAACGAGGAAGAAACTGAGTGGACAGTTTAAACAGAAACCCACATCATCATTTTCACACTCACATTTAGAGATTTGTATTCTAATCCTGCTTCTGTTTCTTTCTGTCTTTCCTTCATCCTGATTTAAGTCCTGCATTTGAGATCGACTTCCAAAACCATCCCAATACTTGAACAGGTCTGATGGAACCTGATGGTAAAATAGAGCAAAAAAATGTTCAATAGGAGGCTTTTTCTTTTTAAACTTAAGCACTGAAGCAGATTGGTGTATCATGGCATGAATAAGGACTGTCCAAGAAACCCAGAAACAGTTACTCTGCAGCTCTGTCTATTTGAATGTACAGTACAGGAAGATGTACCTCCCTCCCAGTGCAAAATGCTGATTATTCTATGAGGTCATGAAGAGATTTAAGGCTGGCCTCAGAGGAAAGAGGGCCTTTCTTGTGTGGGGGTTCTTCAGAACTGGACCTGCAGCAAAGCAACAATCCCAGGCTGCAAACAGAAAGCCACATCTCTGCCCATCCATGTGAAAGGTCACCTGGACGAACCGCAAAGCTGCGTGCAGTCTTTTCAAACTCAAGATTGTACTAAAATGTGTATGTAATTGTTCAATCAAAACATGGAATGATCATTTTTCAAAAATTCCACAAAAAAACAATAGTAAAAATAATCAATTGCTGACTGAAATTGCAGAGAAACCCACCAACATACCAGATCCTCAGCTGATGAGTCCAGAGATTTGAGATAAACTCCAGGCCAATGTCAGGCTGATTCACTCTTCAGAGTGATTTCTTAAATATTCTTAAAAGCACTCTTTAGACTCTACTGAAAACTAACTGTAAAAGTTAAAAATGTTGTCTTGTATTTATCTTGGTTGCAGTCACTCTACCTTTACATTTAAAGAAAAATCAGATTGTTTTTTTTTTTGAAACATTTTGTAAACAATCAGTGCGAGTGTGTGCCACACCATTTTGTGAAATTTGTTGTCTGCATTTTGCTCTTCTTGCAGCCTTCTGTCTGCTCTGATAGCAGATTCAAACCCACCACCTTCCAGTCTCAGGGCAGACACTCTCCTTCTATGCAGAAGCCATTTCATTGACTGTTGTTGGAATTGCAGTAGGTTGCATCCCCTTCCATGAGACAGAAGAGGACAGAAGTGTCCATTTCCATCACATGCATGACCGTACAGTGTGTGCTCGTGGCCTTCTTCGTGTGTCAACAGAAAGTGCTGACTCTGGATGCCATACAAAAGCTTGGCACAAGGTCAGCTGTCAGTGGTCCTGATGTAACAGAGAAGCTCCTACAGATCTTCCTCATGCACCGGCCGGAGCCGCATGTGCTGAGTAAGCGCTGTGAGAGGACAGAGGTGTGGGCCGCGGCGGGAACCCTTCCAAAAGGACGCAGCGTTCTGCCTCCACGGCAGGACGCTGCCTCGTCTCATCTGTGGGTCTCTCAGATGACAACAAAGACAACAGCCAGAGATTAGGTGATGATAGAGACACATAACCAGTCTGCAGACCCGACAAAGACCCCCCCCCCTCACTCCTTTCAGGTCACATTCATGATACTTGAAATGAGAGTTTTTACAAAGGCTGATTCTGAAGGAATCAATTGGTGTTTCCCTTTATTTAAAAGCCACCATTTAAATTTGTCTTTAAGAGTCACCTGGAAACAGTGGAACAGAAGATCTTACTGATCTGCTTTTAGTATTTGGACATGTATGCTGGTTCGATGGGGATGAAGGAGCTCATTCTACCTCACGCTGAAAGTATTTTTCTGTGCAGGCTTCTTTCTATCAACACTTTATACACGCAGTCAGCAGCATACAATCTTCAAATTTTAGTTGTCTAAAAAGACATACTGGGAAAGAGAGCGGCATTGCAGTTTATGAACATCAATAAATCAAAGGCGTCTCAGTGTCAAACTATAAAGAATCATGAGCTTCAGGTCTGGACTTCCAAAACCAGATTCTTTTTTACATAAAAAAATATATATTAAAAAAAACATATTTATACTTATATTTCATTGTATATATATATATATATATATATATATATATATATATATGTAGATATAATAAACATATATATATATTTGACAGATGGAGCTGTGAACCACCCTGAAATGGGTTGTTGACCTGCCCAGGGTGTACCCCGCCTTCACCCAGCAGTAGCCAGGTTCGGCTCTGGTGGCTCCGTGACCCCAAAAAGGATACTCCGGGTTAAGAAAATAATGGATGGATGGATGGATGGATGGATGGATGAAGTCATGAAGCTTCAAATCAATGAAGGAATCAATTGAATCAAAATTAAATATGAATCTGATCGGGAAACACAAATTGTGATACAAATCAAATCATTGTTTAAATAAATCATTACACCTCTAACTGAGTTACATACTGAAGTTCTGTAGTCCGTGTTCTGTAGTCAGCATGTTTGAACAAACGTTTTCAGAATAGGACCAAAAATCAAAGCTGCAACAGCTAGATTGTTTTTTTTTTAAATTTATTTTATTATTTTTTTAATTACTCCTCCTTAAAAACTAAGCTTGGTCTGCAATGTTCATTATAGATACACTTTAACTGCGATAAGTTCAAAATACATGTATTCAGGAAATCATATTGTTTGATTTAAAACAAATTAATTTGGAAAAAAAAAAAGCTTAAAATAAGTACACAGCCAGAAATAAAAGTTCACGTCAATACTTTGTTATGTAACCCTGGTTTAAATGACAGAAGTAAAAGACTTTTTACGTGGCCACACCTTTGCTGCCATGGTGATATGTTTGGGATCATTTTCATGCTGTAAGAACCAGGCATGTTTCATCCTCAATGTTCTTTCTGATAGAAGGAGGTTTTTGACCAAATTCTCACCATACATGGTTCCATTCATCTTTCATTCATGCAGGTCAGTGATCCTGTCCCCTTTCCAAAAAAGCAGATCCAAACCATGATATTTCCACCCCCATGCCTCACAGTGGGTTTGGTGTTCTTGTGATGTAACTCAGTTTTCTTCTCCCTCCAAACACGGGGACCAAAGAAATTCATTTTGGTCTCATCTGACCACATGACCTTCTCCCATGCCTTCTCTGGATCATCCAGATGGTCTCTTTTCAGAGAACTTTAGACATGTACTGGTTTAATCAGTAGGATCTTTGGAGGGTTTGAATCCATCATGACGTCATGTGTTACCATAGTAACCTTTGTTACTGTGGTCCCAGCTTTCTTCAGGTCATTGACCAGTTCCTCTGTGGTCTGTTTCCTCACCGTTCTAAGAATAACTTGTTCCACTGATGAGATCTTTCATGGAGCACCAGGTGGAAGCAGATTATCAGTGATCTGGTGTTTCTTCCATTTTCTGTTAATTGCTTCAACAGTCGATCTGTTTAGTGTGGATTGGTTCTCCCCGGTGTTCTTTGACAGCTCTTTGGTCTTGTTTATGATGGAGAGGTTGCAGTCTGACTGTTTAAGGATGTAGACAGGTCAGGTCTGTGAGGATAGAATTCTATTTTTTTTCTGGGAGTTAAATACTTACTTTCTCCAGCATTTTGTTAACTTCTTTAAATCAAACAATGTGATTTCTTGGATTTTATTTTTTTTACATTCTGTCTCTCAAAGTTAAAGTGCTTCTCGGATGAACAACACAGCTTTTTCCAAAGAAACAGTGACGTTAAATAGGTTTTTCTCTCATTACCTTCAAGATAAAGAAAATTAATCATCAGATGATATAACAATAAAATTCTTTTTTATAGAGCTGTTTTATAATTATTTTAAATATAGTCTTATAAATGATTTGCAACTCATAATTTTAAATGTTTGTTTAAGAGCCAGAAATGTTCTTGTTTTGTTTTAGGAACAGTTGAATCCGTAAGATTACTTCTAGTTGAACATCACTACATAGTTGTCATTTCAACCAAAACTCCTCTGCCTGGTTTTCTTTAAATATATATATATATATATATTTTTTACCAATTTAAACCATTAATAATGGATTAATGTGACCAAATGTGCTGATTTTTAAAACATTTGTTGGTTGATGACAGTAATTGATATGTAAACCTATATTTTTATAAGATAATATATCAATTCACTTTCCCTTTTCCAGAGAAGGCAGGAAAAAAATCTGTACTGAAACAATGCATGCATCAATAATAAATTAAGAGACATAAACCGTTGATAGTGCTAACATCCCAAAAATCAAGCAGAGAAAATTTGTTTTTAGGGAAATTAATAGAAAGAAGACATTTATTCTGCAGGATAAAATCTAACAATAGGAAACCTTTGGATTTCATCTTCATCTTTGAAACAAACTGAGCACCTTCCTGAGGTCTGAGTCTTGGTCTGTAAACTTCAGTGAACTGGAGCCAGACCAAGACCACAGCAAACAGAACTTTAATAAGATCAGGTCAAAAGAAGAAAAAGGTCTAATCCATGTTGTTGGCTGGAACGATTAAGAAAAAGGAAACATATTTTTTCCAGATTGAACTTATTTCTCTGAAGCCAGAATAAACAGTTTTAGTTGTAGTTGAGGTATAGAATGATTTAAAGCCATCCAACACTGACCTCAATAGAGACAGCCTGAAGCAGTTTGGATTATGTGGGCAAATAAAAGTTTGCATGCTGGTCGCGAGCATGACTGAGAAGGAAACACTGATGGATAAACTGACCTATAGATAAAATAATCAAAGAGAGCCAAGTCTAGAACCCTGAGGTACACCACAAACGATAGTGGATGTGAGAAATTATTCTAGCATTTTCTGCTTCATCCACTGAAGAGAGAAGGGCATTAACCCCCAGAGGGGGCCCGTCCCTGTGCAGGACCAGCCTCCACAACCAGATGCTCCTCAAACAAATACTTTAAATTCAGAATAAACAGCACAGAATGATAAAAAAAAAACAGAAGAATAAAAAAAGTAACAAAGATGGGATTTTTCAGAGGCAAGCAGATTGGGTGCAAAAGAGTACATCACTTTAAAGGAACACTTGTGTTAAGATGAGAAACGATTTGAAAGGCTGGACTGGGGTTGTGTCAGACGCTTTCACACAGAGAGTCAAAATGTGTGCAAGACAGTATGAAGCAGTATAAAGAAATGTGATTACATTAAATCCTGGCAGGAAATTACTTTGAAAAAAATGTAAGCTCTGACTTGTGATTTCTGAATTTATTTCAAGTAATTATCTTTCATTTCAAATCTAAATACTATTTTTGGGGCTACACCCCCCCAAGAGTTGATATTAAATTTATTTATGAAATTGTACTAAATTGACAAGATGCTTGGATCATTTTAAAGCTTTCATTGTTTCTGTGGTTTAGCCTTCCTCCATGTTTGATTGGGTTAAAAAATAACATTCAAACTTCCATTTAAAAAGAAGCAGAGGACATGAAGTGATGAGAATGAGACTCAAGTGTATTTAAGATGCACAGGATCAGCCCGAGTTTCTTCTTTGGAGCAGTACACACAAAGCAGAAGCAATTAAAAAAAACGGACCAGATCAATCATTCTGGCCTTCACTACAGCACGGTTCTTTTATTCTTCACACCTTCACAGCCTCAGTCTCCAAATCAAAACCATGTGAGGAAACAGCAGGAACCACAGCGAGAGTCAAACAGAAAGCATCATAACCTTGAGAGTTCAGCAGCAGCTGAGTGATCACATCTCACCCAACTTCACTATCACACTGCGGCCCTGTGCTCGGGCCTGTCTGGGGTCTACTCCCTCTTTCCTAGTGACAGCTGGGTAAGACTCCAGCCCCTCCTCAACCTGAACAGAATATAGTGAGTATAGGATAAGGATGGATAGATGGATGAATAAATGAATATTATAGCCTCTACATCCACCTTCTGAAGTGACTCTAAGTCATGTGTTCTCCTTGATATGTGTTCTTTCTCTGGCCCCCACTCCCTGCAGTCACCACCACTCACCTGTTCTATCTTGGCCAGCCATTCTTTATTGCGGGCCAGCTCTGCCATGAAGGCCTGGTGCTTCAGCCACTTCCTGTGTAGCTTCTGAGCCTCATCCCGCGCTGTGTCCCGAGCCATAAGCATTTTCTCCTCCACCCGCTGTCCCAGTCACTCAGCTAGGGGAGACAAAAATAGCCACCATCAGGAGTCCAACAGTCGAGGCAGCTCTTCTTCCCCCCTCTCCCACAGGATGTCCTGCCTCCTCTACAACACAGCCACCCGCTCTGCTCCACAGGGGCCTAGATACCTGTGCACCCCCACTCCCACCCCACCTCAGATACCCTCTTCTGGGGAGGAAAAAATCAAGATAAGAACCTCAGCAGTGGAAGCAATGGAAGTACTCAAGCCCTTGCTTCGGGTCGCCCCTGGGTCCTCATGCCCTACTACTTCATGGATCTTGCGGTCCTGATGCTGCAGTGCCTGCTAGCCAGTCACACAGAGCAAAAACCGCCGGCAAATGAGGGAGATGCACCAGCGACAAGACTAAAAAAGAATGACATATGCATCCAAGATTCCTGGCAGGTTTGAGGTGAATTTCTTGCTTAGGATGTCGGCTACAATCCAGACATCAGTGAGGTTGCAGATGTAGCATAGCCATGTAGGGATCCTTCAACAGAGGCAAAGCCTGACCATCCACCACTCTCCAGTCCTGGTCAATCTGTAGTCCTGTATAACGATGCTGTAGATGGGAGGTGGAGGAAGAGTTGAAGTGGGAGGAGCAGGCTGAGGAAGACGCAGAAGCAGTACAGAGGAGACTGGTGAAGATAAAACATCCACTCCTGAAAACCCCCGTCGCCTCTTTGCAAAGATGCAAACGAAGGCTGGGCTGAAACAGCTCTCTATCTCCTCTCCTGAATTCTCCCGCCTGGAGTCCCTGAACGGCTCGGCCTCTGCTGCTGCATGCTGCTGCAGTCCTTGCCTCTCAGCTACGCTCCTGTGTGCGCTTGCGTGAGCGTGTGTGCATCAATGTGTGTGTTCAATCACAATCAGCACTGCAGTGCCAGAGCACAGAGAGTGGGAGGGGGGGCAGAGGGGGACTGGGAGAGGAAATGGAGAAAGGGGTAGTACCAAAGTGAAATGAAAGAAAGGGGGGGAGTTGAAAGAGGGAAAAGATGGTGTTAGTAGGCAGGAGAACGGAGATGGGGGGTGGGGGGTGAGAAGAGAGTGGCTGCGTCATCCTTCAGTGTCACCAGGGACATTTCTCTGCACTAGAAATGACTGCACTCGGAACGAGATCAGGATCTGAGAATGGGAGGTGGGACTGGAGTTAGCCAGAAGAAAATTAAGTGCACACATGGTCCACTGTGCTGCTGACTGAATCCGGTCACCAATCATTGGTCTCTTTAAGGAGAGCTGCATGTGATTCTGATGCTGCAGACGTGTCATCTGGTTACAGAAGGTGCACACGGGTTCATCTGCTGCTTAAACATGATACTGAACACCACACATCTTTGTTATCAAACGTTGGGAAAAAAAGATCTGACTCTTTTCTTTTCATTCTGCTGCATCATAGACATTTTTTATTCATGCACTGATCTCAAAAGCAAATAAATAAATAAATAAACAGAAACATTTTTACAAATAGCTTCGCCAAAGCATAGTAGCGGTTAAAGTTTTATGATGCTGAAGTGGAGCACAGGTTGTGCTGTTGAGGTTGCCTTTGTGTTGGCTGTTTTTGTACGTCCTTACTTTGTGGTGAGTTTTCACTTTTTAAAAAAAAAAACTGCTTTAAAATGAGAAAAAACTGAGTAACGTAAATTTGCAAACGCTCTTTGGTAAGTCTGCTAACTGAAGAACAAAGAAATGCCCAAGCACAAAAAGAAATGTAAAAGGCCAAAAAGAATTGTGAAACCTTCAGTTTATTGAACATAATTGCTGGAGAAGTTGAAAAGAGCAGATTTTTTGGCTGTGTCTGCAGGTGGGGTGTGTCAAGGAATTCCATTTGTACTTAAAAGTTTAAGAGTGGTCCTCCTAAATGCTAGTCCTTACATAAACTATTTTAAATTAGCCCGGGTGAGGCTGTAGAATGCTTTCAGGGTCAGAAAAAGATTAAATCAGAGTTTGGTTTGTCATGTTTTTAGATTCACTTCAGCTGTCAAAGACAGAATGTAAATGATGCAGCTGTCGTACACAGGTAGAGCAATTCACCTTTGATTGGGAGATTGCAAATTCAGTTCCCGTCCTGCCCATCCATGTGTCAAAGTGTACTTGGGAAAGGTACTAAAGATTGAAGTTTGGTGCATTATCGTGTGAATGTGTGTGCGTGCATGGGTTAATGGGACTGTGAAACACTTTGGGCCTTCTAAGATGGTATACATTTACCATCAAATTTGATTTTTTAAAGAATTTATCATTATGGTTCATTAAATAAGTATTTACCTTTAACAAACAAACAATAATTTGTTTCGTTAAGAAGCTCTTCTGATCTGCAGTGGTGACATGATTAAATATCACCTATATGAACTGGTTATGTGTATAAAGGTGGATCGTCTGTGCTCCTGGCTTTGGTTGTGGACCTCGTCTCTGGCTCATGTCGCACCTCCAGCTGTCCCCCAGTTTCATCCGGATAAAATCCCCCTGCTAACCTATTTAAACATGTAGTTGTAAAGTTAGATAAGCTCATTCTTTTTTTTAACAGTTTTAGCACATCACCTGTCTGTCATGGAAGAGGATCCCTCCTTCATGTGGACATTCCTGAGGTTTCTTATTTTTTTTCCCCCATTCTGTTTTTTATGAGTTTTTTCTCACTGAGAAGGAGGTTCTAAGGGCATAGATGCCCAGCTTAGCTTAGTCTGGTTAGTTTAGTCTAGCAACCAGCTATTGTTTCTTGATGTTCTTTTGTATAAACACTGGTGTAAATCCTATTGAGACAGCTCTACTGCAATATTGGGCTGTTTAAATAAAATTGAATTAAATTGAATTAAACAAAAAACACCTGTCTACATCCTTAAACAGTCATAATGAAAACTGTCCATGACCAAGACCAAAGAGCTAGCAAAGGACACTAGGGACAAGATTGTAGCCATTAAAAAGACTGGGAAACAATCTATAATAAACAAGTAGTTTGATGAGAAGGGATCAACTGTTGGAGCGATTATTAGAAAATGGAAGAAACACAAAATCACTGTAAATCTGCCTCTACCTGGAGTTCCATGAAAGATCTCATCAGTGGAACAAATGATCTTGAGAACGGTGAGGAAACAGACCAGAACTACACAGAGGAACTGGTCAATGACCTGAAGAGAGTTGGGACCACAGTAACAAAGGTTACTATGGTAACACATGATGTCATCATGGATTCAAACCCTGCAGCGCTCCAGAGGTCCTACTGCTGTAATCAGCCAATTAAAGTTCTCCAGAGACCATCTGGATGATCCAAAGAAGGATTGGGAGAAGGTCATGTGCTCAGATGAGACCAAAATGAATTTCTTTGGTAGAAACGCCACTCGCCATGTTTGGAGGGAGAAGAAAACTGATCTGAAAAAAATCTGCTTTTTTGGAAAGGGGACAGGATCACTGACCTGCATGAATGAAGGATGAATGGAACCATGTACGGTGGGAATTCTGTCAAAAATCGCCAATCAGTAAGAATATTTTAGTTTAGGGGTACGATTAAAAAAGTTTTAACTTCTTCCTACTCCTTTTTTGAACAACAAAACAATGTAAAAAAAAAAAAATATATATATATATATATATATATATATATATATATATATATATATATATATATATATATATATATATATATATATTTGCAATATTGCTTTGTTGCTTTATTTTTGTTACTCTCTATGTATTGTTCGAAATAAAAATTTTGAAATGAAATGTTGAGGATGAAGCACGCCTGAATTTATTTTCACTCCCAACTTGTCATATATGGATCTATGGATAAGGACTATTGTCCTTTTTTGACGTGTTTCCTGCTCCCATTAAATGACTTCAGTAAAGTTAGAATGTGTTCACAGACTCTGACTTCCACCCCTATAAAATGAAATATAAGATCCCTGAAATGCTGGTGATTTATTTACATTTTCAACAATAAAAACAATTTACTTTAATTTCTGTTTTATATACCAAAAAAAGCGTGTGTTTAAGTGAAAGTTTGAGTGGCTCATTTTAGCTGATCAGTTAGCCTCATGGATTGTATATCACTGGACAGCTTGACCCTTCCTGCCTCATGTTTCAAATAGGAAGTACCTGCAGGCTCCAAGACCCCAAAATCTCACAGACAGTAGTCTAGACAGTAGTCTAAAGAACTAGATAGCTATTGTGTCTTTCCATTTGTCAGAATAACCATTCTTGCTCTGATTCATTTTCTTAACGTGTTCTTTCTTTTCTTTTTCTTTTTTTTTAACATGCCCTGTCCAACAGCTGAGCAAACAGATATGAGCTGAGAGCCTCTTGTATTAGACAGATTGTACTCTAACAACCTGGGGTTATAAACTATAGGGAACACAAAATGTATATTAGTATAAGCTTCTTTTGTAATTTAAACGAAACTTTATTTATATTAATTTTGTTTGTGTTCTTTTTGTTGGACCGGATTTAAATAGAAAGGGGGAAAAAGAGAGAGTTGTGAGGGTGGGGGTGTGGATTATAGAAGTTAGAGGATGACTACAGGGAAGGGAGGGTAGAGTTGTAAAACTACAGGCAACAAAATGCTGGAAGCTTATACCCTTTACAATCGTGTGTTGATCTGAAATAATCAGGGCCTGTCCACACACTCAGCTGTTACAAACATACCTGTTGGCTCCAAGAGTGTTCACAAACTTGTCCACATCCAGTTCACACGCACACTTGTGCATACCAGCCAAAAAGTGTAAAGCATTACATTCTGACACACACACTATTTGACGGTGAAATGGTGAGCAGTGACCTGTGCTCAGGTGACCTGTGCTCAGGTGACCTGTGCTCAGGTGACCTGTGCTCAGGTGACCTGTGCTCAGGTGAATGTTATGTTAAGCTGAAGTGGATGATGGAATGTAAAAAAAAGGAGGGAGAACTTCCAGCCATCCCCGCACCAAGACCCCCGCAGAGGCAGCAGCGGTGACCAGGGCCCGCCCCCACACCCATACTGTGGGGCCTACGGAGGAGATCCACCCGCCAATCCAGACCAATCCAGCCCGGCCAAGCACCCAGACCAGGGCCCGCAGGACCGCCACACGGGCTTCCAATACCCGAAAGCAGTGAGATACGGAAGCACAGAGTGCAAGGCCCAGCCCAGCCAGAAGAGTAGCCCCCCCACTGCGCCAGGGGGCCCAGCGCGGGGCCCAACCCCCGAGAGCCCCACCACCCCAGACAAGCCGCCCACCACCACGAAGGAGGAGCATCCCCCCACCCCAGCCTCGGGGACGAGCCAGGGCCCCCCAAGGGAGACCCGCTCCAAAGCTCCAGGCAGCTGCGGCACGGCAGGGGTCAGCTACCCCCACCTAGAGGAGTGATGACCAAGAGTAGTGGGGGTCCCCGAAGGAGAACATAGCCTGATCAGGCTCTCCTAATGTTGTGATTTAGAGGGGGCCCGGGACCCGAGGGTAAGGACCAGAACCCACACCACAAGGACACAGACACCCTCCAGGCTCAGATGGAATATGATCCCTGCTCATGGACTTGCCAGAGGACTAAGGGATCCCTCTCCCTGAGTGGGGAGGGGGCTGCCAGGCCCAGGAGCCCGACACCCAAGAGACAAGGCCACCGCTGCTGAAGGCCTTGTTCCCTCCGCCGGAGATGGGGTAAGGGACATAAGATCAGTAGTCCCACCTTCCTTGTGTAATGTATTTGTGTGTGTGTGTTGAGGTGTGTTTCTTGTGGTTTGAAGGCTGTGTGTAATAAAGGTGCAGTTAAAATTGGCGAGCAGGGCACTGAGGACATCTCCTGATTGCTTACAGGGATGTCCAATCACCCTCTAACCAAGGTGCCCTAAATTTCTACGGTGCCTCGAGGTATTCCGCAAGCACGCCCCCCCCAACCTAATAAGTGGTCATATGAGGAAGGAGGGGAGGTCGGGGACAGCTACCCAACTGACCTCTGATGGTGAAACAACTGCCCCCCCCCCCACCCCCCCACCCCACACAAAGAGAGAGGAGCCCAGAGGGGGCCAGCCCCCAGGGCAAGCCCCAGCCCTCTCCCCTAGCACCGTCCCTGTAGCTACCTGGTCAAGTCCCAGCGGGCCCGAGGCAACCCTACAGGTTGTCAAGCCTCCAGGGTCCCAAACTGGTGGTGGACCCCCACCCTCCTACCAACATACATCGCCTCCCACTGGCCGGCTCCCCCCAGACCCCACCATGGTAGACTTTCCCTAGAGCAAACGCAGACCCCAAGAGGGTTGCCCCACTCCGTCCCAGGGCTAGAGAAGGAGTGATCCCAGCCCCCAGGTGTTGATTTAAAGGTATTTAGACAAATTTCTGACCAGAAGCTTGTGTCTGTACTTCTGCCTAAATCTGCATCCCATTTTGTTGTTGTAATTGAGACTTCCATATCTAAGTTGCATACAAGTTTGTATATTTTGGAGAGAGTTTTATTCAATGAAAAATTAATCACAGAGGTAACTAGTTCTGGTAATTTTAGGTCATTGTCACTGGATTTAAATGTTTTAGTAATTACAGATTTAATTTGCTGATATTCCAAGAATTTATTTATTCCATGTTTTTCTTGTAGCTCTTGGTGTGTTGAATCTTCTGTCGATAATTAAGTGCTCGAGTAGTCTAACGCCCCCTGCTTGCCAAGCAGGGAAGTGCAACATTTTTCTATTTATCAGGATGTCTGGATTGTTCCAGATGGGTGTCATTTTGCATGGTAGTAGTGAAGAGTTTGACATTTTAAGAAAATCCCACCAGGCTGTTAAAGTAGTACTTATTTTACTACTTTGGTAGCAGTCAAGTTTTTTTTTTTTTTTGGGCTGATAAATGGTAGATCTGACAAGTTAATCTTTCCACAAAATGCCTGTTCAAGATCCATCCATGGGTTGGTCTCTGGACTGTTTTTTAACCATCTAAAGATGTACTGTAATCTGTTGGCAAGAAAGTAGTTATGGAAGTTAGGTAATTCTAAGCCTCCACAGCTTTTTCCAGATTTTAAAGTTTTTAGACTAATTCTTGCAGGTTTATTGTTCCATAAGAAGCTGGATATGGCTGAATCTAATGTTTTGAACCATTTTAGTGGTGGTTGTGTGGGGATCATTGAGAACAGATAATTAACTTTGGGTAAAATTTTTATTTTTACTGTGACTATCTTACCCATGAGTGACAGAGGCAGGTTGACCCAGCGGGTTAGATCATCCTGTATATTTTTCAGTAATGGGGTGTATATTAGTTGCACCAGCTCTGATAGTTTCTGGGAGAAATAAATACCTAGATATTTGATATTTCCTGATTTGACTGGGATTGAGGCCATTTGCTCGGCATTACTGTTCAGTGACAATAAAACTGATTTGTTCCAGTTAATAAAGTAATCTGAGATAGAGGAAAATTCATTGATAATTGCTGTTGTTTCACTAATTGAATGTGAATTGTTTAGAAAAAGTAATATGTCATCAGCATAAAGACTAATTTTATGATTACTGTATTTTGTTGTAATTCCTTTAATGCTCTCACGTTGTCTTATTGTTGCAGCCAAAGGTTCAATAAATATAGCAAAAAGAGAGGGGGAGAGTGGACAACCCTGTCTGGTCCCTCTACCAAGAAAAAACCTGTCAGAAGTCTGTTTGTTGGTTCTGACTGATGCATTTGGGTTGTGATATAATATTTTAATCCAATCAATGAAGGATTCCCCAAACCCAAACTTATGGAGGGCAGCAATGAGGAACTTCCAGTTTACTCTGTCAAATGGTTTTTTAGCATCCAACGAGAGTATGGTTGTTTCCTGGTTTTTAATAGTGGCAAAATCTATTATGTCAACAAGTCTGCAGACATTATCACTTGAGTGTCTACCTTTAATGAATCCAGTTTGATCATGATGAATTATATGAGGAGTGATTTTTTCTATTCTCTATTCTTCTATTCTATTTTTACATCTACATTGATTAGAGAAATGGGGCGATAGCTTGAAGGAATTGTGGGATCTTTTTCTGGTTTGAGAAGGAGGATCATGTTAGCTGAATTCATGTGAGGTGGCAGTGATTGACTTTCCTTGATAAAAGTAACCATTTTATAAAAAGTTTGTGTTAACGTGGACAGCTTGACACTCCCCACCTCGTGTTTCAAATAGGAAGTACCTGCAGGCTCCAAGACCCCAAAATCTCACAGACAGTAGTCTAAAGAAATAGAAAGCTATTGTGTCTTTCTATTTGTCAGAGTAACCATTCTTGCTCTGATTTATTTTCTTAACGTATTCTTTCTAATCCAATTTTTTTCTTTCTTTTTTATTTTTTCTTTATCGCAAGTTATTCAAGTTATACACTGACCAATCAGATGCCTCAGTAAAATCATGTGGTGCCCGCTAGTCCCACCTTGAACGTTTGATTGACAGATTCTCCTGAGCCGCTTTCAGTGGAAGGGGTGTGGACTTCCAACAAGCTTATTCATGATTGGTGACTGTAGTTGCCATAGAAACGTGACTTAAACAAACTCACACCAATCACTGTCGACTGGCTCCAAACGGCGGTGCCTGTAATGGAGAAAAATTGTGACTTAATTGGTTTCATTATGTTGGAATCGGAGGTAAGGCATTTTCTATGGGTGATGTCACACTCGCTTCATCCATCTTTATTTACAGTCTGTGGTTGGCCTATTTTACCTGAAGGTGGGACATTTCAAAAATTGCAGGAAATTTCACCATCTGTACATTTTAACAATAATGTATTATTCCATCACAAATTCATCACAAAAATATCAATTATGACTAATATTAGGAACACAAACAAATGCCATACACGGTTTCTCTCTGGTTTCTAAACAATTTACCAAAAAATTGCCCAATTTTATGGAGGTCCAGAAGAGACAATATAAAAAAAAAAAAAAAAAAAAAAAAAAAAATATATATATATATATATATATATATATATATATATATATATATTTAAACATTTAATGACATATTTATTTATTTCATGGTCAGTGTGGGATGGAAGAGGCAAAATTAAATAAATATATATGCCATTAAATTGTCAAATAAAAGTGTCATTAGTTATTTAAAATTACATTTGAATTTTTTAAATAAGAAATCAGTAAATCAATTGGCTGCACAGTGGTGCAGTGGTTAGCACTCTTACCTCACAGCAAGTAGGTTCCCCGTTCAAGTCCCGACTGGGGGACTCATAACAGCATCAACAATGGGGGACCTTTCTTTGTGGAGTTTGCATGCTCTCCCCGTGCTTGCGTGGATTTTCTCTGAGGACTCCGGCTTCCTCCCACCATCCAAAAGCATTGAACCTTCATAGGTTCAATTCTTGTGACGTTTAAATTAAAAATCAAATTAAAATTGCCATTAAAAAGCACTTTTAAACATTTAATGACATATATATTTATTTATTTCATGGGGGCTAAAAGAGACAAATTGAAATAAATAAATAAAAGTGTCATTATTTATTTAAAATTGGCATTAAATAATTAAAAGTGTCATTAAATGTGTCTATACTTCATTAAAATTCTATTTATAAATTTTTTTAATACACATTAATTTATTTCATGATTTAATGACACATTTCACGATCTGGGTCACGCCATTTCATTACGTTGTCTATCAAACTGTCCCATCAAACTCAGTGGGCGTGGCTAACTCAGATCATCTGTGCGCCATTTCTCTGGCCTGGTCGAAACCTCATCATGGAGGCTTCAGTGATGAGAATGTGAAAGCAGAACTCCTCATCTCATAAAACTCTGGAATATCTTAAAGTTTTGTCACACAAATTTCTTTCTCCATCCATGTCCGCCAGAACTCTGCGGTGCAGTTGTACTCCTGGTGAGCAGACAAAGGTATTGATGTAATGGACTGGTCCACTTGTTCTCCAGACCTGAATCCAATTGAGCACATCTGGGACATCATGTCTCGGTCCATCCACCAACATCAGGTTGCACCACAAACTGTCCAGGAGTTGGTGGATGCATCGGTTGAGCTGTGGGAGGAGATCCCAGGAGATTCTCCGCCGCCTCATCAGAAGCAAACCCAAGTGTTGCAGGAAAGTCATACAGGGACAAGGAGGCCACACCAGAAGGCTGATATGTAAAAACACTGAAGAACCACCTTCTGATTGAACCAGCTGATGACTGAAATATATTTTGCCATTACATATCGTCCACCCAAAATCTACAGAGTAAGTCTTTGTATTCCAGGGGATGCAGCTGTTGGGGACAGAGTGAAACTTCTTTTTCTTTCGATGGTAAAAGAAAAAAATCCAGTTTGGATTTGACCTTAACCTTGGTGAGTTTTTACAGATATTCCTAATGTTTGTAAAAAGGTCAAACATTTTGCCTAGAACACCAGTAGTGTGGTTGTATTAACTGGTTCTCACTAGTTGTTTTTGAAGCACTGCTACTTGATAGATTCGGAAAGGTTTGTAATAAAAATAGATTTCTAATTGACAGCAGAAGATACATTAAGCTTTAGCACAAGCTCAGATATTACAGTTTCATGATTTTCTCAAATTTTCATGAACTGAAAATGACCTTTCATACAGTTGAAACCCGAAGTTTACATACACCCTATTAAAACACACACGTTTGTATTTGTCACTGTTAAATAAACATGGAATAAAAATAAACTTTGCCTGTTTTAGGACGATTACAGTACTGACATTTCTTTTCTGTTATTTCACAAAGCAGCAGTATGTCTCAAAAGTGCAGTAAAATGCTTCCTCAAGTTTGTCTCTATTAACTTCTATGCTGTCAATAAAGTTATCTAAAGCTTCCAAAAAAACTTTGCATCATCATGAAGTGATCTTGGTGTAAAGTTTGGACTTTCAAGAAGGTGTAAACTGTGAAAACTGCCTAAAAGTGTTTTGACACTTGGAATATACAAATAATTTTGTTAATTGAAATTGACCTAAAACAGGAAAACTTCATTTTAATTTCATGTTTGACAGAGACATATACAAGCATTTATATCCGTTTTTATGTGGTGTATGTAAACTTCAGGTTTCAACTGTTCCTGGTATTTGGACTCAGAAAGATCAGTTTTTCATAATTATATCTTGTTGTTTCACTCAGAGAACACCGGCAGAACTCTTCTTTTCAATGGGGTAGATGATCACAAGGTTCCATCTACCTCCAGAGCCCTGATAGATCTTTTCAGGGTAGCTGGGTGTGCCATAGGACATTCCTTATTCATGGAGGTCCTTCCTTCACTGGACTGAGCCCAGCTATGTTGTAGTTAATTGCTAGAGGTAATGTGGAGTCTGCTGTATTTGAGCTTTCTGACTGCCCAGATACAGATGTTGTTGATTTGGTGTCTGCAGTAAGTGTTACTTGAAGTTCTTGTTCAGCTTTGTTATGACACAACTGCTGATTTTCTGTCATGCAAATGTTTATTTTATATTGAACACAGCAAACAAAGACCGTGTACTTGATGTGACATTGCTTTACTCTATTAATTGTAGCTTGAGAGTCAGAGGGAACTGACTTCACAGGAGCAATCTGAGGTGAACAACCTGGCCTTCAGCTGGGATTTTCCACCCGTAACTACAAACAACAGGAGGTGGTTGTCTGAGAAAATTCTTCGTCATGCGGTATGAGCAATTCAAAATGAAATGAAGTAAATGTGAAAATATACATATTTTTATAACCACAAAGTTTCTGTAAAAAAAAACGTACTCTTTCATCATTCTTGCAGGTCATTGAACGGCGACAAACACAAATAAAACAAATGCGTAAAGGGCTAAAGGACTGTGGTGTTTTCACCATGATTAAGGAGCGCTCTGCCCTAGCCACGGTCCTTTTTCCAAGATCTGCAGAGCAAGTTATGGATTCGCAGGTAATTGGCTTCTTATCTAAAGCTGCTTTGCAGGATATTTTGAGTAATTTGAAAAATCACAAATTTGCAAAATATGTACTTTCAGGTTCTGGTCTTTGACAGAATTTTTTGTAATTTCTCAGACTATCTTGAAAAGGATCATCTGGCCAATGCCAGAAAGCGAGGATGAGGATGATCACAGAAGCATGCAGGAGGCAAGCCTTGTCAGGCTTTTTGAGAGACTATATAGAAAATGGTCAGCTTGTAAATGTTATTTCTGTGTGGAGTGAGGAGTTAGCATGTTCTCCCCATGTTAGCGTGGGTTCTCTTCGGGGACTCCGGCTTCCTCCCACAGTCTAAAAACATGCAGGAAGGTTAATTAACCACCCTAAATGGCCCCTAGGTGTGGATGTGAGTGTGCATGGTTATGTGTCTCTGTGTGGCCCTGTGACAGACTGGCGACCTGTCCAGGGTGCACCCCGCTCAATGCCAGGGACTAGCTGGGATGGGCTCCAGCAAGACCCCCGTGACCCCGGCAAAGGGATGGAGAGGGGCAGAAGATGGAGGGATGGATGGATGTTCAGATCTGAACAATGTAAAGCTCCTAGAACTGTTAATTATTTACATGGACTCCGTATTTATGGAAACACTTTGCCAAAAAAAGATCTTCAAGTCAAATAAAGCAATCTTTTCAACCACCATACAATGAAGCAGTTATTCATGTTTAGGTAAAGTTCAAAAGGTAATTCTGCATAGCATCTTAATCTTTTTTTTTTTTTGTAAATACTTATGCCTGTGTCTTTGTAGGGTCTTCTCAGGAACTGCACCAACTTCTGAAATTTTGGCCAGCTTGGAGCATACCTCCCCAGCAGCTGCATGTAGAAGTTTCGCCTGACATTTGCATGCCTGTGGCTTCAACCTTCATGATGACGCTGAAACTGCCTCAGAAGAGCCCAAGTTACCAGATATTCAAAGAGAACCTTGCAGCAACTGTTAGAAGTACGGAGTATGGATTTGGAATGATCTGACCGCAAAAGTCTTTGAAACTGAAGTTTTGACCCGTCAATGTTTCAAATTGTGCTTTGAAATGCCATTCATTTCTCCAGTTGTGGACATCATGTTCTTCATACTAGTTATTAAATGCTTACGGTTGCATAGGTGTTGGCAAGGTTAAGGCATTACACAAATTTCCCCCCATCATGTTTCCATTTACTATTTTTGTTTAGTTTAAAAACAAAAAACTCCAAGGTGTTAAAGTTAGCAAGTAACAACGACTTTGGATACATTGAAATGTTTTATCAATGTTACATTTTCTGAATTAAACAAAATGAAACAAACTTTGCTTCTTGTATATTATAAACATCATGTTGAATTGTGTGTGGTAGTTTATGTTTAAGTCTTTTTTAAAACAAAAAACCTTTCTAATATTGGCGAGTTGTCCGAAAAGATGCAAGAAAAGTCTCTTGGGCATGGGTATTTAAGTGCACCTTTTTCCTGCACCCTCACTCATCTAGTTCTGGTTGTGGCTGCATCAACTGTTATAATGTGGCTGTGTAAATGTTGAGGGCATCCATAAAGGGAACATTGGGGTCAGGTAACTCAGCCATGTCATCCTCTGTCAGGTGTCGCTGCAGCTGCACTTGTGGTACTTCAACTTGACCTGCTTGATGTACAAGGTCACCAAAGCCGAATGGTCCATCCCAATCAATACCATACTCTGCCTCCACCTGAACACATAAAAGATGTTTTTTTAAAAAAAAAATTCTGTACGCTTTATTGATACGTATACAAAGCCTATTTTAACGTCAGCATTTTCAATTAGTTTTAAAATATTAAACCATTAAATCAGTTCCAACTTGTAATACTAAGTTATGCATGCAATTTTATAAAGTTAAGCTTTTTAAGTGTATACATTTGCAGCTCCTGATATGATGCACTCAACTGTTTTAACATACCTGATCAGGATCTTCATGGTGTCTGAATGATGCCCAAAGGTGAGACTGGCTACCCGCTGTTCTCAAGCCGTGAAGGTTCCAAGCATCCATGAAGAAGGCAAGTTGCCTACATAACTGAGCCCAGTGGAGAGCAAAAAGATGACTCCCATCATCAGGATTCAGCATCTCTTCTCTCTCCAGATTACAAAATAGAACATGGAATGGTTCAAGGACTTGGTTGTACACGTCTCTCCACAGGCGTTCTATTCTGAGAGAGCAAGGTAACACGATTAAAATGGACAAAATGGGAAGAAACATCTTTGCTTTGAACTATAATGTAAACTGGGTAGATCTTATGATACAATACATTTGCTAAATAAATTCAGCGAAGTGTCTAGAAATTAAAGTATAGCTTAAAGTGTTCTTGGTTGGGTGTTTGCCTTTTTAGAAGTGTGAACATGTTTGTCCATCAGGTTTGGTGGGCAGTGGAGAGAATACCAAAACAGTATAATAAAGTGATTAGTGATCTGATAAAGTGATTAGTAAAGAAATGCGCTGGTGCTGTTGTGCAATGGGTTACTCTCACCGCTGGTTATGAGCACTTCTTCCAGTAATGTGTGAGTTTTGGTTCTCTCCTTTGCATTTCACCATGAAATGGGCAACCTCAATATTTTCATCACCCTTGTCAGAGCACACACGTGATGGCAAACCAAATTTATTGACGGCACCAATGAAAGCCTCCAACACCGTAGCTGCTCGATTGTTCGTTGCAGCACACAGATCCCATCTATGCCACCATGAACGACAAATCTCCATCTGTTGTTGTAAATACACACACACAACAAGTTTTGGGAACAAGAAATGACTTAATAGTTCAAGTCTATTAAAATTCTGAATAATACTGTATTAATTTGTGGTTTCCATCAATGTGCCACATTGCATTTGGTACAGGAACAGAGTATCGCCTCCGTCTTAATGTGCGATTAGCCACAGCTCGCACTTCAGTCCCAATTGGGTCCACTCTTCTTAAGGAGTCACGTACTCTTGTTACTACAAAAATAAAAAAAAAAGGGAAAAAATGTTCAATGTTAAATACAAACTACATTAAAAATGAAGCTCCTTTCCAGAAATCAGTTTTTATTCAGTCCATTTTATGGATTTCATCGCCTTTTTATAATCTTGTCTGTTAATGATCCTTAAAAAACTGACCATTTGTGTTTGAAAACAGTATACAAATACATCTGTTTATTATCATTCAGGTCTAACAGAGAATGAGGCTTTAAAGAAA
The DNA here is from genome assembly GCA_016861445.1 of Oryzias woworae. Classification (NCBI taxonomy): domain Eukaryota; kingdom Metazoa; phylum Chordata; class Actinopteri; order Beloniformes; family Adrianichthyidae; genus Oryzias; species Oryzias woworae. Next base: position 4,028,103 of record BOLG01001664.1, read on the forward strand.
CAACATGCCACACAGCTCCCTTCGCACCAGTCAAATGACTGTGCCATCGGCCTTCTGCCTGGAGCTGTGCCCACCCGAGGACGGGTGTTACTGTCCCAACCTGAGCCGGCTGCCATGTGGTCCTGCATCCGGGAGGAGTTGGCAAAGGGCTTCATCCGACTATCTACGACCCCAGCATCAGCAGGCTTCTTCTTTGTCAAAAAGAAGGATGGTGGTCTGAGGCTGTGTATTGACTTCCGCAATCTGAACGAAGTGAATGTAAAGTACCGTTACCCTCTGGCTCTGGTTCCTTCAGCCCAGAGCTGTTCTGCTCAGCCCACTTTTTCACTAAATTGGATCTGAGGAGCGAAGGGGGATGAATGAAAGACCGCTTTTTTATCCACCTCCGGACACTATGAGTATCTGGTCAAGCTCTTTGGTCTCTGTAACGCCCCCTCTGTGTTAAAAGCTTTTGTTAACCACATCTTCCTTGACATGCAGCAACATTTTGTTGTCGTGTACATTGACGACATCCTGTTTACTCCAAAACGTTTGAGGAGCACATTGCACATGTCTGGCAGATGTTACAGCTGTTGAAAAAACCCTTGTATGCCAAGGGGAAGAAAAAGGGAGTTCCACAAGTCCTCCATCGCATTTCTGGGATACGCGATCAGTGCAGAGTGCCTGGCAACGGACCTGGGCAAGGTAGAGGCGGTGCGACAGTGGCCCCAGCCGACCACACTACGGGAGCTGCAAGGGTTTTTTACTGGTGCTTCATCTGTGGCTTCAGCACGGCAGCGGCACCTCTCACTTCACTCAGTAAAGGGGCTCCCAAACGCCTGCTCTGGACCACCGCCGCAGAGGCGTTTGAGAGCCTAAAGCAGTGCTTCACACAGGCATCCTCCATCACCTGGACCCGGCTGTTCAGTTCATTGTGGAGGTGGATGCCTCTAAACACGGGGATCAGAGTCATGCTCTCAAAACGCCATGGTCAGCCAGCCAAGACGTTTCCATTCCCCAACCTTTAAAGGAAGCTAAATGAGGCCGAACTGAACGATAATGTGACCGTCAACCGTTGGCAATGAAGGAGGCATTTTCCGAATGGTGGCACTGGCTCAAAGGGTCGGCTCAGCCATTCCTTGTTCTAACCAACCACAAGAACCTGCAGTACATCAAGACTGCCAAGCGGTTTGAACCCACATCAGGCACGTTGGTCCCTGATCTTCTTCTCCTGCTTCTCCTTTCAGATCACGTATCGTCCAGGCTCCAAGAATGGAGAGGCCGATGCCCTGTCTCATCTTTTTGAGGACTCTGCAGAGGGGTCAGTCGCACCAGAGCCTGCCATGCCCTCGTTGCTGATCCTAGGACATGCTGACCAGGTTGGCTGAACTCAATGCAACGGAGGCTCCACCGCCATCCTGCCCAGTCAACAGGGTGTATGTTCCTCCGTTCCATCGGCAACTTGTGCTTCTTTTTGAGATCTGTGATAAGGTGCTGGTTATTTGAGTGGATTAATGCTACATACTGTTTGAAAGTATTCTCTGAAAGGACTCTTAAATTCAATTGTTCAATTGTGTCTATATGTATGCATTTACAATTTGTATCACAACTACAGTGTGTGTAATGGGTGACAGCTGTGTGTGTGTGTGTGTGGGGGGGGGGCTGTTTGCTTGTGCTGGTTTTGTAAATTGTGTTAAAACTTAGAAAATATACTTGAACATCACAAGAAGGTATTTCTAAAGTCTTTCTGTACAAGACCCAAGTCCAGATAAAAGTCTGGATTGATCTTCTGATATAATCCAGATCAACGGCACAGAAAAAAGAAAAGGAAACCTTTGACCTGAGAGCTCTTCAATTATTATTTATAAGATCCAACAGAAAGTCTTCTTTGTGCTAAATGAGAGTGAAAAATGATCCAAAATTATATCATTGGTGAACTCTAGATAAATGCACTGAAAGGATTCAAGAATTAGGGGTTTACAGCTGAGATTTACCAAACTGAAGAAACAGCAAAGACACAAAAGAAACACTTCAATGATTTAGACAAGCTGTTGACAATATAATTTTCTCATGAAGCTATAGCTTTAAAGGGAGAATGTGAGTTGTTTTTTTTTATTACATTTTATTCAAAAAATCCTTTCAAGATGAATCAAATGAAACATAAAAACTGAAGTTCATATCAATGAAAAAAATTGGATACAAAAATATATATATTTTTTAGGAAAATATTTACATGGTAATGGTTAAGAAGTGTCAAAAATCTTTTAAAATTTGTGCAAAGACAAACGAAAAATAGTAGAAAAAAATAATATAATGACATAAATCTCGTAAGTGAAAGAATAAAACGTGATTTATTGTAGCACTTTACAATGCCATCTGGGTATCAGAGTGCTTCACAATAACAGAATGAGTGAAATGGAAATCTAAAGGGCAACACAATACATGACTAACTGCAGGTGGAGAAGTGAAGGATGAGGGGAGGGACCATCTAAAGTGGGAGCACAAGCTAACAAACATTACAGCGCTCTGTCTTCCTCTAGTGGTTACCTTTTAACAAAAAAACTTGTGGATAAATTGCCTTCCAACGGCCACTGAATTTTCTTTTTTAGAAAATAATGAAATATGATTGTAAAACCACTGTCAGTTTGGTTTTGGATTAAAGCCCTTCACATCCTTCACATCGATGGCTGTAGCTTTCACAACCAGGGGCAGGCTTGCCTTTATAAGGCTAAGGTGGGCGAATGCTGAACAACTAATAAAAATGTATAAAACAACTCTCAACACTCAAAAGTCTCACTCTGATCATCTTTTTATCTGTTTCAAATCATTCCCAATGGTTTTTTATTTATGATGGTGTTGTTTTAGGAACCCTCTCCTCGCAAGGTTATCCACTGCGATGAGAGAGTATCTTCAGTCCAGGTTCGGGTCAAATTGTACCTGTCAGGCTTATACTTTCCACCCCAAAATTACACACATAACACGTTTAGACAGTGATAACAACTGTATTACATAATATCAAATTATAACAATTGGGAGAGAAAATACAGACATAAAGATCTTTTTTTCACTTCAGTAATGGAAAACAAAAAAATAACAAAACCAAAAAAACCCGAGGAGGGAAACCAAGATGGAGGCGCAGATGGACCGGGACAGAGGATGGCAGACACCCGAAACTCCTCAGGACAATCATGCAAAAAAACAAAAAAAAAACCAGCCGGGATATTCATTACATCGAGTGCAGGTTCAAAACAGCTCCAACATCAATATCAGGTTCTCTATGGTTTCTTGCAACCAACTCCGATCTTGGTACATTTTTTCCTGCTCCCGCGCTCCGTCTCCCTCTCTGCAACTCTGCACGTGTACCGTGAGAAAAACGCAACCACACGAAGATCGCAGCAGGGTGAGATGATCACTCCAAGACAAAATCCATGTGCGGGGAAAAGAAAAAACGTCCAACAAAGATAGACGAAACCAAGATGACCACTCTTCAACAATACTAGTCAACTCCAATATAAGAATCTCATGGCGGGGTCACGCTACCTGGGTTACATTTTCTAGGCTATAGTTTCTGCAGAGCGGCAGAAGTTCATCAGATATTTCCTTCTCAGTGTCGGACAGGACTGGTGAAGAGTAAGGCTGCCCCCACTTCCCATCATTCCTTTGTTTCTCCTGCTAATTTACAGCCCCTCACAACCCCAAGCTAACATTAAAAATGCAACAAAAATGGCGAGCAATATTGAAGATATCCAGTACACATCATCTGTTTTAGGAGATCACTACACTGTCTGACTTCATGGATCTATAGCAGTCATGAGCCAGATGCCAGCTCGGACAAGGAAAACAAAGACGCACATGGATAGTCATCTACAAGTAGATACATCCCAATGGAGCGGGGCAGGGAGCTGGTGGCTTCCCATAGTATTTTCAAAGAGAATGTTTTTGTCTGTCCTGGTTCACAACAATTTGAATAAAGAAATACTCAGAAATGCTATTTTAAGCTAAATTTGAAGTCCTTCATCAAGACAAAAATAGCAGAAGAACACCAATTCATGATTTTCATCAGAGGTTCTTCAAGTATTTTGTTTTCTTTGTCTTCTTGGGTAAAACCTGACAAATTAAAGAATAGACACAAAGATATGTCACTTGTTTCTACTAGAAAGGGATTGAGTCACAAATTAGCACATTCAGTAAATTCGTTTTTTCCCAAGAAAAATATAATTTATTATAATAAATACATGTTATTTATTATGTATTATATTATAGTTAATATATATTACAATATGTAATAAAATATTTCTTTAAGAATTAAATGTGATTTGACTTCTTAGATGCTTATCAGAACATTGATGCTGACTAAAATTGGACAAGTGAAGGATTACATGAGGGTTTTAAAAAAAAGACATGTTATTGTTCATCTGGGACCCCTTAACTGCTCAGTCTGCCACTGTTCTCAACTCAAAAATACGTAAACATTATTTAGTAAGTCTTTACTGACTTCAGAAACACATTTGACGGTATTTTAGTTCATTTAGAAGACATTAGAGGGATGGGACATCAGGGATTTTATTACTTTTAATAGCCTGTACCATGAAAATAAACTTATGAGCTTTACAGTGTATTTTAATTAGTGCTGTCAATCGATTAAAAATAATCAGATCAATCAGGTTAATGGATTGTTAAGAATGATTAAGCACAATGTTTTACTTGGTTAAATTTATATGACAATATGCAACTTTTGAAACTGAAAAAGGTCAGAGAGAACACTTTTCCTTTATTTTATATTGTCTGAAATGTCTTAATTTGTAAAATGTTAACTGATATATCCAGAAATGTAATTTGTGCACAAAACACATCAACAGTAAGATAAGCAGAACTGTAAAGACTTTAATGTCTGCAGTTTTACTCTAAGAAAACTAAGATGTTGACATACCGTCATGCGAACAAACATTGTGTTTCTGCACTTTAAATGGCCCGGGTGAATACTCTAATCTGATTGGCTGCTGGGTATTCACCTGCACAAAAAGAAGTTCCGGTGACATAGCTCAAATGTTCTATATCCCTGTGCAGGCTTCTTTAAAACAAACGTTTTGCTTCATCTTCTGGACAAAAGCAAGCAGTAAGAGGTGAGCTTTCTCTCTGAACTGATGCTTTATTTAAACTATTGTGACGATCAGCGTATGCATCGCTTTCCTTTACCCCTGCAGTGACGCTTTGTTGTGTTACCATGACAACGGACCACACCACCAATCAATTAGTCCGCTTTTTGTTTGAGAGATCTAAACCGAAAACAACAAGAACAAAGAACTAAAAATGTATTGAATATTTATTTCTTTTGTAAGTGATCATGTTATAATAATGTGCATTTTTAGAAAACGCCGTGGAAGCCTGAAGTGTCTGGCGCAAAGCCGGTTGCTTCTGTTTCAATAAATAATAACACATACATTTTTTTAGTTTATCGTGTGCATTAACGCGCTAATGTTGACAGTCCTAATTATAATGTTCATTCCCCGCTATAAACAACCCCAAAGTGGTTTTTTTATCTAGTCACATGTCGCATTTGTGGGCGTCCCTCTAAAAATCTGTGCTCCTCCCAACCCACGAAAACGAGCGGGTCCTCACGAGCTGACATGACCTGACGGGATTGGTATGAAGTACAAACTGCATCTACAATACATGGAAGGTCAGCGTCATGTGCTCATGTCAGAGACAGAAGCATGAAGACGGTGCAGGTCAGATCCAGAGCATTTGAATGTATTGTCATCAGTTTCACAGAAAAATGTGGACAGTAACTGTTTCTCTGATGATTTGACAAAATGAGTTGCCCTCTTGGTTCTCAGTTTTCTCTTAGTTTGATGGTACAAACCCACCATTCAATGTAAAAAAATCTCCAACTGCAAATGGTGGGGGATGCATGTGTGGTACTAAAGAGGCAACAAATAACTCTACAACCTCTAAATGACCTGCCCAGTGATTCAGGGGAAATTGGTTAAGAAATGGATGAGGTTATTATGAACACAACATTTCTGAACCTGAAGCCAGAACAGAGAGAAATCCTGGATAAACTTCTGAATTTTAGGAAAATAAAAGCATAAAAATTTAATTGTGATTATGATGGTGTGACAACTGTGAAGCACCCACCTGTAGGGACAGTTAAACCACTGGCTTTCATCTGCAATCTTTTTACACTGCAGATAAAAGAAAATATTAAATAAATATAAATCAACCAAAAACAAACAAGTAAAATAATAAATCCAAACAGCTGGAAATTCAGTAAGGATTTAGATTAACCCTAAAAAAACACAAGAATTAGTTTATAAAATGAATGCATTTAATCAATGTTTAGAGGCTGTTTCAGTGTTTGCTGCAAAAATGGTGCAGTCTTCTTTAACTCTCTGTGAATGCAACATTAGGTGTAAACATGTTACTATTGAATATTGTTGATATTGTGGGTAGTTTGAGGACCACTCTGATTTATGACTGCTTCTAATGACGCAAAAATACTACTGCCATCATGTGACCACCAGGGGGAGCTGTTCTGAAGAGTTCTGTCTAAAAAAAGAGGTCACAGAGGCTTCTGCAGTTTACCTCCTAAATCTGAAAGAACCAAATATTTAAATGTGCAAAAATCCATAAAAATACAGCAATGAACACAGAACAACAAAAATGACCACAGAAATGGATCAGCAGGTTTGTCTCAGTGAAGCTGGAGAAACAGATGCAGTCTGTCTGATGTCGGGCCTGCAGAGCTTCCGCTCCACTCACAGAACACTGCAGGGAGATCTACATGTGTTCATAACGGAGTGCAAAGGAATCTGTGGAAAATACCAGACTCGTGTTTTTGATAGGTGGACCAACACATCTTCATTGAGACTGAGACTTTTAAAACGAAAAGAAGAGGAGGAGAACTTTCACACTACAGTTTTCTGTCCAGAAGGAGAGACGTTTGGACATCATTTACAAGTATAGGCTAGAGCAGTGTGTGTGTGGATGTGTGTGTCCATGTTAGATTCTTCTTTGGTCAAATATGAACCTGCTGTGTGTTTGAAAGAAATGTTGCAATGAGATTTAAAACACCATCTTTAGTTGGCAAATAAATGATTGAATACATGTATAAATCTGACTGAAAGAGTCGGTGCCTCACCAGCCACAACCCTCAGAGCCCAGTGGGAAGGAGTTCAGGTTCTGTTTAGCTGACCACAGTGTAAAGCTTTAAATCTGACACAGCCGCTACAAGAAGCCTGGGCAGAGATCTAAACAATAGTGTGACTGAATAAATCAATCTGAATAAAATGGATCTGTGCACGATCTAAAGCTTTTTCAGAAGATCATTGCAGGGATGACAAGCGCCTGAACAAGGAGCAGGTCTGTGAAAACAGAAAGTAGGGGCTGGTCTTCCAGATGTTGTGCAGGGAACCTCTGTGGGCAGGGAGGGGGAGAAGATGTGAAAGCTAAGCTGGTCATCAGTGTTGGCTCCTCAATTTCCTGCTGAATTAGTAGAGATGAGCGCTGAATATTCAACATTGATCATGAAGCTGTGTTGTATGAAAGAACTTCTTCCTTCAGGAGATGGAGCTGAAGAGGTTTTCCTTTCACCATTCAGAGCTGTGAACCTGAAATAAAACATGCAAACATACCATTTTGTTATTGAATACTTTTTTAAAATGACTAAATGACACAATCATGGATCAGGCCATCAACTTAATAAACGTAAGAACAAATCTGAAACAAACAGCACTCATGCTCTGAAGCTGCTCGTGACCAGCTTCTCCACTAGAGGGCGTCATTTCTACAAACATATGCTGTCAGTGTTCAACGATCAACTGTCCAGTGAGAAGTCAGGCTGCATGAAGTTATAACTAATCCTACAGTCTGTGAACACCAGCATGACCAGCGTCTGTGATCATCAAGAGCTTTGATCACTGAACACACAAAAACACATTTTCCTCTTTACATTATCACTTGCAGAAATCGTTGCACTTTTGCAAACAAAAAAAAGGGATTTTGTTAACAGAATTCTACAAGAATAACAAGTCAAAGAAGACTTCTGGCAAATAATGTTTTCAGTTTATTGTGAAAGTGTCACCATTCCTATTTTTAAACACGTTTCTTTCCATTCTTAATGAAGCTTCAAGTATTACTCATCAGTTCTCTGGAATTGGGACGGTGGTGTAATGGTAGACTCCGGTTTAAAGCCTGCGTGGGAGCTCTCTGTGAGGAGTTTGCATGTTTTCTTTGTGCATGCGTGAGCTTTCTGTGAGCACTCTGGTTTCCCCCACAATCCAGAAACATGCTTCATTGGTTCATTGGTGAATCTAAATTATCCCTCAGTGTGCATGTGAATGTGTGTGGCCCTGTGACTCACTGCGACCTGTTCAGGATGAACGCCGCCTTTGCCCTGCTGGGTTGTGTCTTGCAAACCCATGACCCCAAAAAGACAATTGGAAGGATGGCTGAATGGATGGATGGATGGATGGATGGATGGATGGATGGATGGATGGATGGATGGATGGATGGATGGATGGATGGATGGATGGATGGATGGATGGATGGATGGATGGATGGATGGATGGATGGATGGATGGATGGATGGATGGATGGATGGATGGATGGATGGATGGATGGATGGATGGATGGATGGATGGATGGATAGAAGGATGGATGGATGGATGGATGGATTTGATCAAAACCTTGGACTAAAAGCCAGTTTAAGCATCTGCAATTTGTAAGACTTGAAATGGTTTGATGGCATTTCTCTTGGAACAGTTCATCTGCCCCTTTAGGCAGATGAATTGTTCCATGAACTGATCCATTTTATCATGGATATAAGGGTTTTAAATTGATCTTGAAAATGCATTCATGTCAAAAAGAAATGTTATTCTGTTGAAAAGAGTTTTATGAAACAGCAGCAGGAACTGTGAAAACATTTTCCACTACATTTATTGAAAGTTTGGATGGTGTTTGACCAGACGCAGGCCCAAATTTTGACCCGCTGACCCGGTTAAGCAAAGCTGCAACCATCCTGGGCCGTGGAGTAACAGAAAGATCGTAACGTTCCTTTGTTCTTAAACAAATGGTCATCTTGCAGATTTGTCTTGATTTGCTTCTCATGCCTCGTCCAGTGAACCCCTCCCTTTTTTCAGAGACCCTCCCCTCATATTTGTGAGCGAGCTCGCCTTCAGGAGAGTGCTGTAAACTTAGGCCTGACTTAACCACAGCTCTGCAGCGATGCTGCGCTGCCGCTGCAGCGGTCAGAAGGTATCACTTTAAAAGCTCTGGGTTGTGTGGGAACCAGCCCACAGACAGTTAACCTTGACCACATGTTCCAGCTCTCCAAACGGACCCTGTAATGATAACTCAGCATAATGACTGACTTCTCCTTGGGAGGAATGCTGCATGAATGAGCGCCGCTGCCTTTTTGTGCTATTTTGTCATGTGCAGGAGGCTGCAGAGAAGAGGTTTCACATGATTTAGGTGCACTTTTGAATGCCTGGCCTCTGCCCTCTATCATAAATATGCTGCATTTCAGCAATGTCTTCTGTTTGGCGGGAGTAGGATCTCTTTGTACATGCTATTTTGTAAAAAATGAGTGATTCATTAGATGATTCAGGCATTCAGGGAGGGGAGGAAATCCACAAGCATTCCAGTGCGGAGGAAACTGTTAGACTTGTCATGACATCAGTGCTGACAGATTTGCATGGCTTTGCTTCACAAAATAAATCACTAAGAGAAAAGGTTAAAGTAATGTTCTGCTTATGGCTAAATTAGAGACTACAGGCTTTTTTAGTGATCCAAACATTACTAGAGCTGTTTTTCTGTGCATGGCAACCAGGCTGCCTTTATGACCTGGAAAAGGCCTCTACGGTTGTGACACCTCTTGATATGGCGGTAAACAAAGCTGATTGTTATTAGTTCATCAAATGTTGCAGCAAGCTGAAGCCGCATAAACGACAAAGCCCTTGAGAGGTTTCATGGAAACACAGGTGATTGTGCAGCATGAATGTCAGCACGGTGGCTGCAAACATTTGGTGAAAAACATTTTCTGTGCATGCTGAAATATGCAGGACACTGTTTCAACCCGACTGCTGGGATTTTATAGCTGGCATGAGCACAAAATCCATGTCAGCAGCCAAATACGTAACTGCCAGTAATTTCAGACAGAATGATTCATAACTACCGAGGCAGCACGCCTGCTGGCGTGGTGCTCTGTTTTAAAGCATTGGAAAAAGCCCTGATGCAGGCAAGCATGTCCGAGTTTTCATGGATGATCTGATGGTTTTTGTGGATGTGCGGGCTCGCTCTTAGACATGGCAGACGTAGTTACAATCAAGAAGAGGACTGCTTTATAAAAGGACGAAGAACTCAAACAAGACCAGCATATGTCACAGGAGCCCCTGCAGTTCTGCGGGCGTCTTGAATAACAAAACTTTCAAGAAAAACAGAAGCATCTTTGTTTGTCCAGTAACAAAGGCTTTGTTGATGTGCTTAAAGAGTAATCTCTAAAAAAAAAAAAAAAACCCCAAAAAAACAAAATCTTAACATCATGTTTCCACGTGTTGCAGGAATGTTCATGTTTTATTCTGACAAAAACACCCTCAGAAGTCCAGTGTCTTGTGGAAAGTTGGTTTCCCGTCTGGAACGAGGGCACCACCACTTCATCATTACAAGATATTTGCACTGATATCCCAAGTTCAACCCAAACGGACAGACTTACAGTTCTGCTGTAGTCACAACCGGCCTCACAGGGGGATAAGGGCTGCCTGTGGGAAAAATGATCAAATCTGTTTGTGACACACAGTAGCTGGCAGTCATAGACGGCTCTACTAGCATGGTGTGAGAATCAGGTTGTAAGGAACACTTAAAAAAACAAATAAGTGTAAGTAAGGGCAAAGTAGGTAATTCACAGCCAAATCCTAAGGATTTTTCAACCCCCAGACACTGCACTTCGCAGGGAGCCTGTTAGTGCTCTTTAAGGGCTGATGTGCAGCCTGACCGTTAGAAATGAGGAAATAAGACAATCAGAATGTAGTTTGTGTGGGCATCTGGACACTGATGTGGACACTGATGTTTCATGTGCACACTCCATGTGTGCAGCATTGGCATGCGGTCAGTGAGGCGCCGGTACTTGGACCTTACTGAGGACACCTGTACCTCATAAGTGCGTGCAACTTACATTATCCTTGGGAATGCTTTATGATACATTTACCACATACATTTACCTTACGGGTGCATGTGACTAAGGTATTAGGTCAAGGCTGGTCAACCCTGGTCCTCAAGACTCAAAATCTTACCTGTTTTCCAGCTCGTCCTGAATAGCTTGCTGCTGATTAGCTGAGTCAAATGATTCCAAATTCTGATTGACTGAACTCACCTGATTCAGGTTTTCAGCCTCAAGCAGTGCAGGAAGAGCTGGAAAACAGGGAGGGTTAGGGCTCCAGAGGACCAGGGTTGGCCAGCCCTGCCTTAATTAGAGCCAACAACTTTCTAACCACAACATTCTGTCCAGATCTACCAAGAGAGTTTGGAGAAGTTTGGATTGAGTCATTTAGGAAATGTTAATACCTAAAACAACTCACTATTTCTTTAGGAAGACCAATGTGGTTTAGGGCCTTGTCTAAGGACACAGTCACTGTTGCCTGGAATGCCTGGAGTTTGGTCAAGAGACAGGCTGCTGTCCTTATGATGCAAATATCTGGCTGAACTCTTCTTGGAAAGAGTCTGAAGAAGGATTTGGGATGAAGAATGGAATGATTTTTTTGGAGGAGAGCAGATGAAAGATGCACATTAAAATTTGATTCCATTGTTTACCTTGTTAAAGTAGAAAGATGGTTGGAGGTCACAGCTTTGCATCTGTAGGTTTTCATCCATGCATTTTCTAAACCCACTTCATTCTCTTCAGGGTCACAGGTCAGTTCATCACAAGGCTCACAAACACAGGAAATAACACACACACATCCACAACCAGGGATCATTTGGAGGAATCCATTAAGCAATGAATCAAGTTTTTGACCAACAGCTTGGAACGGCTGCACCAGAACCAGCATCCACTAGCATGTGGTCACTGAAATCAGTAACTCAAATTAGGATTGAGATGTATGCTGTGGCAGACACAAATGGAGCCCTGATAGGACGCATGCAAACATTAGAAACCGGTTTTTGCTTTTTCTTGTCTGGAATTATTTTATTGAGGTGAGAAAAATCTGCAGCTCACTCCAAAAACATGCATTAACATACCAGTGCAAAGCTCAGGTTAGCAAACCTGGACTTACTCACTTATTAGCCATAACTACCACTTTGGAAATATACATCTATAACTTTTGGCACACAGACCTCTAATAACAAACGACCAACAACCAGTCATTATGGGGGCTCAAGCAGGAGATTTACAAATCTCAGGTTCAGGGGCGCTGGGCAGGTTCCTCTCTCCTGAAAATGGTTATTCCACGGAGGGCACGGCATGCTGCACGATAAAATCTAGTGATTTATTCATGGCGGCTGATAATTACTGGTGTCTTGTCACCTGCCAAAAATGAATGGACAGGGAGAGTCCGAGGCTGCAGTCTCCATGCTCTTTACACTGCAGCAGTAAATCTGACATGTTTGTGTTGCCATAAATCAGTAGCTGTTATAAAACCTGCCTTTCTCAGAGCTGACAGGCTCAGGCTGAACATTTCAAACTGCTTCAGGATCCACAATGTCACGGATCGGATCAGCTGATACTTGTCAGTATCACCCTAGAACAGTATTCCCACAAATGTAAAGACATTTGTGAATTTCAGAGTAATGACAGCAGAGAGAATCTCAAAGCCCAGCAGACACATCAGGGCAACAGCTGTGGAGAGGCTCAGAACAGCATGGTTTCTAAAGAGCTGCAAAGACCAAAGAAAACGTTACAATCCTTTTGCAAAAAAAGAAAGATTAAGAAAAAAGGCCAACTTATTAAGGTCTAAGATGACAGGCTGAACAAGAAGCACCAACCTTAAATGTCACCACTGAAGCAGTTGGCTCTTGACCAGATCTCAGTGGACCTGCTCCTATTGATTGCAATGTTTCTATCCTGGTGCTTCCTCTCTGCGGGGCTGCAGCTCCAGTCAAAACGCTGTCATGGTCAAAGTCTCAGAGCTCTGTGCTGGCGCCATTCTTTTACAGTCTTACAGAGAGGCGCTCACACACCTTCAGTACCAAAAACCTGCTACTGTGGCTGCACTCCAAATGCTTCTTTAGCATTTCTGCCTGAACACAGTTACAACGTCCATTAGTACAGCAGGTGGTAGAATCTGCTTATATCAGCTGCAGGTGACGGCCTGTCAACTGTGTCAACAACGTACAACTTTACAATCTGTTGACCTCAAATTAAGTAGATGCTCAACCTTGGGTCCTATGTTGTCACTATTTCCTTTTTCAGTCTCATAGCCTCAGCTGGTCGCACTTGACACAAAACAGTTGCTCAAGTCCAAGAAACTGTGCCAGAGAAACATCTGCAGGCAGGTAGAACGCTCTACCCTGAGACCAGAGCAAGACTGCTCTGATTGATCGAGACAATAATCACTTTCACTCTGCTCTGCAGACAAAACGTACCAGAGTGATGCTCTAACTCTACTTAAAGCGTTAACATCAGACCTTTAGCTCCAGTGTTTACATTCCTCTGATTACTTTTCCGTTTACCCAGTTAATGTAATTCCAGCACATTCTGATAAAAAGCAGCATCCAACACTACACTACTGCGCAACAGTTTACAGTCAGGACGCGTTTACACGATTAATAATGCGCTGCATGTCGGTGTAAAGACGACTAAAGAAGCCAAGTTTCTTCCGGTCAGAATCAGCTGATTTACGGTGATCATGTAAACAATCATAGATGTAGAGTATATCAAAGAGTGTTTAGTATATAAGTGTCCACGGCAAAGTCTCTGGTGTAGAAACTGCCTTTCCTAGCCTTACAGAAATGACAGTCACTTTTTATAGTCCTCCATAAACACACTTATGCCGTTATTTCAAAAGTATTTTAAAAGTTGGACAGCATCACTTTTATTTAAATATTGTCTAGATGGTAAATCAATTGTCATGTACATTTATTATAAAAAAAAACTTGTAAAATGTCAATCTTTTTATGCAAATAAATTGAAGCAATGATTTATGAAACTATGGGAGTGTTTGACATGATTATTCCTTAAAATTTTAACATCACAGCCAAGAACACATAGAACCACTCAAATGTGTTTGTGCTAAATATGTATGTTACATTTGCTGTCAACAACCTTAATGTCACCATTTTTTTTTAATAAATGAAAGAAAACAGATGAATAAAAATCAAATGTTCCTAAAAGTAGTCATACCAAAAGTCCAGATTCTTTGGCAGGTGGATCAAAAATGAGAGTTTCCGAATCAACACAACGAGTGGTTGAACTGATGGATCAGGAACAAAGTTACTCTGAAATGCCGCAGAGGCCAGACTGATGACTCAGGAGTTTTGATTCTCGATGTTTCCACTAACCAAATTGATTGTTGACAGCTTGAAGTTTGGAGTTTTATCTGTGGTGGTGTGAGATGGAGGGTGAACGTTGTTTCTCACTCTGCAGCTGCACGGCCTCCGTCCTGTTTTCACCGTGCACGTTTTCCCTCATCAGGGCTTTTATCATGAACATGACCATGTAGAGGAAATATTCCATCAGGACAGAGAAAGAACTCAAACAGGTCATTTGTTGATTTAAGGCATGAAATTTCAAACATCTTTTTGGGGTCAAAACTGTTTGACCTTGAATTGAACTTCATCATTATTGCCCAACAAAGAGAAAACTTCTCACCTCTGATGACAGACAACAGGAGGACATGACTTGTTTTTGCTGTTTGTTCCTCCATCATCAGAATAAAGAGGTGTTTTTGTTCACATGATTACATTAAAGTCAATCATCAGCTCGTTTTAATCATAAAACATTGTAAAATGTGTTACTTACATTCACACAAGTCATTAAATAAATTCACAGTTGAAGATTTGTACAATGATTGTAGCTGTGTTTTTGCCAAAACATATTCTTTGATTTGAAATAATTATATGGGAATGTTATTAACATGGGTGAACAACAAAGAGGTCATTGAAAGTGGACACAGAAAGCCGAATGCAGCACTGTCTTAAAGTGAAGCCGTCTAAATCTGGTATTTAAACCTGGAGCTTCAGCCTTCAGCAGGACCTTGAACCCAACATTATATCAGGAGATAATCCCTGCTTTTCCTGCTGGTCAAAACCCCAACTGACAGTGGACATGCTTAAAGGGCTCTCATAAATCCTGGCAACAAAACTTCAAAACAGCGTTTCCATAGAAACAGTTCAGAAGAAACTGTAGAAGTGTTCAGGCTTTGTGCAGCCACAGCAATCAGTCCTGTATGAACCCTTTCTGACCTTTGCAATTAATTTTCCATTTACTGATCTGCAGAAATAAAACCTCATTACATGTGCAAATGTGCATGTGTGCAGCAGCAAAGTCTCTGATAGGCCAAACTCTTCCGATGACAGACGAGCATGCTAACAACACACTCTCCAATCACGTTCCCAGTTAGGCATAAGCAAATATAACAAAACCCAACAGAATTATAGAGTGAGCTCAAACACCTGCTGTGATGCTCATTATTTAATAGTACATATCATCATCTTTCATCCTTAAACGCTTAAAGGAGCATGTCACTGAGAGGAACAATGTTGCATCGATGTCTGTCTCACTGAAACTGCACTTTAATTGTTTTAGAGGTTTGAAAGTGCAATACAGACCAAGGGCAGGAAGGAAGCAATACTGCTATACAACCTCCAGTCAGTGTCTGAGGGTCAGCTTGTGTGTCCAGCAATTTCCCCTTTCAGTGAAGGGTTCTGACCTGATGCATCTGGACTTTCCACATATGTGGACTTTCCGAAACTTGACAGGAAACACTTTGACTGGAGCGTGATTCTCCTTTGTCCACCACCCACCATTGAAGTAACTCTTCCTCAGGAGATCCACCTTTAGCAGATAGTAATGACATTTTATCTAAACTGGAAGAAGCGCAGAAGATGAAAGATCGATAACCTGAGCCTCAGCAATCCCAGGTTCCAACAGTCAGACATCTCCCCTGGTTTCTCCTTTGCTTTGAAGTTGTGGGCTTGCTCGGCTCTTGTCCTCGGGTGCTGCCCAGGCCTGATTTATGAGAATGGGTTCCAGGGCAGCCATTCTAAATTACATAGTCCTCAAACGTGAGCAAAGAAAGACAGAGAGAGGGAGAATCGTCGCTCTGCAGACAGCTAATTGCCAGGATGAATCAAACCCACAAAAGATAAGACGTTTCCTCTCCTCCCAGAACAGATTAGCTGACCTGGATGAATGGGTAGCGAGTTGTGGATTTACTTGAGACCAGAATCCACAAAGTGATGCCAGCTTTACCCCAACTCTATTATTTGAACATCATTCAGATTTCCACAGCACTGAAACTTTAGAGGGAGAAGTGAAGAAGATCTGATGAAACATACAGTTCATTCCAGTCAAACTTCTGGAGATCAGAGCAGTTAAAGTGTTAACATTTTAGTGAGATCCTGGTGCTGTTGGGGGGGAAGAGAGTCAGAGTGGGAGGAGGAGGTGACAGTGCCATTTGCCTGCAGGGCCCCCATAAACTTTGGATAGGGAGAGAGAGTGTACCATTCCTTACAGGTGACTGCACCATGTGACTTCACAGTCTTTAAAAAGCAGCCCAACCTGCCTTGTTCAGGTACATGTAACCACAGGGCACCTGAGAGTCAGAGGAAGAGCATACCTGTGCTGACGGTGCAGAGGAAGATACCTGCAGCTGAACGATCCAGGGACTCCACGTTTCATTCACTGTGCAGACGGTGCGCTTCTGACACGATGAGCTGCAGCAGCGTCGCAGGTTCGGAATTCTCTGAAGAAGAGTTGGAGCTCGGCATGATGGCACCTGGTGATGACGAAGGAGCATCCAAGCAGTCTTTTCATGACTGTGAGAGCTCAAGCAGCAGTCCTGGAGATCCGGAGGAGGGCCAGACCAAGAAGCGCAACCGGCCTGTTCGCTCCAAAGCTCGAAGAATGGCTGCTAATGTCCGCGAGAGGAAACGCATCATGGACTACAACCAGGCCTTCAATGCTCTCCGGGTGGCTTTGAACCACGACCTCAGCGGCAAGCGGCTCTCTAAGATCGCTACACTTCAGAGGGCCATCAACCGCATCACTGCTCTCTCTGTGTTCCTGAGCTCAAACCCCCCCAACAAGCCCTGCAGCCACCGGGAGTGCCACCGGCCCTCTGCGGGGGGAGCAGCAGTGGGAGGATCACGACTTGAACAAAACAGAGCGGCAGTTCCTCGCCTGGAGCACCTGAGCTATGCACCCTGGCATTCAGCCATTTCTCAGCAGATGCAGCCACAGTCTCACCTGCACAGGCTTTCCGCTGATCCGCATGTCTACAATACCAGGTCATCGTGCCCCCCCTCACCCCACTACCCCTGTTACTCCACCGAGGGTCAGCTTTATGCTTCTCATGGACACTGCAGCAGCCCCCACAACCACCCGTCCAGTCCGGTACGGTACCCTCAGGTGGGTGAGGCTCTGGGGTACCAGCCCGGCGCGTGGGCCTCGTGCACACAGACATACATGGACAGCTTTGTGGAGCAGTCTTCCACTCTTGGGCTCCCATGGCAGGTGAGCTGCATGCAGGAGCCGGAGCACAGCTTTCCTCTGTGCTCTGATATACTGTGACTTCATGGACCCTTAAGTAGCCGTAAACCTCAGACACTTCAGAACCGCAGTGGTGCTGCAGACAGTTTCATGTTGGAGTCTGGAGACGACAGAAGTTACTCGTCTGTGATCAAACCTTTGGCTGAATTGTTTTCTATCTTTA
Organism: Oryzias woworae; assembly: GCA_016861445.1. Taxonomy (NCBI): domain Eukaryota; kingdom Metazoa; phylum Chordata; class Actinopteri; order Beloniformes; family Adrianichthyidae; genus Oryzias; species Oryzias woworae. The sequence goes on from BOLG01001664.1 coordinate 4,045,946, forward strand.
AAACATTGTCTCGTCCCCTGCAGAGACAGAAAGCAGGATGGGATGTTGACAAACGCAAGAGCAAAAAAATGAAGCCCAACTTTCGCGAGCAGGGAGTGCATTTTAAGAGAGTTTGACGCAGAATCTGATGCTGCATTTGTTTTTGTATTTATTCTGTTTATTCAGTGTTAAAAATGTCTGCATTAAATGTTACCGTTTACGATTCTTTGTCATGCCTTCTTTCTATAAACATGCTCTCATAACCTTGCTTGCTAATACTCAAACTTTGAATAAGTGCACGCATGCCCCCGGGGGCGTGTACGCCTCTGTGTGTGTGTTTGATTATAGCCAGAGGATGTTAGTCTCCAACATTTTGAGTGTGAAATGACACAAGTCCTTCAATTAGTTGAAAAATGTCCTCACAAGTTCATTCTTGTCAAATCCGTGTGGAGCAGACAATGTGTTCTTTCCACACAATGTGGAGAACAACACAACTCTGAGAACAAACGCAGTACAAAAGCACTTGGACACTTTATTTCTCTGCAGAACCGCCACAGATGACGATGCATCAGCAGCAGCGTGGTCTGCCGGTGTTTGGATGAGAAGTGAGCCTCAGCCATCCTGTTAGTCAACAAAAGCGTTTCCCTCCCAGCTGAGCGGCGTGTCATGGGAGACAGCCTTAATACTAGAGCAGAGGACAGAAGCCACCGACAGATTTATGCGGGTTCAGGAAGTGTGCCCCGTCATCAGCACAGTGAAATCCCCGTTTGGCCTGCTCTGGCCCACAGGTGCAGTTGGGTGTTCCAAGTTTTTTTGAACATCCTGGAGGTCTGACAACAACAACAGCCTCCAGAGGCTAAAAAAGCCCAGAGAGAACGTCTGCAGGCTCTCTGGAGAATTAAATGGTGTGTGCAGCAGCAATTAGCAAGCAGGAAGGAGAGGGCAGACGGGCTGAGAGATGAATGGAGAGGAGGGACGTGAAGAAGAAGTAGGACGGAGGTGGTAGGAAAAGAAGAGTGACAGCAGCTCTGGCCCGCTTGTTAGCTCCTCCCCTTTCAGGCTTGAGTGAGTGGGAAACCTTGACTCACCAGTGACAGACAAGTGTGGCTGACAGCACAGAATGACGGCATGTCTCCTCCTCCTCCTCCTTTGGCTCCAAGCATGATAGTGCCAGTTCACCCACTCGTCTCTGTCCTCAGTTTACTTAAGAGTGAAAGTGGATCTGTTATTACAGAAGCTGTCAACACTGTGAAGGTCCACAGGTGCTGGACCACAGGGTGTTCAGAAGTCACACAGCCTTGGAGGGAAGTTTAAGCCTTAAGTTGAAACCTAAAATAAAAGATGAGTAAAAACTGTGCTCATTCAAAAACCTGAAAAAAAACAGAAAAGGTTTCCTAGTGTCTCTTTTTATGCATAAATGTTTTGTCATTCATCTTCAGAATTCACAGATGATGATCGCAAGGATCCAGAAATATCAAAGTGAATTATCTTCTGTTCAGGGTTCAGATGTGGAAAGAACAGATTCACCTGGTAGGTTGTTGTGTTCTGATGGTGGTTGGAGTCAGCTTGTTGTTTGTTAAATGGTAACAGCTGAGGTCTGATCACAGATGATGCACTCAGAGTTTCCAAGAAACCCCCCCAGCCGGGAAAACAGCAGGAACAAAGCTGAAGAAGCTCCCAGAATGAGCTTTCGGACGGACCAGCTGGAACCTGAACACTGCTGCCAAACTCAGGACAGACACACAGAGGAGGAAGGTGTCTTCAGATGTTCACGCATCAGATTGAGCTTGTCTGAGAAGCAGACATTAAAGTTCACAGAGAAGACACAACGTAACCAACACACAAACCCCCTCAACTCTGATCCTTCAGGTTTACAGTGTGGCAACACTTCAAAATGAGGGCAGTGCTAAGCTGTCAGATGTTGGTGATGGGCGAAGATCCTGGGCTTCAGAACCTCTGCGCTCTGTCCTGGTGGGTCCAGAGACTGATCTGACCATGGAACAAAACCCCAAAGCAGCTTCACATTGTGGAGGGGTGTACATCTCAGGTTGTCTCTGTTAGCAAGCAGCACTCTGTCAATCAAACTGCACTGCAGGCTCATTCAGCAGTGAAGCCAGCCTGTGTGTTGGAACAAACCGCCGTGCTGTTGACTCATGAACCTTCTCAGCTCACAGTCAGCAGAAACAACAGTCAGACGGGATTTATACAGTGAGACCATGCTGCAAAGACCAACACTGATGGCTCAGCAAAGGACACAGAACAACAACTGACACTAATCTATGCTGCAGAAATGTTTCCCCCAAGATGAGTGTACATCTTGTCTGGTGTTGTTGTGGAACAGGGCAGAGGAAAGTCCAGCCAAGGTGCCTGTCCCACTGCAGGCTTCCACTTTGCCCTTCAGATTTGAAGGATCTGTCCAGAGTCCAGGCTGTGTTCAGCACACATGCAAACCTACAGTTTCACAGGAAATCCTCTCAGGAATAATCAAGTCAAAAATCTGCACATTGTAAACCAATGAAAGGACCCTGCAGCTGCTCTGCTGTGTTGAACACGTTGATTAAACCTGTTTCATTGGGAAGGCTCAGTGTTGAATGCAGTGACAGCACCCTGCTGCCTGCAGAAAAGTCCTGCAGCAGCACGAGTCCTCGTTCTGACTCGTGACTCAGCTGAGGATTTACCTCACTTCTTCCACATGTGAGCTAGTCAGTGAGGCATCCCTTTCTCAGACTGTCCTGCCCCTGAACACGCGCTGCCGGCAGATGCAAGCACAGGAGAACTGATGTTTGTGTGAAACATGAGTCATTCAGCAGAAGGAAGATGGATGTTGATGTAAGACACCCCAACACAAACACACAAGCGCTGATGCAGGATTTGAAGTGAGCAATGAGAGTCAGGCCTGCATTTTCTGCTTCTGAAGTGCAGCTGGGAAACACATGTATTCAGTCATTGTGGCATACTTCAATCTTTTACCATGGCTTTTGAGAAAAAGCAAAGTTAAAACATTTTGGTTTTTATTTGATAGAATAAAAATAAGGCACGGCCTTTGATCAAACCATAGCATGCAGAAACATACAAGTGCAATTATTCAGCCGCTGTGTAGGAGTCTGACCATCCTTTGGTGAAAATGGATTCTTTTACTTTTTTTTTACTTAATGTAATGTTATTGATTTAGAGTTTGCACTTGCATATCTCTGTGTTGCCCTGAGATGGACTGGTAAACCTTTCAGGGTGAAGCCTGACAGTAGCTGGGAGAGGCTCCAGCAACCCAATGACCCTGAAAGGATTTAAGCAGGCTTGGAAAATTGATGATTATAGAGTTTGTTGCATTTGTCTTTGTTTTTTTTTAAATTCATTCATATTTGAACAATAGATGGAATTCATAATACACATGTGAAATATGTTCCTTCACAAACATACATGTTTCTGATGTTAAGTGAGGCTCTGACAGAAGCCTGTTTGTTCTCCATCAGAGCTAACATTCACAAACCTAACCGTGAGAGAATTGAAACGACAATGATGTTTTCCTACAGGGCCTAATTCTGACTGGCAAACTTCCACTGGCTGCGCTGACATTGAAGACATGAGCATGCAGAGAATAAATGCCAAAAAGAGCCCAGTTCCCTCACAGCCTCTGTCTCAAAGCCCTCTGGGTCCAGTCCACGTTTCTACAAAAAAAAAAAAATAATAATAATAGGACTTCTTAAGTTAGATCATTCAGCAATCACGTTAACTGACTCAATCTGAGTCATTGCTCAGATAATGGTCGTCATCTGGTTTTATTAATATGATTAAAACATTTGGTGTTCCATCACTGTGATCAGATTCATTACAGTTCACTTCTTAATCTGGATGATTAAATAAACAAAAATACAAGAAAACAATCAGATCAGTGCCATGATCACATGAAAGACAACCGTCAATTTCTCTCATTGGAGAATGACCAAAACAATGGCTGACACAGACCCTTGCAGATCTCTAGCTCTGTAGGACAACCCCCAAGATCATGAGAGCCAACTTACAAACATAACACAAGCAGTTATCTGATGGTTCCCATTTATTTGGTTTCTGTGTTTGGACACATTAAGGGAAAGAACAGTGATGATGTTGGGAAAAGGATGCTGAGGTTGGAGAGGACGACCAAAGGGGAGGTTCATGGATACAGAGGAGAACATGAGTGTGGTTGGTGTAAGTGTAGAGGAGGAAGTGGGGAGGATTTCATAGGTGGTTGATTTGCTGGGGCATCCACTAAAGGAAGCAGCTAAAAGACAAAGAAGAGGAGTGATTTCTGAGGTCGAGTAAACAAAATCATTGTCTAAGGTGAACCTTTCTAATGTACTGTTTGATGTTCGATTATTGGACAGAATTTCTTTAAAGAAAAGAAACAGCTCTATGTAACAGACTTCTGATGAGCACAAAAGCATGTGTTATAGAACAAAGCAAAGCTCTTAAGAGAGATTTAAAATCAAAACTTACTGAAATGCAACAAAAATCTAGCTTTCTAAGCAGCATTGAAAACAATAAAATCCCAGCTTTGCTCTCAAAATCTTTTTTGTTCACAAATAAGGACAGCTGATGTATCGGTGCCAGTATCGGTATCGGCCGATATTTACATGATTTGAGATTATCACTCCGATATGAAAAATTCCAGCGATGTTTCAGTTTTACTTTACCTGGGGGTTACAGCAGGAGAAGTGCTCTGTTTAGCACAGGCTCGCTCCCCCTCACACCCCAGTGTGCATCTTACGTCAGACACACACTGGGGGGGGGTTCGATTAAGCTTTGACCTTTCAGGCAACACATTCTCACTCCCAACTCGTCGTATATGAACGTATGGCTCGGGCCTCCTCCTTGTCACCTTTTGACGTCAGGGTAACCCAAACACATGATTTTTTGACGTGCTTCCTGTTCCCATTAAATCAGGGGTCAACAAACCCCTGCGCTTGGCACCGGGCCGGGGACAGGGAAACATGCACACGCTAACTTTGATTCTTTCCACTTTATTTTCTGATTCTGAAGGAAGTTTTTTTTTGAAAAACTACCGGAATCTGTTCACCACATCTGCCTGTTTTGCCGCGTTGCACGACACAAAGCAACTGCTCGGAGTTTAGCCAAGTTTAAAGATCAAATCTAAAAGTTCATCAAATCCAAACAAAAAGAAGTATTTGGAAAGTGAGTTTGGGGAGAAAAGAACCAGTGAGGAACATTAAAAATCGCTTTTGACTTCAGGGAAGAATGAAGCTGCTGTTTACAAACAAAACCAGGAGTTTTTCTCGAAATATAGAATTATGGAGACGGTTGTTCCACGTACCAGCACCGCTCTGTCTAATATGCAGCGACTGAATCTTAAACGTTTCACATACTCTCATAATAACGTTACTGACACGATGGAGTCAAGTTTATTATTATATTTACAAAACACCACTTTTATAACAGTTGTGTCATTTTGTTTTGCTTTATTTATTCATCACATCTCAAAAGTCAGATGCGGCTGAGGTTAGCATTCGGTTGTTAGCATTCACTTTGACGTTAAAGGGAAAATCTTCATCCTAAAGTCTACGTTTAAACCAGCTTCAAACAAACTAATGGATTACATTCTTATGCAAAACTACAATGTTTAATGTTTACAGTTTAAAATATGTTGTTTACACTAAGCAGTTTCTACAAAACAAAACAATTTCAAAGCACTTTCTTTAAATCCTTTTGTTCTCAAGTGATCTTGAAGGCTGATTGCTTGTGTTTACAAATAGCAGTCATTGAGTATTGAAGCTAAATGCATCCTTTTATTTTGCTAGTTTCTGTTTGGTTCGCGTTTGTACTGTTCTTGGCAATGTGAATGTTTTTGCATTTCTACTAATGGAAGAAAAAGGGAATCTCTAAACTTTCCTGTTATTCTCGAGACACTTAAATATCAGCAATTGGTCACACCTGCAGGAAAAATATTGGTTATTGCTATCGGCCGGACATAATGAAATCGGCCCATCCCTATTCGCACATACATTTTTGCAATTGTGACCTTCATAAACTTGGTTCATGTTGTGTAATACTGTCTCACAATTATTTTTAGCTTTCTTTCAAACTTTATTTCTGCGTTTTCAACTCTGAGTTTAATTGTGCCTCAAAACCAGTCGATCACAGACTAAAGGGTTCATGCTGAATTACTTAACTAGATAAAGTGATCGTGAAAGCTCAGATGGAATTTTAGAGGCATTTCATATTTTTATTTGTAACTTAGAAAGTTAATTGAGATAAAAGATAAAACATCTCCCCGCAGTCCAAAGCAGATGGAGCCTAATCAAGTTTAGAAAGAGAACATGTGGGCTGACTGATAATCTAACTAAGATGCTCCCTTTTGACACACAATATAAGCTTTTGGTTTATACATAATTATTTTAAAGAAATGTGAAAATCTCTGTGTTGTCTTAAGACAAAATAACTGTAGCCTGGGATTTGAACCATTGACTGATCTGTTCTTTCTCTCTCTGGAAGTGACAAAAGGCACAGAGAGTAGACCCAACTCTGGCCACTGCAGGCCGATAAAAACTAGGTTTCAGGTTTTGGAACAGTGTCCTTGGGCTCTTAAACAAATGTTACACAAATCAAAAACACTTTCTCAAAAAGTGACATTTTATGAAAATCTATTTTTTAGATCTCTACTTAATATTGCATCTGATTTATCTCCTAAGAAGCTGAAAGAAGGACTGTTTCTAAAGGCAAATCGTGTCTTTCACTTTGGACAGTCTCTCTACATCAGATTCTGATGTCCTGGCTGCTCAAATAGAGTGAAATGATCCTCCAAACACACAGCAGGGAATCTTTTCCTGCTCCCCCTGGAGAATAAACCCATTCAATTTAACGTACCTGTTGTGTTGTCTTGTGTGAATGAATAAACATCCCAAAACAAGTGTTTGCACGTGGATTTTCCTAATAGCAAACAGCCTTCTGAGTTGCCCTTGACCCTCTCTGAACCTGCAGTCCTGGAAAAAGACAACAGCAATGGAAGCAGGCATTTATTTAGCTTATTTAACTTCTTTGTAGCAGCTGCTGTGGATGGTTGCTGTCTTTGGTTTTCAGGTTCAGGAAGGAGGAGAGCTGTAACCAGTTAGGCTTTGAGCAGCTCCTAGACCCATGTGTGATAAAGGTTGTCTACTTATGCAGTAGGTTTCAGGCCCAAAACTACAAGCAATGTGTATGGATACTTACAAAACAATACCTGATTATCAGAAAATGCTTGTTTTAATTCCACCATGGTAGTTGAAATGGGGACATTCAAATCTACTCTGCTTTTGGTTTTCATTTGACTGTGAAATACTCCTGCTTTAAATGAGCTTTGGATGTAACTCTTCAGAATGTACTTCTTCCTAAATGAAAACCTTCATTGACATATTCTTCTTTAATGTGATTTTGAAAAAGTTAACATCTTTCAGTTAAGCAGAATATAAACTTAATGTCAGCATCCGGTCGTCCAGTTCTCTCTCCCACCACCAGAGGGAGCCATCGCCAGAATACTCACAGCCTCTGTTCTCCTGTACACTCCAACTCCCAGCATGCATCGGACCTCTGCCATCTTGTCTTCACCAGCTGCTTCTCATCAAGTCATCACAACACTGCTTAAATGCCAGTCTCACCCTCTCCTCTGCTGTAGTCTTGAACTGCTTTCCCCTCTTGTTCATACTAAGCGGTCCATGGTCCTGTTTGCCTGGTTTTTGATCTTTGCCTGCCTTGCCACCTTCCGCCTTGCTCCTTGTGTTGACCCTTGCCTGGTTATTGACCTTGCCATGTCTTGCGCCAGTAAAATAAAACGTTTGCTTATGGATCCACACGCCTCAGCGCCTTCATTACACTTACCCTGACACATCTTTTGCACTGATCATCAGGAAAAAGAACTTTGGGACTTGAACCTTTTGATAAGAAAACGCCCTTCACCCTGAAACATCTACTACAAACATTTTCAAGTATTACTCCAGAGTCACTGTTCCAAATGTTGTCTTTATAGAACTCTTTTACAACCAGTTCTTCTGAAAGCCCTAAAACTGAGCATGATGCTGCTGCATCATGGTGGTGTGTAACAGAACAACCCCCCTACTAAAAGCACATATCTGTTCTTATTCTGTTCTTGTGCATTCGTGTGTCTAGATATGTGATGCATTTTGCATGTCTTTAAAGTGTGAATTTTATTCAAGCATCTATTCAGAGATTTTTTTAAATCTAATTATTTGTAGATTCATGTCTGACCCTCTCAGACCATTCCTAGCTCTGATTTAACAGAAAACCATCATAAAGAGAAAATGTTGTCTTCCTGGACAGGAAATCTGCTTCAAGAGATGTGATTTTACTTCCATCACATGCGTGAAACCTCCAACTACATCTGCTGACACGTTTTGTGGCTGACAGCAAACAGCAGAGGGCAGCAGGTGTTTCTTTTTCCAGAGAGCATTCCTCACTCGGAATTCTCTTCAGCACTTCGCTCTCAATGGTTTTCTGAAGCCAGGAGACAAAGGCTCTGACTGATCGCAGCAGCTGCATCTCTGCAGTTTAGTGTTTCATCTGAAATCACATTTAAGTTCTCAGCTAATAGTCAGTAGACAGTAGCCAATAGTCAGTTCCTGTCAGTTGACAGAAGCCTCATCTACATGTTCTTCTGTCCTTCAGGGAGAGCCCACTTTCTCTGACGACTTTGAATACACATGACAGCAGCACAAACACACATCTCAGGCATCTAGGAATTCGATTGACTTTCAGGGAAGGATAAACATCTCATTCTTTTACTCCAATGCATCTTTAAGGATTTACAAAACTGAATATGAAAAGATTCAGATGTGCAGCTCAAACGAGAATAAAGCGACTTTTTGAAATGTTTGTGAGATTTTCTATCCGTGTATTCACTATTTTTGCGTTTGCTACACAAATGTTTTCAGATGCGTTGTGTCTCATCTTTCTTTTGCTCAATCTTTGATTTTGCGTTCATTAGTATGGTGTTACATCTCTGCCATTAATTGAACAGCACGGAAAGAAAACTGAGCGAGCTCAGTTTTCTGTTCACTCGTTCACCCTGTTCAGGGGGTGCTTTGTCACTCGGGAGGCGGTAACCTCTCTGGTTGTTCTGATTGGCCAAAATTTCAGGTCGAATCTGGCGAGGCAGCGGATCGGGACTTTCATTTTTTTTATCTGCTTTAATAGAAAAGAAATGGCAGATGAAACTTAGATTAAAACGTTAACGAACCTTCCAAGAACAAGGTAAGAAAGTGCAGTGGTTTTTTTGTGCTGTAAGTTTGACTCCTGTAAATCACTTTATTATGTAAATAAACATTTAAACTTTAGTTACCGTGCAATTTATAATTAGCCTGAGACAGAGCTACTATGCAACTCAAAGCACAGGAAGCCTGTATTAGCATCTCACCCATGTAGTATAAAATGAATCTTGGTTTTACTGCTTTATTTTCTTTTGTATTGCCAGTTAAATTAAGACATGGTGGTTAACCATTACTACTTGGAGCTGTTAAATCCATTAAAGTATTTCTGAGATGAAGTTTTCTCAACTGTGGATGCATTCTAACAGCTTTTTCTTTTAATCCAGATGAAATTCCTCAATCCCTGAACAACTGATCTTGTGAGATGGCGGAGCAAGTAAGTCTTTAAATCCACTTAAGTAAGAAATTTTTCTTTATATCGGTTACTCTGGTTATATTGGTTGACTATTAGTACACCAGCTTTGCTATGAACTTCTTTCAATTATAATACATTTATATCTAAACCCCCCCCTTCTTTTGTCCAGTGTTGATTTTGTTTTTGGTCAACATTCTCTGACAAGAAATGATTTTAAATTAGAGTCTGGACTTTTGTCTGAACTTGGACTTTCTGCTGTTCACTTGCAGGCAAACACTGCACCTCTGGGAAGCACTGTCAAGACATGTAAATATCCAACCAAAAATTGTCCAGGCTTTACAAGAGTTTTCAGACTGGGATGGACACTGTTTGAAGTCCCCCAGCTGGGACTTGAACCAGGGGCTGTCTTACTGTAAGGCAGGAGTGCTAACCACTGCACCATATGGCAAAAATCTTGGAGAACCAAAAACATGGCAAGGCAGAGCAATGAACCAAAAAAAACCAGACACTTAAATTACGTGGAAATTATTTCCACAATTATATTATGTTCACCCAACAAATGATTTTTTTGAGTGTACCATAAAGATACTTTCCTTAATGCCACCAGGAACAACATTGTCCTTTTTGGTGCAGTCGATGGCTACTCCAGAAAGGAAAGATTTAACCTAGCATTGCACTGTTTGATGTTTTGCACACTGTTTTACCATTATTTTCTTATGGTTATGCAGGTGATGTGTTTGGAGACCGCCACCAATAACCGTGCATCAGCAGCTTTTGCTGTATTCAAAAAATCAACAGAGGTCCATGGCATACCCTCAAGGCATGGTTACAAAACTTTCCAATATGCAGACCTAAACTTTTTATCACAAACTGTTGAAAGTCTATTTGGAAATGGGCATAAAGAAAGCTGTGTCCTGATTGTGCAAACTTGTACATTGCATTGCATCTGATGATTCTTTGTTATTCATTTGTGAAAAAGGGTGACAGGTGATCAGGAAGTAGAGAAAGTGGACACAGCCAGGTATATGTTCATCTGTGGAACTGATCGTGAGTGTTTCATTTCAGGAAAAAGTGTCCACAATAGACGGTTTGATTTGATTAATGTTTTCTTTAAATCCATTTACACACTGCCATTAACTTAGTCGGAAAATAATTCACGTCCTTCATGTCTCATGGCCTTGCCATTACATGGCTAAATGTATGTGCTCTTAGAATCGAGCGTTTGTGGCATGATGTCAGAGCATGTGTAACATCAAAATATTACAACGAACTTCACCTGCTGGAGATGGACCACCTACTTAATGTGTCCTCCTGTGGTAAGGAAATATTGTGATGTTTGTGGAGGGAAAAGAAAAACTTCCAGTGTTACCATTTAGAATTAGGTTCAATGTTAATCTGGCAAAATATACTACATTTAATAATTACCATTTTTAAAAGGCAATATTAAAAAGTCAAATGCATTAATTTATTAACTTGTTTTATTTCTTTAATCTTTTTGTAAACATTTTCTTTACAGAAGATTTGTTTGCAGTCCACCTGACATTCCTGGACAAACTCCAAAAGGACCTTGATGCTTTTGTGGAAGGTTGGAACTGCCACCCACTCAGAATTGAAGGAAACAAAACCTCTGAGCAGTTGTGGCCAACTGGAATGATGCTCCACCATACCAACGAGCCAGAGAATCTTCAGGTTTTTATTTCAAAACTCTTTAAAGGAAGAGTTTAAAATAAGCAGAAACTGTTAAGGTGGGGGCCAGTGATCTTACTTTCAGGATATTCAGGAGCCAGATCTTGATTGGGATGTAGGAATTTGACTGCCCAGTAACGGAAGACCAGCTGGTGGAATGTCAGATTTTTATCAATGACAACAGAGATCCCGACAACAGAAGCCTGTTCCTAACCTTTCGTGAATATCTGGCTACTTTAACTGTATACATTTTTACAATTTGGTACTTTTGAAAAGCTGTCAATAAAGGTTTATGAACTTCTACGTATACCCACTTGGCAAGTTATTTTTGAGAAAACCAACATCAACTGCTAAACATTGATGATTTTTAACATGTCCCACGCCAATTATTTCTTGTGTAGCAGCAGCAGGGAGCATGTCTTCATAGTCTGTATTTTGTTTGAGAAAAAAACGGTAAATTTAATTTAAACGAACATAAAAACACTGCATTTTTTTATCAGCCCAAATCTTCTCACTACAGTGGGAAACGGGGTTCACCAAAAACCCACCAGTTTCCACCAACTTCTTCAACTAATAACAACCTCAGTTGACCAGAGAGCTGTACTGCATAAAAACAAGAGAAAATTCAGAATAAGCAATAACGCAAGCAGATCTATCTTAATAAGAATCCTATAGACATATCTTTTGACTAACAGCATCCAAACCTGGCCATGCTTTGCTGCACAGTGCTGCCTGAAGGCCCCTGCACAGGTACTGTCAAAGACATCTGTTATGATGGTCTCGCAGATGTCTGAGGCCTGGACTCCCTAGCTGCCTGTGCAGGCGGCCCCCAACTTTCTGAATAATACATTGAGCATTAACATTATCAACAGTTAAGTTAATGAGTGATGTTTCTCATCAACAGCTCACCTACAGTCGTATTAATCATTAGTAACAAACTGTTAATTGCTTTTGATACATACTTGACGGTGGTTTATTTAAGGTTCTTCTGAGCATATCTAGTAAACTTATTGTTGCGCTGTGCAATTCGTCCTAAAGGAATGCAGTGAACGCGGTGACAGCACTGCGCTCGCTCAGTTAGGACTGCGCTCAGTTGTAGGCTACACTCATCGAGTTTTAGGATAAGCTCACTCAGTTGTAGGAAAAGCTCACTCTGTTGTAGGCTACACTCGCTCAGTTGTAGGTTACGCTCGCTCAGTTGTAGGCTATGCTCGCTCAGTTGTAGGAAACGCTCGCTCAGTTGTAGGCTACGCTCATTGAGTTTTACGATACGCTCACTCAGTTGTAGGAAATGCTCGCTCTGTTGTAGGCTACACTCGCTCTGTTGTAGGCTACGCTCACCTCAGTTGTAGGCTACGTTCGCTCAGTTGTAGGAAATGCTCGCTCTGTTGTAGGCTACACTCGCTCTGTTGTAGGCTACACTCGCTCTGTTGTAGGCTACGCTCACTCAGTTGTAGGCTACCCTCACTCAGTTTTAGGATACACTCGCTCAGCTGTAAGATACACTCGCTCTGTTGTAGGCTACGCTCACTCAGTTGTAGGCTACCCTCACTCAGTTTTAGGATACACTCGCTCAGCTGTAAGATACACTCGCTCAATTGTCGGCTACGCTCGCTCAGTTGTAGGCTACGCTCACTCAGTTTTAGGATACACTCGCTCAGTTGTAAATACACTGGCTCAGTTGTAGGCTACACTGGCTCAGTTGTAGGCTACACTGGCTCAGTTGTAGGCTACACTTGCTCAGTTGTAGGCCACACTCGCTCACTTGTAAGCTACACTCGCTCAGTTGTAGGCTACGTTCGCTCAGTTGTAAGATACACTCGCTCAGTTGTAGGCTATACTCTCTCAGTTGTAAATACACTCGCTCAGTTGTAGGCTACGCTCGCTCAGTTGTAGGCTACACTCTCTCAGTTGTAGGCTACACTAGCTCAGTTGTAGGCTATACTCGCTCAGTTGTAGGCTAAACTCGCTCAGTTGTAGGCTACGTTCGCTCAGTTGTAAGATACACTCGCTCAGTTGTAGGCTATACTCTCTCAGTTGTAAGCTACACTTTCTCAGTTGTAGGCTACGTTCGCTCAGTTGTAGGCTACACTCGCTCAGTTGTAGGCTACGTTCGCTCAGTTGTAGGCTACGTTCGCTCAGTTGTAGGCTACGTTCGCTCAGTTGTAGGCTACACTTGCTCAGTTGTAAGCCACACTCGCTCAGTTTTAGGATACACTCGCTCAGTTGCAGGCTACACTCGCTCAGTTGTAGGCTACGTTCGCTCAGTTGTAGGCTACACTCGCTCAGTTGTAGGCTACACTCGCTCAGTTGTAGGCTACACTCGCTCACTTGTAAGCTACACTCGCTCAGTTGTAGGCCACGTTCACTCAGTTGTAGGCTACACTCATTCAGTTGTAGGCTACAATCCCTCAGTTGTAGGCTACACTCGCTCAGTTGTAGGCTACGTTCGCTCAGTTGTAGGCTACACTCGCTCAGTTGTAGGCTACACTTGCTCAGTTGTAGGCTACACTCGCTCACTTGTAAGATACACTCGCTCAGTTGTAGGCTACGTTCGCTCAGTTTTAAGATACACTCGCTCAGTTGTAGGCTATACTCTCTCAGTTGTAAGATACACTCGCTCAGTTGTAGGCTACGTTCGCTCAGTTGTAGGCTACACTCTCTCAGTTGTAGGCTACACTAGCTCAGTTGTAGGCTACACTCGCTCAGTTGTAGGCTACACTCGCTCAGTTGTAGGCTACGTTCGCTCAGTTGTAGGCTACACGCGCTCACTTGTAAGCTACACTTGCTCAGTTGTAGGCTACGTTCGCTCAGTTGTAAGATACACTCGCTCAGTTGTAGGCTATACTCTCTCAGTTGTAAGCTACACTTGCTCAGTTGTAGGCTACGTTCGCTCAGTTGTAGGCTACACTCGCTCAGTTGTAGGCTACACTCGCTCAGTTGCAGGCTACACTCGCTCAGTTGTAGGCCACGTTCGCTCAGTTGTAGGCTACACTCGCTCAGTTGTAGGCTACAATCGCTCAGTTGTAGGCTACACTCGCTCAGTTGTAGGCTACGTTCGCTCAGTTGTAGGCTACACTCGCTCAGTTGTAGGCTACACTCGCTCAGTTGCAGGCTACACTCGCTCAGTTGTAGGCTACACTCGCTCAGTTGTAGGCTACCTTCACTCAGTTGTAGGCTACACTCGCTCAGTTGTAGGCTACGTTCGCTCAGTTGTAGGCTACGTTCGCTCAGTTGTAGGCTACACTCGCTCAGTTGTAGGCTACGTTCGCTCAGTTGTAGGCTACACTCGCTCAGTTGTAGGCTACGTTCGCTCAGTTGTAGGCTACGTTCGCTCAGTTGTAGGCTACGTTCGCTCAGTTGTAGGCTACACTCGCTCAGTTGTAGGCTACACTTGCTCAGTTGTAAGCCACACTCGCTCAGTTTTAGGATACACTCGCTCAGTTGCAGGCTACACTCGCTCAGTTGTAGGCTACACTCGCTCAGTTGTAGGCTACGTTCGCTCAGTTGTAGGCTACACTCGCTCAGTTGTAGGCTACGTTCGCTCAGTTGTAGGCTACACTCGCTCAGTTGTAGGCTACACTTGCTCAGCTGCAGGCTACACTTGCTCAGTTGTAAGCCACACTCGCTCAGTTGTAGGCTACGTTCGCTCAGTTGTAGGCTACACTCGCTCAGTTGTAGGCTACACTTGCTCAGCTGCAGGCTACACTCGCTCAGTTGTAAGCTACACTCGTTCAGTTTTAGGCTACACTCGCTCAGTTAAAAGCTACACTCGCTACACTCGGAGGATTCATAGATCACACAGGGCTGTTTAGTGTAATGTCAGCAGATAAACTTTACAGTTTCAGGTGATCTTCAGCCATAAATTCACTAATCTGACTAAATTAAATAAAATAAATGCTTAAAGAAAATATGAATTGTTTAAAAAACGAAATTTTCTTCATCCATGGAAGCAAAATTGAGGATAAAAGAGCCTTTTTGGTGTTTGAGCCTCTGTAACTGACGCCATGTTAGATAAATACAACAATTTGATTGGACAGAATTTAGACCTTTTTATACAAATGGGATAAGTACAGGAACACACAGAAGAACAGGATACAACTTCAAGATAAAAGACCATTAGACTAGTCCTGAAAAAATACAGATTTATCCCAACAGCTGATTCCCACACGCCATGCCTATTTACATAGAGATGTGACTTTCAGAAATGAATACGTTCACATAAAAGCTCTAATAAGCTCATCCCTTCAGATGCACATTTCACAAAAATTGTGAACACCCAATTCATGCAAGAACCTCCATGAAAAAAGAAGAGAGGAGCAGTGCATACAACGACCCGGTAGGGCAGAGGTGGTGTTCGGAGGTGCTCAGATCAGTAATCTGATTTGTTTCTTATTGAGTTTTGGTATTAGATTTGTTGGTGACATTTTGTCACTCTAAGTTTTTTTTTAATGAGATCATCTTATAATAGTAAAATAAACTTGTTAATAAACCCCCTTACAGAACACTCAATTATTGGTGTTTATGTTTTTTGTTTATGTTTTTCTCAACCCTCCAAAATGCACACGTCAGATGACTGAGTGAAATGATGATCAAATCTGTTGTCAAAACAGTTTATTATTAAGTTAAAAAGCAGATGTTCTTATGTCATTGCACCCCCCCCCCCCCCACAGCCACAAAAAGGTTGGAGACCACTGCCTTAGGAGATAAAGAGTCTCTGTTCAACAGAGCATCAGTTAATTTGTTCAGTCAGAGAAATCCGATTCAAATTTACTGCAAGCAAATAACACCAGGTCCTGATAAAGCAAATTCAAATATTGCTGGAGTCAGACCTTTACGTAGAAATTATTTTTCACCAGAAATTCATCTCCTTTCATAACCTGATTTTAGCCCTGTGATGGGTGTGTGACCTGCCTTTGCCTGGGAGAGTCTGGGACAGGCTCCATTGACCCCGAAAGACATTCAGTGGATTTAGGAAACGATTAAATGATTGAAGTTGAATTGAAGACTTTTAACAGACAGTACGATGTGTCGTGCTGTTCATGTTAAAAACTTGTCATCTCACTGCTTTCATATCAGATATAGAGGAGTTAAAAAGAGGGGAGGGAGGGTCTGGCCCCTAACAGGGACAAAAATGTACCTGCAGGCTGTATGTATCATTCAAACTACCTCCTCTCATTCTGTACATGCTAATGTTTAAGCTTAATTTTCATCTAGACCAGTCTTCCTGATGATAAAATCCCATTTATTTAGCTGAATGTGTGGCAGCTGAACGTCACAGCAGCAATCCACATTTTTCTCTTAGGTTCTAAAGGGATTTGTCACAATTTACAGTTGTACTGTTCTGTTACTTTACCATTCTTTTTTATGTATGTTTAGTTGTGATTATGGTGCTGTGATGTTGATTTTTTGGCTTTGTTTCCAGTCTTCCTCAGTGAAGCACTTTGAATTACTTGAAATATGAGTACACTTGCTGTGGCTTTCAGTAAAGCACAACCTTTTAGTTCCCTGTGAAACACGCTTCATGAACAGGCAGACCAAGAGGACAGCGTTAATGGTCCAAAAAAAGCTGGGTTTCAGTGGAGTTTTTGAGGTATTTTTAAGTATCTTAGAATGTTTTTCATCAGCTGGTATGGGAAAAAGCCTCCCTCAAAGGTGCAGATTGGGTCAAGAGGCAAGCAGAAAGTTGGCTGGTCTCTTGCGAGCAGAACATACAAGAGTGCACTTTTATACACGCAAAAAAAATTATGTCAAACAAGGAAGAGCTGCAGCAGTTCTTCATGTTAGATCCTTTCTCTGGTTTGTCCTGTGTCTTTGCTTTTCTAGTTTCATTTTTATTTGTACCATATTTTTTATGTACCTTAAGTTTATGCATCAAATTATCCACATTTCTTTCAACCGAGGTCATTTGTATGAGGGGCCGTACAAGACATATTTCATTCTGAACCACTCACAGACCTGTATTCCCGTGACGTGCAGTGAGGGTCACGGCTGATGAGGCCCTGGCGTCATCAGTCACACTTACAAACATATGAAGCCTACAGAGTAACTTTTAAATGGCAGCAGTTAAAGTGTGTTGTTTAAAATATCATTTCAACCTTTTTCTTCCGTTTACAAACTGTAGCAGAGGAGAAAAAAACCACCAAAATTGTTATTATTGATTTACTTGTAGTCCGTGTGTCGCTCCCTTATTGTTTTATGTCTATGTTGTTCCTTCTGAAGAAACACATTAATAACATGTTTTAAGTTTTAAGTTGTTCTCCCTCTGTGGAGATCACTAACAGTGACGTGTATAAAACAAATTCTTGAGTTTAGAGGTTTAAAAATGTAATCATCCATTTAGAAAATAATGCTAAACAATATGAAAGAGTAATCGGACGCTGCACTTGACTTGCTACCACTAATGAACTCTATTCACGACTTACTGTACTTCTGCGTTCGGCCCTTGACCGCTCAATCATTTCCAGTTATGTTGTTAAATGGAAATAGCGGAGTATTTGGAGTGAACAAGATGTCTTTTGGAGCTACCCAGAGTCACTATAAATGATGTGAAGCGCATTGTTCATCTTTCTAGCAAAACACCCCAAAATAAAAGGCAAAAAACTTTTACATTTTTTTGTGTCATCCTGCATAGCAAACTTTGAAGGTAATTTGCTAAGGCTGATGTTATTCGCATGTATTTACGACCAGCTCAAAAACATGGAAAATCACGTTGCCGATACGTAACATGTGAAGCCAATGTGCAGACTGCTGGATCGCTGCTGTTAGTTTGTGCGTCCAAGACTAAATGTTGTTACTGTAATTAATGTTAATGTAGCCCGGTGTAGAATGAGAAGCAAGACACAAGCAGCTCCAAAATAATGCGGGTACTTTATTTCCCGACTATTCCAATGAAAGGGAACAGCATTAATTTTAGTTTGATTTGGTTGTGCAGCAAAAAGAAAACTGAGGACGGAGCAAATAAAAAAAAGAGTCCCAAACAAGACAACAGCAGCGGTCTTATTCTAAAATAAAACAAAAAAAAACACAACTGGTCATTCACATGTTTACAGTATTATGCTAGCACACTGTCACATAATGAAGAAATTCAAACTCACAGAAAAGTGATGGCAAATGGCTGCTCTGACTGGCGCGGTCTTACCCACGAGAAATCCTGACAATGTTGTCTCCCCTCTATGCAGAACATACATTTAAACATTTGCTGGTCAAGCCAAAATAAAATTGAACTGTTCAGGATCAGCGGTATATATATAAAAAAACACAAACTCACGCCGTCCTGCAGCTCCGCAGCCTTTCAGAACTCCTCTCTATCCTTGCTAGCTAGCGCTCTTTCCATGGACTGCAGCTTTCTTCAGAACCCCACCACGCGCCGTCATGCAGCTCTAGAACTCTTTAATAACAACGACTAACAAGAACTTTTCCACTCCTAAAGTGCAACTTACATTTGTATCCCACCACAATCTACGAACACCTTCTTTTACTAGCGCACATGTGACGAGCCAGGACCGTCAGGCTGCCATACTGCGACCCCCACCCCCGCGCATAACGACGCATTCGCCAGTGGACCCCGCGTCCCAACAAAAACAACAGCGCCACACACTGGCCCTCCTGGCACCACCCAACTAAAAAGGGAAGCTCACTTCACCTGGTTACATTCTCCCCTGCCTTAAGTCAACGTCTCGGTGACTCCCGAACAGTCAGTTTTTATCCCTCAGCTGTGATGTGTAATGGACCATTCCGGCTAATATTTGGGACAGCACATCAGGCGTCAATGATACAGCATTATTACACGCAGTCATAGGTAACCTAAACGGGTTTCTATTTTTACCGGCTGTCGTTCGGATGCTTTTACGCAAGGGCGGCATGGGGTTTTTTGCATCTTGCTGTTCTACCCCCCGCCGCGGCACTGGTACTGGCCTTGTATGCAGTTCACCAGTTAAGCTTGGCCTTCTCACCCCTAGTTCAGAGTCAGAAGAGGATTTTTCAGTGGGCCTGTCGCCTCCATCCAGATCGGGCAGTGATGCACTTTGAGCCTCGTTACTGTGGTTGCTCTCTAGATGACTTTCCAAGTCTTCTAACCTTGGACCAACAGGTTCATGAATCTGTTCAAACAACAGGAACTCAGGATCCGACTCGATGGATTCATATTCCGAGTCTGACTCAGCTTCAGATTCAGGGGGAAGAGGAGTTGCCTGGCAGCGTTGCCTTGGGGGCGGTACAGGCCCAACACAGAGGCGCAGATTTGACCTATGCACCCTCTTTGTTTGTCCTCCATTGATGGGGACGACTGTGTGAGTCGTTCCTTGAACATCTGTGACCCGGTACACCTTTGGTGACCATGCATCCTGAATTTTGTTTCTGCCGACCGGACGATGGCGAAGATACACGTGCTGTCCGATCTCCAGGGACGTACAATTTACTTTTGAACTCTGCCGGGCCATTCTTTCTGCCGCTTTCCGTTGAGAAAATGCTCGTGCTCTCTCATGAGCATCCTGGAGTCTTTCTCTGTGAACGGTGAGCCAGTCAGTGCTTCCGCCTCCAGTGTCTTCTTGCCCTAAGAGCGCATCAATAGGTAGGTGGGGTTGAACTCCAAACAACATGTAGTATGGGGAGTGACCAGTTGACGAGTGAGGGGTGACATTGTAAGCAAAGACAAGTTCTGCTAAGTGTTCAGGCCAGCAGCGTTTTTTCTCAGGGGGAAGTGTTCTCAAGAGGTCGTGCAAGGTCCGGTTAAACCTCTCACACTGGGGATTTCCTTGCGGGTGATGGGGTGTGGTACGGGTCTTCTTTACCCCATATAACAGGCAAAGTTCTGCAATGACGGCACTTTCAAAGTTTCTGCCTTGATCCGAGTGCAAGCGCTCAGGCACTCCATACTTCATGAACCACTCTTTCAGGATGACTTTAGCTGTTGTGTCAGCCTTCTGGTTTCGGGTAGGAAATGCTTGGCTGAACTTAGTGAAAACATCAGTAATCACCAGGACATTTTCACGTCCATCGTTCGCACGTTCAAGAGTTGTGTAGTCCACAGCTACCACTTCAAGGGGACGGGTAGCTAGAAATGGGGTTTGGGCTGCATGAACCTTTGGTTGTGGCAGTTTTGTTAGTATGCACCTCTTGCAATTTTTCACCCACTGCTCAACATCTTCATGCATACCCCCCCAAAAACATCTCTGCCTTAAGAGTGCAAGTGTCCGTTCTATTCCTTGGTGGCCCATCTGATTGTGCACACTGGTGAGGACCTTTTCTTTGAGACAGGCAGGTAACAACAACTGATGACAGGTTCCAAGGTTTGCATCTTTAATTTCACGATAAAGAAGTCCATCTTTCTCCACTAGCCTGGACCACTGTTTCAACAGGGATCGTACTGATGTATGTAGGACTTTTCTCTCTTGGAACGAAGGTTTTTGTTTTCTGTCCCAGAACTGTTTCAAAACTGTGAGTGTGGGGTCAGATGACTGGAACATCTGGAGCTCAGTTTTTGTGTAACTGGGGAGTGTGGGGGTGTTAACAAGTAATGTAGCACTGTCTCCCTGATCGGGGTCAGCAGCATGCAACTGCCTCACCTGAAAGAAGTCTTTCTTTGCAGCCGTTATCTCTGAGCCTATGACAGTACCTGATTTGAGACTGTTGCAGAGGGTGATACAACCATCAAAGTCGGTGTCCTCAACAATGGCATCTGACTCAGTTAACATAGGCCTCCTGGAGAGGGCATCGGCCGCTGAGTTACACCGACCTGGCCGGTACTTAACCTCAAAGTCAAACACAGCTAATTGAGCAACCCAGCGCTGCTGGGTAGCCCCCAACTTAGCAGTGGATAGATGGCATAGCGGGTTGTTGTCAGTCAGGATAGTAAACTTAGACCCAAGTAGATAACTCCTAAACTTTTCCGTTACTGCCCATTTTAATGCAAGCAGCTCCAACTTCATGCTACTGTAGTTCCGGTCATTCTTTTCAGCCCCTCTAAGTCTCCGACTCGCATAGGCTATAACTCTTCTCTTCCCTCCTTGAATCTGATACAGTACTGCCCCTAACCCGAGGTTGCTGGCGTCAGTCTCCAGAAAAAAAGGGAGTTTAAAATCTGCATACCCCAGCAAGGGCGCTTTGGTCAACCTGTCTTTAAGTAATTCAAAAGACTCTGAACATGCTGGCGACCAAGCTGACTGGAACAACTGATTGGCCTTGGCTGGACTACTTGGTCTGATGCAGACATTTACAAGGTCATGAAGAGGCCCTGCAACCTGTGAAAACCCCTCAATGAACCTCCTGTAATAGCTGCAGAAACCTAAAAAGGACCTAAGCTCTTTTACAGAGTCCGGAGTGGGCCAGACCTTCACAGCACTGATCTTATCTGGGTCAGTACCAACACCCTCAGCAGAAACTTGATGACCCAAAAACCTGACCTCAGACTGGAGAAAGTGGCATTTCTCAACCTTCACTTTCAGACCTGTGTCTTTTAGCCTCCTAAGAACTATTTCAAGTCTCTCGAGATGTTCTTTAAACGTCTGAGAAAACACAAGTAGATCGTCAAGATAGACTAGTACAATCTGAAATATAAGGTCATTCATGGTTGTCTGCATGAGGCGTTGAAAAGTGGCAGGCGCATTACACAATCCAAAAGGCATCCGTAGATATTCAAATAATCCAAATGGAGTAGTGAAAGCTGTTTTGTGCCTATCTTTTTCATGGACCGCAACCTGATGGTAGCCACTAGCAAGGTCTATGCTCGAGAAGAACTCTGCACCACTCAGTGCATCTAGACTTTCATCAATACGTGGCAGAGGAAATGCATCACGCCTGGTTTTTGAATTTAGTTTTCGGTAGTCCACACATAGCCTAAGACTGCCATCTGACTTGCGCACCAAAACAATTGGGGATGCGTATGAGCTTGTACTTTCCTGGACAACACCTTTCTTCAACAGCTCTGAAATATGTTCCCTCACTTCTTTGTATTGATTCGGTGGGATCCTCCTGTATGGCTGGGAAACTGGAGTCTCATCCAAAACAGGGATTTCATGTTTGACACGTCTAGTGTAGCCTAGGTCTTCATCTTGCACTGCAAAAACATCTGCGTATTTTACTAAAAGTGCCCTTAGCTCAGTTTGTTGTTCAGGTGTGCCACCTAGGCGTAACCTGTTAAAAAGGTCCCCCATGTCTTTGTCAGGCCCGACATTAGCCCTCTGACTGACAGTGACTTCCTCATGCGACGCAGATATGCGCTGGAATGTAACTTCATAGGGCTCGCCTTCAACACACTGACACTGAGTCAGAAAGCCTAGCCTGGCTTTAGCAGGGAGCCACACGTCATCTTTTGAAAAGTTGATCACCTGGACAGGAAAAATTGATCTATTGGCTGCCATCACCGTGGGCAAAACAATAACTCCACCAGGTAGTGAGGTGTTTCCTGGTTCCAGCATGAGACTAGAAGTGTCATTAAAATCTATGTTAGGGGCTCTCAAGTACACTGTAGAGACTGATTGAGCAGGCAAGTGGTGTTTGTCTTTTCGAGCTATTCGTGCAATGGTAGTTTTTTTCACAAGTTCTGCCTCATGCATATGTTGAAAGGTTTCTCTCCAATCTGCATTCAGCTCCCCTCCAAGAGTTGAATCAAACTCAGTGAGAATCAACTCCTTGCATCGTTTGGCAATGTTCATTCCGATTATTCCAGATGGGGATGAATCAAACTCATTTTTATCTGGCTGACTGTCATCTCTGATTATCAAGAACCCACATTCTGGAATGATGATGCCCATGACTTGGATGTCCAGCTCGACATAACCTAGATAAGGTAATGGCAATTTGTTGGCAGCTGTGATTTTAAGCCATTTAGATGTATAGTGCATGTCATCATCCTTCCCATGGAGGTGGTCTCTGAAAAAGCTTTCAGTTAAAGTGCTTACATTGCTTCCTGAGTCCACAAGACAATTCAGAGGAATGCCACCTATTTGGATGTTTACAACAGGGCACTTGCCAACAGCATTTTTCAAGAAGCGTTCTTTAGTTAAGATTTTTGGTGAGTCTTCAGGTTTGCCTCGCATTGCCCGACTCCTAGCAACCGAGGGTTCTCGTTTCCCTGTACCGCAGCAGCGGGCGATGCATTAGTCTGGGTTTGGTTTCTCCATGCATTGCATTGCCTAGCTATATGTCCTACTCCTTCACACTTTAGGCAGATAGGTTGACCATCATCAGTGTATCTGGGGATCACTTTCGTTTTGTTGGTAGAATGAGCTCCACTAAACCTAGCTTTTTGGGTGGTGAGCTCATGCACAGCATTAGTTAACTCCCCTATGGCCTTCCCTTGCTGAGTTATTATTTTCACAACTTCTTGGAGCGTCACAGCTAAATCAGTTTCGGTGTTAGACAGAGAATTTACACTTACTCCTTGTCCATCAAGAGCCTCTCCAATTAGCTTCCTGCTCCTTGCTATGGTTGAACTCTTGGGTTGGTCTTCGAGTGTCCACATGATAGCCTCCTCTCGAACATCAAACAAGCTGGACAGGGGTTTCTCTCTGATGAGCCTTCGGAGCTCACGGCGGAGGGTAGAGTCACGCACCCCTTCAATAAACTGATCTCGTATTGCAAGCTGTGGATCAGTAACAATGCCAGGAGAATTTAAAAGAGCAGAGTTGAGGAGTTGAGAAAGAGCGTGTGAGTAATCTCTCAAGTTTTCTCCCTCCAACTGTCTGCGTGCATAAAACGTGTGTAGTAACTGAGGTGTAGTGCGTTTCTCTCTAAATGCCTCTCGTAAGTACAAAAACAGACCACTAGGTCTCACCGTCAGTCCGCGAGTACGTAGTTTAACTTCCTCTAGCGCAGGTCCTTTAACATGTGACAGAATAAAATCTACCTGATCAACTTCCTTTAGACCCCTTAGACTCATAGTTCGCTCTACTTCTTCAATGAACTCATCAACAGAGTGTACATCTTTCTCTGGGTCACCATGAAAAGGTACAATTTGTTTTTCCCTTGGTATATACACAATGGACCTTGGTTGTACATCACTCAGGGAAGCAAGACTGGACATCACAGCATCATGTTTTCTACTCAGTTCACAGAGTTCTCTCTGTATCTCCAGTATTTGGTTACCGCTCTCCAACAGAGGTGTAGCTGCATCACTTCCTGCCTGGCTGGGGCCAGGCATCTCCCTGTCCAGACTCTCTTCCCCCTCTGACATCTTGAAGTGTCCCACTTTTTTCCCAACTCAGAATTCTTTGCAGCTCCTGAAACTGTGGTAGCAATCTCCGTCTTGCTGGAATGCACTCCTCTTCACCACTGCTGTTGTCTTGTCATTAAAGGCTAACGCCAATATTGGCGCAATAACAATAAACTTTTTAAGAAAAGAAAAAGTGCTTAATAGACCAAATCAATCTGGGAATCCCACTTCTGACACCACAAAAGGAGCGTTGTGTAGCCCGGTGTAGAATGAGAAGCAAGACACAAGCAGCTCCAAAATAATGCGGGTACTTTATTTCCCGACTATTCCAATGAAAGGGAACAGCATTAATTTTAGTTTGATTTGGTTGTGCAGCAAAAAGAAAACTGAGGACGGAGCAAATAAAAAAAAGAGTCCCAAACAAGACAACAGCAGCGGTCTTATTCTAAAATAAAACAAAAAAAAACACAACTGGTCATTCACATGTTTACAGTATTATGCTAGCACACTGTCACATAATGAAGAAATTCAAACTCACAGAAAAGTGATGGCAAATGGCTGCTCTGACTGGCGCGGTCTTACCCACGAGAAATCCTGACAATGTTGTCTCCCCTCTATGCAGAACATACATTTAAACATTTGCTGGTCAAGCCAAAATAAAATTGAACTGTTCAGGATCAGCGGTATATACATAAAAAAACACAAACTCACGCCGTCCTGCAGCTCCGCAGCCTTTCAGAACTCCTCTCTATCCTTGCTAGCTAGCGCTCTTTCCATGGACTGCAGCTTTCTTCAGAACCCCACCACGCGCCGTCATGCAGCTCTAGAACTCTTTAATAACAACGACTAACAAGAACTTTTCCACTCCTAAAGTGCAACTTACATTTGTATCCCACCACAATCTACGAACACCTTCTTTTACTAGCGCACATGTGACGAGCCAGGACCGTCAGGCTGCCATACTGCGACCCCCACCCCCGCGCATAACGACGCATTCGCCAGTGGACCCCGCGTCCCAACAAAAACAACAGCGCCACACACTGGCCCCTCCTGGCACCACCCAACTAAAAAGGGAAGCTCACTTCACCTGGTTACATTAAAGTCATGTTAGCCGCCACTCTCCCAGAGCATGGAGTGCAGTGATCTGCTAACACAGCCAAAGCCACCCACAGTAAACCATTTGGAACAGTATATTAACTGTAACCCTTGCCTTTACCTTTCCTTCAAGTCCGTGCAGCAAATAAAAAAAAAAGTTCAGCCCTGTCTGAGTGAAAAAAAAAAAGTGCAAATAGTCACTTTGATTTGGGCTAATGCTAACTAGCATAAAAGACGTATGTTATGATCGCCGTCTTTATCTCTTTGACCTGTTAGTGTGTTTTCATTCCTCCACAGCAGAGCGTTTCCACATTTCTGTCAATGTCATTTTCAGTGTCAGGTAAAGCAGTCTGTCAGGAGAGGTGACGGTTCGAGCACGCTGCTGCCGCTCTATGAAGAAGGCAGAGGCTCCTCATCAGCTGGGAGTAGAACCAGCAGTCACTTCAAAGTTCAGTTAAATGAGTTTTAAATGTTATAACGTCTAACTATGTTTCATCTTCAGAAGTCATGTGATCATACAGCACATGGTAGTGTTTTGTAAGTTCTGGGTGTTTGGTGTTTCAGGAAGGAAAACTTTGCCTTTTTGGACGTCTGCATCTACTCACTCCACCAGGGGATGGATGAAATACAGAGAAGATGTGTCACGCACCTAGGAGCGTGACAGCTATTGGAACTTTAAGTATAATTTTAAATATGTGTGGCCAACAACAAAATTCATCCTTGGATGGACTTAATATACGTGAGGGCAAAGCAGCAATGTGTGTCTTTGCTGCACGTGTTACGTGTGGCCAACGTGAATTTCTATCACTATTTTTGCTGGTCGCACATAAATACATGTGAATAACATCTGCCATGTAATAAATAACCAAAATTAGACAATACCAGGAATAGTACACAGAGATTTGCTAAGTTGATGCATACAGTTAGCCACAATCGGAAAGAAAAGACCGGGCCTATTTTAAACCGGAAATACGTCACACAGCTCCGTGCATAGAGTTCATTCCGTTATTCTTTAGGCGCTGTGTCACGTTCTCTGTGCTTTAGAAGAGCCCTCTGCCTTGTGGCATGCGTACGGTCCGCTTCACCCAGTATATTTCCTCAGTTCTGGAGTTTCATTCCAACTGTCCTCAGTGAGCTCAGCTCCAGGATGGTGCTTCTGATAGGAAGGCTGTAATGAAGCACAATGATGTCCTTATTGCAGTTTCCCTCCTTTAGGTGGAATCTAGGGACGCACTACTCAGAGAAATTGGTGTGACTGCTAAGATTACGTGTAACCTTCTGCTACAGTTGTATTACCTGATTTTTCGTAAATAATGAAGCATGGACAATATACGGAAGACACTGTGAGTTCAAGGATGAACGCTGTGCATTCATCTTCGTATTTGTGCAGGCTGGTTCTGACATGGCTGCTTCAGCCCACAGGAGAAGACTCACCCAAGAAGGAGAAAATGCAGGATGAATGAAGCCTGAACCCAAAATAGTAAAATTATTTTAAAACTTAACCAAAAGGTCTGATCCTCACATATTTTTCATAACACAATACGCAGAATAGAGCCCCTAACAAATGAGGCGCCAGGTCTCTTTTGATTGGTAGTAGCGCATCTAAAATACTTTTATAAAATTCAATTCTGAAAATGTTAAAATCTAAAATTCTTTAGCAACAGCACGGCAGAACACCTCTTTAAAAAAATGGGATTTTGTGAGTAAAGAAGAAATTTTGTTCAGCAAAATAAGTCATCAAAGTTTGTCTTCAGGAAAACAGTTTTAATGACTGCAGAATCATTTGGGTGACAGCACTGGATGTAATCAGTCCTTTAGTTTCTGAAGTGAAAATCAGTCTCTGGTTTTAGTTACTTGAAGTACTGCACATTACTGGGCTCAGTGAAAAGCCTCTTCACTGTGCTGATTAGGCTCATCTTATTGGCATGCTGTGTTACAAAGGTAGCATAACTTAAGGTTTGTGATGAAGTTACCAAAGTGTGTTTACATAATTGGGAAGAGTAAAGTGAAACACTGATTTAGAGTCACCAGTCAACCTATGAAGCATGTTTTTGGACAGTGAGAGGAAGCTGGAGTGTTCTGAGAAAGCCCATTCATAAAGAAGGAGAACACGTAAGCTCGACACAGAAAGGATCCAGCCGGGATTTGAATCAGGGCCTTCTAGCTGTGAGATGTGAGTGCTAACCACTATGCCACTGTTCAGCCCTAAATGTGTAATGTTTTTAATGATGGTCCATTATTCCAACTGAGTCTGCTATCTTGATGTTTGATATGAAACCAGATTATTTGACAGGTAAAATGCTGTGTGGACTACAAAAAGCTAAGTAATGCCTGTGTCAGACTGATTAGTTTGTGTATGCCCTTCTCCAAAATTACCCCACAGATCTTAGGACAATAATGAGGATGCTAATGACTGGATAGGTCAAGAGTTTATGTGACAATTTCCATTAAAGAAAAATCCATTTACTGCCAAACGGCTCCTGCATGCTTGTGTGGGCTTACATTTTACACTCGTGATCCCACCAATATTTACTCTGATAAAAATGTCATGTTTTTCTTCTTGTCAGTCAAATCGATTGATAAAGATGGAGCTAACTTATGTTTGATACATTTCTGAATGGAAAAACCAAACTAACGACCCTGCATGGCTGTATGAAAAGGTTGCCTGATAATGTAAATCGATTGAGGAACATTTCTTTTACATTTTGGGAGGGCCATAACGCCCTTCCATCAAATCAAATCAAATCAAATCAAACTTTATTTGTATAGCACTTTTCCTATGAAGCATAACACAAAGTGTTTCCATGTTGGACGTGGTCAGATTTAGACTATTTAGAAACATTTTGAGAAAGGGATAGCATACAGTTGAACATAATAGCTATGAAACACAAAGCATTAAGACAAAAAAACGAATTGCAACCCAAAGTGTTGCTCACATCTTCCACAGCAATGCACTTCTGCAGTGCTCCTACATAAATCCTCATCTGTCTGGTTCCACTCCCAGCGCTGCAGACACCTTGAACTCTATATGCAGTGTCGGATCAAGCACAAACTTTACGTTTTGGTTACACAAGAGATGTGCAAAAGTTCAAACC
This sequence comes from Oryzias woworae, assembly GCA_016861445.1. NCBI lineage: Eukaryota > Metazoa > Chordata > Actinopteri > Beloniformes > Adrianichthyidae > Oryzias > Oryzias woworae. The sequence goes on from BOLG01001664.1 coordinate 4,074,557, forward strand.
CTCCTGCACTTTTAAGTTTAATAACAGACATATTTCTCTCATTTCCTTCAAGTGTATTAAGTTAAAAGAAAAAGTGAAACAGCGGAATTTACTAAATCCTGAACTTTTCTTGCTTTGAGCATTGCCGCCTCATTTGCTCTTCTGTTGGTTTTTTACAGTCTAAATGTCTTAGTCTAATGAAATCCTTTTTTGAAGACATATGTTGCTTGTATTAGCTATGTAATAAAAATACGCTGCTTACAATCACATTCGTACAATTTCTACCCGAATCTATAAAAAATAGGTGATCGAGACAAAGTACTGGTTGAATGATTTGTTGGCGTGTCATCCCCACAATGGAAAATTAATAATGACTTAGTTGGTGCTAAAGTCTGTAACTCCTGATGTAGTGGAAATAAAGGTAGGGCTAGTTGAGGTACCAGAGCAAGAGGACGACGGGTCTCACCCAGTGCTGTCCTTACAGGGGGACGACCTTACTCCAGAACAGCAGAGTGAGATGAATAGGCTGTTGAACAAGTGGAAAGGGGTGTTCTCCTGCCACGATGAAGACTTTGGCTGTACTGGACTAGTAAAACATCGCATACCAACAGGTTCTGCCCCCCCCAGCCGTGAGCGCTATCGCCCTGTTCCACCAAGTTTGTACCAAGAGTTACGAACTCTGTTGAAAAACATGCTAGAAACTGGGGTTGTGAGTGAAAGCTGTAGTCCTTGGGCTGCCCCTATTGTTCTAGTAAGAAAGAAAGATGGGGCTTGGCAATTTTGTGTGGACTATAGAAAATTGAATGCATGCACACACAAGGATGCATATCCCCTACCTCGGATTGAGGAGTCCTTCACAGGATTAAAAGCTGCCAAGTGTTACTCCACGCTGGATTTGGCCAGTGGTTACTGGCAGGTGGAGATGGACCCCCGGGATAAGGAAAAGACTGCTTTCACAACTCCTTTTGGTCTCTATGAGTTTGAGCGGATGCCATTCGGACTTTGTAATGCCCCTGCGACCTTTCAGAGGCTATTGCAGCATAGTTTGGGGGGGCTTGGTTAACGACTCCTTCTTGATCTATTGGATGATGTTGTAGTTTTCTCTCCAGATTTTAACAGCCACCTGAGACACCTGGAAGAGGTATTCCAGAGGTTGCATCAATGTGGCTTGAAACTGCAACCAAAGAAATGCAGCCTGTTTCAGCGCCAGGTGACCTATTTGGGTCATATCATTAGTGAGAGGGGAGTATCAACAGACCCATCCAAGACTGCTGCTGTGAAGGACTGGCCGTACCCCAGACAGTGAAACAAGTGAGGTCCTTCCTGGGCTTCCCTGGATACTATTGCCGTTTCATCCAGGGGTTCTCAAAGGTAGCTGCACCTTCACATGCCTTGACTCGTGGCATTCCACATGAAAAGAAAGCAACTCCAGTTCACTGGTCAGATGAATGCCAGCAAGCGTTTGATTCCCTCAAGGAAGCCTCAATCAGTGCTCCTGTGTTAGCCTATGCAGACTTTTCACAGCCATTTAGGCTTTATACTGATGCCAGATTCTGGCAGGCTGGATCAGCAGCAGCCTGGCAGAATCCGTGTCCCCTTTGGTTGTTGCACAACACAATTTCTCGCCATTTCTCAGAGCCACAGCGTAGCTAGCTCCTGTCACAGCTTCACTGGATTTTGCCCTTTTAGTAAACATTATCTGCTGTGCAGCGTAGCCTTGTTGTACTTCTTGGAGCTTATTGTTGCGCTCCTTGCCATTAAATTTGTCATAGTTTTCAAGATTTGTAACAAAGTGACAATTTATATTGAGTTCTTTGAGCATTGCATTTACCTGCTTGCAAAGCAGGCACATGACTTTATTCAGCCCATGATGAGGTCCGACAAAGTAAGCATTTGTCCACTTAGCTTGAAAGCACCTTTTCTCCTTGCCAACACAATGTTATTTCTTTAAAGAAACCCTTCTCTGGCTCTTTTTCTCTCAAAATCCCGCTCCTCCTCAAGCTGTGACTCCAATCATAATGCCGCCATTGGCCCGCACTTTGAGAACCCCTGGTTTACCTATCACGACGATCAGCACATATATCGCTTTCCTCTGCCACTGCAGTCGAAGGCTGCCGGCCCCGCGACGCATGCTCGTGTTACTGTGAAAACGGGATGCACCACCAGTCAAATAGCCTGCTTTTTGTGAGAAAGTGATCTAAACTAATAAAACAACAAGAATAACGCACTAAAAATCCTTTGAATATTTATTCCTTTTGTAAGTGACCATGTTATAAGCGTGATAGTTCGTGACGAAGTGGGCATTAACGCAAGCCGGAACCATCCAACGCAAAGAGGAAGACGGTCGCTTCTGACGTGAAATTAATTTGCGTTAATGAATACCAAGGCGTTATTTTTGTTAATTAACTGCGTGTGTTAATTTGTTAATGTTGACAGCTCTAGTTTATTTTTATGAAATAGCTTTAACAATCAAGTAAAGGTGATAGTCAGTCATGTGAGGAAGTTTGGTGACTGTAGTTTTAGTATCTTCAGAACTTTTGAACATTATTTTTATGAACTTTCTTCTTACCCAGATGTAAGACAAGTTGATCTCTGAGGCTCCGCCTTTTGCTCCAACCTGGAGCCAGCCTCATCTGTGTGTCTGCATCTCACCCACAAAAACAAACATCCACATTTTTGCAAAGATGGATGTGCCTATTGTGCATGTGCCTTCAGTATCCCTGACCTTCATTCCAAAAATGCGGCAGCCGGCCCGGCGTTTTTTAGAGATTGTGTCTGTTCCATCACAGACAGAATGGTGATGGTTAATGAGTTCATTCTGCTGTGAAATTTGGTCACAGAATGCAGACAACAGCAGAGGAACATTTCAAGATTTATTGAAATGATGGGAACATTGTATTCTGTTCTGATGAGCTCAGGCTGTGAAAGTTTCTTTTCTCTTTGAAGCGTCATCAATCTCTGTATCAAAAATCCTCTTCACTTTCATGTCAATCATTTTCCTGGAGACACGCCCACCTTTCTGTCTTTGCTCAATAAACTGGGCTGAAACCAGTTCTTCTAATTTGTCGCTTACTTTCTTTGTACCTCCACCAGGAAATCGTTTGCCATTTCTGCAGCCGTCTTTCCAGTATAACCATCTGTTTGCGCCATTCTTGCAGATTTCTCACCAGAATGTTCTTCGGGGTTTAAACGTTAAATCAAATGAGCGTTTCTTGAACACCACTACACAACATAAACACCACAGACAGCTGGTGTCTGCATAACTGTACATGGTCTGGGGTTTTTTTAAAGGAGCCCAGCCACTATAGAAATTGGTCTTCAAACAGTAACGAACACCTGTTAGACCAGGTGGATATTGGAGACGGGACACAATTGGAAGATGTAGGGTATTGTGCATTTAAAATGAAAGTGTTTTGCTGTGTGTGTGTGTTAGCCTGGGGGCGGTGCTGGCTCCACAGACTCTTCCTGGATGGGGGCGTCCTCAGTTTGTGATGTCAGCTCGTGAGAACCTGCTTGTTTTTGTGGGTTGGGAGTGGCTGGTGCTCAGAAAGCAGGCTTTTACAGGAATACTCAGAAATGTGTGAACGGATCAAAATACCACTTGGGTTTTTTTTTTTATTGTGAGGAATTAATATTTGAATACACTTAAAAGCACAAAATGTTTATTTTTCATGGCAAAGGCTCTTTAAAATACACTTGTTGATTGTTGTTTGCATTAAGACAACCCAATAGAGACACTTGCTGACAGTTTAAACATTTTTTAAGAGTTATTGATCCCAAAAGTCTGAATCAATGAATATCTCACTAGTTTAGCAAAGCCTAGCCTAGTTTAGCTTAGCTGAACTTTTTCTGTGCACTTCCGGCTCAAACTAGCCATAAATTGTGATGATCCGTCAATGATAGAGTATTTATCTGGAACGATAAGCCTAAAATGTGATGCCTTGATCATGATTATAATAACTCCAATATCCAATGCTGATCAGGAGACAAAATCCGATTTTCAATCGAGTCATCAACCATGTGATCCGGGCCAAATTTCAATCACATGATCAGATGAGGACATCCCTAAATATGACCCTGCTACAACCTACATGTTAGAGGAGACCGACTCAACGAATGTCATCCCCTTCCTGTTGGACTCGTTTCAGTTTGCGAGCAAACCGCCTGAGAACCTGGTTGGGAAGGTAATGATCAGTGAGTGCAGCAGGTGAGCAGCAGCTGGTTAGGGCTCCACTCCAGTGTCCTGTCGAGGCCAGTTTGAAAAACAAACTAACAGAAACCAGGCAAGTTCACCAGATGACAAGATGACATCATATCAGTCTATGGTCATCTTAATTCCTGAAGAAATAAATTCCTGTGCGTACTTCTTACCTAATTTCTTAAGTGTCAAAACTTTCATTTTTATTATTATAATTTATAGTAAGTAAAAGCATTGTGTTTCAGGTAGTTTTTAGGTCGTGCAGTTCATCTGACATACATTAAGACCATGTAAGGATGATTGTGTGTGTGACACTCACACCAACGCGCGCGCGCACACACAAACACTAAGTTCAGTTTTATGTAAACACCGGCCTTGACTGACCTATAAGAACTGTCTCCTTTCTTGTTACTGGGACAGATTCCAGCAGCTCAAAATAGATGAATTTTATCAAAAGGAGAAAAACTATTTGGCTTTTAGGGAAAGACAACATTTGCATAGCAGATAACATGGTTACACTGAGCTCTGCTGACTTAATCAGTAGTTTATTCAGTGAGTGCTGCTGATTATCCTACGAAGTTATTCATGTGAAGCAGAAAATATGAGAACTTTCTGGAGGGTGAGATTTCAGATAGCTATCTAAAAAAAGCCTAATTTTATTATGGAGTGACTCTTACTGTGAAGCAGAAGCAGACAGAGCAGGAGCCACAAAAAGAAATGCTTAGGATAATTTAAATGATTTCTGTTTTTTTTATTTTCTGATATTTAAGAATGTTTTATTTTTGGAAAACTCCTGGATTCTGTTCTCCACATTCATCTTGGTCCTGTGACTTAAAGCAGCTAACTGCTATGTTAGCATCCAAACGCTAAAAAGAAAAAAGCTCACAACAAAACACGTTTAGAAAGATTCTTTTGGGCAGAAAAGAATCTTTGAGGAAACTGAAGCAGAGCTGTTGACAGACAAAACCAAAAATCTTCCTCAACATACAGATTTATTCAGACTGTTGTTTTGCAGTTTCATTTAAATTCTGACACAATAACAGCATGGCATTTTACAATGCAATACATTTTAAGTTACTTTAAAATACATTTTAAGCAAACCATGTTTTGAAATGTCATGTTTTAATATTGTGTAGTAAATTAAAAAATACATTTCTAAACTACATAATGAAATGTAAGTTGAACAATACATTATGAGAGTAATTGTTATTAATCATGTACATGTGTGTATTTGCACTTGCATTTGTTTGTTTAAGTTTTATGAAAATGTAAACATGGTACATTTTGAAATTAGAAGTGCTTTTTAAACTGAGACAGGGATGGTAGATATAGAAAATTGAGGGTGATTTTTTTTTTTACCCTAATTTGATAGAAAACAGTAAGATTTAAAAACAAACAGATGAAAAATAAATTCTTTACACTTTTGTCCCCTTGTTTAAATTTCAAGCCTGATTTGGTCAAAGTTGTTTACTGCATAAACAACATTTTAGAAAAGTGAAAATAGCCTTGTTTGTTTTTTTAAAAAAATCTTAATTTCTGTCTTGAAACAAAAATAATCGTATCATGAAAATTCAAATAATTATCTATCTCATTTCATCCTTTCTGTTTGTAACTTTTCTTTAAAGTCCTTCTCCAATCTTTTGACTTACTGTAAAAGCATTCAAGTGGGTTTTTAGTTATGACTGTACCGTTTTTTAGGCAAAATAAAAAATTTTTTTTTTTTCTATGAAAAAGTTTCTGAAGAGCAGTAAGCTTTTTTCTTTTTTTTGTCTGCTCATATAGAAAGAAATGCTTGCTTGTGTGTGTATGTGTATATGTGTGTGTAATGCAACCACAAGGGGTCACAATCCAGTGAACTGTTGTGTCAGTCCCAAGTCCGGATAAATGCAGAGGGCTTGTGTTAGAGTAAAACGCAAAATGAACAAAGTGTGGAGTTATATGTAAAGTATTCTCTCTTTCTCTCTCTCCCTCTATCTATCAATCTTCCAATAGTAGCCGGGGCGTTCATTTAAAAACAGTTGCCAGCATTTATTTGAGACCAGCGTCTATTGGAGACCAGCGTCAATTCTATCACAGACAGAACTGTGATGGTTAATGGGTTCATTTTGTGGTGAAATTCGGTCACAAAATGCAGAAAAACAACAGATGAACATTTCAGGATTTATTGAAATGATGAGAACATTGTATTCTGTTGTAATAAGTATGGAAGTTTTTCTGATTGATGGAAAACATAGCTTTTTCTGTCTCACTATAATGACTAGTCGATCTAAGAACATATTAATGTTCCAGCCAATCAAATCCTGACTTCGACGTGACATCAGCTTATACTACGTCTGTTGGAGCTTAAAAACGCAGCGAACCTGTCTGTGGTTCATCGCTGAATAATTAATTCTTTATATCTACATAGTATCTTATCATTAACATTGTTTAATAGAACACCAAAACATGCAATGTTGTTGTCATTTCCTTGTTTATTTCCTCCGTGGCGTTCAACCAATACAACTTTGTTAGCTTTCCTGCTAACATGATGCAAGCGAACACAGACAGCCAGATATCAACCATCTCCTTATATTACGGGTTAACATCAGGGCTGATAGTAAGCCTGTACGGTCCCGTACCGTTAAAAGATCTGGCGGAAGCACGGCTGAACCGCCTGGCAGGAGATCAGCTGTGGCCGCTCTTTGCTGCTCTAACACTCTTACAAAAGCAGATGCGAGCTGATGCCGCTTAAACTGTGAACCAGACATCACTCTATCTCATCATTTTAGCATTTCACCAGCTTTAAGTGTCTTTTTTTTTAAGGTTAGTGGTGTTTTTAAGAGAATAAGATTTTATTGAATTATAACTCCTTTGTTCTGAAGGAAAGCTGTAACACTTTTATTTTGAAAGCAGCTGTAATGGAATTCTGATGCATTTGTTTTTCAGATTTGGTCGCCCTTGAACATTATGTTGGCCCTGTAGTTTTATGTAAAATTATTTTCTTCCACATGGACTGATTTTGTGACTTTGAATTTTTAGTCTAGAAGGTAAATTAAGGCATTAAATTAATGTATTAAGAAGCAATGATTGAACTTGTATGTTTCGTGGTATTTTCACTGAGAACTTCATCAGTTCTGAACGTCATGTCACTCATGTTTGATTGACTGTCAAATCAATCAACAAATTCTACACAGCAAAAACTGGAGTGTTGAAATTTCAGGGTTAAACAATCCAGAGTTGATTTCCACTCTTGAAGTGGTATTTTAACACATTTCGATTCAATTGGTGTTCAGTGTTAGAGTTATTTCTTAGCCAAACCAAGCTAATGAACACTGTTGAGAGGTCCTGTTTACACTTCAACGAGTTAAGGTCCCTGGGCTTCTGCCTGGTAAACCCCATGCAAGTAAGTACCAGCTGCACAGAATTTTCCATGTGCTTCGGCTGGTTTCATCAGTGCTGGAGAGTTTTTCACAGAAGGTAAGTACATCTAATTTATGCGAAAATACTATATTTAATTAAACTTAGTTTGTAAAATGATGTATCTAGAGAAATTTATATAACTCTTCTGAGCTTTTTTGTTGTTGCTGAGCTGTTTTCACATCGGTCGCGGTTTCATTAACGCGCATCCAACTGATGGTTTTCTCATCGGATAAGCAGGGACCACCACCGACTGGATGCTAATTCATGAAATGCGTTATATACGCTGCCAGTGTGAATGTATCTTTACCATAATTCAGTAACTAAACAGCTAATGCTAAAGCTTCAGCCACACCAAACGCGATTCACTTGTCAGGGGCGTCGAGTTTCAATGTTAAGTCAATATACAGACGTGATCAGAGGATCTGCGGCACGATTTTAGCGCGGAGTGAATTGGTTCGGCAGCTGCACTTTTTCAACGCCGCGCTCAGTTTTTTTTTTGTCTTATCAACCAATTAGGGACTCCGCTTTGAGCACGTGACGCGTTCACTTACTCAGTCAGTGGGTGAAGTACAAACTCAAAAAGGCGGCTGGATGTGTTCGTTCTAATTAGAAACTTCCATCAATCTTCGTAACCCGCTTTATCCCTTTCGGGGCCGCGGGAAATATGCCGCAACAGAGTGAGACAGCCTGCTATGGCCTACAGAACTTCAGGATATTTTCTTATTTCCGCCATGAAAATAATAAAGAGATCCTCATGCCCACTTGCCTTTTTTATCAGCTTATTTCCTGTTTTATGGAAGGTTCACCTTAACATTTTACAGACTTGGTGTTTACACAATTGACTGTATTATTACATGCCTCACACACACCTCACTATGAAATACGCTGCATGCATTTTAAAAGTTTCTGTATTCTGTAAAGTATAACGTGGTTGATACTGGTTTGCTGTGTTTACATGACTGTTTAATTTGAGCTTAAATTGTTTAAGTTGCATGCTATAAAATGCTAAATACTGTCATTATGTTTTTTAATTGTATGTCTCAGTAAAATGCTGGTCCAAGTTCGCTGCAGCCAACAGCAGAAATATGTAAAAGTGGATGACGCCAAAGGACAGTTTGATTTTATGCTATTCCATGAAAAAGGTTAGTCTTTAAAATTTTGATTGAAGAGGAAATGCATTTCGTTTAGGTGATTTTATCCAAATTAGTGTAATCATTTGTGAAGTGAGAATAGTCCTGGCTTAAAAAGGTGCTATCTAATCTTTTCCAGTCATCGAGAAGTTTTGCCTACCACCCGACGCAAAAGTACTACACAGAGATGCAACAGGGACAGAAGTTGATGAAGACATTTTCAATGACCTTGTCAGCCAGGGCAGTGTGGTTTTTACAGTTTTCCCAAGTGATGGTGAGAAATGTAAAAGGGTCAGTTACATGAGGCAATTCAGTGTCAAATGGTGGAACTTGTGTTTTCTCAAACCTATCCTATTGAACCTATTGAACATGATCCACTTTTGGAATCCAACAACAATTCAACAAAAATTGCCACATGTGAACAAAGCTGTCTATTTTTTCATTTCTGGAATTTGTTTTCTCCTTCTAGAGTTTACAGATTGCTCCATGTCCTCTCCATCTGAATTGTCTGACTCAAGCTTCAGTTCAAGTGCAAGTGGATCAACTATACTTCTAGATGAGGTCCCAAGGAAGAAATCAAGAGTTGAAGCAACAGTCAATGCAGTTTCTGCAAAAAAGGTTGCAACAAAACTCCATTATACTTAACTTTCAACATTTGTTATTTGCTGTTAAATTACAATTTTTGTCTTTCCTAAGTTGATCGAAGATGTACTTGGAACCAGTTCAGGTGGTGAGGAGGTTCTTGAAGAATATCGGACATCGCAGACTCTTACAGATTCTACCAGAGGAAAGCTGGTCAATATAATAGTGGCCCACATGATCGATAAACACGGGTAAATGTGTCCAGTCTGTGTACAAAAAAGATTATGAACTGTGGAGCTATTACACGAGTAATCCCAGTTAATTTTCTTCCCAGACATCTCCCCACCAAATCTGTTAGAGAAGAGTATGCTCTTGGGATTGTGACACCGTTTCCATCCCTTAAGGACCCATACTCCAAGAAAGGCTACGAATGTATAATCATCATTACATTTGTTGAGATAGTATTTTTTTTCTGTGTTGATCGCGTCTGGGTGGGCATTTTAATTTCTGAGATTCTTAAAAGTGACAGACAACACATTAAGTGTTGTATTTCCATTTCAGGAACACTTCTATGATGCTGCAAGCAGTACAGGATATATTTCTTGGCGTCTTAAGACAATCCAGAGAAAGATTAGACGAGAATCTACCCCTTCAAATAGCCTTGAGGGCCCTCCTCAAGGAGGAGGTAAAATACACCTTATGCTGCATTCACTTTTTGAAGTTGAAGGGAGTAAAGAGGGTTTTACTGTAGGTGTGGTCACAAAAGTAGAGTTTGTATGTTTGACATAAGGAAACAACTTTCCACTAACTGGGTTTGTTAAACATTTTTTTTTTGTACTTCTTGAAATTATATTATTTTTGTCATTTACCTTCCTGATCAGCAACTAGGGCTTAAATTCTTTGTGTGTATTCTGTTCTTCAGGGGGCACTACTTTCCAGAGAGCTGTTGTACTTGAGGAGCAGCTCGATGGAGATGCTTGCCAGGAGGCAATCTCTTTGCTCAACCATACCACAGACACTTCGTTAATTTTTCAAAAGATGAGAGAGACCTGCCAGCATCGGCAAAAACTCATCAATGACTCAGACAAAATGCTTGACATCCTGTCGATCTTCCCAAGATTCCTGGATACCAAAGGATTGGTAAGTAAGCGGCAGAATGTTGATAATTACTTGAATTGTTGTGCGGAATATAATGGTTGAATATTTTCTTGTAATAGGTGAATCAAGACTTCATTCTCCTGTTTGATGAAGAGGTATCCACCCGGCTGCTTCAAAAATGGGACCTGTTCTTTAGATGCAACGTTATCAGAGAGGCCAAACAGCTCACTTCAACACCTGAGCTTCGTCAGTTGTTGCATTCAGCAGAGAGTCCACAAGGAAGTGAGGAGGAAATAAGTGAGTTTTGCTCACTAGATTTTACAATTTAATACTTCATTAATATAGACTTTTTTGTACTTTGTTCTGTGCAAGTCATTTTTTTTAGGAATTAAAAGTTAAATTACCTAAAAGATCATGAAGTATACTGGCATAAAAGTTTGTTGTGATTTCCTGAGGTCAGTCATTAGTTGATAAATAGGAAAATATGCATAAGTAATGTAACCATGCACGTTTATTAAATTAAATTAAATCAGATTATTAGGGGCATATTTATATTTCTTAACTAATGCTTAACTGGCAACTTTAATTTGGCTGTCATTTTACTAGGTATTGCAGCACATTTTAGAATTTAAAAATATTCAACTTGTACAAAAGAGTAACCGATTTTTGCCCTTTTTAAAGATCTTTGCTTTAAGTCTTTGCTTTTAATTCATTCTTTGTCTCTCTTCCTTGTCCATGGCTTATGACAAAGAGATGGCCTTGCTTTTGTTGCTGTTATATCTCCTTCCACCACCACCTGGGGGACCGAAGTTTCCAAAAATCAGTGCCTCTGATGCAGTTGAGAAACTCCTTGTCTTGACATTCTTCAACCTAAAATGGGGAGTTGTAGAGCCTAGAGAAATAACACTTGGATGTGACACCAGACGTAATCAAAAATCCAGTACTTATGATCAGGTACCTGTTACTTTCATTTATGTTCCTATTCTGGAATCTCTAAAGTTCATGTGTTAAAATCCAGAAATTTGTGCTTTTCTGAAGATGGAGTGTAGGTCGGAGCCTGATACAAAGACTTTTGTGATGGCAGTTACTTTCAAACTCACCCCCTGTTTTCAGCCAAAAAGCATGCTTTACAAATTCAACTATACTATGATGATTTTGAAACGGCCAATCCCCTTGGCTCAAAACGTGGAATTCACAAAATTGGCTGCATTTATTTCATTTTAAGAAATCTACCCCCAAAGTTTAATTCTATTTTGATGAACATTCATTTAGTATCTCTTTTCCACACACCAGATCTGCACAAGTACGGTTTTGATGTCATACTGGAACCACTGATAAATGATGTGAAAATCCTGGAAAGTCAAGGGCTAAGTCTTCCATTTTCTTATGAGCCAGTATATGGCACAATTTCATAAATAACAGGAGATAAACTAGGGATGCATTCCATTCTTGGTTTTAATGAGTCATTCAACAGTCGTCATTTCTGTCGTCTGTGTTTGGTTGAAAAAGATGATTGTCAAACAGTGTACACTGAGGATGATCCCAAAGTGATTATTCGTGGAAAAGATGTTTGACATGCATTGCCAGTCTCTTAAGGAAAATGTTCATTTGAAGTAATTGTGTGGAATGAAAAGAAATTCTTCTCTCAATTCTTTGCAGTATTTCCATGTGTGTGTTAACAACTCATTTGATATAATGCACAATCTTCTTGAAGGTGTCGCTCAGTATGAGATCAAATTGCTGTTTGAATACCTCATAAGACGCTACATATCCAAACAAAACTTGCTTTCAAGAATTTATGGTTTTGACTATGGTTTTTTAGAAAGAAAAAATCGCCCCACTAAAATTGTGTTGGATGGTCCAGGTAATGGCATTGGCTTGAACTCCATCCAGACATTATGTCTTGTGAAAAACATCCCACTAATGCTTGGTGACATAATTCCAGCAGAGAACAGACACTGGGAGTTATTACTACTGTTACTTCAAATAATGAACATTGTTTTTTCACCTTCTCTTACTCTGGGTATGGCTCTGTATTTAATGAATCTGATTGTTGACCACCACAAACTTTTCAAGCACTTGTATCCACACAAAAACTTGATACCCAAACATAATTTTATGATTCATTACCCATCTTCAATTAGGAAAATTGGCCCATTGTTGTTTTTCTGGTCTATGAGGTTTGAGGCTAAACATAAGTTGCTAAAAGATTATTTCAAAAATTTCAAAAACATAACCAAATCACTTGCTAAAAAGCATCAGATGGCCATTGCTTATCACTGGGAAACCTTCACACTCCAACAGAAGAAATATGGGCCAATTAAATCATTTTCACTGAGAAATAAAGATGTGGTCAACAGTCAGATTCTTGATAATTCCAAAGATGTTTTCACAACAAGCTGGGTTAAAGTTGATGGTGTGGAGTACAGAGCTGGACTTGTTGTTTGCAGTTTGAGGGAGAATGAAATGCCTGTCTTTTGTGAAAATACTTAAAATACTTTTTGTTGATGATGAAATTTTTTTATTAACTCAAAAGTTGTTTACAGAGTACTTTAATGAACATTACCATGGTTTTAAAGTATTACATACAGAAGAAAAGTGTTTTATTAAAACAACAGAACTGAAATGCCACAAACCTTTTGATGTTCAAAGCTCATATGAAACTACTGATGAAAGTTTTTTTGTGATTCCGTCATGTATAATGATTTAAATGACTGCATGGGAAAAAAATGTTACATGTTTTTAAAAATGCATCTTTGGGGGAATTATTTCATTGTCAAATGAAAATTTGAGAGAACGATCATAAATATTAAAACTTTTTTTAGGTAGTTGTAGTGTTAATTTAACCCAATTTAGGGAGTTAAGAAGGAACTCTGACGAAGTTAATTTAACTCTGTTTAGTGAGTTAAAAAAATGACTCTGACTCAGTGTTAAAAAAACTTAACTATTCTGAAAGTGTTACTTTGACTCAGTAAAAGTGTGGAACTATAAAAACCTTGAAAAAGTGTTGAAATTAACTCTGTGGGAGTTAAATCAACTCTCCACTTTTTGCTGGAGAATTGAGGGACACAAATGAATTGTCAGTGAAGGGGGACAAAGTCTGCTTCCTTTACTGCAGGAGTCTCAGCCTTGTTTATTAAACACATTAAGACTCGTCCAATGGTTCCAAAATAAGCGTAAATGTGCTGTTCTCCAGACATTATTTGTGAATTTCAAATGTAACAATTTCTTTCCTCTGAGGGGACATGTTCTGCAGCAAAGGAAGCATATTTAAGAGGAAATGCTAGTCTGGGGAGCAGGGCGGAGGTTGAGGCCTGGACAGGAGTTCATCCAGCAGCCGGTCACCACGGGGTCTTAGTTCTCCTCCCTGGGTCCTCCTCCTCCTCCTCGGTGGTGTTGCTATTTAAAAAATGTAAATGAGGTCACAAGAGGAAGGACTGAGAACTTTGTGAGCAGAAATGCTCTGTCATGGACCCACATCACACACCTGTGGGTTCAGCAGCAGAATTTGGGCCAGCCAGAGCGGGAGAAGCAGCAGCAGGCTCCAGCATCTCTGGCTCCTCTGCTGGTCCAGGGTCGATGGGACCTAATAATACCAGGTTATTTCATAAAGCTCAGGATGAGCACACACAGCAATGATGAGTTTCTCATCCATTCTTGATTTGCAATCCAACACCTGCTGATCGAGTCAAACACTTTGAATGCCCATAACAGAGTCCCTGATTGGTTGACGAAAAGCAGCCACGTCCCCAGAGTTGATATTTCTTTTTTTACTCTGTTCGCCACGTGATTCGCTCAATACGCACTGTTTCCAGACTTTTCGCTGCGCTGGGCGCTCAGCAGAACCTCAATTCACGTCTAAACCATCGACTTTACATTGAAACTGGCCGACTCGCGATTGGTGTGAATGCACCTTTAGACACGGCTTTTATTGGAGACCAGTGTCTATTAGAGACCGGCCATTATTGGATGATATACAGTATCCACCTCGCTATCTATCTTTGCATTTATATATAGATTAGATTATATGTGTGGGTGAGAGAGAGCTAGCACTAGTACTGTTTGTTGTTGAAGCTGCCCTAACTACTTAGTACCCACTCACCCTGTCTTGTATTCCTCTTTCACCCTTTCTTAGACACTCATTTAGGGTGTGTGTGTTCTGGTGTGGACCCTGTTCCTTCACACGTGTGCATACCACACAGTGGGGTGTTTTCCTTTGGAGCTTTGTTTTTTGCAAATCTTCTCCACGTGTGCAAGTCCAGAGCTTTGTTGGTAAGCCTCGGCTCAGAAGGGTCTCCTTCCCCAATCTCACTTCCAAGTTTAATTTTTGTAAACACATTTTTGCTTTAATAAAATATTGGCATTTTTGCCCATTGATTGCTTGTAGACAGAAAGACTTTATCAGAAAGTGTTGTGAAACAATGTTTTTTTAACTGGAACCTCATATAAGAAAACAATCTGTGTGCCTTTTTGCTACTGACACCACTGATCAATGAGCATCTAAAAGACATTCTTCCCAACCAGACAGGATGGAGAAAGGTTGTAGTGAAAGACGCACCTCTGTGGGAAAAGGAGACATCAGATCATTTTCTGCCACAAAGACACGGGGAAGGCCTCCTCTGTGCTCCTCTCCAGAGATTGAAGAGTCAGACCCCCCCCCCCCAAAAAAAAATCATCATGATGATGCGTAGTATGACGAAAATGTCACATGATAAGGATATCGGGGGGGGAGGGGGAGGGGTTATATGAATGATATGGAAATGATGTCATCATCAAAGGAGATATTTGAAACAAACAAGGTTATGATGTCATCATTACAGAGCAAATCTTGCCTCCAAAGTTCACATATATAAAACTAAGATGTTGCATCAGTTACTTCGTTTTGGAGGAAGAACAACCATCAGGGTATTTTATGGAATCCTGTTTGACGGCGCTCTTCTCAACCGCAGAATCTCCAAAACGCTCTGACACAATGGAGGAACATCCACAATCCCCACCCAGTCCCATCGGTCAGGAGAAAGTTCAAGAACCAGATATTGAAGATCTTGGAGAAGAACAAATACTCGAGGCAGAAAGTCTTGCAGCATGGATCATCGGTCAAGCTACCTCACCGAATGTCTATAAAGACACATTTTCAGAGGATCTCTTGAACTCTGAAACTCCTGCTGCATCTGAGGACATATCTGACCTCCTTAGAATCACTATTGATGACTTCATCAATGAAAATCTAGGAGGTCATTTGGACTCCCAAACGTCTGCAGCTTGTCAGGAGAAAGTTGACACATTTTTAGATGATCTACTGAACACTGTAACTCCTGCTGCACCCGAGGACGTCTTTGACATTCTTGGAATCACCACAGATGGGGATACTGGGGGAGCTCCTGTGGACTCCCAACCTCCTGAAGCCATTCAGGAGAAAGTTCAAGCAGCAGCTACAAACTCACGGAAAAGAGGTCGAGATGAGTCTACAAATGTTGAAGATCATCCCCAAAGCAAACGGCTCAGACAAGAAGCCACCAAAAGTCCTGAGCCTGTTGGAGATGATCAGATCCTCGACCTTTCCTCACAGCCAGACAGTCTTGCAACATGGCTGTCTCTAAAGTGTATGCGAGGACCGTTGAATTATAGGAGAAGATATAACACTCCTTTGCCCCAGCTTTCTAAAGAGGAAGTTAAGACAAAAGCTGAAAAAAAACAGAAGAAGAAGACAAAAGACTGTAAGAAGCCAGGACATTGTACAAAAGTACCCAAATAATCCCTGGCATTACAGCAGTCTCATCCACAATCCCTCTGTCGCCCTGTCCAGTAATCAAATTCATAGGATGTCTCTGAACATGTCAATTTAGATGATTTGTTGAGCGACTTCTGTTATAGTTTTAGAAGAAAATGCAGAAACCTGCAGGACTGGAGACACAGCACTGAAAGTGAAGAGGAGGGAAAAATGGAAAAAAAAAGTTGGAAATACAAAATAGCAGCTGTTACAAATAAACATTACTGTTACAGTTAGTAACAGTTTAGCTTTAGGTTTTTTAATTGTAGTTTTAAATATTTTTCTTAAGTTTATGTGTTAAGATTTTATATATTTATGTTTTGAAATGAGCCTTTTTAGTTAGCTCAAATTCTTTTAAGCCAAAAAACTTTTATAAATGTAAAATAGTGTAAAGGGTACTTTTGATTTAAAAAAAAAAAAAAAAAAAAAAAACTCTACTTTTTGTGTTTTTGTTTTATATGTGTGTGTTTATATGTCTGTGACTGTGTGTGCGTGTGTGTGTCTGTGTTTGTGTACGTGTGTCTGTCTGCGTGTGTGTTTGTGTAATGCAACCACAAGGGGTCACAATCCAGTGCCCTCTTGTGCTGGTCCCAAGTCCGGATAAATGCAGAGGGATTGTGTGAGTGTGAGACTGTCTGTCTGTCTGTCCGTCCGTCGGTCCGTCGGTCCGTCCGTCCGTCCGTCCGTCCGTCCGTCCGTCCGTCGGTCGGGTCGTATACAAGCTTTTTTTTCTCTCTCCCCCTCCCCTCCCTTTCTTCGATTAATCTTTTAAGTTCATTCCAGCCTGTGAGATGTGGGTTTGTATAATAAAATCACAATGTTTTAAATGTTTGTAAATATCTATCTATCTATCTATCTATCTATCTAGAAAAACAACAGATGAACATTTCAGGATTTATTGAAATGATGAGAGCATTGTATTCTTTTGTAATAAGTATGGAAGTTTTTCTGATTGATGGAAAACATAGCTTTTTCTGTCTCACTATAATGACTAGTCGATCTAAGAACATATTAATGTTCCAGCCAATCAAATCCTGACTTCGACGTGACATCAGCTTATACTACGTCTGTTGGAGCCTAAAAACGCAGCGAACCCGTCTGTGGTTCATCGCTGAATAATTAATTCTTTATATCTACATAGTATCTTATCATTAACATTGTTTAATAGAACACCAAAACATGCAATGTTGTTGTCATTTCATTGTTTATTTCCTCCGTGGCGTTCAACCAATACAACTTTGTTAGCTTTCCTGCTAACATGATGCAAGCGAACACAGACAGCCAGATATCAACCATCTCCTTATATTACGGGTTAACATCAGGGCTGATAGTAAGCCTGTACGGTCCCGTACCGTTAAAAGATCTGGCGGAAGCACGGCTGAACCGCCTGGCAGGAGATCAGCTGTGGCCGCTCTTTGCTGCTCTAACACTCTTACAAAAGCAGATGCGAGCTGATGCCGCTTAAACTGTGAACCAGACAGCACTCTATCTCATCATTTTAGCATTTCACCAGCTTTAAGTGTCTTTTTTTTAAAGTTAGTGGTGTTTTCAAGAGAATAAGATTTGAAAAAAGGAAGATGGCGGCGTAGAGAGCGGTTGGTTTCTCCGAGCTCCGAACCACTTCATTGATATTTTCATCATAACTCCAACAAAACTGGCATTGGCGTCATTCTAAAGCTTGGCCTTTGATTATGAACATTGGTGAATATTTTTTGAAGAGCCAGGACAAGATGCCACCGAAAGAGAACAGAAAATCGGCTAAAACGAGCAAACCCGAAGCTACTGCTAGCATGTCTGGTCTGCCTTCTGTAGCCGAGGAGCAACAGGCGCTAAGTGACACCGAGTGTGCCCTGGATCCAGCTTTCTGTCAAACTATACAAGCGTTAACTGCGAACATAACAAAGGTGATTGACGAGAGGCTGGGACCACTTTCCCGGTTGCTGGAGACCCATTCTTAACAGCTGAAGGAAATCCAGGAACGAACAACTGAGATGGAGGTTCGGGTCTCTGCCACTGAACATACTTCCGACGCGGCCGAAAGGCGGATCAAGGCGCTTGAAAGCCAAATACAGGCTTTGACGGAGCACGTTGATGACCTGGAGAACAGAGGGAGGAGAAAGAATATACGGATCATTGGCCTACCAGAGGAGACGGAGGGAGGTAACCCAACAAGATTTTTCGAGACCTGGATCCCCACACTGCTCGGGCTTGAGACCAAAACCGGTCGGGTTAAAACTGAAAGAGCATCACACCCTCGCCCCCAAACCGGCTCCGAATCAGCGACCACGTCCCGTCCTGATTAGATTTCACAACTTTGTTGACAAGCAGCGGGTCTTGGACGCCGCAAGACGCAGCAGGTCTATAAAATTCAAGGAGTCAGGCATCATGTTTTTTCAGGATCTGTTTGTTGCAGTCATGCGCAAGCGGAAAGGATTTGATGAGGTTAAAAAA
Source organism: Oryzias woworae (assembly GCA_016861445.1). Classification (NCBI taxonomy): domain Eukaryota; kingdom Metazoa; phylum Chordata; class Actinopteri; order Beloniformes; family Adrianichthyidae; genus Oryzias; species Oryzias woworae. The sequence goes on from BOLG01001664.1 coordinate 4,093,164, forward strand.
CATTTGCGGGACATCGGTGCCAAATACATGATGCTGTACCCTGCCTCCCTGAGAATCCTGCATAACGGAGAGGCCAGGAGCTTTGATTCACCTGAAAAGGCCATGGCCTTTGCTGTTACCCTAAAATAATCTGCACGTGAGTCATAGGCTTCTCTGGGTCTTATTTCCCCCCCCTTTTTTTTCTTCTTCTCCTTCATTTGTTAATCCCTGCTTAGTCTAAGAATGTTCAGTTAATCATATGCTGTATGGAAGTTTGTTTGGTTTGACTTTGCTCAGTTACTGTTCAGGGTGGCTTCAAATTAGTGAATTGCATTAGGCATTAGTTAATGCCACATTATTATTCAACCAGGTTCAACTCTTCTTTCAAAGAGTGTGTTTCCTTTTCTTTTTTTTATTTCTTTTTTTTTCTAAATCTTTATTTTATTACTCTTCTAAGGGTGGTTACCAACATAATTCATGTGGTATTTTTGTATGGGAGCCTTAAGAGAAACTAACTGGGAGAGTGTGTAAGAGTATGGAGAGGAGTATGGAAGCTTTTGGCAAAATATCTGATTTGGCAATGGAAAACACAATTATTGGAGGTGATTTTAACTGTCTCATGAACCCTTTGATAGATAAATTACCTGCTGGAAACTCACCCCCATCAAAGCAGTCAAGACAAATTACCGGACTTTGTGAGGACTTGGGTTATGTGGATGTTTGAAGGTCACTTCATCCAGGAGAAAAAGAATTCACCTTTTTTTCTAACCCTCATAAATGCTATACAAGAATTGATTTTTTCTTTGCCCCAAAACAACTCTTACAATCCATAGTTTCTTGTTCAATAGGTAATATTGTAATATCAGACCATGCAGCAGTATATTTAAATGTTTCATTTAAAAAACAACCAAAAAATCCTACAAACTGGAAAATGGACAGTACACTTTTGCTTGACCAGGCGTTTGTGTCATACTTCTCAACAGAGTTCAAGGCGTTTCTCTCCATTAACACTCCTTCTGTTGATAACCCATCTTTGCTCTGGGAAACTGCAAAGGCCTATGCCAGTGGCTTAATTATATCTTACTCTGCAACCAAAAGACGCAAAAATTTGGAACAGCAAACTTTACTAGAAACAAGATTAAGTGAATCACAAAAGGAATATTTGAAGAAACCCACAGCAGCTAAACTAAGAGAAATTGTTGCTATTCGTGCTACGTTAGACTCCCTTTTAATAAAGAAAGCAGGGGAAAAACTAGGATATGCTCGACAAAAAATTATTTAAAATAGGAGACAAACCAGGAAAATACTTAGCTGGCCTTACAAAAAAGCGAAGGGCGACTCAAGTGATTGAGTCAATGTTGAGCGGGTCGAGGACTTGCTTATCAGATCCTAAATTAATTAATGACACTTTTAGAAGCTTTTATACTAAACTATATAAGTCAGAATACACCAGCAATGCCAAAACTCTAATGGAGGCCTTCTTTTCCCAAATAAATCTCCCAACTATATCTCATGATTCGAAACTGAAATTAAATGCCCCAATCTCAGTTCCTGAACTGCATCAGGCTATTAACCACCTCCAAATAGGCAAAGCTCCAGGCAGTGATGGTCTCGGAAGTGAGCTTTATAAAGAATTTCAAAACCCTCTTGCAGAGCCTATGTTAAATATGTTCAACCACTCTTTTGAGAGTGGAGCTCTTCCTCCATCTTTGAGAGAAGCCAATATCTCTCTTATCCTTAAAAAAGGCAAACCTTCTGAGGAATGTGGCTCATATAGACCAATCTCGCTGCTAAATGTGGACCTAAAAATTCTCTCCAAAGTGTTGGCAAAACGCTTGGAGGACTTTCTTCCATTTCTTGTGAAGGAGGTTCAAACTGGCTTCATTAAGGGTCGGCACTCGCATAATAATGTTAGAAGACTGCTAAATATCATTCAGCTATCTGATCATTGGGCTTCAGATGGTCTCGTAATATCCCTGGATGCAGAAAAAGCCTTTGATCGGGTTGAATGGTCCTACCTATTTTCCACACTTCTGAAGTTTGGCCTGGGTGATGGCTTTGTTAAATGGATTAGGGTCTTGTATGCTCAGCCACTGGCGGCAGTTATAACCAATGGTCTAAGGTCAGCTAATTTTATGGTCCAGAGGGGTTGCAGACAGGGCTGCCCCTTGTCACCTCTCTTGTTTGCACTGGCAATAGAACCACTAGCAGAGGCTATCAGGCAGGATCCTTTAATGACTGGACTGGATCTGGGGGGAAAATCCCATAAAATTACATTATATGCGGATGATGTATTATTATTTCTGAGAAACCCTTCCCTTTCAGTCCCTCGCCTCGGCCAGGTCATTGCAGGGTTTGCTGCCTTTTCAGGATACAAGATTAATTTTTCCAAATCAGAGGCAATGCCCCTAGGTAATTTGCAACAACCGCCTGACGGACCCAATCCTTTTCCATTTAAGTGGTCCCCTGCGGGTTTAATGTATCTAGGTATACATATCACACCTAAATTTAATCAGATGTTTCGAACCAACTTTGACCCATTATTCAACAGAATAAAGCAAGATCTGGAGAGGTGGAGCCTTCTCCCTCTATCATGGCTGGGCCGGATCTCCCTCCTGAAAATGATTACCCTACCCTGCCTACTATACACAATACAAATGGTTCCCATCTTGTTTAATAACAAATCACTGAAAAAACTAAATGGCTGGTTTAGCAGCTTTATTTGGCGTAAAAAAAAACGCGGATCAGATTGTCTACATTGCAGCTACCATGCGCTTTGGGGGGACTGGACTTCCCTGACATCAGGAGATACCAAGTGAGTGCCCACTTGAGATACATAGCTGATTGGATTACAGCTGATGCTTCCTCAATTTGGCTGAATGTTGAGAAGTCCCTCTCGGCCTGTCCTCTAAGTAATCTTCTTTTTATCAAAAAGCTAAAATGTATTAAAAAACTTTGCAGCAACCCAGTCACAGTCAATGCAGTTAGAGCATGGAGATTAATACAACAAATGGAGGGCAGACCAGGGTCTACCTCGGCTCTTACCCCAATCACTGGTAATCCTGACTTCCTTCCTGGCACTGTGGACGTGGCCTTCCAAAACTGGTCAGCTAAGGGAATCTGTTCTTTGGGAGATTTATTTAATGGTCCCACTCTTATGTCTTTCAACCAAATTATGGAGAAATATGATATATCAAGGAACGATTTGTTCAGTTATTTTCAGATCAGAGACTTTATTTCCAAAGACACTTCACTGCTGGCTGACGTGAGGGTCACACAGATGGAGAAACTGGTGCTTCTCCGTCAGGGGGACGCCTCCATGAGAGTCTTTTATGCCGCCCTGAGGAACTGTTCTAATGCTAGCTCCCGGGCACAGGTTGAGGGGTCTGGGAGAGGGAACTTGGGGTTGCAATGACTAAAGAGATGTGGGAAGATATTTGGGATAATGCAAGGAAAATAACAGTGTGTAACAGGACAAGAGCAAAACAACTAATGATACTACATCGAGCACATGTTGCCCCAAGCCGCCTCTCCAGATACAGAAAGGATGTTTCTCCACTCTGCCTCAAGTGTAAAACGGAGATAGGCGATCTCACTCATTATTTTTGGTCCTGTACTAAGATACAGAAGTACTGGAGCGATGTTTTGCTTGAAATGCGAAAAATCCTGAAAGAGGACTTCATGTTCGACCCAGTTTCTCTGGTTCTGGCCTCCCCAGCTGTCGGATTACTAACATATATCTTAAAAAGCTTTCCAATATTCTGGCATTCTGTGCGAGAAAAAATATCCTTCAGAACTGGATTTCGGACAAAACTCCCTCAATTTCAGGATGGCAGAGGATAATAATGGAATACATCCCTCTGGACCGCCTGACTTGTCTCTCACATTCAAAAACTGATATTTTTGATAAAACTTGGAGACCATTCCTTGTTTATATTAATGTGAATATTTCTGTCATACTGACGAGAGCGTTTATCTAGAAGTGTAATTCTTTATTATATTTCATTTATTCACTGTACTGCCCATTTATGTTAAGACTCCCTCTGCATTGTTACTAAATCATAAAACACTTTGATGTACCCAACTTGTGTTTTTTTTTTTTTTTTTTTTGTTTTGTTTTGTTTGTATTGTCGGGATTCAGGGGTTTGTTACCTTTTTATTTGTTTGCCTGTTCTTGCTTATGTCTATTTCCATGTACTGTCTTGCTGTTTATGTGGTAATTAGCAAAAATGGAAAAATAAAAGTTATAAAAAAAAAAAAAAAAGAGAATAAGATTTTATTGAATTATAACTCCTTTGTTCTGAAGGAAAGCTGTAACACTTTTATTTTGAAAGCAGCTGTAATGGAATTCTGATGCATTTGTTTTTCTGATTTGGTCGCCCTTGAACATTATGTTGGCCCTGTAGTTTTATGTAAAATTATTTTCTTCCACATTGACTGATTTTGTGACTTTGAATTTTTAGTCTAGAAGGTAAATTAAAGCATTAAATTAATGTATTAAGAAGCAATGATTGAACTTGTATGTTCTGTGGTATTTTCACTGAGAACTTCATCAGTTCTGAACGTCATGTCACTCATGTTTGATTGATTGCTTCACTGATTGATTGATTGATTGATTGACTGTCAAATCAATCAACAACAAATTCTATTAATAGGGTAGTTGTCAGTTTTGATGAGCAAAGTATTACCTTTAAACATGCTAAATAGTGCTGATGATACGGCATTGCCTTGTCAGAACTTCCAATTTTTGTTTTCCATGAACTTTCATAGATGAGAGCATTTTGGAAAATCTAACTGAGTATTATGCAGTAGAGGAAAAGACTATTAAAGGACTACATCCTTTACATCATTGAAATGTGTCCTGTGATCCATGAATGTAATTTAAACTGAAAGTCTTCACAAAAAGATTTATATTTAGTTTCATTTAATGCAAACCAGAAATAAAACTGTTCATTTATTCAAAGATGGAAACAATACTTTTGAAAAAGGAGACAGGAATAAAAATGACTTTGCTTGGCAAAAAGGTGCAGAATTGAGGGACACAAATGAATTGTCAGTGAAGGGGGACAAAGTCTGCTTCCTTTACTGCAGGAGTCTCAGCCTTGTTTATTAAACACATTAAGACTCGTCCAGTGGTTCCAAAATAAGCGTAAATGTGCTGTTCTCCAGACATTATTTGTGAATTTCAAATGTAACAATTTCTTTCCTCTGAGGGGACATGTTCTGCAGCAAAGGAAGCATATTTAAGAGGAAATGCTAGTCTGGGGAGCAGGGCGGAGGTTGAGGCCTGGACAGGAGTGCATCCAGCAGCCGGTCACCACGGGGTCTTAGTTCTCCTCCCTGGGTCCTCCTCCTCCTCCTCGGTGGTGTTGCTATTTAAAAAATGTAAATGAGATACTCAGATATCATATCCAGTTGAAGCAATTATTTTAAATCTTAAAGGCTGATAGGTCACAAGAGGAAGGACTGAGAACTTTGTGAGCAGAAATGCTCTGTCATGGACCCACATCACACACCTGTGGGTTCAGCAGCAGAATTTGGGCCAGCCAGAGCGGGAGAAGCAGCAGCAGGCTCCAGCATCTCTGGCTCCTCTGCTGGTCCAGGGTCGATGGGACCTAATAATACCAGGTTATTTCATAAAGCTCAGGATGAGCACACACAGCAATGATGAGTTTCTCATCCATTCTTGATTTGCAATCCAACACCTGCTGATCGAGTCAAACACTTTGAATGCCCATAACAGAGTCCCTGATTGGTTGACGAAAAGCAGCCACGTCCCCAGAGTTGATATTTCTTTTTTTACTCTGTTCGCCACGTGATTCGCTCAATACGCACTGTTTCCAGACTTTTCGCTGCGCTGGGCGCTCAGCAGAACCTCAATTCACGTCTAAACCATCGACTTTACATTGAAACTGGCCGACTCGCAATTGGTGTGAATGCACCTTTAGACACGGCTTTTATTGGAGACCAGTGTCTATTAGAGACCGGCCATTATTGGATGATATACAGTATCCACCTCGCTATCTATCTTTGCATTTATATATAGATTAGATTATATGTGTGGGTGAGAGAGAGCTAGCACTAGTACTGTTTGTTGTTGAAGCTGCCCTAACTACTTAGTACCCACTCACCCTGTCTTGTATTCCTCTTTCACCCTTTCTTAGACACTCATTTAGGGTGTGTGTGTTCTGGTGTGGACCCTGTTCCTTCACACGTGTGCATACCACACAGTGGGGTGTTTTCCTTTGGATCTTTGTTTTTTGCAAATCTTCTCCACGTGTGCAAGTCCAGAGCTCTGTTGGTAAGCCTCGGCTCAGAAGGGTCTCCTTCCCCAATCTCACTTCCAAGTTTCATTTTTGTAAACACATTTTTGCTTTAATAAAATATTGGCATTTTTGCCCATTGATTGCTTGTAGACAGAAAGACTTTATCAGAAAGTGTTGTGAAACAATGTTTTTTTAACTGGAACATCATATAAGAAAACAATCTGTGTGCCTTTTTGCTACTGACACCACTGCTCAATGAGCATCTAAAAGACATTCTTCCCAACCAGACAGGATGGAGAAAGGTTGTAGTGAAAGACGCACCTCTGTGGGAAAAGGAGACATCAGATCATTTTCTGCCACAAAGACACGGGGAAGGCCTCCTCTGTGCTCCTCTCCAGAGATTGAAGAGTCAGACCCCCCCCCCCCCCAAAAAAAAATCATCATGATGATGCGTAGTATGACGAAAATGTCACATGATAAGGATATCGGGGGGGAGGGGGAGGGGTTATATGAATGATATGGAAATGATGTCATCATCAAAGGAGATATTTGAAACAAACAAGGTTATGATGTCATCATTACAGAGCAAATCTTGCCTCCAAAGTTCACATATATAAAACTAAGATGTTGCATCAGTTACTTCGTTTTGGAGGAAGAACAACCATCAGGGTATTTTATGGAATCCTGTTTGACGGCGCTCTTCTCAACCGCAGAATCTCCAAAACGCTCTGACACAATGGAGGAACATCCACAATCCCCACCCAGTCCCATCGGTCAGGAGAAAGTTCAAGAACCAGATATTGAAGATCTTGGAGAAGAACAAATACTCGAGGCAGAAAGTCTTGCAGCATGGATCATCGGTCAAGCTACCTCACCGAATGTCTATAAAGACACATTTTCAGAGGATCTCTTGAACTCTGAAACTCCTGCTGCATCTGAGGACATATCTGACCTCCTTAGAATCACTATTGATGACTTCATCAATGAAAATCTAGGAGGTCATTTGGACTCCCAAACTTCTGCAGCTTGTCAGGAGAAAGTTGACACATTTTTAGATGATCTACTGAACACTGTAACTCCTGCTGCACCCGAGGACGTCTTTGACATTCTTGGAATCACCACAGATGGGGATACTGGGGGAGCTCCTGTGGACTCCCAACCTCCTGAAGCCATTCAGGAGAAAGTTCAAGCAGCAGCTACAAACTCACGGAAAAGAGGTCGAGATGAGTCTACAAATGTTGAAGATCATCCCCAAAGCAAACGGCTCAGACAAGAAGCCACCAAAAGTCCTGAGCCTGTTGGAGATGATCAGATCCTCGACCTTTCCTCACAGCCAGACAGTCTTGCAACATGGCTGTCTCTAAAGTGTATGCGAGGACCGTTGAATTATAGGAGAAGATATAACACTCCTTTGCCCCAGCTTTCTAAAGAGGAAGTTAAGACAAAAGCTGAAAAAAAACAGAAGAAGAAGACAAAAGACTGTAAGAAGCCAGGACATTGTACAAAAGTACACAAATAATCCCTGGCATTACAGCAGTCTCATCCACAATCCCTCTGTCGCCCTGTCCAGTAATCAAATTCATAGGATGTCTCTGAACATGTCAATTTAGATGATTTGTTGAGCGACTTCTGTTATAGTTTTAGAAGAAAATGCAGAAACCTGCAGGACTGGAGACACAGCACTGAAAGTGAAGAGGAGGGAAAAATGGAAAAAAAAAGTTGGAAATACAAAATAGCAGCTGTTACAAATAAACATTACTGTTACAGTTAGTAACAGTTTAGCTTTAGGTTTTTTAATTGTAGTTTTAAATATTTTTCTTAAGTTTATGTGTTAAGATTTTTATATATTTATGTTTTGAAATGAGCCTTTTTAGTTAGCTCAAATTCTTTTAAGCCAAAAAACTTTTATAAATGTAAAATAGTGTAAAGGGTACTTTTGATTTAAAAAAAAAAAAAAACTCTACTTTTTGTGTTTTTGTTTTATATGTGTGTGTTTATATGTCTGTGACTGTGTGTGTGTGGGCGTGTTTGTGTACGTGTGTCTGTCTGCGTGTGTGTTTGTGTAATGCAACCACAAGGGGTCACAATCCAGTGCCCTCTTGTGCCGGTCCCAAGTCCAGATAAATGCAGAGGGATTGTGTGAGTGTGAGATTATCTATCTATCTATCTATCTATCTATCTGTCTGTCTGTCTGTCTGTCTGTCTGTCTGTCTGTCTGTCTGTCTGTCTGTCTGTCTGTCTGTCTGTCCGTCCGTCCGTCCGTCCGTCCGTCCGTCCGTCCGTCCGTCCGTCCGTCCGTCCGTCCGTCCGTTCGTTCGTTCGTTCGTTGTATACAAGCTTTTTTTTCTCTCTCCCCCTCCCCTCCCTTTCTTCCATTGAATCTTTTAAGTTCATTCCAGTCTGTGAGATGTGGATGTGTATAATAAAACCACAATGTTTTAAATGTTTGTAAGTATTCATCTTTATATATATATATATATATATATATATGCTTTTCTAAATATGTGTTTGTATGTATTTATCTATTTATATATTCAAACATGTTTTTTCTATATGTGTCTGTGAGTGTGTCTTTGTTTGTACATATGTATGTTAAACTAAATTGCAATCTTGTAAATTAATGTTTTTGTATAAGTATATCTATGTTTTTAAATGTATGTATGTGTGTGTGTGCCTGTGTGTGTGTTTGTGGATGTGTATGTGTGTGCGTGTGTTTGTGGATGTGTATGTGTCTGTGTTTGTGGATATGTGTGCGTGTGTGTGTGTATATATATATATATACGTGTGTATATGTGTTTGTGTATATGTGTGTGTGTATATATACGTGTGTATATGTGTGTGTGTATATATACGTGTGTATATGTGTGTGTGTATATATACGTGTGTATGTGTCTGTGTGCATGTGTGTGTATATGTGTGTGTGTGTATATATGTGTGTGTATATAATTGTATGTGTATATATATGTATGTCTTCCATCATCAGAAGAATGCTATAATAACATTTAAAAAAGCTCCAAAAACACAATTTTCATTAGACTGTCTTTAATGTTTTTCTTTGTGACATATTTGAGGGTCACAATTTCCCGTAAGGCACCTCCTCCTGCTTGTTTCTCTGGGTTGCAGTCATGCAGTTTTCCATTTTTCTTCTTTGGAGGCCCCTCAAAGGTAATCAATCAGCTGATGGTGCTCAAGCTGGGGAGAGCTGAGAGGATGATGCAGAAAGCCAAACAGACATTACAAAAGGTGGAAATGATGAAGCACATGTAAACATTGTCCAGGTTCTACAAAATAGAGAAATGAATGCATGTGCCATTTTATGACAATGTAAAAGAAAAGCATAACTTATTCTCCTGCTTTACTGTTTAACAACTCAATTCAATTCAACTCAATAAACCTTTATTTATATAGCCCAAAATCACAACCATAGCCATTTCAATGGGTTTCACACTGGTATTTATGCAAAAAGCATAAAGTCAATCATAAAAATATAAACAATAGGTGGTTGCTAAACGGAACTAATCTATATTATTCTAGCTAAACTGCCCTTGGACCCTCATTCTCATTGAGGAAAAACCAAAAAAAAACCTAATGAAAAAATGAGAAAATAGGAAATCTTCGAGGACAAACAGACGATGTGTTAGAACTGTTTAAAAAGAACTAGCTTATCTAATTCGACAACTACATAGTTGAATAACAACTGCATGTTTAAGTATCAACTGGATATTTAAACAACTACATGTTTGAGTAACATTTACATGTTTGAATAAGAACTACGTATTTAAAATAACAACTGTGTTTGAATAACAATGTGTGTTAATAGCAACTACACGGTCAAATAATAACTATGTATTTGAATAACAACTACATGTGTAACGAAGAGACTGAGGCATTTGGATCCATTGGCAACTGGTTTTAATTTGAAGGCAGGACAAAGTCAAAAACCAGGCAAGAGTCAAAACATGGAAAGGGACAGGGAGTCAAGACAAACAAGGCTCAGAAATGTATGCAGTGCAAAACAAGACTTCACATGGAGCAGAGTTCTGAGTGGGTATTCATAGATAATTTGAGTGATGATGATAAGAAGCAGCTGGTGAGTAACATGAGTCTTGGAGGAGTGATTGATGGGAGAGCTGGAGTGAGGAAGGGAGCAGAGGTGATCAATACTTCGGCACGAGCTCCCTTTGGTGGTTAGAGATTGAGGTGGATGGTTGAATCCTTACAGAGCCCCCTTCCTACAAGCGGCTCAGGAAGTGAGACGGCCATCGGCATTGGGTGTGACCCCAAGGTCGAGGAGCAGGTTGGTCTGGGTGGACAAGGTGGAAATCACTGAGTAGGGAGGGGTCTAAGATGTCGTCAGCAGTGACCCAGGAGCATTCCTCAGGGCTGTACCCCTCCCAATTCACCAGGTATGTAGCCGACTGCCCTGGCCCCTGAAATCCAAGATCTTGTTGACCAGGTAGGCATTCTTGCCATCCACCATGAAGAGGGACGGGGGATACACTGGCGCTAGAGGATTCTGACTGAGTCCCCTACGTTGGGAGGTCCTGCAGTGGGCTTCACCAAGAAGACATGAAAGGTGGGCAATATTGGGAACTCAGAAGGCAATTGCAGGCGGTATGACACAGGGGTGATTTGTTTTAGGATTTTGAAGGGACCCACAAACCTGGGACTGAATTTCTTGCAGGGCAGTCTCAAGTGGAGGTCTGGAGTGGACAATCATACCCACTGACCGGATCTCAGACTAGGACCTTCACTGCTCCGTCGGTTGAACTTGAGTCCGACTTAGTGCTTGCCGAAGTTGTATGTGGGTTGCCTCCCAGGTTTCCTGGGACCTGAAACCAGTTGTCTAGAGCTGGCAGCTCTGTGGGCTCTCCAGACCAGGGGAAAAACGGTGAATGCTCAATACACACTGGAAGCGAGTTAGGCCTGTGGCTGCTTTCTTCAGCGAGTTCTGAGTGTACTCTGCCCAGACCAGGAATCGGCTCCAATCCTCTTGATGATGGCAGCAGTACAATCTCAGGAACCAGATGATAAAAGACGCTCCACTTGGCCGTTGGAATGGGGATGGTAACTGGAACTAAGACTCACATTATTGCCCAGCCCCCTGCTTGCGATGTGAATTGAGGACCCCGGTCTGAAACAGTGTCCTGGGGTAGACCGTAGACACAAAAGATGTGGGTGAGTAGTGCAGCAGTTTCCAGAGCGGTGGGTAGCTTGTGCAAAAGAAAGGAGACGAAAGGCTTTGGGGAAACGGTCTCTCACAGACAGAATGGTGGTATTACCTTGTGAGCAAAGCAGATTTGTGATGAAATCTACTGCAATATGTGACCACTGGCGCTGAGGTACAGGCAGTGGTTGTAGATGTTTGGCTGGGAGCTGATGAGGGATCTTGGCCATATGACACGTGGCACACACAGTGACAACCTGAGCCACGTCCGCCTGCATTGTGGGCCACTAGATAGTGGCAGTTCTGCATGATAGCTTGAGTGCCTGCCACCTGGATGTCCTGCTGCCAGTGTGTCATGCAGCAACTGTAGAACTCATTGCTAACTAATGAGAAGGGGGAACGTAAACTCAATTGGCAGGATAGGATGAAGGAGGTGGATCAGTGTGGTTACATTCAGCCAGTTCAGTCATTGTATCCCAATGCACGGGAGCCAGGATCAGCGAGGTGGGCACTATGGTTTTTGCAGTACTCAGTCCCTCTCTGTCAGTCTCATTCAGGCAGAAAAGCGCATCAGCCTTCCCGTTTTTGGAGCCTGGTCAATAGGAGATCTGGAAGTAGAACTGAGATAAGAACAGAGACCATCGGACCCTTTGGCAGCTCTGATGTACTCTAGGTTTTTGTGGTCCGTCAGAACTAAGAATGGCTGAGATGCCCCCTCCAACCAATGTCTCCACTCAGTAAATGCCTCTACATGGCTAGTAACTCCACGTCATTGTTGTCATAGTTCCTCTTGGCGTTATTGAGTTTCCTAGAAAAGTAGGCACACAGGAATTTTAAGGGTGTACATTTTAGGGGGTTGACCCATGACGCTGAGATACAGTAACACGGCCCCAACACCTGCGTTTGAGGTATTAACCTCCACTATAAACAGGGCAGACGGGTCTGGATGATGCAGGATGGGTGACTGTGAAAAGCGTTGTTTGAGAGACTCAAAAGCTGAGGCGGACTCCGGGGTCCAGTGAAGACGCTTGGGTGCTCCTTTGAGGAGGGAGGTGAAAGGAGCAGCAACTTCACCTTGCCTTGATCCATGGCTACACCTTGCACACTTTTTATGTAACCAAGGAAGGAGATGAATGTTTTATGGAACTTGCAGTTTTCCATCTTGTCGTACAATTTGTTGTCTGAGCCGCTGAAGGACCTGCTGGACATGAGAGATCCTAGGAAGGAAATGATCATCGACTTCAGAAGGAAATCACCTCCTCTTTGACAAACAAATCCCTCCCTTTAAACCTGTGAAATAAATACATAATCCAAAGTAGAAATAATTAAACATTTTTTTAACCTGTGAAATACAGGACAGAGTTTGAAACAAAAATTAAATAGACAGAAGAAAGAAAGAAAAAAGAAAACTTTCAACTCAGACATATGAGGTCACTTCCTGTTTCCTATGTATATGAAGATGTGTACAAATGCTCTGGCTCTGGTTTGAATGTTGTGGCCAAGATGGTGAGCAGAACTCTATTTAAAACTAAGTGGGCACGCTTAGAAATAAACAGAATTGGGGCTATGATGTTGTGAATGATTTGTTTGCTTGTATGTGTGCCTGTGTCTGGTGCAAACTATAAACTAAAGGACTAGGAGATGACAAGGGGAAAAAAAGGAAACAAAAACTGAGGCTGGTGTTCAGGTGCTGTCCTGCAACCTGTGACGCTGCTTCGTCACATCCTACCCCTCCTCTTCAAGGTTGGCGCTGTATGGCAACCTCGACAAATAATCTGCAACTATGTTTATCTTGCCGGATCGATGACGAACATTGAATCTAAATGGTTGCAGGGACAGATACCATCGGGTGAGTCGACTGTTTCTGTCTTTCATAGAGTTGATCCATGTCAGGGCTCGGTGGTCAGTCTCTAGGTCAAATTCTCTTCCTAAAAGGTAATATTTCAGGCAATCCAATGCCCACTTGATGGCAAGACCTTCTTTCTCTACAACAGAGTACCTTGCCTCCCTTGGCAGAAGCTTTCGACTTAAGTAGAGAATAGGATGTTCTTGTCCTTGTTCTCCTTGTGCTAAGACAGCTCCAAGACCCACTGCAGAGGAGTCCACCTGAACCAGGAATCGCTTGTTGAAATCTGGGCTTCTTAGGACTGGAGCAGAACATAAATATGCTTTCAATATGTTAAAGGCTCGCTCACATTCCTCTGCCCAACAAAGTGGGCTCTTCTGGCCTTTAGTGGTTAACGCAGTGAGTGGTTCTGCAATAGTGGCGAAGTCTGGGACAAACCGACGGTACCAACCAGCTAGTCCAAGAAAAGACCGGAGCTCTTTCTTGGTTGTTGGCCGTGGGCAATGTTGGACAGCTTCCACCTCGTTCAACTGTGGCCGCACCTCACCTTTACCAAGCTGGAATCCTAGGTACTGGGTTTCTTGCTTCGCCCACTCACATTTAGAGATGTTCAGGCATAGACCTGCATCTTTGATTTTTCCCAGGACGTTCTTTAGGTGTTGATGTTCCTCCCAGCTACTACTGAAGATGACAACATCATCCAGGTATGCTGCACTGTACTCTTCACACCCTTGGAGAACCTTATTCATGAGTCTTTGGAATGTGACAGGTCCTCCATGGAACCCAAAAGGCATCACAGTGAACTGAAAGAGACCTGAGGGTGTTCAAAAAGCAGTGTAAGGTCTACTGGATGCTGCTAAAGGTACCTGCCAGTATCCTTTGCACATGTCAAGTGTAGAGATGTATGAAGCTGACCCAAACTTCTCCAACAAGTCATCAATCATAGGCATAGGGTAGGCATCAAATTCAGAAACAGAATTGAGTTTACGAAAGTCCATACAGATTCTCAGTGAGCCGTATTTCTTCATAACAATTTCCACTGGGCTGCACCACTCGGAGTTTGATGGTTCGATCCCCCCTGAAGACAACATGGTCCACTTCTACATGAAGCTTCCCAATCAGCTGCTGAGGAACCCTGTAAGGCTGCTCACAAACTACACTCTGACACCTTCTTGTGTTTTGTTTTTTTTTCTTTCTCATTTTTATAGATTATCTTGGATGCAGACAGCATGTCAGTGTGTGTTAAATCTGTCCTTCCTCATCCCATCAGCAGATGAAAACTATTTATCTTTTTGTGTTCCAAATAAATACATCAAAAGGCTTAAGATGGTCATTTCTGTTATCGCCTTCTTTGGTTCATGGCTGGTGAAATGCTATCTTCTTTTTCACAACATTTTATGATGACCAGGAAAGTTTTATAAACTCCATTTAATCATAAACGCTTACATCAGTGGGAGTTTGGTTTAACTCAAGTGTAGTCAAGGTCCTACATGTTTCTGCAAATGTAGGTGTCTCACTGAAGTTTGGTTTTCTGTTGTTCTTGGTCATGCTTTTGGTTTCCTTTGTCAGTCACACCAGTTTCAGGTTCATGAGCCACAGCTGTCTTCAGTTCAGTTGATTACCCTCAGCCCATTTAAGTGTCTGGTTTTTCAGGGCATCTGCTCTGCTCTGTTCTGCTGCTTCTACGGGTTTGTCTGTTATGTTAGTATATGGTGAAACTGGTATGTTTCAGTTCATTTAGTAAATGCTTCCATTTTTGTCACCAAGCTGGTCTCCGTCCAGGGTTGAGGATCCCTCCTTCATGTCGGCAACCCTGAGGTTTCTTAGTTTTTCCCCAAAATAGGGTTTTTTCATCTATAAATAAAACTGAATTGAAATTGATTTTTTTTTTTATTTAAATGCATCTGAATTACATGCTGTATTTGAATAAATCCAGTAAATGTTTTTACATCAACTCAATTTCATAGGAGGATAGAAGGAAAGGGTGGGCAGCTTCAGCAGCATGGATAATGAAATTCTCTTTCATTTTGTCCCTCCATAATGAGTTGCATTCAGGTCTTTAACTGCAAAATGGTAATCATATCAGTTCACATGAAGGAAAAACCCTGATTCCTATTTTAGCCACAGTCAAGCAGCAAAACTCACTCACACCCTGCAGGTCGAGTACCAAATGACATCTGACGCTTTCAGCTCCTAGTGACCCAATCGGAGACAATCAGACTCTTCTGATTTGTTTTATAAAAGCTACTAAGATGGATTTTGTCTGTTTATAATCTTATCCTGACATTTTTTCAAATGTCTCAGCGCAGGGAGCCAAAGACAAGTACAGCATCTGAATCTCCAGCTGAACACAAGCGCATTGGGCCTGTGCAAAATTAAAACACAATTCCTTTCTGCAGAAACGTGTCGCTTCAAAGGCAGCTGTTGAAGCAGATGAGACACATTTTCCAGGAGTCTTTGTATTCTGATGAGAGTGGCACACTGCTGAAGAGATGACCTTTAGCGGAGCCGCCACGAACCGTGGATGGTGAGGCATTATGCACTTGAATGAGTGATGCTCGGAGTGCAAATGCAGACTCAGCCCAAGGTTGAACAAAAAAAAAAAAAAAAAAACAGAAGATGAAAGGACTTTCTATGGATTCCAGAAAGCTAATGGATTTATGGTCTGTAATTACCAGAACTGATTTGACATGGATTTGTCTACAACGTTAGACCAGAACAGTCCCGTGTTTTGAGGGAGGAATGACTAGGTTCAGAGAAACTTCCTTGTCATTTATCCTGAATAAATACGATCAGTGGTAGGGCAAAATGTTGCTGAAGATCAGGGACTGATTTATTCACAGCCATAAAATCAGGACTATAAAATTCTAAAAATAGACCTGCAAAGACACAGCAAACCCATGTCCTTCCCAATCTGTTTTGTGGGTTTTATGATGCACTTTCTTGGCTTGACCTGGTGTTAGCCGGATTTTTGATCCCCGGTTTTGTATGACAGTTTTTTATTATGAGTTTTACAGAACATGTTCTGGTCTGTTGGAGACCGCCACACAAGCACAATGAGGGCATGCAAGCTCCATTCTGCTGAAACTTGAACCAGCTTCCTCTTACTGCGCTTCCTGTCATGACCTTTAATGACCTTCAGTATGTTTTCCCTTCTGTGCCAGAGCATTTTGACAGACATGTCCTGAAAAGCTTCAGTCCAGTTACTTTCAGTGTGCTTTTCTGGAAAGTAAGTTTTCCTCGCTTTAGGGAGACAATCTCCTTGTTCTGGTTTCAATTGAATTGAATGTGACTGCTGGTTCAAACCCCTTCAGTGTATGTTGCTATTGGTTTGTGACTGCAGCAAAAAGATGTAATGTACCATTTGATCCAGAACTCTTAATTATTTTTGCATCACTTTGAACAGAAGAACCCCTGAAGAATGTTTTTAATATAATTGGAAATGAATCCAGGCATGAAGGGGTTAAAGCCTGGTTATGAATTAAAACAAAATAAATGCTATATTCCAGCCCAGCAGCAGAGAAGTACCAACTCATTTTAAAAATATGCAAAGTCTCTGTCTACCAAAGAAAGGACTTTAAACATGATCTAAATTGTTGAAGTTCCTCGTTTTCTAACATGCACAGGGTGAAGAAAAGTCTGTGACTTGTGGTGAGGTTCATGGCTGGTGAGGCACTGACTTCATCAGTCAGATTTAAAAACATGAACCCTATGGAGTAGCTTATTCACCATTTGGTTGGAAGCAGTTAAAATGTTTAAAATTTCAACTTTTTTTTGTTTACAAATTGCAGCAGAGAGGAAAAAAAAAATCACCAAAATGTTTATATTTGACTCACTTTTACTAATAAATGAAGTCTGTGTGTCGCTCCCTTGTTTTATGGTCTCTCCTTCTGACAAAACACATTAATAACATGTTTGTAGAAGTCTTCCTTTTCTTTCTTCAGTTTGAAAAGTCTTTTTGTCTCAATGGAGATCACTACCAGTGACCTGTCTAAAACAAATTCTTGTACATTCACCTGAGCACAGGCGTCGGCTCACCTTTGCACCTTCAAATAGTGTGCCTGTCAGAATGTAATGCTTTACATGTGTTGGTTGGTATGCACAAGTGTGCGTGTGAACTGGATGTGGACAAGTTTGTGAACACTCTTGGAGCCGGCAGGTATGTAACAGCTGAGTGTGTGGACATGCCCCGCCCATTTTAGACCAACACTCACTATTGCAATAGGTATAAGATCCAGCATTTTGTTGCCTGCAGATTAACAACTCTACCTCCCCTTCCCAGTAGTCCTTCTCTAACTTCTATAATCCAAGACACTCCCCCCCCAACTCTCTCGTTTTCCCCCCTTTCCTTTTCCATCCGGTCCAACAAAAAGAAAACAAAAAAAAATCAATATTAATAAAGTTTCGTTTAGATTACAAAAGGGGCTTATACCAACATACATTTTGTGTTCGCTATGATTTATAACCCCCGATTGTAAGAGTAAAATCTGTCCAACACAAGAGGCTCTCAGCTCATATCTGTTTGCTCAGCTGTTGGGCAGGAAAAGTTAATAAATAAATAAATAAATAAAACAAATTCTTGAGTTTAGAGGTTTAAAAATGTGATCCTCCATTTAGAAAATGATGCTAAACAAAATGAATGAGTAACTTGAGGACTCCACTTGATTTGCTACAACTGTCACATTCTCCAGGCTCACCAGCGCCCTCTGCCTTGAGGCATGCGTACTGCGGGCCTCACCAAGTGTTTTTCTAAAGTGCATTTTTAGTTAATAAAAAGACTAAAGGAGTCACAAACTAGCACCAATTAAATAAACAAATTAGTTTGGTTTTTTTTTAAAAAGGGCCTTATGATGCGTCAGGTGTAGCTCCAGTCTGTGTGCAGCGTTGGGGAAGGCAGGGGCGGCTACTGCCTCGTGTATTTGAACAGTAAACTCGTAAATTCGCTGCAGAAACGTTGAAAACCCACACAGAAAAAGGTAATTATAGAAAAGACATATTAAAAAAAGTGATTTTTAATTTTCTGTATCTCTTAGGCACTTGCTTTTTCATTGCACCTCTTTGGGCCTCTGTCATCTGACACTGCAAGCTGTCGTGATCTCCGCCTCCAACTGTTGCTTCCATGGTGGGCTTTGTTTTCTCCCCTGGTTGCTCTTGTAGCCAAGCATCTCAAGGATCACTGATGCTAAACCAGTTCATTGGTTTCTGTGATTGCTGTGGTTGGAATTGCCCTCAATGCTTCATTGACATAAGACTTTCAGGTAGTACTTCTCAGAGCCATTGTAATTGGTGTCGATGTTGTCTGGTGTTCCTTCAGGTCAGTTGCTGCTTTGCTCAGAGTAATTGTATTTTTTTAGGGGTATAATTTCAATAGATGTATTTATGATTACAAAGAGAGGGAAACAATCAGAATCCTACTAAATGAAAACATTTTCTGCTGATTTGTGAAACATTTGCTCTAGTTAGCTAAAAGTTTGTTGAAGTTTTAGCTGTGAAATAGCACAATGTTTTCAAAGCTTTTTATTAATTTCAAATTAGAACAAAATGGTAAACACAAGTGGACAAAACCAAAAGTAGGTGGTAATCTCAAAGAATCTAACTGTTTTGACACCAAAATGGTGGCAACACCTGAAAACCAGCAGGGTTTTAAACCCAACCAAAAACATGTCAAAGAAGCAAAAGATGGCCTACAATAAATCTGTTCTTTTGCGCTGTCACTGAGAGACACTGGTTGCCTTCATTCTATCTGTCATGCTGTACACAGGAACAGCAGCCTGCTCACTGTCAGGGTTTTCATTTGGTATTCCTCACAGAGATCTTACAGACAAAAATAGAAACACAACATGATGGAGTTCTGCATTCATCTGTGAGGGCAGTTTGTACCAGGAGGATACTGACAAATGTGATGAAAGCAGCACAGAAGTAAAGAACATGCTAAGCTTAGTCCTATACCAGGACCTTACTCGTCCTGATCACTTTGTGCCACTTTTGCAGCTTCGTTGCCTGATTTAAAGAAACTGGGAGTCAAAAATAAAGTCAAACCAACAAAAGCAAGACATTTATTTAACATAATTACAAACTAATACTGATTCAAAACCTGTGACGCAACAGTGTCATGTGGAGAGGAAATACTGGAGTGAGATTCGACTGCTTTGAGTTGTCGCTGCTGATGTTGAAAATCATGAAATGATGTTGATCATCACTATACAGCAATGACCTTGATTTCCATACTAGCACCTACTTGGTGCATCTTATATTTTCCTTCAATGTGAAAACACAATATTTTTAAAACACTCTAAGGTTGAATTATATTAATGTATTGTTTTTTTCCCTTGCTGCCTCTTTAGCCTGCATCCTACCGTGTAATGAGTGTGTTTTGGCAGCATCCCCTAATTTACATTTGTGGGAAAATGACTGAACTGCTTGCTATGCATCAGCCATGAAATGATGCGTCCTGCAGAGCATGGTTCATTTTTCTTATCCCTTTCTCATCCCCTTGTGTTTCTAACACATCTAGTATTATTTTTAGGTAGGAACTCAGACTTTGCTTCGGGTTCCTATCAGTTGTGTCTGCGGCAAACTCCCTCCTTCCATTCCCAAAACCAGAAGCCAGTTCCACCAAAGACTACTAGAGGCAAGTTTTTATTTGTAAAAAAAATTGAACTCTTGTAAAATTTTCTTTCCAAATTGCAAGTGTGTGCCACTTTTTGTTGGTCTGTCACATGAAACTCCAATAAAATATATTTATGTTTGTGGTCATAAAGGAAGAAACTGGGGAAAAATTCAAGGCGTATGAATACTTTTGCAAGGCACTGTATGTACAAAAGGATTCACAGCCTTTGTTCAATACTTAGTTGCTGAACCTTTGGCAGCAATTCCAGCCTCAAGTGGTTTTAACATGACTCAACAAGCTTGGCACACCTTTCTCTGGACAGGTTGCAGTAGTGTTCAAGCTCCACCAGGTTGGATGGAAGCGTGGATGCACATTTGGATTCAGCTCTGGCTCTGGCTGGGTCACTCAAGGACATTAGCAGAGTCGTTCTGAAGCCACTCCTTTCATATCTGGGCAGTGTGCTTTGGATCATTGTCCTGCTGAAAGATGAACCATCGCTCCAGTCTGAGGTCAGGAGCGCTCTGGAGCAGATTTTCATCAGGATGTCTCTGTACATTGTTGCAGTCAGCTTTCCCTCTATCCTGACCGGTCTTCCAGTTCCTGCTGCTGAAAAACATCCCCACAGCATGATGCTGCCACCACCATGCTTCACTGTAGGGATGGTTTTGTCCTGGTGATGAGCGGTGCCTGATTTTCTCCAAGCATAACGCCTGCCATTCACTCCAAAAAGTTCTATTTTGGTCTGGTCAGACCACAGAATTTGGTTTCTCATGGTCTGAGAGTCATTCAGGTGTCTTTTGGCAAACTCCAGACGGGCTTCCATGTGCTTTTTAGTAAGATGTGACCTGCACAAAATTAATAAACGGGCCAAAAATTCTGGTAAAGAATGATTCAAAACAGGCGTCCCCAAACTTTTTCTTGTGAGGGCCACATAACTTTTTTTCTTCTCTGATGCAGGGCTGGGGTCAGTTTATAGTAGGGCTGTATAGATTAATTAATAAATTGATTTCTATTCCTATGATCTAACCAGATCGATCTTTCTGAGACAAGTTTGTTAATTAAATCAAACTATTTCATTATAAAAGCGTTTCAAAATTAATCAATCATCAATCTTGGATAAAGACATGGGAGGTTTATTTTACTATAATATAAAAACGTCCAAGGAGCTTCTGTCTGGCCGCTCGACAGAGATGGTTGTTTTTCTGGAAGGTTCTCCTCTTTCCACAGAGGATCTCTCTGACAGAGTGACCATTGGGTTATTGGTCACCTCCCTGACCAGGACCCTTCTCCCCCGCTCACTCTGCTTGAATGGCCGGTCAGATCTAGGAAGAGTCCTGGTGGTTCCAAACGCGTTCCCCTTACGGATGATGGAGGTCACTGTGCTCATTGGAATCTTCAAGGCAGCAGAAATGTCTCTGGACCCTTCACCAGCCTTGTGCCTCAAGACAATCCTGTCTCAGAGGTCTACAGACAGTTCCTGTTCTTTCATGCTTGTTTTGTGCTTTGACATGCACTGTCAGCCCTGGATCTCATGTAGACGGGGTCATACCTTTTCAAATCCTGTCCAATCCACTGGATTGACCACAGGTTGGCTTCAATGAAGCAGCTGAAACATCTCAAGGCTCATCAGTGGAAATAGAATAAACCTCAGCTCACTTTGGAGCTTCATAGTAAAGCCTGTGATTACTTCTGTACATGTTTCAGGTTTTTCATTTTTAATGCAATTTCAAAATAACCTTTTCAACATTGTCACTATGGGGGGTATTTTCCAAGAAGAAATTTGATTTCATCCATTTTGAAATGAGGCTGTGACATCATAAAATGTGGAAGAAGTTATTCGCTGTGAATACTTTCTGGATGAACTGTACATCTCCTACTTAACTAAAAAAAATACAAACAAAATAAAACAGAAGAGAGAGTCTCACTCAAACTAAATTTTGTTTCAATTGTAAAATTCTTCCCAGTGGTCTTTTAGTTATGATTAAGCTGTTTTAACAAAAATCAAGAGACCTGTATTGTTTTAAAGACATATTCCCTGCAAAGCAACAGGAGTTCATCAGAAATTCTCATCTGGGTTGTGGGTGAGACTGTACCCTTCTCTAATTTCCCATCAGCCCTTTGTTACACTCTCTCCCACTAGCTTTCACACGTGGACAAAATTGTTGGTACCCCTCAGTTAAAGAAGGAAAAACCCACGATTCTCACTGAAATCAAAAAGCAACAATAAATAAAAATTTATTGAAAATTAAATAATCAAAATCAGCCGTCACTTTTGAATTCCTGATTAACATAATTATTTAAAAAAAACAAACTAATGAAACAGACCTGGACAAAAATGATGGTACCCATAACTTAATATTTTGTTGCACAACCTTTTGAGGCAATCACTGCAATGAAGCGATTTCTGTATTTGTCAATGAGCGTTCTGCAGCTGTCAACAGGTATTTTGGCCCACTCCTCATGAGCAAACTGCTCCAGTTGTCTCAGGTTTGATGGGTGTCTTCTCCAAATGGCATGTTTCAGTTCCTTCCACAGATGTTCAATGGGATTCAGATCTGGGCTCATGGAAGGCCACTTTAGAATAGTCCAACGCTTTTCTCTCAGCCATTCTTGGGTGTTTTTGGCTGTGTGTTTTGGATTGTTGTCCTGTTGGAAGACCCATGACCTGCGACTGAGACCAAGCTTTCTGACACAAGGCAGCACATTTCTCTCCAGAATGCCTTGATAGTCTACAGATTTCATTGTACCTTGCACACATTCAAGACACCCTGTGCCAGATGCAGCAAAGCAGCCCCAAAACATTACTGAGCCTCCTCCATGTTTCACCGTAGGGACAGTGTTCTTTTCTTCGTATGCTTGGTTTTTGAGTCTATGAACATAGAGTTGATGTGCCTTACCAAAAAGCTCCAGTTTGGTCTCATCTGTCCAAAGGACATTCTCCCAGAAGCTTTGGGGCTTGTCAACATGCATTTTTGCAAATTCCAGTCTGGCTTTTTTATGATTGTTTTTCAGCAGTGGTGTCCTCCTTGGTCGTCTCCCATGAAGTCCACTTTGGCTCAAACAACGACGAATGGTGCGATCTGACACTGATGTACCTTGGCCTTGGAGTTCACCTTTAATTTCTTTGGAGGTTGTTCTGGGCTCTTGGATACAATTCGAACGATCCGTCTCTTCAATTTGTCATCAATGTTCCTCTTGCGGCCACGTCCAGAGAGGTTGGCTACTGTCCCGTGGGTCTTGAACTTCTGAATAATATGAGCCACTGTTGTCACAGGAAGTTCAAGCTGTTTAGAGATGGTCTTATAGCCTTTACCTTTAAGATGTTTATCTATAATTTTTTTTTCGGATGTCCTGGGACAATTCTCTCCTTCGCTTTCTGTTGTCCATGTTCAGTGTGGTACACACCTTTTCACCAAACAGCAGAGTGACTACTTGTCTCCCTTTAAATAGGCAGACTGACTGATTATGAGTTTGGTAACACCTGTGATGTCAATTAAAGGACACACCTGAGTTAATCATGTCAGTCTGGTCAAATAGTTTTCAATCTTTTATAGAGGTACCATCATTTTTGTCCAGGCCTGTTTCATTAGTTTGTTTTTTTTAAATAATTATGTTAATCAGCAATTCAAAGTGATGGTTGATTTTGATTATTTAATTTTCAATAAATTTTTATTTATTGTTACTTTTGTAAGTTTCAAGTGATTTCAGTGAGAATTGTGGGTTTTTCCTTCTTTAACTGAGGGGTACCAACAATTTTGTCCACGTGTGTATAAGCCCAATCTAACACAGCAAAATGAATAAATAAAATGGCGAGCAGTATCAGAGCTTTCCAGTTGTACAGTTTTGAACTAGATGGATGTATTTGTCTGCTTGGAGTGAAGCAGAGAGACTTTCCAGTTGTTGTTTCCAGTCAGTTGTTGCGTCACAAACCTGAGTTTTTTTCAAACAGTAGGTTTCTTAATCAGCTCCTGAGCCAACATTATTTGAATAAAAATACTCAGCAACACCGTTTTCATCTGAAATGATTGAATATATGTCCTCCATTATGCGAAAAGTGCTATAAGAACATGTTAAATATGTAGGGTTTTGGATCAAGGACACTAGTTGTTGTTATTTTGTTATCACTTCCTGTTTTATTTTGTTGTGTTTCCTGTGTTCACTATTGCCTTTTAGGTCACTTGACACTTCCCTCCTTGTGTGTGTTCCCTCCCTCCTTCTTGGCACACCTGTGTGTAGTTACCTAATCTTCTCTTCCTGTTATAAGTCCTCGTCTCCCTTGCACGGGTTGTCGGGTGGTTCTGTTCCTTCTAGGAATGTTTATTCTAGTCCTTCAAGCAAATAAATGAAAGACTGTTCATTGCAAATTGCCGTCTGCGTTTGTGTCCTCACGCCAACCCTGACATTACCACCCGACCAGTAACATGGACACAGCAGACGTGGAGACGGTACGGGCACTACTCCGCCAGCAAGAGGAACAGATGTCTTGCCTGCGTCAAGGGTTACTGGAGATGTCAAGCCGTCACGAGTGACAACTTGCCGCGTTGGGTGAGCGATTTGAGCAACTAACAGAGCGTTTCCAACATCCGCCGTCTTTCCCTTCGCCACACCCATCGCCTTCCACGCCGATCCAGGGGACCTGGGAAGGTGTTCCAGTCGCTCCTACTGCACAACTGGCCCGTCCAGAAAGGTTTTCAGGGGACTCCGGGGACTGCCAGGCCTTTATTACCCAGTGTGAGCTCCATTTCCAGTTACAAGCTCCTCACTATCCTTTCGGACCAAGCCAAGGTGGCTTTCATGATTTCCCACTTCACCAGCAGAGCAGGTGCATGGGCTACTGCCGAGTGGCAGCGTGGGGCAACTACCTGCGCATCTCTCTCTGCTTTCCTGGAGGCTTTTCAGCAGATTTTCCAGCACACCAAGCCGGGCAGAGAGGCAGCTCGTGCCCTTATGCAATTGAGGCAACGGGGAAGACGGGCAGCTGATTACGCCATCGAGTTCCGGACCTTGGCCTCCACTAGTGGTTGGGACACTACTGCGCTCATGGACGCTTTCGTCGAGGGACTGTCCGAGGAATTAAAGGACAGACTAATTGCACTCGAGTTGCCGTCCACCTTGGAACCCCTTATCGCCCTGGTTATCAGGATTCATAACTGCTTACAGGACCACAAGCAGGAACATGGCAGAGTGGCACCCCGCTACTGATGCAGTCCTGTGGAGCACAGGAACATGGACTCACCTGACTTTGCTGCTTTTTCCGCAGAACCACCGCCGTTAGTTTCAGAAGAACCTATGCATCTCGGCCGGGGCAGACTGACAGCTTTCGAGCGACGGCGGCGGATGGCAGCAGGTGAGTGCCTTTATTGTGGTAAGCGGGGTCATTTCTGCAGGGAGTGCCCAAACTCCTCTGCTCGTCAGTAAGAGTGGGCGCGCTGACGAGCGGTGATTTGGCGCTCACTAGTCCTACACCTGCTGCCTGTTTATTGAAAATTCAGGTTATGTTCCATGGGAGGGGGGGTTTCGGTTAAAGCTTTGGTGGATTCAGGAGCAGAGCAGAACCTCATGGATGCCGGTCTTAAGTGTGTGTTGTTACCTCATCCGTTACAAGTGGTCTCCCTCAATGGTCAAGAGGTAGCTATTTCACAGATAACCAAACCTGTTCATCTAATTGTTTCAGGTAATCACCATGAATTTACCCGTTTTTTCATTTTCACCTCTGCTCAGAACCCACTGGTTCTGGGGTACACTTGGCTTATGGCACACAACCCCGTTATTGACTGGTCCTCCAGTCATATCTCTGGCTGGAGTGAGAGATGTCACACCACCTGTTTGCGCTCAGCTCGGCCTCCTGGGGAAGACCCCGCTATCCCAGTAGGGCAGCCGCCCTCACCTGACCTATCCGGGGTACCGCCGGAATACCATGACCAAGCTGAGGTATTCTCCAAGTCACGAGCTCTCTCCTTACCCCCTCACAGACCTTATGACTGTGCGATTGATCTCCAACCTGGCGCTGCCTTACCCAAAAGCAGGTTGTATAGTCTGTCGAAACCAGAGAGGGAGGTTATGGAGAAATATATCGCTGAGTCTCTGAACTCTGGTATTATCAGACCAATTCTTCACAAGTGGGGTCTGGATTTTTTTTTTTTGTCGGTAAGAAGGACGGGTCACTCCGACCATGTATAGATTACCGAGGATTAAATGAAATCACTGTCAGAAACAGTTATCCTCTGCCACTAATGAACTCAGCATTTGAGGCCTTGCAGGAGGCCAGGATTTATACGAAGCTAGATCTTCGCAACGCATACCATCTTGTGCGAATTAGAGCTGGCGACGAATGGAAGACCGCCTTCACCACCCCTTTGGGACATTTCGAGTACTTGGTCATGCCGTTTGGCCTCTGTAATGCTCCTGCAGTTTTCCAGGCCATGATCAACGACGTGTTAAGAGACTTTCTTCATCAGTTTGTGTTCGTATACCTGGATGATATTTGATTTTTTTTTTTTTTTTTTTTTTCCAGGGACGCCAGTGAACATCGGCGGCATGTTCGTCTGGTACTCCAGTGACTACTGGAGAATAAACTGTTTGTAAAGGCGGAGAAGTGTGAGTTTCACTCTCCGTCTGTTTCTTTCTTGGGGTTTGTCATAGCCGAGGGTGAGGTGAAACCCGATCCTGCTAAGGTGAAAGCGGTGGTGGAGTGGCCTATCCCTACTAACAGGAAACAATTACAGCGGTTTCTGGGGTTTGCCAACTTCCTCCGTCGCTTCATCCGTGGCTACAGCTCGGTGGCCGCGCCTCTCACGGCTCTCACCTCATCCTCTTCACCTTTTGTCTGGACTGAGGCGGCAGAGGCAGCATTTAATAGGCTTAAACGTCAATTCACCTCTGCACCTATTCTGGCCAACGTGATCCTTCCAGACAATTTATTGTTGAGGTGGATGCCTCTGATACGAGGGTGGGTGCGGTTCTATTTCAGCGAGGGGTATCTGACGGTAAACTGCGCCCTTGCGCTTTCTTCTCCCGCCGGCTTTCTCCGGCGGAGCACAACTATGATGTGGGAGATAAGGAATTGCTAGCGATCAAGCTAGCTCTCGAGGAGTGGAGGCACTGGTTGGAGGGGTCAGCAACACCATTCTTGGTTTGGACAGATCATAAGAATCTGTCCTATCTACGAACCGCCAAACGGTTGAACTCCAGGCAGGCACGGTGGTCTTTATTTTTCAACCGGTTTGATTTTGTTGTGACATATCGACCAGGGTCCAAGAATGTAAAGCCAGACGCCCTCTCCCGTCAACAGGAATCGGCTGTACAGGATGGCCAACCAGCCTGTATTCTTCCTCCCTCTTGTGTGCTGGGTGCCCTCTCCTGGCAGCTGGAGAGAGACATTAAGGCTGCCCAGGCTCAGGAACCAGACCCGAGAGGAGGTCCTCCTAATAAACTGTTCGTTCCCAGCTCACTCAGGTCCCAGGTGCTCCAGTGGGCTCATGCCACACGACTCACCTGTCATCCAGGTATCCGCAGGACTGACTCCTTTTTGCGGCACCGGTTCTGGTGGCCCAGCATGACCAAGGACGTCCGGGACTATGTTTCAGGTTGTCTTGTGTGTGCTCAGAACAAGGTCAGTACACACCCACCTGCTGGATTATTACACCCACTGTCCATCCCGGGTTGGCCTTGGTCACACATTGCCTTGGACTTTGTGACCGGCCTGCCTCCATCCGCCTGACTATTGTGGACCGTTATCCTGACTATTGTGGACAGTTTCTCTAAGGTCGCTCATTTTGTGTCCCTAACCAAACTTCCCTCCGCTGCAGAGACTGCTAAACTGGTCATCAAGCACGTCTTCAGGCTGCATGGCATTTCCACAGACATGGTGTCGGATCGTGGTCCTAAATTCATCTCTCAGGTCTGGAAAGCGTTCTGTGGGGCTTTCGGGACTACTGCCAGCCTGTCTTCTGGTTTTCACCCACAGACTAATGGTCAGGCGGAACGGACTAACCAGGACCTGGAAGCCGCTCTCTGGTGTATCTGTTCCCGACACCAGACCTCCTGGAGTCACTTGTTGCCATGGGTGGAATATGCACACAACTCCCTCACCTCGTCTGCCTCTGGTATGTCCCCGTTTGAGTGCTCTCTGGGGTACCAGCCCCCCCTGTTTCCCGAGCAGGAGACGGAGGTGGCCGTTCCATCGGTTCAGCATCTGTATCGCCGCTGTCGGCGTGTATCGCGGGAGGCTCGAGCGGCCTTGTTGCGTTCAGGGGCTACCAACAAGAGGCTGGCAGATCGCCGACGCACGCCAGCACCAGCTTATCTACCAGGCCAGTTCGTCATGCTGTCCACTTCACACGTCAAGCTTCGGACAGAATCCAAGAAGCTGTCCCCCAAGTTCATCTGACCTTTCGAGATCCTGAAGGTCATCAATCCTGTGGCGGTCAGGCTGCGCTTGCCCAGGTCCTTGCGCATCCATCCGGTTTTCCACGTCTCTCAGCTAAAGCCACATGTCACGAGTTCTCTGCAGCAGCCATCCTCACCGCCACCCCCTCCCCGCATCGATCGCCAACCGGCCTACACTGTCCGTCGCCTGTTGGGCGTTCGGCGACGGGGTCGTGGCCTTCAGTATCTGGTGGATTGGCAGGGGTACGGACCTGAGGAGAGGTCCTGGGAGCCTGCTTCACGCATTCTGGATCCTGAACTCATCAGGGACTTCAATCAGCGGCACCGGAACAAGCTTCCCCCTGCGCCTGGTGGCGCACCTTGAGGGAGGGGTACTGTGGGGTTTTGGATCAAGGACACTAGTTGTTGTTGTTTTTGTTATCACTTCCTGTTTTATTTTGTTGTGTTTCCTGTGTTCACTATTGCCTTTTAGGTCACTTGACACTTCCCTCCTTGTGTGTGTTCCCTCCCTCCTTCTTGGCACACCTGTGTGTAGTTACCTAATCTTCTCTTCCTGTTATAAGTCCTCGTCTCCCTTGCACGGGTTGTCGGGTGGTTCTGTTCCTTCTAGGAATGTTTATTCTAGTCCTTCAAGCAAATAAATGATAGACTGTTCATTGCAAATTGCCGTCTGCATTTGTGTCCTCACGCCAACCCTGACAAAATACAGTATTTTCACTGAAATGGGTCTTGCTCTCCCATCGCTGTATTTGCTATTGTATCTATTTTATCTTAAAACCGATTTCCATCAAAACCTCTTTGATGGATTCTGTTGAGCCCATATATGAAGTATAATCAAAACACAATTAAGAAACACAATCTGGTCAGAACTGAATCATATTATTAAACATTTGGAAAGGCTTAGAAAAGAATAATCACTTGATTGGATGGATTTTTTTTTTTTAACCAACCAATTTTGTTAACTAGCACACAGAATTCTAATTACTTTATATATACTATAATACTTATATACTATTAACTAAGATGTTCATCTACTTTGAATGCTGAAGGCAGCCTGCCTGCCTGCTGTTGCTGTTGTGGGCTCTAAAGCATGAACCACGTCGACTTAAACTCATACAGCATCAGGAAACTGTCATGTCAACTGTAAGAACAGCTCTGCAAACACATACACAGGTTTACCACTGCAGAAGGTCACGGTACTACTTTATCTGGCCTTTCCTCTTCCACAGGACTGCCGGGTCAAAGCTCTCTCTGTGAATGTGAGAAGATGAAACGGATGAGGAAGAAGACTGAGTAGCTGGAGCGAGGCAGACGTTAGAGAGCCACATTCACAAAGTGGGAGCCCCAAAGATGAATAAAGAGTAGCCCCTTCATGTTTAAGTCATGCAGTGTGACACGTTAACACTGGAGGCTATCACTCCAGCTCAGGAGAGCGTGAGGGATGTGCTGAGGAGAGCTGTGCAGCAAAGCATGAGAAAGCAAAGGCCGCAGACAGAGATGCTACTGTGTGAGTAACATGTCCTTCTTCTGCCTCCCACGAGGTTGAGGCATGACTCTGAAAACCAATCGGGTCTCTGCAAAAAGAAGGCTGTTAGAGGTGACTGATGAACAGCATGAACATCTGCGCACTCTTGGTCTTTAAGTCAGCTTTTAATCCAACAACGTTTTTCTTTGTAAATCTGATAGCTGTTCTGTCTGGAAATGTCACATAATGAAGCTCTAAGATTTGGTTCAGCACCACATGCTGTTCCTCACAGAACCAGACGGAGATTTGAACCCACAACCTGCAAGTTCAAACCCAGTGCACTGCTCCACAGCTTGGGGGGAACAGTTGTAAATATCTAACACAAGTTTCTGCAACAATGTTTTCCCATCTTGGCCCGTGTGTTTGGTGCAGCTTGTTAGTTATTCGCAGGCAAAGGCAAAGTCACCTGGCCAGGTATGTGTTAGAGACATGAACCTGAGATGACGCAAACTTGTGCAGAGAGCAGTCTGTGATGTGAAATACAGAGCTCAGACCTCAGCAGCACACATTCACCCTCTCCTCTCAGCAGAGACTGATTACAGCTTGAGCTCGGGTCAGTGTCTCTGGAGCTTTGGGGCCATGTTCCTGCATTGGCAGCAATCAAGCATGTGAATCATCCTGTCTGGATGAGGATGAGTCCCCTGAAACCTGTTCTCTTTTAAAGTCTGAGCTGGTAGCTAACCAAACCATTTAACCCCTTAATATTCAATACAGCATCAGGCTTTTGGTTTAACTTTAGAACAAGATTTTCCAGAGCTGAAATAAAGACTGATTCTTGAGCTTTGGATAATGTGAACTTTTGATGTGGTAACTATTTGTGTCTCCTCTGAAGCGAGGCTGTTTTCTACATTGTGGGTGTGTTTAATTGCACAGAGATTTGTGTTGGTGCTTTTAGGGTTTCTCAGGTAGATTGAATTGGCTTCTGACTGTTCAGCCTTTTACAGCAACACAGGACTCTGAATTTCACTGGAACCAAACATGACATTCTAGATGAAATATGAAAAGACATTCATGAGCAGCAGTGAGGAAAAATAGGTCACAGATGAAATGGAAATATGCTTCCAGCACACACACTCAGAGTGACAGATGAGCTACAAGGGGCTCCCATGTTTATTTGAGGGTGCTTGTGTACTTTTGACGACAGGTCAAAGTGGTGGGACAACAGGACTGGGGTCTGCCTTGGGAACACAGGATAAGATGTAAAGTAATTACAGTCGGAGAACATGAGCAAAACACACATTTGCCCCGTAAATCCTGTTTGTGTTTAACATAAATAAATGTGCCTTTAGAAAACAGAAAGGAGGCTCCCTAAACAAGTTGTTAAAGAATTCAAAGAAATGAAAAAACTGCTTGAGCTTAATAATGTAAAATTCCATGTTAAACCCGAGCTGAAAGGAAGATTAAGCACGGTAGATTCATTTGACTTCTCTGAGCATTCATAGCATGTTTGTGTGACATTTTGGGTGAACGTACTTGTCTGTCAGTAATTACAGACATTAAACAGATGTGGATCCTGTCAGAGGCACACAGAGCTCAGAAGAGACTCAAAACATCCCTGTTTTCATTTGACTGCATGAGGATGATGTGGACGAAGGCATGCAGATGAGCGCTTGTGTTTGCAGTCTCTGCAGCTTTAACTGCACAGAACCTTAATCCAGTTTATCCCTTTGAGGCAAACACAGCGAGCTCGCTCACAGTCAATCTCTTGATTGTTCAGTGACCTTGAGCAAGCAGGTAATAAGATTGCTCTGTTAGCATTAGTGATTGTATGTCAACGAGATGGACACTTGATGAAAAAAAGGACTGATTAAAACTTAGACCTGATTCAGTCAGAAGAGGAGCCTGAGGAACTGTGCCATTTGAGGATAGGGTGGATGTGGGCAGAATAAAATACAAGCAGTAGTATATTTACTGTTTTCATATAAATACTCATGCTTTCTTCTTTTTCAGTTGGTATTTTTAGCCATCTGCGTTCAAACAGATTTATTAGTGCCTATATATTAACTTGTAGTGAGACACATGCAGGCTTCAAAGCATGTCTGCTGCTTCAATGAACTGACTCAACTCCAAACGGAGCGTGTAAAGACTGACCCTTTAAACCTCATGAGTCCATTTAAATCAACCCCTACAAAACAAAATCATGGCTAAATTTTTTTTGTGGGTCATATTTCTTCACTTTATACTCAAATATCTACAAAAGTGGACCAAGTGTAATGCACTGTCATGCAGCCATGATTCAAGTCCTGTCAGTTTTTATGCAGGTAATCCCTGTTTTGGTGGTCTTAGACGTATGTGAGGATGGAGTTATAAATGAAACAAAAAAACTGCCACAGTACAGCTTCACCTCCTACGTTCTGTGCTGATTTTTTTGGGACACTGACATCATTTATCTACTGCAATTGATGATCTAGGTATTTATGAAACCAGTTGTGTTGCTGTGATGAAATCACTGTCTTTGCAGAAAGAGTTTTACATTTTGATGATTTGATATGTTAACGGGGTAGAAATCAGTCCGTCTGCGAGGACAAATCTCTAGTTTCCTATCAGCTCCAACTGTCAGACGAACGGCTCTTCAGAACTATGACTATTGCTATAATGCATAAAATGTAAATGTTAAATATCAAAGGAAATTGTAAATATTTACCTTTGATGTTTATATTAAACAGCTTTGAGATTGTTAAAAATTGCTCATATTTCTAAAAAAAAATACATGCGAATAATTGTTTTTTGCAAATTGATTAATTAAAACAATTCAAATGACATTTTTTCTAAGACAGTCAAGAGCCTCTCCTCTCGCTCTTCCTCCATTCTTTGCTCTTTCCTCCTCTCTGCCTCAGACTGAATAGGCCACCACACCATATCCTCTTGGCTGAAGGAGCCTCTTCTGTCTCCTCTTCCTCTTCCCTGTCTGCCCCTGTTCTTGTGGCACTGAAGCAGGTGATGGTGCAGAGTATGTGGAAGGCTCTCCTCCCAGAATGAGGCGATGAGGCCTCACTGATGCTCTGCTGCCAATGGCCTCATTCATTAAGGAGAACCACAAAGCTGCTGATGGTTCCACTGCTTCAGGACCACTGTCGGTGGGAGGCTTTAGAAGTTCCTTCAAATATCAAAACAGACATTTCTGAACAAAGAAATAATTAAGACTACAAGGAACTGTCTACACCTTCATTTCACAAACCTATGTTTTCTTTAAATTATCCCACTTAGTTCTTGGTTGCTCTGGCTGGACTAAGGAGGTGGGTCACCTGTATCGCTGCTCTAAATAGAAAGTAAAAACAAAAACCTTTTCCCCAATGACAATGATTAACACTTTAATGATGAATTAATAAACATCACAGCTGTGAACGTACTCCCACCAGGTGGCTGAGACGCAGCGTTTGCCTGAAAACAGGCTCTCTTTTGCCATCTGCAGGCGGATCAAATTCTGTACGTCAGACGTCCTCGTCTGTCCCTACATGTGTAAACACATTTAAAAAATGTCTTATCAACTTCTGACTACGAGTAGAAACATCTCCTTGTATTATCTACTACGAATATTTCCGCCATCAACGCAAAACAAAAGCTTTAGCAAAACATTAGCGTTAACAAAACAATAGCGTTAGCAAAACATTAGCGTTAGCAAAACAATAGCGTTAGAAAATCTGATAAGCTCCAGGAAAACATAAATTGTCGGTTTATTGTCGATTATTTAATATGATGTGTGTGTGTGTGTGTGTGTGTGTGTGTGTGTATATAAAAAAAAAAAAAATTATATATAAATATATATATATATATATATATATATATATTTATATATATATATATATATATTTTTTTTTTTACACATGTAGCAATGTTACATTTTATTATAAATACTTACATTTATATGTCTCCCTTGAGCAACTTGCTTCTGCCATTTTGAAAATCATCAAACGCAATGCATTGTGGTCTATCTCTTCCAATGTAGTGACCATCGATGCACACTTGTTTTTCGCAGTGGATTATGGGAAGTTTTTAGTGCACTCAATTTTTTAACTCTGAATTCGGACACCCCTTTTTTTTTTTTAGGTCCGTCCCTGGCATTGCACTCTTATGCTGTTCCTTAGTTGTTTGAGTTTTTTTTCCCCTCTTGTGAGGTGATCTTTTGTTCTGCTGAATAAACCAGCGATAACCTTACCCGTCTGAGTCCAAGCTTTCTCTGCTTCTGGGTTCTTGAACTCTACCCGTAATAAAATGAACTACTGAAAGTTATCCAACACCTGATGCAGGAAAGTGTTATTATCCAACAAGCTCTTGATTGGAAAAATTAAACAATTTGAGTCAGGTTAACATTTTCTAGTTCTATGCTGTCCTCGGTCATCATTAAAATGGAGTGAAGCTTGTTGTTGCTGTTGAACAAGGAAGCATTCTTCATTTACTTCAGACGTGTCCTTTAGGACTTTTCTTTATAGCAGCTTCGTGTAATGGTTTTATTATCTCTGTTTATTACCCTGCATTAAGCCACCCCGTCCTCGCACCACCAAAGACAAAAGGACAGTACAAGTTGATGTAGCTGGAGCTGTCATAACATTTGGGAGACAAAATAAATGGAAAGCCTCTGAAGAGGCAACCTATAAAACAGTAAAAATGTTTCAGTCATTTGAATACATAGATTTATGGGGAAGCTTGTTTTAAACTTTAACAAAAACGGCTGAAGAGTCAGCTCAGTTTTTTCACCTTTCTGCTCTGTAGATCATTTCAGATTCATTCCGAAAAACATGATGTGTAGACTATCCTGATTTAAATCTGGTTCACATATCTCAGTTTATAGGGGTTCAGTCTAATGCTCAGCATGTATCAAATGAATATCATATTTCCACACTATAAGGTGCACTAAAAAGTCTAAACTTTTTTCAAAAATCGGCAGAGTGCCTAATGATCCTGTGCCCCTTTTGTGAGTTCCAAAATCTCTAAAAATGTTCTTGTGCAACTTTGGGAAGCTCTCCGCTCGATTGACTGTCAGACCATTTCCCGCTGACACAAAGTGTGAGCGCACGGTCGAGCACGCTGTGCGGCACACAGGTGGGTCACAAACAGTGATTCTGGAAAGCTGTGCTCCTGGGAAACAATTTGGCTGCAGTTAAAGTTATACCACATCCTGAGTTACTGTAGAAACCCACCCTAGAGCAACCAAAACATAAAGATCGTCATTGCATTTCAGAGCACAAACTTTACCCAGCCTGCGCCATTATGCACGCACAGTCTCAAACACGTGGATGATTTGTCTGACAGTGCAAAAGCCTTTTAGAATGTGAAATCAGTTGGAGCGCCGTGCTTTTGTATTCAGCCCAAACTTCACACACTTTTCCAGTATGTTTGCTGCACTTGACTCTCCGCAAGGGTCGCTGGGATCCGGCCTATAGGCCTTAAGTGAAAGATTATTGGTGCAAGTGGTGGAATCGAGCGTGTCTTTGTTCGTGGGAGCCGGGCGCATTACTCCTCCATTTGTGAATGGGTTGTGGACACCTGGGATAAGGTCTCTGCTTTTACTGTTGTCCGAGCTTTTGCTAAAGCTGGCGCCATCATTGTTGAACAACCACCTGGCAATGAGAGGGAAGCTGACATGTTTGATTACGCAGCTGTTTAATTCAAACACTGAAGATGTTTTGCACCAGACTGATTGATTAAAAGTAATGTGAATGGATTATTAAACAGTCAAATTAAGCTCATCTAAACTTATACTTTGCTACAATTTTTTAATTTTTTTTATTTTTGCGTCCGATGTGCTTTATGGTGCGGAAAATACAGTAATCCCCCATTGTTGAGCAGTGCATATTGTGCTGGGTTTGAACTTGCAGGTTGTGGGTTCTAATCTCCGTCTTGTTCTGTGAGGAGCACCATGTGGTGCTGAACTAAATCTTAGAGCTTCATTATGTCACATTTCCAGACAGAACAGCTATCAGTTTTACAAAGAAAAACTTTGTTGGATTAAAACAATTCTTGCCATCCAGCATTTAAGACTAAATCTGCACCAACTCAATGTTTTTGGGTTTTTTTTTTTGTCTTTGTTCTTGGTAGTTTTATTTTTAATGTGAGTAAATTTGTCCAATTTCAGACCTCATGGGAGTGTGGTCTGATCGCAGTTACCCACCTGTCTTGATAGCTGCGCACTTTTAGTTTCCTGCAACCAAAACATCATGTTGGTTTGACCTGCAATTGGTTTTTCTCTAAGCATTTAGAACTGACGCAGAAAAGTCAGAATCTTCACAGACAAATTATTTTCATTTGCAGGAACTTGAGGGAAGTGACACATTGCTTTCCACTTGTTGCTCATTACTTTCAGTGAAAGCAAATCTGCATTATGCACTTAACCTGAAGCAACAAAGAGAAATAATGTGCAAATTACACATTGTAGGGAAATGGCAGAGACACAATAAAATGAAATGTGATTAGAAGATATACACAATTTCATCTGCAGTTTTTCTATGCAAGGTCAGTGTTAGCAGAGCAGACCAGTAAATGTGCCAAACGCAGAGAGAATGCTCATGCTGATCAAAGTGATTCCCTCATCAATAATTCAGTCTTAGTCAGAAGAAACAACAGCTCTTGGCAGAAGTGATAATCCAGTGAACAGAGAGATGGGGGAACCATCTGCATGAAGAGTTTGCCAACGGTGCTTCAGCTCCTCAGAAGCATATTCTGCCTACAAATGGGAACGCCAACATGGGTTGTGTGAGAGCGGCAGAGCTGCTGGCACTGCAGAGAGGCTCCAGCATAAAAGCCTTGTTGCTGCAAATGTGCTTCATCTCCTCGCTTTATTATCATGCACCATTTGGCGGTTTCAGTTCTTTTCTTCGGTGTTTCACTTTAACTCACACATTCCCCAGCAGCTATACTGCTCAGGATAATTACTCCCCTTCTAGCCTGTAGCTTTGAAAGCATACGTCTGTGTGACTCATTCTCTCATTATTGCAAGCTTGAACAAACCTATGCCCCCCTCTCCCTACAAGCATTCAGAAGTCTCTGCAGAGGATGAAAAATATCTTCCAGCCCATCATCAGTCTAACAAGGCCGCACTAAACATTCAAGAGACAAACCTTCTTCTGCAGCCGCTGAACAGAAAAGTGCTTCAGAAAAACTCACAAACCCCCAGCATCTTTGCTCTCATCCATCCTGCCCTTTTCCAAACCTCCCTGATACCCAACAAGGTCACAGGGTTGCTGGTGACCTATCCAAGCTACTGTTGGGCAAAGGAAGGGTCACACTCTGAATAGTTTTAGTCTGTTGCAGTCTTCTAGTGAAGCAGAAATGTTCTGTTTTTCATTTAAATTTGATAGAATGAAGCTCCTTTAGTTTCATAATCATCAAAGAAAGCTGTGACTATTGGAGACCAGCACAGCAGCAACATTTTTAACAGGGACTTTAATGCAGCTTTGAATCCATCTGACCTGCACCCATCTTCAAACACAAAACAAACTATGGTCATTCTTGCGGGGGGGGGGGGGGGGGGGATGCTCAGATGTCCCTTTTGTTGGAGGCCTGGCCTGCAGTCCTGATTTCAAGATCTACCTCCAATGGTTCTGCATGGGCCACTTTCCTCTTCCTTTTGGAACCTATGGGATAGAAATGTTGGAGACTACTTAGCTGGGATGCTAAAACACTAGAAGCATTTGGATCCATATGCTAGGGGATTTTAATGAAGACCAAACAGACAAGGACAAAGCAGAACGAAGTCAAAGGGTAGGTAGGAGTCAGATGTGGAGTAATCCAGAAAGACGAAGGAACAGGCAACGGTCAAAACACGAAGAGGCAATACAAGGATAGGTGCTTAGTATAGAATGTAATGCAGAACAATACTTACCATATTGCAGAGAATATAAGGGAGAATATAGGTGTTGCAGCTACTGAAGATGATATGAAGCAGCTGTGTGAGTGAGAGAAGGGAAGACTCAATATTCAGGTGAGGGCTCCCGCTGGTGGTCTGAGGTGGAGCTGGACAGTGGAATCCTGACAAAGCACCCTCCCTGCAAGCAGCTCTGGAAACGAGAAGGCCACCGACTTCGGGGACGGCCATGAGACTGGGGTGACAGTCTGTCTAGGTGGTCTCTATGGAAGTCCGAGATCAGAGAGGGGTCGAGGATATCATCTGAAGCTACCCAGATTGTTCTTCCGGATCATACCCCTCCCAGTCCACCAGATTTTAAAGCCGACCACCATGGCGCCGGGAATCCAGGATCTCTTTAACGAGGTAGGTCTCCTCACCATCCACCATCAGAGGGGCACATTGGCGTTGGTAGAAATGGGCAGTGATGCCCTGTTGGCAGGTCCAACAACAGACTTCAACAGGGAGACGTGGAAGGTGGGCAAGTCTAGGCAGAAGGAGACAACTGTAATTTGTTTCAGGATCTTGAAGGGACCCACAAACTGGGGCTGAGTTTCCGGCATGGCAGTCTCAGACGAAGGTCTTGAGTGGACAGCCAAACCCACTGGCCAGGTAATAGTGTGGGACCTTTATGACAACGGCGGTTGATCTTGAGAATGACAGGCAGAACATGTGCTGCAACCTACATCGCCTCAAAGCGCCAAAAACCAGTTGCCCACTGCTGGCAGCTCTGTAGGTTCCCCAGACCAGGGGAAGAAAGGTGGCTGAACCCCTAGTACACACTGGAATGGCGAGAACCCCATAGACGCCTTCTCAAGGAAGTGCTGGGCTTACTCAGCTCAGACCAGGAACCAGCTCCAGTCCTCTTGATGGTGGCTGCAATACATCCTCAGAAACCAATTGATCTCATGGTTGAGACGTTGAGGTGAGTGGAGATGCCACAAATGAAGCCACGGTAGAAGTTGGCAAAGCTGCGGAAGCGTTGAAGTTCCTTCACAGTAGTGGGCTCTGACTACTGCATCACCATCTCGACCTTGCTGTCATCCAAGGCTACACCCTGAGCACTAATTATGAAGCCAAGGAAGGAGATGGAGGTCTTGCAGATGGAGGTTGAGGTGAAACTCACACTTCTCCAGCTTGACATACAGATGGTTATCAATGAGTAACTGAAGGACCTGCCAAACGTGGAAGACGTGTTCCTCGAAGTTGGTGGAATAGATGAGAATGTCATCCAGGTACACAATAACAGAGTGCTGGCTTGGAACACGGAAGGGGCTTTACAGAGTTCAAATGGCATGACCAGATACTTAGTGGCCTGTGGTGGTCTAGAATGTGGTTTTCCTTTTGTCTCCTTCACGGATACGAATCAGGTTATAAGCGTTGCACAGGTCCAACTTAGTGAAAAATTGGGTCTGACTCAGCTGCTCCAGGGCCGACGGGCCCAAGGGTATAGGATATTAGTATTTAACTGTGCTCTCGTTGAGTCTGTGATAGTTGATGCAGAGACGGAGAGAGACCACCGTTCTTTTTAACAAAGAAGAAGGCAGCGGAGGCAGGCAGCATAGAAGGCCAGATAAAACCCTTTTGTAGTTCCTCTTAGATGTAAGCCTGCATAACTTCATTCTCTTCTTGTGAGAGAGGGAACAATCATGCTCTCGCTAGAGTGACTGCAGGCAGCAGGTCAATGGCACAATTGTTTACTGAAGGCCTGCTTTAGATCCCAATACTGGGACGGCAGAGAGTCATATTTGGTGGAGGAGTGGACCAAGGTGACCTTGGTGGTTGTAACTGGCACTATTGTAGATCTCCTGGAGCCCCGGGCTGTTTTACTTGGTGACAACGAAGAGAGGATGTTGAGTCAAACGTGAGCTCCTTAGTGGACCATACAAGGGAGGGATCATGAGTGTCTAGCCCCAGCAGCCCCAGCAGCCCCAGGATAATAGCACAGCAGGGAAAGTCAATGGCAAAGAAGCAGATGAGCTCCTGATTTTGAGTTGGAGATCAGGAGTCAGGAACTTGATCTGCCCCGAGGGTCCTGATGCACCTGATGGCCGTGGTGCAGCAAGGTCGGAGGTGGAGTTTGACGAGGTATTCCTGGTAACCGTCCTGTCCATGTTCCTGCTTGTCTCTCGTGGGGAGAAGATTGGATCCAGGAAGGACAGGATGGCTGAGTATTTCCATTTTTTTGATGGACACCCTGCTGACCCCTTTTTTTTTTTTGGCAAACTTCTTTTTCTTGCTCATATAGAGGTCACACAGGCTCTTACACCTCATCTTGCATTGCTCCACTAAAATCACAAAGTTTGTTTGGTGATGCCAAACACTGGCAAAACATGGCACATTTAATTTGATATAACTCAATACATTAAACTTAACTTCTGTGGAATTCTCACAACCCAACTTAAAAGCTTGTGTAGCAAAGCGTGCACAAGTGCGTTCCAGATGCGGTGGCAAAGAATTCTGGTGTACATTGACTTTTCATTAAAAGTGGTTGCTTGCACACGAGTCTACAGTCACCACCGTCAGCTGGTGTGTACGCACCTTAACACTGAAACTGTCCGCCTCCACTGCGTAAGGACCATCACTACTCACAAACGGTTAGTTGTACCAGGTTTAAATGCAAGCTGAATACAACTAAATGAAGGCGAAGTATACAGTATTAAATATTTTAATAACAGAAGATGATGCGATTTTCTTGCAATTGAAATTGCTCCAAATCATAAACAGACATACTTGTACATACAGTACTTTTGTGACACATTATGATTAATTGTTTGAAGGGGAGTAGGAGGAAGCAAACTTATAAAACCCATCTCCTCTTTAAAGTAGCATGTTCTCAGAGTTCAAATGTGACTCCCGGATGTGAGGTTGTGCACAGTGGAAAGGAGGGGAATGAGAGAAGGATAACAAGGAAAGGGAGGTGAGAGGGGGGGCACGTGCTGCAGCAGGGCAGCCTTTCAGAATTGAGGGAAAGGTTCAGGAGTGAAGGTGAAAAAGCTGAGGAATATGAATCAAAAGAAGGGAAGCACCAGGATGAATGTGAAGTGGAGAAAGATAAGGCACAGAGGTGTTGAAAGAAAGGTAGAAGGCAGTAGGGGGTGACATCAAAGAGAAAAGGCCAGAGAACAGAGGAATGGGGACGGAAGAGAAATGAGAAGAATGGGTGAAAAGAGAGTCAAAGAGATCTGCTGGTGTCCAGCAGCCTTCAGAGTTTTTCTGCCTCTGTCCCTTTACTGCTGTTATCCACAGAGACTGTGGTCCCTTTGGAATTGTTCTCCAGCCTTTTTCTTCATCTTTTTTTCCTTTCTCATTGTATTTTTTTCTCAACCTCATCCTTAAAAGACAGAAGCATCTTCTCTTTTTCACTCCCATAATGAGCTCTCTCAGGTCTGAATGTCTTTTGAGATCTGCTTCTCCTGGTTTCTTTTCCTTCAGTGTCACACTAACTCAGAGTAATTGTCTTAAGACCCGTGTTTTTATTATTTATTTTAGTCTTCCAGATCAATCTTTCTCTGCACTCATTTCACCTTTTGAATATTCTGTTTTTCGTTGTTTCGTCTAAACACATTCGAATGTTTCCTTAATTCTATTTGACCTTTGTCCTCTGAATATTTCTGCACCTGCTTTAGTTTCCACCTCTTTATTTGGGATGTTCTAGGGTTTGTCTGTCTGCTTATCTCATCTCTGTAGTTTCAACAGGTGTTCGAGTTGGTCTGCTCTTTCCTGACCTGTCGGACCCCAACCATCACAGCAGATGGTCTTCTGCTTGAATCTGCATCTGCTGGACCTTTCTTCCTATTCTAGTTTGGATGGAGTTTTCCTCGCCTTTTGTTTGTCACATTTTGTTTTCTCCCAAAAATGATTACACTTGTTGTTCACTATAGGTTGTTATTATATATTATATTATATGAATACATTATGTAATTATATATCATATGAATATATATATATATATATATATATATATATAAATAAAATAACATAATGTATTTATTTATTTTTTAAATGACTACCTATAACTATAAATTGTGTAATGTGCAATAATGATCACTGAAATGTTCCTTGAAAGGTGATTACAATCTATTGATGAACTACTGATTTTCTTTACTTTATCTGAAATATGTACCAATGATTACTAGATCAATGTAATTAGAGTTCTAATGATAATCAATGTTTAATACATATTGATTACCCAAAGTTTGAATCAATAATGTTTTGATGGGAAATGGATTATGAAAACTATTCAAGACTATGAAATGAAGTAACTATGTGGGGCTGGGATTATATAAATTTGCTTCTTCCCACTCTTTTTTAAGCAATTAGTCAAGCTCTACTAGACTTCAGTTATTAATCACTATACTTAACATATGTTACAAATGTGACTTAAGTGTGTTGTTTTTGTTTGTTCGTTTTTCATTGGTTTGTTTTTTGTTTTATTGTAACATTTTGGTTTGAATTGAATGATATTAATCATATAAGGTCTGCAATAATGCTTATTGTTTTAATTGAGAATTTTTGCTTCAAAAATACATTTTGTTTTCCATTTTTCTTTCTTTACATCTCAGCTTTATCTTTGTCCACTGCTCCATTTTTCCTATTCTCTGCTACCTTTCTGGGTTTTCTTCTGTCCGTCCTCATATTTTTTATTTTTAACCTTTATTTTACCAGAAAATCCCATTGAGATTAGATCCCTTTTTTAAATTAGAGACCAGGGCCAAAAGGCATCAGCACATGAAAATAAATACAGCTAAAACAATAAGGTAGAAATAAAGTACAGCTTTTGTATTCTAGGGCCAGCCCTAGAATACACACAGGATAGATTTCCATCGTACAGGGACCATGAAAAACTAACTTTTTGAGCTTATAGGTCTGTCATGCTGTTCATTCCTCACTATAATCAACCTCAATACGGTATTTTGATCCGTTCACACATTTTTGAGTAATCCTCTAAAAACTTGTGTTCTCTGCAGCAGCCCCTCCACTAGCCACAAAAACGAGTGGGTTCTTAAGAGCTGAAATCATAGATTGAGAACAGCCCCTTTCAGAAAAAGTCTGCACTGCCAGTACCAAAGTTTTACCTTCCAGAGAATCATCTTCCAACAGGACAACCACCCTAAACATAAAGCCAAAGCTGCAATGGAATGGTAAAAATGAAATGTCTTCATGTGTTGGAATGGTCCAGTCAAAGTCCAGACCTAAATCCAATTCAGAATCTGTCCGTCCATCCATCCATCCATTTTTTTTCCGCTTATCCAGGACCGGATCGCGGGGGCAGCAGTCTCAGTAAAGATGCCCAGACTTCCCGCTCCCCGGCCACTTCCTCCAGCTCCTCTGGCGGGACCCCGAGTCGTTCCCAGGCCAGCCGAGAGACATAGTCTCTCCAGCGTGTCCTGGGTCTTCCCCGGGGCCTCCTCCCAGTGGGACATGCCCGGAACACCTCCCTAGGGAGGCGTCCAGGGGGCATCCAAACCAAATGCCCGAGCCACCTCAACTGGCTCCTCTCGATGTGGAGGAGAAGCGGCTCTACTCCGAGCTCTTCCCGGGTGAGCGAGCTTCTCACCCTATCTCTGAGTGAGCACCCAGCCACCCTACGGAGGAAGCTCATTTCAGCCGCTTGGATCCGGAACCTCGTACTTTCGGTCATGACCCAGAGCTCATGACCATAGGTGAGTATTGGGGCGTAGATCGACCGGTAAATTGAGAGCCTTGCTTTCTGGCTTAGCTCTCTCTTCACCACAATGGACCGGTACAGCGACCGCATGACAGTGGACACAGCACCAATCCGCCTGTCGATCTCACGCTCCGATCTTCCCTCACTCGTGAACAAGACCCCAAGATACTTAAATTCCTCCACTTGGGGAAAGAGCACTCCACCCACCCAGAGAGGGCAAACCAACTTTCTCCGGTCGAGAACCATGGCCTCAGACTTAGCGGTGCTAACCCTCATCCCAGCCGCTTCACACTTGGCTGCAAACCGTTCCAATG
This sequence comes from Oryzias woworae, assembly GCA_016861445.1. Taxonomy (NCBI): domain Eukaryota; kingdom Metazoa; phylum Chordata; class Actinopteri; order Beloniformes; family Adrianichthyidae; genus Oryzias; species Oryzias woworae. The sequence continues at coordinate 4,136,770 of BOLG01001664.1, forward strand.
CATGCTAGAGGTCCTGGCTCGATGAAGCCAACAGGACAACATGATCTGCAAAGAGCGGAGAGGAAATCCTGTGGTTCCCAAACCAGACCCCCTCCGGACCCTGGCTGCACCTAGAAATTCTGTCCATAAAGACTATGAACAGAACCGGTGACAAAGGGCAGCCCTGCCGGAGTCCAACATGCACCGGGAACAGGTCTGACTTAGTGCCAGCTATGCGGACCAAACTCCTGCTCTGGTCATACAGAGACCGGACAGCCCTGAGTAAGGCTCCCCGGACCCCATCCTCCCAAAGTACCCTCCACAGGACACCACGGGGCACACGGTCGAACGCCTTCTCCAAATCCACAAAACACATATGGACAGGATGAGCGAACTCCCACGAACCCTCCAGCACCCTAGACAGGGTGTAGAGCTGATCCACAGTTCCACGACCAGGATGGAAACCGCATTGTTGTTCTTCGATCTGAGGTTTGACTATTGGCCGGACTCTCCTCTCCAGCACCCTGGCATAGACTTTCCCAGGGAGGCTGAGAAATGTGATTCCCCGTTAGTTGGAACACACCCTACTATCCCTCTTCTTGAAAAGGGGAACCACCACCCCTGTCTGCCAGTCCAGTGGTACTGTTCCCGACTGCCACCCGATGCTGCAGAGACGTGTTAACCAAGACACTCCCACAGCATCCAGAGACTTGAGCTACTCAAGGTGGACTTCGTCCACTCCCGGTGCCTTGCCACCAAGGAGCTTGTTGACTACTTCGCTGATTTCAGCTTGGGTAATGGACAGCCCCACCCAAAGGCTCTCAGCCCCTGTTTCCTCAAGGGAAGGCGTGTCAGCAGGATTGAGGAGATCATTGAAGTATTCCTTCCACCGCCCGACAATGTCCCCAGTAGAAGTCAACAGCTCCCCACCTGCACTGAAAACTGTGCCTGCAGAAAACTGTTTCCCCCTCCTGAGGCGCCGGACGGTTTGCCAGAACCTCTTTGAGGCCAACCTTTCCATGGCCTCACAGAATACCTCCTAGGACCGAGTTTTTGCCTCCACTACAGCCCGGGCTGCAGCTCGTTTAGACTGCCGATACCTGTCAGCTACCTCTGGAGTCCCACAAGTCAGCCAGACCTGATAGGACTCCTTCTTCAGCTTGACGGCATTCCTGACTTCCGGTGTCCACCAACGGGTTCGGGGGTTGCCGCCACGACAGGCACCAGAGACCTTGCGACCACAGCTCCGAACAGCAGCAGAGACAATGGAGATGGAGAACATGGTCCATTCAGACTCAATGTTACCAGCCTCCCTCTGTACCTGTTTGAAGCTCTCCCGGATGTGGGAGTTAAAGACTTCCCTGACAGAGGGCTCAGCCAGATGTTCCCAGCAGACCCTCACAGTACGTTTGGGTCTGCCAAGTCTTTCCGGCCTCCTTCCCCGCCAACGAATCCAACTCACCACCAGGTAGTGATCAGTGGACAGCTCTGCCCCTCTCTTTACCCGAGTGTCCAAGACACACGGCCAAAGGTCGCCTGAAATGACTACAAAGTCGATCATGATCTCCTGCCGAGGGTGTCCTGGTGCCACGTGTATTGATGGACACCCTTGTGCTCAAACATGGTGTTTGTAATGGACAAACTATGACGAGCACAGAAGTCCAACAACAAAACACAGCTCGAGTTCAGATCAGGGAAGCCATTGCTACCAATCTGTTTGGCCCATAAGCCGAAACCACAGTCAGAGACCTGTCCCAAACCCTAAGGCAGAGGGACGCAACTCTCTCGTCCACTGGGGTGAACTCCAACACTTGACGGCTCGTCACCCAGGACCTGTCTGCCATGGGAGACCCTACCAGGAGCCGAAGCCCCAGACAGCATAGCTCCTGGGATCACTCGAGCACTCAAACCCCTCCACCACGTTAAGGTGGCGATTCATGGAGGCGCCAGAATCTGTCAAGATCTGAAAACTGCTGTTCACAAACGCTCTCCATTTAATCTGACTCAACCTGAATTGTTTAGTTTTAGGAGGAATGGACAAAGATTGCAGTGTCTAGATGTGCAAAACTGGTAGAGTTTCTTTCCACTTCACAAGTGTGTGTCACTTTATGTTGGTCTTTCACATAAAATTCCAATCAAATATATTGATCTTTGTGGTCATAATGTGAGAAAATGTGACAAAGTTCAAGGGGTATGAATACTTTTGCAAGCCACTGTATCAAGAGAATTTTCCTGGTTTGTTGGAATTCCAAGTCTCTTTGTGAAACAGAAAAAAATCAGTTAAACAGCAGTGGAAGAGAAAGCTTCTTCCCATGGGTTATGGAAGGACCACATTGTGATGGAAACCCCCAGCTTAGAGAGATCATTATTCTATAGAAGAACGTCGGTTTGAGTCTTGAACATGCTGGATCCTTGGATATGAAACTCTTTATGGTGAAATGATGGGAAAGAGTTCACATATTAATGGGGTTTTTTGGTAATTACCGTCTCAAATGTTCCACAGATATGATATGTTGACTCTGCCCTTCCTTTTGCTTCAGCACAGATTCAATCTTTCACAGAAAACTGCTGAACTATCAGGCCAGCAGTTTGTCATCATGCAGCTTCAGTTGAAATTTGTCTCTGTGCTGTCAAGCTGGCATGGTGCTCTGCATGTCAGGCAACCACAGGGTGAAATGCTTTAGTTTTTCATCTTGTTTTTGTGAAGGTGGGGAGGAACGGCATACAGAGGGAATCTCATGGACCACAGCGTGGAAGAAAACAACAACAGCAGCAATAATGAAACAACAAACCTGAGGACTTAGATTTTAGCAGTAAAGAACATAATCAATACTGGGATGAGAGACAAACATCAACCTGGTTTTACTTAAAATGTAGCCTTATCATCTTTCTGAGGATACAAACCATAATTTCAAGCTCAGATTTAGCATACACCACCAAGCCAACAAAGGTAACCTGAAGCAGCGAGTAACCAATGACAATCCACTTTTAACCAAGAAAAATATAATTAAACCAGATCCCAACTGAATCCAGTCAGGAATTTTGCCGTTAAACGCAACGCTGGTCCTAACGTCTTTCTAAAGCGTTGTTTTGCATTTCAAAGATATCATCTCCTTAATTATTACGCATGTTAGGTTATGTCTATTTGTTTGAAAAAAAATGCACACAAACAAGATGGAGTCAATTCAGCTAATTGTTCACAGAGGGCAGAACTTCGCATGCAAACTGTGTAGAAGGGATTTTTCAGAAGCAGCTCTTGAGCTAACTTCTCTGATTGCTCTGACGCAGCAGCACACCGGAGCCCCTTGTGAAGACCCTGAAGTCTCCCGTCGGTTCCTCTGCTCCCTCGGTGCTCCAGCCTGTTCTACTCTAAATCAGCCTGGTCACTCCCTGGTTTGTCAGTAGAGTTGAATGTTTTTGACCGTTTCTGTGAGTTGACTGATGTTCCTGCATGTTACTTTGCCTCTGTAAGCCTTTCTTTATCTTCTGTCTTCAATTTATTTCTGAGTTAAAGCAAACTTCAAAGCTGTGAACATTAGTTTCTGTCACTGGTTACCTATTTTAAACTCAACTAACTTGCCTTCTGCTTGAGGTATTACAAGTTCTCATTCAAGACTCACCCAGACTCTGGTTTTGAGGCTTCAGCCAACTTTAGAGCGACTAACTGATCCTGAAGTCTTCCACTAGACCTTCAGTCACCAACAAGATAAAGAAATTATTCCGATTTTTAAGATATTCAGGGTAGTGTGTAAATGTCGTACTGTATTTCTATTTTTACTTCATAAATGTTATGCTTCAGCTGGGACTTTGCTGCTATTCTGTTGGTTTTCATCCTGCTTTTGGCTGTGGTCTGATTCAGCTCTGCTATCTGGGCTGAAAATATTGGCAAGTCAATAATTGATTTAACATCAGCAGAAAGCCAGGTGGCTCAAACTCTTCTTTTAAGAGCCTTTCCAAGCTGAGCTAATCATCTAAATCGGTGGAACATAATATGGAGACCAGCAGCAATAAATGCTCGGAATATATTGGAGGTTTATTCCAGTTAGGAAGTCAAACGATGCAGAAAGTCCAGTTTCCATACGAGTTGTTTGCTTGAGCGCGTCTCCTAGTAGTTTGATCAAACTGAGACATCTGTCACTGCAGCACATCAAAGCTGTCATGCAGAAGATGATTTCATCTATAGACACAAGGATAGAAAGGATGAAAATCCTATTTGAAAGTCTGTCTGCAGAAGAAAAATTTTGTTACAAACACTGATATTCATGCTTGTTGACTGTTAAAGTATGGGGGACGTGTTGGCAAAGAGAAGGAAATGGCCCCCTCACAAATGGAAATAGGTGGATTCTATGAAAGTGAAAATGTAGGTGTGCTGAGTGTCAGCTCAGAACTGGAGTTAAAAAGCAGCTGTGCAGTTCTGTCAGGGCTGAAGGTCATGGCACTGCTGCGAGCAGCGGCAGCAAGGTTTTGAATTCAGTGTGAGAAGCTGGAAAGCAAGTCAGACGGGATCAAATGAAAGAATTTGGTTGAATATGAGACTGGCTGCAGCTTTTCACATGAGTTGCAGAGACTGGGAAAGGCTGTTTGCAAACTCAGCCAGGAGAGAGTCATGGTGGTGCATTCAAACAATGACTGCAAATAGAGATGAAGGAAGGATGAGCAGTGTGTCTCTGCACACACTGCCTCCTGGTTGGCTGAGCAGAAGAGTCGTAAATAAAACTGTCAAAAGTTTTTTTTTAACTGTCCAGATTAAGCTTGATTCCAGCTGTAGATCTTTTAAAGGTGTGAACCCTAAAACATTCATCCAGAGGAGAAGGGCGTCATGCTGTCAATGTTCACAAAAATGAGTCTGATAGCAGGATGAGGGAAGTGACAGTACCATGGCACCTCTGTGTAGTGAGTGGAAGTGAAGCCCAGAAAGATCCACGGGTCAGGCTGCACCTCAGAGCAGACATCACAGCAGCTGCTCGTGTGGAGGTCACCTTTAAAAGGCAGAAGCCGCTCAAATCAACACACTCCTTTTCAAAGATGGTGCTTTTTTTAGGCGTCTTTCTGTCGCTCAAGAACTTCTTATGAATTTTAAAAAAAGAATGAAACAAAAATTGAGAAACAAAGTCTAAACTATCATCAAAAAATGAACTTCCAAACTCAGTACGCTCAGATCCTCCTCCTGCCTCCAGTTGGTTGCCCTCACTGCTCACCTTGTCACCATGGGGAGCAATTCAGTCGCTCTGCCACCCAGCTCTGGAACCTGCTCTCCCCTGACCTGTGAAACATTCTCTCTTCACTTGCAAACTTAAAACTCACGTTGTCCTGCTAGCATACTCCCCTCAAACCAAAGTACACTGGCTTCTTGGAATTGTATATTATAAACTGGATATTTTTGCTGGGTTTTTTAAATCTGTTCTAATTTTTGTCCAGTGATCTCGGGTCCTAAGAAAGTCACTGAACAAATTCAGTTGAATAAAATAACAACATAGAAGTATAACAACATAGAAGTATACTACCTAACACTAACTACTGTTGCTTTAGTGCTAAGCATGTGTTCTTTAGGAATGAAGCTGACAGACAGCAGGATTCAGGAAACATGAGCAGTCCCACATGCAGACTGAGCCTGACACTCCTCACATGTTAATGTGAACTGAAGCCCAAAATCGATCCGATAAACAAATTCATCCAGTATTCTTGAAGCTGATAGACTTTGCTTAAGAGTGAGCTTTGCATTAAAATGATGCCTTCTTTGTATTAAAATACAGGATTTTCTAAAAATGATTGTCAAAAGAAAAAGATGCCTATTGCAGCAGGCAAAGAATTGAACAGAGGAGGATTGGGCTGCAAGTATTTCTCTCTGTTCCAAGGAGATGATTCTGTGAGGCAACACAGAAAGCCGCAGAGGGAAGAGACAAGCCCTTTTGTGTGGACAGCAGACTGACAGCTCAGGCCTCGTGTCTTCAGCGGTCTGAGAGCAAGACAATCTAAAGGTCTGAGGAAGATTGCACTCACTTCAGTGATGGACACAGCTTTGAAGCTGGCAGAAAAAGGAGAGACTGAGGAAATACAGTGGTGTGAAAGAGTCCCGAGGCACCCTGGTTTTTTGATTTTGCTTCCAAGCAGCCAGCCTTTCCTCAAATCTTCTAAAGCTGTCTGCAGCTGCTGTTTGCCAGGATTCTTCAGCCAGAAAACTGGCTGTTTTTTCACTTCAGTTTATATGTCTGAGGATGTCCAAAGGAAGATGCTTTTAGATTGTTTGTTTCTCCATTTGTTCAGATGTCACTCACATCAGGAACCTCTTTTTCTGCCTGTCATTGTTCAGAGTAAGACATTTTTATACAATGCTAAGGGTCTTTCTAAGAGTGATCGCAGCAACACCACAAAGCTGTGACACGAGCTTCAAAAAAAACCATCTAAATCTAACAAGTTGTTAACATTCAGTAGGTCAATGACATTACAGTTTTGATCTAAAGCCTCAAAAGCAGTGTGTCTGCTCACACCAGTCAGTCTGAACCAAACTGTGATGGAGCTTTCATTGTCCTTCACAATCCAAACATAAGTGCAGGCTGTAGACCCTGCAGGTGGCAGCATTCACTCTTTTCACCGGTTTAACAATGAAGGAGGAATTCAATATTTATATATAACATAGGTCTTTTAGAGTGAATAGAGTGCTTTGCTTTCCACAACGGTCTGTCTTGTTGAGCATAATCCTGTGTGTAGTTTGGTTCAGTGCTTTAAGTGGCTAACAGAAAGTGGCGGTACGCTCTTTCATGGAAGTCGAAACATAAAATGCAAAGAATCTTGAATGTAAAATTTGATCAATAAAAAAAGTCATATTTTTCTATGTGTCACAATATGAAATAAGAAAGAGGGAGCTCAGGTCAAGTCTACAAATAAATATAATCATACATCGACTATGTACATAAAATTATTTTAAATGGGAGAACAATTATAACATTACATCACATCGTAACGCCGCACGTGCTGCTGTGACCTCATCCTAAAAGCTAGCATGTCGCTTGTAGTTCAACAATGAGACGCAGCAACTCATTGAAATGCGATCGGGTGAATGCATGCTGGTTAAAACAACTTTTAACATGATACCCATTGTTTCTCAGTGTTTTCCAGACAATCTATTTATGATAAACCCTTATCCTACAGTCATAGCCAACGTCTCCTCAGTGCTGCCGTTGTTAGCATCCTCTAAGTTAAAGCACACGCGGCATGGTTCTTGCCAGTAACCGTCTTGCAGCATTCCTCCACCGTACCAAAGTAACCCATAAAAGTTGTTGTTCCTGTTGTTCAAAATTGGTAATCGAAATATAAAGTTTTAATAAGTTAACCAGAGTACCAGAGAGTACCGGCCCACTTAAAGCACTGCGTTGGTTTCTGTTTTACCCTTTTTTTGTGTGGCTGTACAAAAGTCAAGTCAAAGTGAACTTTATTGTCAATATCTATAATGTTTCACATACATAGACATTGAAATTTGATTTCTCTCAAGCTCCAGTCTCAACAGTGAGAACAACATGTAATCCCCCCCTAAGAGACAAAAAAAAGTCTTTGGTGCAACAACAACTTTAGTGCAAATTAATAGTAAAGTGACTGTTCTGTTGTCCTTTATTTCCGCTCCATTAGACTGGCGGGAGATGCAGTTCAGAGCTGATGAGGTAGAATGAGTGAGAGTTCATCAGAGCCCAGGGCAACGAGACGGGAGGATGGAGGATGGGGGGGCAGAGCCGGGAGAGAGTTTAGCTTTCTGACAGCCAAATGTAAAAAACTGTCTCTGAGTCTGCTGGTCCTGGCCTGAAGACTACGTAGTCTCCTTCCGGATGGCAACAGACTGAGGAAGCTGTGAGATGGGTGGGTCTGGTCACCTGCAATGCGAAGGGCTCTGCGGGTGAGACGGATGTTATAGATGTCCTGGAGTGAAGGGAGGGGGGCACCGATGATCCTCTCAGCCAACCTCACAATGTAAAAGGTGTACAGAGAGAGAGAGAAAGTTTAGAAAAACCAATTCAACAGTCGACTATGACTTTTTTAAAGATCAACTGAACATTTACAACCACGCTGTCAAACAGACAAGAACACTTTATTTTTCCAATCTCATCACAGACAATAAACACAATCCCCGGTTTCTTTTTAAAACAATTGATTTTTTATTAAACAAAGATTTGAATAAATCTATAATGCCTCACTCACAGACTACATGTGAGGACTTTGCAGACCACTTCAGGAGTAAAGTCACTGCTATCAGATCTAACCTTCAACCAGTTCATAGCACTAATTGTAATAGATCCGTGGCGTTGGCTTTACCTGAGGAAACACTGGAGAGTTTTGTCCTGGTTGATGAGATGATGCTTGGTCGAGTTTTTTCCCAAGAAAACACTACAACCTGCCTTTTAGACCCCATTCCCACTTCTCTTTTAAAAACCTGTTATGGATTCTTCGAACCGGAACCATAATAAACTGCTCTCTTCAGACGGGTGTCTTCCCCACTGCTTGTAAGACGGCGGTGGTGAGGCCCCTTCTGAAGAAGAACAATTTGGATCCAAATATTATGGATAATTATAGACCTGAATCCAACTTATTGTTTTTAGGTAAAATTATTGAAAAAAAATTTTTTTTTTCTCAGTTGCATGACTTTCTAAATAAACATAATATTTTAGAAAAATGTCAATCTTGTTTTAGGACAAATCACAGTACTGAGACAGCGCTTTTAAAGATTTTAACTGACCTCAGAAATCATTCAGACATGAAACTTTCTATTCTGGTGCTGCTGGATCTTAGTGCCGCCTTCGATACAGTAGATCACCAGATTTTATTAAACAGACTTAGGAGTCGGGTTGGCCTCTCAGGAACTGTTCTTAACTGGTTCCATTCGTATCTAACAGACATTTTTATGTAAGTATGGATACATGCTCCTCTAGAATCCACAAAACAAGTTGTGGGGTTCCCCAAGGGTCGATTTTAGGACTTTACTTTTTAATTTATACATGTTGCCTCTTGGGGATGTCATCAGGAGACACGGGGTTAACTTTCACAGCTACGCTGATGATACACAGCTTTACATCGCCGTGTCTCCTGATGACCTTGAACCTGTAAACACTCTTTTAAATTGTATTTAGATATAAAGTCATGGATGGCAGAAAACTTCTTACAGCTCAACCAGGACAAAACAGAAGTTTTCTTGAAGACAAGAAAGAAGACAAGAGAGAGATGATTTTACCCAAACTCACAAACTTTAAACCTTCTCACTGTGTGAGAAACCTGGGCGTACTTTTTGACTCTGAGCTGAATTTTATCCCACACATCAGAAATGTTATGAAGACAGGATTTTATCATCTTAAAAACATTACCAGAGTCCGTCCATTCCTCTCTCTTGCCAGCACAGAGGTGTTGATGCATGCTTTTATTTTTAGTCGTTTAGATTACTGTAATGCCCTGCTCTCTGGTTTACCCAAAAAGTCTCTTTCAAATTTACAATTATTACAGAACTCAGGGGCACGAGTTCTGACGAGGACCAGGGAGCGGGAACACATTACACCCATTTTAAAATCGCTGCATTGGCTCCCTGTGCGTTTCAGGATTTATTTTAAAGTTCTTTAATTGGTTTAATAATGTTTTAATGGTCATGGACCTTCTGATTTAAGTGATCTACTTTTAAAGTATGAACCCTTGTGGATCCTGAGGTCCTCCGGCCTCTTAGTTGTCCCTAAGGTGAGGACCAAAACCTTTGGGGAGGCCTCGTTCTACCATTATGGTCCTCGCCTCTGGAACGTCCCGCCAGAGAGCCTCAGGGCTGCAGAGACTATAGAGGTTTTTCAGAAGAGGCTCAAGACCTACCTTTTTAATTTAGCTCTTTTATGACTCTTGGAATTATTTAATTTGATCTTTTCCTCTTTTTTTAAATGTAATTATTAACTTTTATTTGAATAAATTTATAATTAATTGATGTACACAATTATTGTTTTAATATACTAAACATGTTTATTTATTTATTTATTTTCTATTTTATATATATATTTGATTATTATCATTTTTCTAATGCTTTTATTAATTTATTCTTTATCTCCAGTGTTTCCTCTCGGGGATCTGCTGTCCTCCTGTCTATGGGTGATCTGGCGCTGCGGTGCTCATTCTCATTGGGGCAGCTGGGGTACCTCCATGAAGAGGGGGCTCTGGTCTGCCAGACTTTTTCCTTAGAGCTGCAGTTTTTAGTCTTTGTTCAGTTTTCCTGTGGGGGTGTCATGTATTGTGGGGACTGGGTGGATGGAGATAAAGCTGGGGAGGGAAGGGTGGTTGGAATTGTAATTGTATTTTTTTTTTATTATTTTATTTTTATTATTATTTTTATCTTATTATTATATTTTTATTTTATGTATTTATTTATCTTTAATCTAAAGCGCCTTGGGTTTTCACAAGAAGGAAAGGTGCTGTACAAATAAATAAAGTTTGAAGTTTATGATGGGGGCGAGGCATTGTCTTTCTTCAGTTTGCGGAGGAAGTGGAGATGCTGCTGCGATGCATCCCAGCCAGCGATGCGATGTTGTCCGGCCAGGAAAGGTTTACTGTGATGTGCACACCAAGGAACTTGATGCGGCTCACTCTTTCCACCGTTGTATTGTTGATGGTCAGAGGAGCGTGCTGAGTGTACGCTCTCCTGAAATCCACAACCATCTCCTTCGTCTTCTCCACGTTCAGGAGGAGGTTGTTGTCTCTGCACCAATTAGATAACAATCTATGAAAATGATGTTTTGTGGCAACATGGGCTTTGAGTCATTGACTCTCGCAACAGTTAACTCTACCTTGAAGATGTGGTCAGGGAAAGATTAGCTCCAAAGAGAATGGTGGTTTTACACTGGAATGTAAGTAAACACTGTAGGGAATCGTAGGAATGACAGATGGACAGGCAATGCAGTTCTGGAGTCAGAGTGCAACCAGTGACATGCAGTTAGGGGAGGCAGCTAAGGCTGTGCCTCACCTGCAAAATATAGCTTAAATATGCATCAATGAAATAAAATAAATATACTTCTTCAAAATTAAAAATCAAATATTATTTGTTAGACATGGCTTTTCCATGATTACCTTTTTATGTGTGGGATTTCAAATATGCAAGACAACATCGGGTGAGGCAGCAGCCCTTCCCTTCCCCAGTGCCGCACCCTGAAGCTGCAGCTGATGCATGCGCACAGTGTGTGGCAGGGGCAGCCCTTTCCTCCCCAGCGTTGAACACACTGACTGGAGCTGCAGCTGACGCAAGCCCTTTAGTATTTTGATCTTTTTATCATGATAAAAGGCGCTTTATTTCAAAATGTCCTAATTTACTTATTTCTTGCCATTTGTTTGATTACATCGATGCTAGTTTGCGACTCATTTCATCTTTTTATCCGCTAAAAATGCACTTTAAAAAAACAAAAGGTGAGGCAGGCAGTACACCTGCCTCAAGGCAGAGGGCGCTGGTGAGCCTGGTGACAATGTGACACCGCGGCTAAAGATAGCAAATCTAGTGCAGCTGTCCAGTTTATATTGTTATATATCGTTTATATTGTTTAGAATAATTTTCTAAATGGAGGAATACGTTTTTAAACATCTAAACTCGAAAATTTGTTTAGACACGTCACTGGTAGTGATCGCCACTGAGACAGAGACTTTTAAAACTGAAGAAAGAAAAGAAAGACTTCTTCAAACAGTATATTAATGTGTTTCTTCAGAACGAGCGACCACAGACATAAAACAAGGGAGCGACACACGGACTTCATTTATAACTAAATCAATAGTCAATAATAACAATTTTGGTGATTTTCTTTCCCCCTATGTTACAGATTTAAACGGAAGAATGATGTTGAAATTTTAAACAACACACTTTAACTGCTGCCAATCAAATGGTGAATATCTTCTCTGTGGGGTTAATATGTCTAAATCTGACTGTCAGTGCCTCACCAGCTGTTAACCTCATTGCACGTCACTGTGTGCAACTATGCATATGCTCCACGGGGGGCTGCTAAGTCCAGAGCCTTTTAGTGTCAGTGACATCATGAATGCACAGAGGAAAGTAACATTCGGAGGACTGGAGTTGAAACTTGTGAGCTGCTGTGCACTTCCAAAGCACAAACACAGTCCTGACAAAAGCCATTTCCGTTTCCATGGTTCAATAGTTTTTGCAGAAAGACAGGTCTTGTGCACGTTGCTGTTTGCATCATCAGTGTGCATTATTTCCCTCAGGGCAGGATGGTTTGCTGACATGGAAACAGTAATAAATGTGCAGTTGAGCTTTAAAGGACAAACTCATCTTTTTTCATTAAAGTCCAGAGTTTTATGAAAGCCATTTGTCGGCTCTGGCTTCAGCATGGATCTTTACCGTTTTTAGACACAAGTATATTAATCAGAAAATACAACAAATCAAGTGAACGCTTCTAGAATGTTCCTCCATGTTTATGCCTGAAGCTCAGTGTTGTAGTTTGTTCACAAGGTCCACCTGCTTCCTACAATGCCTCCATTTCTCCTCACCTTCACCTGTCCTCTGTCTGCTCTGTTTTTCTCCCAACTGTCGCCACTTGCTTGCTCAGTTTGGGGGTCACACAGATCCTTTAGTATAACCTGCAGGTCACTTTGGTTGGCTGTGAAAAATAGGAATGACCTAGACTGAACTGGATTAGAATAAAGCTAGCTCATTTTGATGTTTTATGTGTTTTTGTGGCACTTTGCAACAACTTTGATTGTAAACTGTTGCTTAAATAAAAATTGAAACTACAGTGTTTTTTACTGTAGATGTAATTTCAAAACGCCCCGCTTCACAGAGAAGACAGAACAGAACAGACTGCACTACAGTCAGGGCCAAGCATCAACAGAGAAGCTTCATGCCTGAGTGTAACCTGACTTCACTTAAGTCCAGCTCTTTGAATTCTGGACTTCGCTCCTGGACTTCCTTTGACAGACATCCTGAGTCCCTCTTCCATGCATTCTGTGAGTAACCCTGCAAAGACAGTACACAGTATTATGGAATTCCATGGAATACACTCAAAATATTTGGTAGAATGTCTACGACTCAACGACCAAAATATAATAACCTTTCTAACATCCTTTAACTTAAAGAAACATGACTCTTGTTTTTATTTTACTGCGTAACAACAGAGCATGTGCCATACTACTCCTGAAGCAAGTACAAAAGTACATCTACAGGACAAAGATTTTTTGAACAACTTAAAAAAGAAAAGGAAACATGTACAAAGAAGACAAATCATGAAGGTCAGGCTGTTATTTCTGTGGAGGAGCAGAGAATAGCAGCACCAGGCAGCCAATGAACCTGCATTTGTTGATTAAACTGTTCCTATCAAAGCAGCATGAGGGTGGAAACTGAAAGCGTTCCTTTTATCCTTAAATCATTGTTCCTCAGCGGTTCTGTTGTTAGATATTTAGACTGGCAGGAACTAATCAGACATTAACAGAACTCATCAAACATTTATGCAACATTTGGCAAAAGGCCCCAGAAGAGATAAAGGGAGGATTTTGATCTGAGGATGGACTTAAAAACATGGACAGATGTTGCATGGATTTCAAGAAAAGCAGATGCTTAAAACAATCAAAGAAATAGCTTCATTCTGATTAAATGGTTGACAGATGTTTGAAGGGAGGCGTTTTCAGTTTCTGCTCATCTTTGGATAATTGTTGCCTTTTTTTCCATTATTTGTGTTCTGTGCTTCTTTTGTATAGAAATACAAAGGCGTGTGTGCTCAGTGACTGAGAGATGAATCCTCTCTTGTGTTCAAGAGGCTAAATTTTGTTTTGCTGTCTTTTCATAGGAATCACAAACACAGACAGGCAGGGGTACATGTGTGAGCAGACAGATAGTCAGACTCTGTAATTTGTTCAGCAGTTTCAGGTATAATTCTCATGTGAACCCTGTAAGCAGTTTTACAGAAAACCATGGAGCCACTTCAGAAAGTTAGTATAAGAGAAATCTTCCAAAACATGGCTGATTATAAGGTCATTTCTGAGCTCCTGCTCTTCGATGCTCCATTTTTTTGAGTTAGAGTTGGATTGCCTGTTCTCCTCTTCCTCTTTTCCAAATTGTGCTTTGCTTAACTCTCTTCACACACCTTTTTATCATCATCTTTGCATGGAGTCTGTTTGGATCTTGCTAAATTGCCACATTCCTGCTTTTCTCTGGCCAGGAAAAAGGAGAATGTTGTTCTCTCCACGGTCACCCAGTATTGTTACTCAGCACAGTGATTACACTGACAAACCTTCTGTCACCGTTATGGTCAGAGGTTAAAAACACACACGCGCACAACTGTTCATCATATCAAAAAGTATCTGGAATAAACAGGCTTATAACAAATGTAATTCTGCTTTTCTTTTTTGTCTGATGTCTTTCTGAAATGCATGGGACCTCAAACAACTTTGGTTCTTGACTGGGGGTAAAAACAAACTGAGCTCCTGAAAACATGAAAATCTTTTTTGTTGGGGATGTGACCGGTCATTCTTCAGAAATCATGACAGACAAAACATGAACAGAAAATCACTGGCTTGCAAAGATCAACTAGAGTCACATGAATTGACTGAGTCTGTCATAAACTTCTGATTTTTAGACTTACTTGATACTAATGAGAGCCTGAACTTTGACTAAGAGTCAAGACAGATTAACTGAAAAGACTTTTTTAAACCTCATATTTGCTTTTTGCCAGTAGTTTACTAGAAGTTAGAAGCTGGGAAAGTGTGCACTGGAGTTTATCCTCTATTACTTCTGTCTTCTATTCTTTGTCATTTACCCTGTGCTATTTTTGATTTAGTTCATCATGCCTTTGTTTGGTGCAGTGCGATTCATATGTTGTCCCTGTTTCCCACTCCCCTCCAAGGGAGCGGGAAAGATTCCAGGTGGATCGTCTGTGCTCCTGTCTCTGGATGTGGACCTCTCCTCTGGCTCGTCTTGCACCCTCAGCTGCCCCACAGGTTCATCTGGAGGAAGCCCATCTGCTACACTATTCATACATGTAGCTGTTATTTAAACATGTAGCTGTAGAGTTCAATAAGCACATTCTTCTTTAACAGTTCGAGCACATCACATGTCTGTCCTGGGAGAGGATCCCTCCTTTATTTGGACATTCCTGAGGTATCTTTTTTTTTTTCCAAGATAAGATTTTTTGTAAGAGTTTTTCCTCACAGAGAAGAAGGGTCCAAGGGCAGGGATGTCAGTTTAACTTAGTCTGTTTTGTTTAGTTTAGTTTACCAACCAGCTATTGTTTATATTTTTAGAATTGACATAATGTACTTTGCATAAATACTGGTGCAAAGCCCAATGAGACAGTTTTGGTTGTGATTTCGAGCTATGTAAATAAAAAAGGAGCTGAATTGACTTTTGATTAATTTATTGCACTGTTTTAAAAGTTGTTTTATTCTTAAATGTAACTTGGGGGCTCTATGGTGCAATACAGCCAGCAGTGACAGCTACATTCATGCAGACAGCCATACCAGAAAAAAGTCAGACTGGGTTCAAGAGTGATATTTTAGATGACAGCATGACACACCAGCTCAGCTGCTTAAAAACCTTTCACTTTCATGGTCAAATCCACCAATGCTGCATAAATCTGTTGTTTGATAACTACTAGAAAGCTATAATTTCTTAAGACTGTTGTTCACCTTTCAGCATGTCTCATCAAAGGTTGTCACAGTGAATCAGCTGTCTTGATTTGCACAGGTGGTTTGGCAGAGAGTTTTACGTCAAATGCCCTTCCTGAC
This sequence comes from Oryzias woworae, assembly GCA_016861445.1. Classification (NCBI taxonomy): domain Eukaryota; kingdom Metazoa; phylum Chordata; class Actinopteri; order Beloniformes; family Adrianichthyidae; genus Oryzias; species Oryzias woworae. The sequence goes on from BOLG01001664.1 coordinate 4,152,472, forward strand.
ACAACTTTGTGTTGCATTCGGGCTGGGGACCAGCACAGGGAAGCCCAGGCCCGGGCCCCTTTGTGTCATAGCTTAGGCGGTAGCATGAAGGGTCTTGCCCAGAGACCCACACTGGATTAAGCTCATTGTGCACCCTAGGAAGTGAACCCAGGTTTCCTGCGAACTAGTTCCAGAAACCAGTCAACTGAGCCATCATCCGCTGTAATCTATTTTAAGACTAGCATACATTAATCTAAACGTGTTAAAACCATAGTAGTGTGTAAAAAGCTTTGTGCTAAAATCTGCCATAGATTCTTAAAAACAAGTGCAAAGTTTCACGTGAAAAATGCAATTATGCTACATGTTTAGGATTTAGTGACAGCAATCGATAACAAGATTCAACTTTTGTTTTAATTAAAAAGTGCAATAATCGTGGTGCCTGCTGAAACAAATGTCAGCGATTTCATGACGTGCCCTCTCTATGATGGTGCTGGTCGGGTCATGTCAGTTTTCACTCAGCAGATGGTCAGCCTGGATCCATAGGCTGATGATGACTAGTGAAGATGGGGTAAAGTGAGTCCTGAGGGCTGTAAATGCCAGGGCTGTAAATGCAGAGCGCAGCATCCAGGGCTTGGGGGAGCGCAGAAGAAATGCACCCTGGGAGAGAAGGGCGGATTAAGCTCAAAAACATCCGAACTTAAAACAGGACATTTGAAAAACTGGTGGGAAAGACCTGATGGACATCAGCTTTATTTACAATGATAACCTGTCAGCTCCAACGTTGGTTAGTTGATGAGTGAATGAACTGAACCATAAGACCATTCATTAGGAGTTAATCAAGTTTAGTGAAGTCATTGGGTTTACATTTGATGGAATATTCTTTAACATTTCATTTCAGAGGAATGTTTATGTTAAGGAAAGCACATTCAGACTTACATTTGCATTGCAGAGGCAATAGGCCAAATCTAAAACCACTCTAGGACGGGTTGAACTCGCTAAAGAAGAAGTTGTTGCTAACATTGGAAAGAAACTTCCCACCATCTTCCTGATGGATGTGTGTGGATGAAGGTGGATTTGGGTCTGTGTGTGACTCCACTGGTGACTCACTGGGTTTTGACTGAGGACTTGCTGGACTTGGGCCGTTAAGGTTAGGCCATGTGTGTGACTTGCACATAGTGATTTAAACGGTGTTGTATTTACACAACTACGTGTATTTTTGTTTCAACTTTGTGGTTTTCGTGTCACTGGTGTGGGTTGTCGTTTGTGAAGATCAGATGTCAGAAGGTTTCTGCGCTTTGGGAGCTGTTCGTGGTGCTGAAGTGCGCGCGGCCCACTGGCACGTGACCGTGACGTCTGATGGCTCGTTGGCAAAAGTGAAGCCTTTAAAACAGGCGCAGAAATCGCTTGGGCGGACATGCGCAGAGATGTGCACGGATGTTTCTCTGTCTGCGTTCAGTCGTTCGGACCTGATTCATGGCCACGTGCGCGCACGCGCAGCGCAGTTGCTGCATCCGGGCACGATTCGTACGTGCGCGCGGCGGAGGAACTGTGACGCGTTGGATCACCAATGCAAATGAGTGAGGACCCCTCCCCCTCCTCACCAGCACGCGCCCTCGCGCGCGTCCTGCTCGTGGATCATTTTCCAGCACCAGTCCTTCCAGCTCCTTCACGGAGCTCGAGCGCGCGCGCGCGGAGGAGTTTATATAACCGCAGCTCCGGGGATCCAGGCGCCCCTCCGCGGACACCGAGGCGGGGATCGCTGCCGTGGGAGCCCCGCGCCGCCGCCGGAGGTAAGCCGCCGCTCGGACTTCCTCCTGCGGGAAATGCCGGAGCTCGGAGGACGATGGAAGACCTGCTTCTGTCGGGGATGCGCGTTTCTGATTCATTTGTCTTTCAATTCGCCTCCATCCACTAAAGCCAAACAGGCACGTCTGCGTTTCCCACGCACGCGCCAGCGTCTGCGTTCGTGGGTTTTTCTGGAGTAGATATGAGCTGGAAGTAAACTTGTGCATCGGGACTCAGTTGGACAAATCTAATGTGCAAACTGTTGCTCGTGTCCTCCAGAACCCACCGCGCCCTGCGTCTCCTCTGAAATGCAGGAAAAGTGCAGCTGAGGAGCGGGAGAGATGAACTTCACCTCCCTGCTCCTCCGTCTCATTCCTCTGAGACTGTTCTTTATCATCCACCTCTTCCCATCTCTCTGGGATGGAGCCTCCTGGTGTTATCATAATCCCCATTTCATAAGAGCCTCTAATGCCCTCTGAGGCAGCTCTCATCAGCCCGGGGTATTTCACTAAATCCACGTGAGGAGCAGAAATGTGTCAGGTAGGGCTAGGCGATAGTCAATGTTTTATATCACATCATAATCTTACCAGACGATAACGATATGATATAAACCAAAGAACTAGATCTGTCAAATATATAATAAAGCTCTGTGGCTCATTAGAGACGCGTGTAATGACCAGCAGGTTGTTTAGATTTAAGTCTTTATTTCCCATCATATTTTAAACATAACAGATGGAAGGAACATGATGCAAAAGTACACCCCACCCCCACCCCCCCACCCCCAAAAAAGGCATAAAAATTACAAACTAGACTGAAAATTAAAGCAAAGTCTTTCAAGTTTCAAAGGAGAACATGAATAAAACAGAGCACTAAACTGCTTCATCAGTTCCATTTAAAATCAAAGCATTCATTCTACAAATAAATTCTAATGTTTTCAGGTTTTACAGAACAAACATCAAGTTGACAAACATTTTTTTCAGAATCCTGTGAATAATCTAGGAACTAAAAACAAATTCTCTGAATTTCCTCTGGTAGTTTAGACTGTTGCTGCTGTGAAGGTCTGAACTTTGTTTCTTTTTCTGGAGAATTCTGGTTTATTTCAGTCAGAGATGGAACATGCTCGGTGCCACTGTTTCAGGTGATAAAAACGTTGATGGTATTTTCAGTTTTAGAAGGAACATGCCGTCTGCACAATTTACAGTGCACGTTATTCTGCTTTTTGTCGGTTTTTAAAAAACTAAAATACCTCCACGCAGGGGCTAAAATTAAATTTTTGAACCACAAGTTGCCCGGTTGATAAAAAAAAATCTTCCGGCCAAACATGTATTTTATTGGCCAAGTTCTAAAATTGTTGTACACAGAAACACCTTGGAATTTTAATTTTTTTTAAATGTCCTGTTTTTTTCTTGTTTTTTTTTTGGGAAAATAAACTCAAAGTAATTTTATAAATGGTATGAACATGTCTTTACTGTGATCTAACTATAAACTCAGATTCAAACATGCTGAGAAAACAAGGACAGATTTAGTAGAGATTTCCTAATTCTAGCTCCAGGTGATCACATTTTATATTAAATCATAAAAAAGCCTTGAAACAGTATAATGTTTTTGGTTATTGTTAATATAATAACCCAAAACATTGTGTGTCATCATTGTTGAAATTAAAGCTGCAGCTTTAAGCAGGACTGAGCACAACATCTGACAGGTCAGTTTTCAGTGTAACACAAACTCTGTTATTCTACACAGACGCTGCTAAAACAGTGGAATTAATTCTGTTTTTATTTAGAAAATACTATTTTTTTTAATGTCCTATGAATTAATCTAGTTGTATTTGCGCCGTAAAGGCTGGTCTGTTAAAATACTTGTGATCCGTATACTTGTGTGACCGTGATCACACAGGACACACAGAACAGCTGGTTAACACCAAAGCATTAGCAGCTAGCAAGCTAGCATCATAGCATTAGTGTCCAACAGCAGCACTGTCTCCAAATCAACACATTTATGAATCTGTCTGTTACTGCTTTAAATGAAGCAGCTTTATCCTCCAGTTCTAACTGGATCCTGTTAGAAATCACCACATATTTCACTGTTTCATCAGCCAAACTAAACGCTGCACAAGTGAAGTGACCGCCAGGGTGAGTGTTGGGTCACGTGTGACAGACGGTGGAGAAAAAGAAGACAAAATAAATTCACCAAAAGAAGAGCTAATAAACATGACTAAGTTTACACAAACATTTATTCTCCATGTGGTCTCTAACCATCTAACTTACTTGCCAAAGTGGAGAAAATGCTCGCAAGTGTTAATTTTAGACCCTTCAAAATAAAAGTCTATCGCAATAGGCTCATTTTACTATTGAGAAAAAATACTGTTGCGATTTCAATGGTTATCGCTTTACCGCCCAGCCCTAGTTTCAGGCATAAAAAAAACAGTGTTCTGACCATTCCTGATCCCAGTAACGCCCTGAAAGTCACAGATCTTTGTAATGCTTTGATCATAGATGAATATGAGGAGGAGAAATAAAAGGAGTAAAGAAATAAAGCTACCACAGAAATGGCTCTCAATGCTTAGAAAAACAAAACAGGATCAAGTCTGTTTCATTGTAACACTGTTCCTCTCATCCACCTGCTTCCTTTTCTGCTTTAACCCTCAGATTTATCTCAGGGATTCCCCTGGAGCTGCTGACCACAGGCTGGGATATGAAACTGCCTTTCTATGTGACTCAGTCATGGTTCCACTGCTGTCCAACTGCTGGGCAACAACAGAGCATTAATAGCCCCACAACAGGATGCTGCAGGTCTTTGTAGAAGGATGAAATTGCTTTCCTGATTCAGGAAATTGCCTTTCAGTGAGGCGAGTGACTGTAAACAGTGCAGGTATGGGGGTACCCCTCTACAAGCTGCACTGCCTACTGAAGAGGGCTCAGATGCTGTTGCTCTGCCTGGGCATCGCCTATCTGATGGCAGGGAGCATTCTGCTGCTGCAGCGCTCCAGCGTCAGAGTGGCTCAGACGAACCTCGCTAGCCTGCCCCCCCTGCTGTCTCTTGCTGCACCCCCAACCGCTCTCAGGACTGCTGGCCTGGGCATGAGGGCACGTTCAAGATGGGTGGCTGTATCTGGAGGCGGTGCAGGTGCTGGTAGACATGGGCCTTCCTCCCAGATCTTTGGGTTCCAACACTTGCATCATCGCTGGTTTCACACTGCGCTGCCCGAAAGTACAGAGGAGAGATTTTCAGCACGTCGGACCAGCAGACACAAAGGTAAGGAAGTCTGTGCAAGCATGCACTCAGATTTGAGGGGCTTTAACTCCAACTTTAGCTCAGGTCACAAATTAGAAACCCTGAAGCACTGCTGATGCTTTTATGCCAGGACAGCCTGGTGGACTTGGGTCAGTTGGTTGTAATTTCTGAGAAGAAGCTGCTCATTTGAGGGTGATGAGATTTGAGAAGGACAAGAAAAAGAAAACACACAGGGAGAGGTAAACCAGCTAGTCCTGCTAGCTCTATGACTGTTTCAGAAGCAGCTGCACATCCTCACCTGTTTCACAGTGCACTGCTCTTCTGATTCACGGTTTGGGCCTTTTTTTTCTTATTTTCAAAACGTCAATGACTGTTCTGTCTGCATTCACGCTGCAGTGAACCGCATCAGAGTTCATGCGCAGCAGAGTACAGGCCCGCTTTCTCTAGAACACCAGTTCTCTTGTTTGGTCCAGACCAGGGTTCAGGTGGGCTTGCACACCTGCCAAACGCCGGGGATATGTTGGGGGACAAACACTGTGGAGTGAAAGCTTTCTAAAGCTGACAAAAGAACCGTGAAACACGATGAACCTGTGTGCTTATGAAATGAAGCGGAAACTGAAAGCTGCTTTAAACAGACTTACCAGCACTTTGGAAACCTAGAAGAGCATCAATGATTCCTCAGCATCACCAAGAACCAACATTAGATTTTACACCTTCAGTCTATTTGACGGATTTTGCTCAAGTCCAGCTATTTTCAACATGTTCGTACAAACACTTAACTCTTTTTTACAGTTAATGGGGAAATTCTGAAGTGTGTCAAAAGTAAAGCTCTGCCATCTGAACTGTGGCTTCAGGGTGTTTGACAGGACTAGAATGCAGTAATGATAACGTGTGAAACAGATGCATTGTGGGTGAAGGACAGCCTTTATAGGTCTGCAGTTTTTGTTCTTTAGCTGAGTTCAAAGCGGAGCTACATAAACTCCCAGTGCTCACATAACCCTCAACAGGCTTCATTCTGCATCTACGAATAAACGATCTGGACCTCAGAACAGCCAGAAGAGCCTCATTAAAAATGTATTGGACATTATACGGGTGTGTGGAACAGATGCTGCAGATGAGAAGATCTGTGCAGACCCGTCAGAAGTAGAGGAAAAAAACAAGCAGCTCTAATTTAAAGAGCCGGGGAGAAAAAATAATATAATTTGCTTTTATGTAGCATTAACATTTTAATAAATCTCTTGAAATTCACTCTTTTGTTCAACTCTGCTTGCTGCTGATTTGTCTCTTTTGTTGTGAGGAATTCACTGGAATTACCTCCAGTAAATGCTTTTTTTTCTTTGAGCCCATTCTTAAAAAGTATCCTTTGAGGTCTCATAATCGCTTTGCAAACACAAGTGTTCAGTCAGTAAATGGAGCAATCCAAATGAAATATGTAAGCAGGAATTAGATCGACCCCACTTCTAGCTGTCCAGAAAAAGCTTCAGGAAACAAACAGGAGTTTGTTCTTCTTGTGCATGTGTGGGTTTCTGCAGGAACTCCTAGATTAAATATTGTCGTTAACAATAATACAAGAGGGTTAGATTCAATATTTTAACCTAAAGCCATAAAATGGACCTTCAGTTTGGCTTCAGAAACCACAACAGAGGCAGAAATGTTCAACTTTCTGATCCACAGGTGACGACCATGAGAAGGAGCGTAACCTCATTCAGTCATCAATAAGAGAGTTTAAACCAACCTTTAGTGAGAAATCAGCGTTTAAAATAACAAAATATAGGAAAAGATAAAGATGAAAGAACTAAGAAAATGTTCAGATAAAATAAAAAAACAGCAGCAGGTAGACGACCCGATTATCCTTCTTTGTTATTAGTGTCATCTGAGGGCAGTATTTGCTTTCCTAACTGAAGAGTTGGTGACAGTCAGGCAAACGTAACAGACTTGCCCAGCCGGATCTGGCCTGCTTTTATCTACCAGTGTGCTAAAGAATCAGCTTCTATTCTCACACAGTTTGGGTTGTCTTTTCAGATTTCAAAAGCTTTTCAAAGATTGGAATTGTAGTGAGTCACGCTGATGAAATCTTCCAGGATAAAATCCAAGTGTTTGGTTTAAAATACAGACCAAAAAATTGCACACTTGGAGATGTTTCATCAGCCAGATGTTCCTCAGTGAAGATTGGAGTTTCATCTTGTATCTTTTAAAGGAGGATTTTATGATGTAGACGTAGGGATTAAACAGACGCAGTTTTCTGTGATAACAAGTAAAGCTGATGAAAGTTTCTGCACTTTCATACTCATCACAGCATCTCTATGGAGCTTTTCATGACCATCTCGTGTTAGATTAAACTGAACAGATGCTCAGCTGGAAGGTTTGCTTTTGTGTCTTTTTACTTATCCGTCCCATCATCAGCCTCATTTTTTCCATGAAGGATCATCTCAAGGACAGCCAGAGTTCATGAAACCAGCCCTGTGTCAGTTTCTATCCTGTCTAGGAGTTCAAACTGCTCCCCTCCCTCAACTTCCTGTCTCTTCTGCTTGGAGCATCTCCTTAGCTTTGATTAAAGCGACAACCCACCCTGCTAGTTATTTGAGGAAGCAGAAGGGAAATGTAGCAAAAGATCCGTTTTTGTTCTCTGTGACTTTGGCCGCATCTGCTTCTGCACCTGTAGGTTACAGCTGTCCAGCATGAGCGTCTCCGGACAGAGATGACCAGCCTGAATTTGGTGCAGATGGGTTTAACTCCACAAGTCACAGCTTAGATGTAGGAACAGGTTGACCAGAGATCCATCATCCACGCACTCAAGCTCTCCTCCATGAGGCTTTACGTCTTTTTTCAGCCTGCTGGCAGCAGCTTAGTCTAACATCTCTCCAAACTTTAAAGTGGAATAAACTACTTTTTAATTTTTCATCTATTTCTCTAAACCATTTTTTGGAAATGGGAACTATATTCAGATACCTACATTGAAGAAGAATTTCCTTCATGAGAAGGAAAACTGGCATAAACTCTTCCTTCATCATCTAAACTGAAAACCAAGCCATCTGGGACCTGAGAGAAAGATGAGAGGAGAAATGTATGTTCCACCCTCCACAGCGGAACCAGAGTCCACAAAGAAGCCTTTTATGTGTCAGCGAGTGGAGTTTGATGTGTCCGTGTGGCAAAGACAGCGAACACATCAAAGGCAGAGTTTTCTACTCTTCCCTAATCTTGTCAGCGCATCATAATGGCCTGCCGAGGCCTATTATAAACTACAATGATGCATTTTGCTGTGTGGCTCATTTCCATTCCAGTAGAATCACCCAAGTTTAGAACAGCATTCAAGAAAAGCTACAACAAACCAAAGACAAATTCAGTCGTGTCAGTTATGACTTGGGACTCACAAAGTGCACTGCTGTTTATAATCACTGCTTGTTAGTGACAGTTTGACGACTGTTTCCAGGAGGCTGTCAGGAGTCAAAGATATGCAGGTCAAAAGCAGAAATGAAGCTAAAATTAAAGTACTGCCTTTTTTCAGCAGCTGAAAGCTGTTCTGCAGCATTCTGGACTAACTGTAGTCACGGAATTTAGGCTCTACACCAGTTTGGATTAAAGGTATAAATGATGATTTCAAAGGAAAAGTTTCAGTGTCTGTAAGAAAAGGTTTATTTTCAGTCAGTGTTATCAGAAAAGCTGGACAGGGGTGCCCAAATCCAGGCCTGGAGAACTGACCTTCTGCTGGTTTTCCAGAAACCCTGCCTCATCTGCTGTTGATTACCTGGATCAGGTGTGTTTAGCCAATAAGAAGCTTCAATAGCAGGTTGGTTAAAAACATGTAGAACACCGGCCCTCGAGGCCTGTATTTGGACACCCCTGGTCTTAAGCATGACTCTTAAAGCCATTCCCTACTCCAGGTGAGACGGGAAGGCCTGACGGTCCACTGGACTGATGTTAGGTCCAACAAAACTAGAACTGAGTGAGTGTTAAGGAGAACGAGGAGGAGGGGGTCTCAAATCTGCAGTGGGGCAGAGGCTTGTAAACCAGTGGAGAAGTTTAGAACTAAGTTTAAGTGTAATGCACTAAAGTGGATGTTACAAAAGTGCTGCTGCACAAAAGAAACATTTCTGAAACTGTACGTATGACAGTTATGGTGGCATACTAACCTAAATGATGTTAAAGCAGTGATAGTGATGATACATGTGAGTGAAGGCAAAAAGGTGATGTGTAATTCTGCCCTATGTTCAGGAACAGAAACTGTTGGTTGGCTTGTTGTGTGGGATCAGACTGACCTGTGGACGCCAGTGCAGTCGGTGGAACAGGAAGTGGTGACGGGTGTCCGGGAGAATCACCTGTGGTGATGTTAATGTTGCTGAAGCAGCGAGATCTGGACATTTCTTCAGGGTAGGCAGGAAAGATGATGTTTTTTCTGGACAGAACAAAGAACACCCAGACATGTCCGTGTGTGTGGTCCAGAAGAGGTCTGCAGAGATGAGAAAACAGAGGAGAAATCTTCCACAGTCTCTCTATTTATGGAGAAGGGGGCACAATTCTGTCTTGACCTTTAGCGTGACCTTAAGAGCCACCCAGACAAAATGCTATCACTTGTGTAATGAGCCTTGCTACCAGTCTGCAAATCTGGTGGTGGATCAGCTGAATGGATTTGGAAGTAAGTAAAGCAGAAGTCATGGAGTGGGATTATTGTGGGATTTCTGGAATGGGGGGATGGGGGAGGGGTGTCCGTTGTACTAGCGCCAATGGGATTTCTTGTCTGCAGCATGCCAGGACTTTGTGTTGATGGACAGGTAACACTCGTGTGGTGCTGTCACAGATCATGACCAGGTTTTTGGTGATGGATGTGGAGTCACGGATAGTTGTGGTTTGTTTCTTGATACAGACCACCAGGACCACTCTTCTCTCTTTTACTCCTTTTTCCACTTCTTCACTGTGTTCCCCCTGATGCCCTCATCAGGGGTTGCAGTACGTTTTATTTTGTCTTCGTCTGCTCTGTCCTACAGAAATCCACAGAGCAGTGATGGTCTCACTGTCTCATGAGGCATGTTGTTAAGTTGTACAAAAGCACTTGTGTTGTGCAGAAGTTCAATTTTGACACATCCTGGGGGCTTTATTAATGTATAAAAACTGAACAAGAGAGTTGAGAGATTAAACCACGAGAATGTGCACTGTTGTGGAAGCTTTAAGCTGCTTCACCCTAACCAATGAAGCCAAAAGGAAAGCAAAACATGGAACACTTGTACTGCCTCCATGAAATATGAAGGTGAAATTACAACCAGTGTGTACACTCACTGTTGTGTCATGGATATGAATCCACTGTAAAGGGGAGAAACTGCAGGAAAAAGGACAGGAAAAAAACTGAACGCAGCTGCTATGCTGGGCTGCTCCGTGCAAAGGTTAACCAAGGAAACTAGTTTCCCAGCGGCTCCAAAAACTTAAATGAGCAATTCCAACCTTTTCACATTCAGACAAATCTGTTACATCTCAGGTATAGAAGAAGGATTCTTTCTGAGCTTTTTAGCAAAAGACAACATTCTAACCGTCAAAACAAGGCTGCTTTTACTGGTAAATGAACATACACACATCAATGAATTTTTCTAATGGCTATCAAGGTGGGAGGTTTATGTTTTAGGCTTGTTTTGCTGGAAATCACACTTTGCAGGTCTAAAAAGTGTCTACCAGAGTTCAATTTGTAGTCCATTTGAGCCTGCTTCAACAAAATGAATAATGGAAAACCTTATCAGTTTTTAAACTAATTCTTATACATAGTCTCTTCTTCTTTGTTGACCAATTTGAAGGAGAAAGTGATGTTTATACCAAAGCGGGCTCCTCTGGATCATGGGTGTCAAACTCCAGGCGTCGAGGGCCAGTGTCTCCATGTTTTCCGACCAACCTGCCACTGAAGCTCCTTATTGGTCCTGTACTGGTTTAAGCAGGCGGACCTTTGGAGCTCTGCAGGGTTTGAATCCATGAAGACGTCACGTGTTACCATAGTAGCCTTTATCACCCTGTGTCTCAGCTCTCTCCAGATTATTGACCAGATTTTCTGTGTAGTTCTGGTCCGTTTCCTCACTTTGTGCAACTTGTGCATTAAGTGGGGTAAAATTTCTCCAGATTACCTCAACAGCTAGAATGACAAAGGTCTCCGCAATGCTGGAATTTCTGCAAATGTAGGATTTTTTGACAAGAACAAAGTGGGATGGAAATAATCATTATTTCAAATAAAATGATTTTTTTAAACTTTGTCAATGAAATTACTGTACTTTTTCTTCACTTTACAACACATTTTGTAAATAAAAGTGTGGCTTTTCATGAAAAACACAAATCTGGATGACCCTAAACTTTTGAACGCTAATGTGTATATACAGTATACAAAATGTGTGTTTCTATCTACCTATCTCTCTCTCTACACACATACACACACATATGTGTAAATAAATATAAAGTGTGTGTGTGTTTATAAAATGCCTATTTTTTTCTTATATCCACTCTTCTATCCAGTCTGTACTTCTGACAGCTTTATGTGTGTCTAAACATAGAATATGATGTAAAAACAAACTCTGTTGTTTTTGTCTCCATGCAGGAACTTACATGGGATGCTTCCTTCACAACTCCAGTGCCCGGGCCCTGGGAGGAACTATGCTATATGACATGCGTAAAATGACCAGTGCTCTATGTCAAGACACTTGCTCAGAAAGGTAATGCATTCACAGGAAGCCTGCTGTGTAGGGCTGGGTGATGGTGATTTTCTTATACAATAAAGATATATCATCATTGAAATTAAAGCTGCAGCTTTAAGGAGGATTGAGCACAACAGATAGTTAGTGCCGTAGCATTAGCAGCTAACAAGCTAGCATCATAGAATTAGCAGCTAACAAGCTAGCATCATAGCATTAGTGTCCAACAGCAGCACTGTCTCCAAATCAACACATTTATGAATCTGTCTGTTACTGCTTTAAGTGAACCAGCTTGATCCTCCAGTTCTAACTGGATCCTGTTAGAAATTACCACATATTTCACTGTTTCATCAGCCAAACTAAACGCTGCACAGGTGAAGTGACCACAGGGGAGGGTGTTGTGTCTCTTGCCTTGCGTGTTTATTTAACACACGTGCAGACGGTAGAGACAAAGAAGACAAAATAAATTCACCAAAAGAAGAGCTAATAAACATGACTTAGTTTACACAAACATTTACTCTCATGTAATGATTAACCCTCTAACTTTTACACCCCAAAGAGGAGAAAGTGCTCGGTACTGGTGAGTGTTAATTTCAGACCTTTCAAAATAAATGTTGTAGGCTATAATTCGCCGATTATGCATAAGTGCGTGTTCAAAAATCGAGGTCTGGAACGATTTTGAGGCTTTCCACCAAAAGATTTATTCCTGACACCAATATATCTAATACATGAATTTAGGGTCTCCAGCTCTCCCTAGGAACGCATCTAGCGGATGCTCTTCTCCGTGCACGAAGAATAGAGACACCCTTTTTCCCTTTGACCCAGAGTTTTATACACAATATGCAAAAAGAAGGTTGGATCAAAATAAGAGGTTGGATCTTCTCCCTGGAGATGCATTTTCCCACCGTCCGCCTTTTCCCATTCTTTCACAGGTGCCTCTGTTCCTCGTTAACTCCTTATCAGCTCTCCGTTCACTCCTGCCTGCAGACATTTGTTTCAAAGCAGCATATTCCGTATATAAACTAACCTTGTATGCTGTGAGAAACTATCCTATCATTCATTCACACAATCATAAAAATGTCTGCAAAGTTTAAACCATGAAAAACCCTTTTAAGTATTCAATGTCTACCAAGTTTATCACTTTTAACACTAAACTTTCATACTGGTTAATACTGAATTATTATGACACACACTTAAGTATTTGTTTATTTAGACTTCATTTCTTCAATGTCTATTGCAAAAGGCTCATTTTACTATTGAGAAAAACAATAGCTAGTGAAATCATGATAGTACTTTAATTGTCCAGCTCTACTGCTGTGTGGAAAAATGGTCTATATCAGAGTTGCCTTCATGAAAGGCATGAAAGGTCGCCGGAGACGGCCACAGATGAGGCGCAGGAAGATGTGTGTGCCTTTCTGTATAAGTGCATGTGTGTGCATGCATGGACAGGGCTTGATCAATCAGAAATAGAAGACTTATAAATAACTACAGCAGTCAGGGCAATAAGATAGAGGCTTCTGCATACAATTTACCTAAAACATCAGTTTAAATTAAATTAACAGCACAGGTTGAGTTTCTAAAAAGGTACAAGATTAATCTGAAGGACCCCATACTCCAGCCCACACAGACACAAACACAGACACTAGAATTACAGCTTTTAAAGACCCACCTTAATGAATATTGTGTTTTTCTGGTGTTTTTACATGTTTTTGTGGCATTTTTCTTATAATGAGACATAAGGCAAATAAGTATTTTGCAAACTTGAGACGAGCCTGGACATGTGCTGGTTTAAGGAGGGGAACCATGCATCATTTCAAACCATGAAGTCTTAATGCATTACCAACACTAACCTTGGAAATAGTGGTCCCAGCTGTTTCCAGGTCATTGACCAGCTCCTCCAATGTAGTTTTGGGCTGAGAACTAACCTTTGTGGAGTTCACCTTGAGGGAGATTGACAGTCATGATTAGCTTCTTCCATTTTCTAATTCTTGCTCCAACAGTCTGAGTATTTCTTTATTCAAATCGTGGTGCATCAGGAGCAGACAAAAAAAGGACGTTTGAAAAAACTTGTAAGCGGCAGGCCACAAGCTCCCTGCTCTGCTCAATTCTGACGCATCCAATTACAGACAAATAGATCCATGTCTGTCTTTGTTTTCATGGTCTGAGCTGGAATCTGGAACAGAACTGTACGGCTGGATAGTTTTGATATTGTTCATTATTTCTGTTGGTGTGAGGGGCTTTAAGCTAGTGGGGAGTGTAAACAAAGGGATAATGGGGAAAAAAGCGAAGGCTTACTCTGCGCCAACTGTCCCGACCACCGGGAACATTTTTACAACAGATTAAAAGCTCAGAGTGGGACTGATCACAGAAGCTGCAGCTCCACTGCCCAGGGCAGCAGGAAGTTGATTGGCAAAGTCAGTCAGTACTAACTTCCCAGTTACACCGATTGCATTAACTACACAGCACAAAGCCACCCATTACACAAACCACCTAACCCACATAAACCTAGTTACACACAATCCCACCCCCACCATGTTGGGAAGGCCAGCACGATCGCTACCTGAGTGAGCCAATTACTGCAAAGAGCAAAAGGAAAAAGTCAGAGCAATTTATGGTGAAGCTTCAAATGGTGTTCATGAAAAGGTCAGTTTTGATGAGGCCTCTGTGTTTCCCAAGGTGAGGGGGTGAAACCAGGGGGGTGGACAAGTCACAATCGCCTGGATATGTCAGGTAGACTGCACGTCAGTCAGGAGAGGGCGCTACACTTGGGGGAATGCTGAGACAGAGATTTTTCTGCAGTTTTTCTGGACAAAAGTGCAGCGTCATTCTCACTAGCAGCATTCTGCACAACCAGCTCCTCTCTTAACCTCTTAAGGCCTGAGCCAAAATGTGAGCTAACCCTTTACGCATGTATGATATTCACAGGGCTCCAGTTAAGCAGAATTCACTTGTGTGGTAATATAACCCAAAATGGGATGTCTACGCCTGTGGAAGCCTGTTCTTAAGGGGTCAAAGGAATGCTCCTCTGGCACTGGATGATCTGAACATGTCATGTTGATAGTGTGGGGTTCTTTTCCATGGTTTAGTTCTCTGCAGAAAGAGGGATTTTGCTCCCATTCCTGTCAGTTCAGAGTCCAAATGACCAGAGGAGGATTTTTAATTGGAGTTTGGAAGCTCTTGGATAGGTTCTGAGCAGAGAAGTGGCCATCACTTTCAGATCAGATAATGGATTGATGTCACACAGTTCACAAGAGCTTTATGAGCAGAACTCAATGGTGCCTTCACAATAACTGAGGTAACCAGATTTAGGGCTTTAGGGAAAAACAAGTCTTCTTCCCAATCATATTTTGTTAAAGCTCCAGTCTACTTCTCAAGGTTTTTGCCTTCTCTTCAGATATTACTCTTGTGTTAGCCTCATCATGTTTGATAGTCTGTGTCTGTTGTGCTAAAAAGAATGAAACTGTTTCTAACCCAGCAACATGCACTCATCGCTCAGCTACACTTTTTGGAACGTAGAGATTTCTTTGTCCTCACTGCTTTAACAAATAAGTTGTTGGGTTACAGGATAGAATTGTGTAATGTCCCACTGAAAGTGAAGAATTCATTGACACTTTTTTCTGTTTCCTCCAACTGATATTTATGTAAATCTGTTATAAATGCCACCAACTTGGTGAGATGAAACTTTGTTTTTACTTCTGGTCTAATAAAAAGATGAAGCAGTTAGAAGATCACAGAGTTAACAGCTCTGTGTGTGTTGGTGTGTCTGTGTGTGTGTATGTGTGTGATCAGTGGGTACCAGTTTGCAGGTCTGGAGTACGGGGCTGAGTGCCACTGTGGGAATCGGATCAGCAGCCCGGCAGCTCCAGAGGAGGACTGTAACCTGGTATGCCGTGGAGAGAGGGGGTCTCCCTGTGGTGGTGTAGGTCGTCTCTCCATTTATAAGGTGGAGCAACAGCTGCCAGGCCAGAGAAAGTGTGAGTCATTGTTCCTCAGAACATCTCAGTGCTTCTTAGTGTTTTGTTTGTTATGTCTTGATGAAGCTAAAGAGAAGACATCATCTGGAAACTGACAGGATTCCCAAACCCCTTCTTCGCTTAACTGTCAAGAAAATCTGTCCAAAACTGCTTATTAACAGAATTACAAAACAACAACAACCCCTACTGCTCTGTTAGAAAAAGGACTGAATGGTCCCCAGAAGTAGGAGCTTTACCTGTAAATGATTTAAATCTGGAGTTAAAGTCCTCAGAGCCACGCCGCAGTCACACCTGTAAACGGCTGCAAAAAGAAAACATTTTCTAGAAATCCTTCAAGCTCGGGGTTTGGATGCTTCTGCTTCCCAAAACATTGTTCTCAAATGGACATGGTTTTTGATATATTTCCATCTCTAAAACCCCTTTTCCTCAACAAAAATCTCAAGGCCTGCAGGACCTTTGTGTCTCTGCATGAGAAGCTTTCAAAGGCACGTGAGGTGTAACCGCTGTAATGTAACGGGTGTCTGCAGGCTTATTTTCAGAAAGCTTTTAAATCATGGGTGTCAGACTTATTAAATATTCAACCCGTCTGATCTCGAATGGGCCAGACCAGTAACATAACATAAAATAACCTGTGGTCAACTTGTTACCTGTAGCTTTGTTGTTGCTTTGTTTTTTTCAGTTGGAAAAATGCCTCAAACTATTGTGGTTTTTGAGCTATTATTACACATTCATTCACAGAAGCCAATGGAATTCAAATCAAATGCATCTTACAAAAAAAAAAAAAACATTCAAACAATCCTGACAGTAAACTCAAGAGGGGGCTATAGACAAAATCACTGTTTAAAGGATAAATGTGCAAATCAATGATAAATTGAACTAAATTAAAACATTTGTGAGCATGAGAATTTGGAGTTAACCTTCCTTTCTCTCATGAAACTTGGCATCATTTGGCCTTCACCAGGCCCTCAATGCCTGCTCCTTCTGCCTGGATTTTGTGGCAACACCTGCCTTTTTCCTGACTGTTGACAAGGCACTGTTATGAACTCACTAAGACAAACAGGACAAACTAAGACAAAAAATATGTTTCTGAACGCCAGACAACAGCCCCTTCCCCCCCGCAGCACAGCTTCTTCCTCTTTATCTGCATCTGCTTCTTCTGACAGTCAGCTGTTGGTGACAGTCAATCAGCTGATCCGCTCCAGCTGACCCACCTCTCAGCTGATGTGTCACTAAAAAAAAAGAGAGACACAGAAAAACAAGGAACCAGGAAGGACTGGAAGGCTGTAACAGGGGCCATCAGTGGCCAGATTGACATCAAGTAACCAGTTCCCTCCACATTCCATCATAGGTCATCATGAGGTCCATCACAGGAACCAACTCAAGAATCTCCGCTGTGACGGCCTCATCAATACCTCTAATAAATATACACAGTTGTGTAATATCTGCTGTGATGTTGGTGCTTTCATTAATAAATGTCTGGATTCTGTCCTTCATTTGGCTGCTCCAGGCAGATCTAGCATCTGCAGTCGTAATCCTTGACAGACTTATGTTGTCAATGTCTTTTACTTTGCTCTCCTAAAACTTGAAGAGTTTCCTTATCTTCTACTCTTTGTGTCTGCCTTAATTCCCGCTTGAACCAAATGAAATCTGATCTCATGAAGACTTTTGGCTACATTTCCTGTTAAGCCCTTCAGAGCTTTCCAAGGCCCTTTAGCTTTATTCACACTTCTGATTCTTTCATCTTTTTCCTGCCGGGGCTTTTCACATTTTACACGTCAGACTGGATCCAGGACTGACACGTGTCAGCATTTTTAGTCTTTGATATTTCAGTGACAGTCATTATGCAGTACCCACAGGATGTTCTGATGTTCACCTGATGTTTGCCAGAAATCTGCTGCATCGCAGTGACAGGCCGTCTGCGAGCTATGAGACAAACTCATGTACGTGAAGCTGTTGAGACTGCTTCACGTCATCTCAAAGCACAGTCTTTATACATTTTATCTCCCTTTAATGTTATAAATCAAGGAAACTTTTGTGAAACTAAGCAGCAGGAGATTTACGTTGAGAGAAAGATGTAAATCCTCAAACTGCTATGTGAACACGCTTGGAGTAGGAATTACTTCCAGAGTTCTGTTTCCGGTGTGCATCACACATCAGTACACATACGCCAGAGGCTGAGAGAGCTTGAACAGCTGCACGCCACGGCTGTGGTGGAACACTTGAACATCAAAATAATTAGACACTTATCATCCACCTGCAAAATAAAAACAGTGAAAATAAGATGAGTGAGCTAACATGTATACAGCTGAGCAAAAAAGTATTTGTTCTTCACAGATTGTGTACGTTTTCTCACCTAAAAAATGTAGGAGGAATAAAGTTCATCATAGAAACCTTAAATCCATGAGATCTGATTACATGAAGTTATGACAAATGAAGACACAAAGACACTTAAAATAAGTAAAAATGTTTATTAAAAAATGAAGTTCAGTAAAGCATCTGTGTAAGAAAAAGACAGCAAAATGCAGCTGCCTGGGATTGTTTTCAAATTAAAGGAGGAAATGAGTCATGTAAGTCATGACGACACAGAACCACACTAATAACGTAAGGAATTTCTCACACCAACAGTCTGGATAGAACTCGCTCAACGGTATATGTAGCTATGCACGTCCTTGTAGTTTTGGTGAAGAGGATAATGTTGTGGATGAAGCTAATCATCATAAACAGCATTAGCCATTCATGGTTGGAAGATTCTTTCTGTTTGAAAATGATCAGCTGAGTCATGATGACTGTACAACACAGCAGAACAGAAGAACAATTACTGCAGCAAAAGTTTTACGTGTTTCTGAAAGTCACATGTTAATGCTAGTGCATTTGGGAGCTCTTTCTGACATGTTATTTTCCCTTTTTTCGCTCTCTGCAGTCAGAAACATTCACTATCGCGGTTGCTTTGAGTTTAAGAACAGCGTCGTCTGGTCCTTCCCTGTCCACTCCTTCCAGCCAAACCTGACCACACAGTCCTGCATGGAGATCTGCACTGACAAGGTTTGAATTACTGCTCCAAAAACGATCATTGTTCTATCAGAGATCACAAACCCATGAGAACAAATATAGATTTAAAGCTGTTATGGGATGTTCTATTCAATTCATTTATGCTTTTTTTAAACAAATAATTTGGAACAGGACATCAATTAATATTATGTTTTTATTTTTATACAACTATCTACTGAAGAAAAATAATTTACTAAATTGTTATATGCTTACAATGATACAGCCTAGATTCTTAACGGTCCAGGTTTGTGTATGACCTTAGTCCATTGTCCACCCCCCACCCCCACGCAAATAAATAAATAAAAACCTTGTTTTGATTTGCATAGTTCATGTGGAGAATGTATAGGACTTCAACTGTCTGTGATTAAATGTGATAAATCACAGGAGGGACCGATAGAGCAAAAGCAACAAAGTTTGTTCTCTTAGGCCTTCCCAGGTCAAGTTTGAGTTCAGGCTTGAAGACAAACACTGTACTCTTTGGATTCATCAGGATGTTGAAGAAGTGGGTCTTTATCTGAGAGGAAAGCAAAGTTGTCTTTTGTTCTCAAAGATATTTCTTTAGACAGCAGTGGATGCAGCATAAGCACAGATCTGTGTGTAAAGTTTCATGTTTTTAGACGTAGAGATGAACACAAACCACCTCACAGTGTTGTGTAACTGAACTATGTAGGATTATAGACATACTTTAAACATCAAACAAACTGTGTGAGAACTCTTTAAAAACTGAAGTTCTTCTCACTCCAGAATAATAGCAAAACATATTGGAAAAACAATGGGCGGGTTCCTGCCCAATCTGGGTGGTTTTGGTTCTAAATTTGCGGGCAGAAATGACTTTGGGCAGGTCTGCATAGATCGGGGGGGTGTAGAGTGGGTTTGATGGTTTTTATTTCCTCATTAAAATATAGTAGCGAACTGGCAGGAATTCTGTTGGAGTTCTGCTAATGTTCTGGAGCTCAGTGAATGCACCAGGCAGAGACGCCTAATGGCCCTGGGCTCTGTCATGCAGCCCGTTGTTGGGGGTTTGGACTGATGAGGTCCAGGCTGCAGGGATGTACACAGGATTTTAGAGGGGCAGCATTCAAAGTCAGAAAAAGGCAGCAAAGTAACAATTTTTTTGTCTTTTAAACAATATGAAAATTGAGAACAATTTTATAATAAAGTACTAATAGATAACTGCTCAGCTATGTGACCTGTGCAGGTGAAAGTGATTCAATTGTCATTATGTAAATAAATTATTGTCTACATGAATTCATGTAGTTTATCATAGACTGAAAGACATCCAAAGCAATACAACACTGGAGGCTTTTTATGTTGGCATTGTGCTGTGGGCATAATCAACACGAATCCATTTTAAAACAGATGGTAATATTTTAAACACAGATTTCCTACAATTTTCATGCCCAGAATGCTGAAATAATGAATATTATTTAATGCTATTATCAAACTGTTGCTGTGAGGATTTTGTGGTAATATGGAGGTGTATTTGGTCATGCTCTGTCTCCTATCAGTCACTTCAGGTTCATGTTGATCATCTACAGCTGTTTCCATTTCTGTTCATTCTCCTCATTCTCCTAGTTTTCAGTTCTACATTGTCAGGTCATCTGCTTTATCCACTTTTTGTTTCTCTGTGGTTTTTGCCCTGTGTGAGCTTATTAATTAAAAATTTACCTGTCACCAATCCCAGTTTCCTGCATTTTGGGTTGTACACCTCCAGTTCCTGACAGCTGCACCCAAAGTGACTCTTGTGGATTCACTCTCTTTTGCATCTTGTTCTGTAAACACTGGTTTCTATTGTAATTGGAAAGATTTGATATAAAAGATTGTAAAACCTGAATGAGACAGAATTTAAAGAAGGCCATTCTAATCAGAAAGAATTACATTGAACAGATTAGTTTCAGACCTGTAGTGAGGAAGCTGTGCCATAAAAAGGTTCATTTATTTTGAAAATCCACCTGGTAATTCATCGAGTAGTTAGTAACCCACTTCCTGTCCCTGCACGATCTGCTCTGTATTGACTTGATACGCTGTGTTTAGGCTTCTGGTTAAAGTAGAAACAGACTCCTTGAGCGTTTTTCTGACATATGAACCATTTGACAGCTCATTGAATTTGCAACAACGACTAAATATACCAGAACTCACAGGTTGAAGACAGGAGCTTCACGTCTCTGTGAGGCAGCAGTTTCTCTCGTTGACCCTCAATCTCTCTGGTGCCTCTGAATCTGAGAGGAGCCTCAGTAACAGAAGTGGCAGCTCAAAACCCACGTATTACAAAAAAAGGGTCTGATCTCCTAGATCAGAGGATAGAATAATGTGGGATTTTTCCTCGTTTTCAGTGTTGTTTCTTGTGTCTCTAACAGGAACTAAATGTTTATAAAAAATAACATTTTTTTTAAACAGAAGGGAATAGGACACTTTCTTAAGCAAAAAGGGCAGGTTCTCAAGTACCCATAGGGCCCTGTGTGTGCACGTGCCTGCCAGGCTAGTCTAAAGGTTGGGGGGGTGTTGCACTTGAGAGAAGGAATTATTATGTCTGGGGATCATTTTTGGTTTTTACATTAACCACAAAATAAAGAACCCTAAAACAGATTCTTTCTTGGCATCTCAGTGTGAGAAAAGGAGCTAAAATACGCTTCAGTCCAGGGAGGCGCAGCGCTGCACTATCGTTGTCCTCGCCATCATCAGCAACTAATAATAAAATGAATATGTCCCACTAATTTTTTCTTTGTGTAGTGCATGTGAATGATTGTAATCCACCCATCCATCCATTTTCTAAACCCGTTTTTGTCCCTTTCGGGGTCATGGAGCCTTACCCGGCCACTCATGGCCGAAGGCAGGGGACACCCCGGACAGGTCGCCAGTCTGTCACAGGGCATGATTATAATCCTTTTAATTATTTCTCTAATCAAAATTTCTGTATTTAGTGTACTTCCTTTAAACGTACAGACTGTCAATCCTCTGTAAAGTGTGTTAAACGCATGCCTTTAGCTTACTGAGCGAATACTATTGATGCAGCGCTTTGTGTTTTTTGATGAAGTTTATAGGAGTTTGTTTGACTAGCTGTAAAAATGGTGGATGTAATGTCTAAACCAAAGGGGCCTGAAAATGGGAGTTTCAATGAAAATGTAATAAATAGTATATCATTAATTACTGCTAATTTCAGCTTATTAATCACAATTAGGTTTTTGGGTGTTTTTTTGTGGGCCCTGGTGGCCCATTTCAAGAACTGCGTCATTATCCCCAGCCCCAGGTTTTTCTAACATCCGGTTTTTTTATAGAAAAGCGAATTGAATTAAGAAATACTTTGAAATTTTAATCGTAAAAACTTTATACAGATCCTCTTTTATGAGAAAAATGCTATTGGAGTGAGTTTTGAAGGAATTGTGTTATTAATTTAGAGACCCAAGCATTAAAATAAGCAATAACACTATTAGCTGAAACACATGTATTTTCTTATGAGCCAGAAAGTACTTTACACGTTATTTTTATAAACTCACAGAGTTGTGTGTATTTAAGCAGCAATTGTGATCTATTACAGAAAATAACTGAATGCCCACAATAATTTCAATGTTCTGCCAGCAGCAGAGATGTTAGCATTACCTCTGATGTTCAGCACAGTTCCCAGTATGTTTGCTAAAATCCAGCTTCATATGACAGAACCACTGATGTGCATTATTGGGTTGGTGGTCTCATGACAGACGTGCATAGCGACTTAGTGTTGAACGTCGTTATTTGACCGCAGGAAGCCCAGCTAGAATATGCAGTTCTCACTTTCTGTCCAGTGACACAAAACCAACACTGAAGATGAAAAAACACTGTCAAGGAAAAAATAATAAACTATGTCGTTTCTCTCTTTTTTTCATTATGGTAGGTTTTACAAGTTGTTGCTTACCTAATTTTACATGTAAGTGTTAGAGGGTGTTTTTTTTTTCTTTGTTCAGCACTTTGGGGTGTTTTTAATAGGAAAATGGCTTTGTTACTTAACTTTGTAAAGTTTATGAACCATTCACGCCATTGAACTTCATCAATTTTCCTCCTGTGGACTAGGAGGAAAATCCTTTACATGCTCAGTTATTCTAGTATACAGGCAACATCACAGATATTTAGAAGCTGTTAATTTAACAGCAATGCGTTACCTGTAACACTAGAAGACAGGGTTCTTGCAGGTCTCGATTTTATTTTCCAGCTCTCTCTGCTTTCTCAGGCTTCTGTTGTTTGGAGTAAAGTCACCCCGACCGTCTCTCGCAACGAGCAGACAGGAAAACAGCAGCAAGCAAAGAAGCTTCTTCTGTGAGGCAGGGAAAACAAAGTTTGCTCCGTGTTTACAAGCACACGTGACATGTGAAGCGCCCCCCACGCCCACTCCCATAGTCTCTGTTAATTTTTCTGTGTAGCCTTTAGCTTAGACTGATGGTTCAGCAGGAAGTGGTGGTTTTTAACAGGATCCAAACAGAAATGGAGCATAAACCGACTGGACGCACAGCAGCAACAGACTTTAATAAAAAGTGTTGATTTGGAGACAGAGGTGTTGTTACACACTGATGAAATGACCAGTGCTATGCAATGAGCTGTGCCACTTGTCGCCATTTGCAACCACAAACTGTTTAAAGTTAAAGAATATTTTCACAGACTTAAATACAACAAACTTAATTCATGGTACATTCATAAAAACTGTTTTTTTTCCACATGCAAGAACAGATGTGAATCCACTTTGAATGAAACTTTATCAACAGTGTCTAACATTACAGAGTCGTCCCCCCACCCTACCCCCCCTTCCCCCCACCCCAAGGGCGCTGCATCTTTACTGTCCATGACACAAGAAGCTAAAACCTAATGTTTTTAGGATGTTTTTGTTAGGATTTCATATAAAAATGAATCACCAGGAGACAAAATAAGGAAAAAAATACATTTTCTGTCTGCAGACCTCTAGTAAATCTGTCCTTGTTTTCTCAGCATGTTTAAATTTGAATCTACAGCTAAATGACATTAAAGATGTGTTCATACCGTTTATATATTCATTTTATTTTATTTCATTATCTCAAAATAATAAGAAATTTTAGTTCTGTATATAAGTCAATGGTTCAGACTAAAGGTGACAGCTCTCCTCATAGGAGTTACAGGGGGGCTTTCTAGCTGTGCTAAAGAGAAGAAACGACACATTTCTGATAGAAAATAAAACACTTCATAAACCGTATGAAAATACCAAAAGCAGAGAGCAAAGACTGATTAGAAATCTGACTTACTTTAAACAGTTTTTATCTGATGTTTTTTATTGTGACGTGAGCATACACATCACGCTTGTTGTAGCAGAAGTGTAAGGAGCAGAAATCCCATGATGCTTTGTTTTTGGCTTGCAGGAGCTCCCGCTGGCTGTGTTCAAGAAGCCCCACTGTTTCTGCACGCGGACGTCGCCTCTTTTCAGCCTCACTCAGCAGCTGGACGACCTGCAGTGCGCTCTGAACCACAGCTCGTCCTCCACAGCTGAGGAGGGTTATTACCACGTATATCACACACCTGTGCTGGGTATGTCTTTCAGTTGCATTTTTTCAGAGGCAAAGTATCTCTGGATGTCAGTGTAATGCTCGTTTATTCCTTCCATTGACTCTGGTCTGGTCTTGCTGGTCTGACACAGTTTCTCAGTGAAGTGTATTTGTCAGGAAAGCAGCTCTGAAGAGCCACACCTGAAAGCAGCTTTCATATCAAGTTTCCTGACATCTGGACTCTTTTTTTTGTCCTAAACTTTCTGACAGACAGTGGAAACTACAAAAATATTAATTTTCTCAGTTATCTCTGCTATTAATCTCTCTCAGACTCCAGGTGCAAAGAAAGGATGTTTCTGCCTCACAGATCCTCCTCTCTGGTGGCGCTGTCCAGTTTTCCCGGAGCAGGAAACACTTGGGTCCGTCACCTGATCGAGCTGGTAACTGGGTACTACACTGGCAGCTTCTACTTTGATGGTACCTTGTTCAACAGAGGTAGAGAAGACCCAACTGTCAAATCTGTGCCTGAAAACACAGCTGCAGACATTTGAGCTTTAAATTTATTTTTTAAACTTAACCCTGGAAACCAGGTTTTAAGGGCGAGAAGGACTACTGGAAGAGCGGCCGCAGCATCTGTGTGAAGACCCATGAGAGCGGTCAGAAAGAGATTGAGATGTTTGACTCTGCCATCCTGCTGATCAGAAACCCATACCGTTCCCTGATGGCGGAATTCAACCGCAAGTGCGCTGGACACCTGGGACACGCCTCGGACACTCAGTGGAGCAGCAAAGGTAACCCCTGCCTTCCAAAGGTTATCTCTGTGCTGAAGGACATCTCAGCTCAAGGCCATTCTGAAAGGCTTCTCCTGAACAGGAAACAGGAGATTGTTGAAATGTTAGTAGATGAAAAATCATCAAAGAATACAATAGATTTTCCCATTTTCTCTGTTGAAGCTTGCAGTTGTTGATAACATGTTTACATGCTTTTGAAAGAAATCAGCATCACTTGAGCTTGTTTGATGTTTGAGCTGAGTTGGGATAGCATCAGATCTTTGTGTGCACACTATGGTTGTTTTAATTCAAAACTTCCATGAATGACAGAATCAGGGCGGTGCAACATTCCACACACGACATCACAAACATTCCAAAGTCTGCTAATTCATCTGCGAGTGTACAGCTTCTTCACCTTGAAGCTACGTTCACACCGCCCTCTGCAGCACGCAATCAAGCAACTCCTTTTAACGAAAAGTCTGTGAACAGGCGTATACGCGTGTTTTGGGCTTCAAAAATCATATTCACATGTTGCTATGAAAGTTTCTACCACTGTTTTCCGACTCTATATTCAAAATATGCATCCACTGAACGCCCACTAAACCAGTTGAACTTTGACCAGTCAGGCTCTCGGATTTGGTAGTGATGAATGGATGGCATCCTTTTCAATTCACGGAAATGCCAACCGTTTGAAAATTGATCACAAAGGATAAATTAATAATTGAAGAATTCTATGACACTAAGTCTTTCATATATTGAAATAGAGCTGTGAAAGAAAAAATGAGATTTGGACTGTTTGACATTTCACACCAAGCCTCATGTTCTAGTATCAGGCAGCAATAGTCCAATGGGAACACAGGTGTGCACGTAGCGGAGTTTGTTGGAGTTTGTTGAGCAGATGAAACAGGTCTGAGCAAAAGATGATGGAAAGATTGACCTGATGTGCATATGAGCAAATTAAATGTGGAGAACATGCTGCTGATGTGGAGCCAACATTGACTGTATAAAAGAACTGGACTGAGTGAACCCTCCCACCTGACTTTCCTCTGATACCTTTTTTTAATGTGTTATTGATAATCCTAATCTTTTTCTGTGATATTTTTTGTGTAGTTCAACTTATTCAAGTTATGAACTGACCAACCAGTTGCCTCAAATAAAAGTACATGCTGCCCGCTGCCCCCCACGTTCAACATTTGAAATGTTTGACAGATTTTGTGTGGCCCACTTTCAGGGTCAGAGGGCTGCCCTTCCAACAAGCTTACTCCTATTGGTAAGAGGGGTTGTCATAGAAACCATAACAGACCAGTGCTTTTTGTGGTACGTGTTCAAACCATAACTCAGACCAATCACTGATTACTAACATCATCTGGTTCCAACATAGCGATCTCAAAGAATCTGCAACTGAATTGACTTCATTTCGTCTGAGCTGAAAGGAAACCATTTCTTAAGGGTGATGTCACAATCACTCAATCCAGTCCTCAGATACAGTCAACAGAAGCCCATAGATGCATGGACAAGTTTCTGAATGAAGTGCATGTAGAATGCAAACCGGAACAAAACATGAACGTAAAACATGAACTTACAGAAATGATCAGCAAATAACAGCCACGTTCTTCTCCTCCTGCAGAGTGGCCAGCATTTGTTTCAAGCTATGCCCCCTGGTGGGCATCTCATGCTCTAAGCTGGCTGAAGTTTGGGCGACGCCTCCTGGTGGTTCATTACGAGGAGCTGCAGAAGGCTCTTCAGCCGCAGCTTCGTCTCATCACAGCCTTCCTGAATGTCAGTGTCACAGAGGAGAGACTTCTGTGTGCGCAGTGTAACCAAGACGGACATTTTAAACGCTCAGGGGGTCCGCAGCTGTCCTTTGACCCGTTCACCCCTGACATGAAACTGATGATTGACTCCTTTATTCATACAGTTGATCAGGCCCTGAGGAGCAGAAACTTTAGTGGACTTCCACAGGAATACACTCCCACAAGATGATCTGCAAATGTGCAGCAGCTACTCAGAGACTGATAAATCTAAGAGGCCCGCTTTCAGGCACACTGTGAACCGCTGTATGATCACAGCAGAGCAGTACAGGTCACTGCAGGACGATTTCATCATTCTGCTCCACAGTCAGCGGTCAGGAGAGCTCGCCAGTCCTGGAGGACTTGACTTCTGGGGCTGCAGTCTTTCAGAATGAATACAAAAGAGGGTTTCTCTGAGACATGTCATTTTCATTTGAGAAATGTTGTGTCGTTTTTGTTTGTTTTTGTTTTTTAATCCCTCTGAATAGCCAGTCACATTCACACATACTGTAAGTGCAGAGGGACAGTCATCAGAGATGTCTGTCTGAACTGGTTCTGAACTGTTTGGATTCATTAAATCCCTTTTGAAGAAAGTGAAGTTGTGTGTCTGAAACATTTATGGACCATGTTTGTGCAGCAGCATCAGCGATATAGAGCCCTGATACTGAGGAAAAGCTCCCTAAGTGTCTCTGGAACAACACTGCCACCTGCTGATGTTATACAGATACTGCACATTAACTACCTGCATATTTTTAACAGCTTGAAGAAAAAGCCTAATTTGTTCCCAACCCTGTTACGTTTTTAAGTTAATATGCTACATTGAGGTAGTGGCTACTTCATATCAAAAAACAACTGTAGAAGCCCTCAATTTTCAGGAGTCAAGCTGGATCCAGACAAAGCAGTGGTACAAACAAACTGCAGATTCATTGAGATGTTCTCATTGTTTCATATTTTCTTGAAACAAATGCCTTCCATTTTAAGTTAATTTGTCTAAGACGTTTAATTCCCAGAAGTTTCTTGTTTTTCAGCTCTCAGCCAACATTCAGAGCTGTGCAAAAGCAAGGTAAGATTTATAAAAATATAAAGGAAAAAAGTTTTTTATGTAACCATGACAGAAGTGTGAGAAGGAGCAACAGAGTATGAACCCATACACCTTATCCAAACAAGTTTTCTGAAATTCTATAGAGCCAAATGTTTGCTTCCTGTGCTCATTCATGGGTTTCAAAACATTATATTCAAGAAAAAACATTAAAAAAATGGGTTTCACTTGTGAAAGCAGTTAGACTAACGTGTTACATGACATGTCTCATGGCTCCAGCTGGTTCTTTCATTTCCAGAGGAGCTGGTTGGTGAGTGACAGGACCAACCAGCATCTCTGAAAACAGACTTTTTGAATGGCATCAGCCAGAAGCAGCTCTTGAGGCTGACGGAGGACTGACTCCTGTGGAAATGCGATCGTCTTTACCTGCTCTGTTATTCCCACAAGATGGAATGAGCTGAAGGAGAAGCGTAATTAGGGAGAGGGAGGCAGAGCCAGAAGGCTTCACAGCGAGGCGTCGATCAAAAGCTCCAGTCGGACTAACAATAAAGCCGTCTGCTTTGAAAAAGGCGGCACCATCTGTTCAAAAACAGCACATTGTGACAGCAGTGACTTTTGACAGCTTCCTGTTCCTATGTAGTAAAATGCTGTCACTGTGAAAACAACTTTTCTGTCTGCAAGCATCAAAATGAGACCAATGAGAAACGTCCTGCTATAATCTGGCCCCAAAAAAACTGATAATCTCACTAATACAAAGAGGTGATAACTGAAGTCTTCTCAGACTTCTCAGAGGTCCAGATCTGTTTCCCTGGCTCCTGCCTGATCCATATCTCTGGTTCTTCTGGTTCTCTACTCCAGACTATTGACTCATAGGGTCTGTCATGTGTTTATTCATTCAGTTCACCAAAAAGTATGAATGTATTTTTGTGTCTTTTAACAGATGTTCCAGTGATGTCATGGCTGCCTGTCTTAAGTAGCGGGATTCCTCAAATCCATTTTATTGTGTGTTGGTCTATCGCCCCCCCTGGTCCTGCTGCTCCCCTTTTTACAGGATTTTTACGACTTCCTGTCTTCCATTATAAAACTGCAAAGGTTTTAAAACTTGGGGATTTTAACCTTCATGTAAGTGGCCGCTCATCTGCAATGGAATTTTTTTATCTTTAACTGAAACGTTTCATTTTGAGCAGCATGTCTCTGAACCCACCCATCAGAAGGGTCGCACTCTGGATTGAGTTTTTTTCTCTTGGACTGAGCATTGCTAATCTGTGTGTGGAGGATGTGCATATGAGTGATCATAGTGACATAGTGAGTTAAATGTCACTTCTGAACCTGCTTCTTCAAGCATAGTGTCTTGAAGGCACCTTATGATGGCCAACACTGGTGAACGCTTTTCAGTGCTGTTTGACCCCCACTGTTTGACCCCCAAGTATATGTCTAAAAAACAAACACGTCTAGATAAACAGCTACAAGTTAAGATAACAGCTAAATATTTAAAAAAAACAACATGTTTGAATAGTGTTGCAGATGGGATTCATCCACACGGAGTTGTGGAAACAGCTGGGGTTGCTGGAAGAGCCAGAGGCGAGGTCACGACCAAAGACAAGAGCGGGAAGAGTCAAAGGAGAGGTCACAGCCAAAGACAGTATCACAGGCGATCCACCTGGAATAAGGAATCTCTCCCGCTTCACTGCAGGGGGGTGGGAAAGAGGGACAACATGTGAATCATACTGCACCAAACAGAGGCATGATAAACCGAATAAAATAAAGCAATTGCAGATGACAAGTGATGTAATGAAGATTGCAGGTGGGGGGTGGGGGGGGGGGGTGGGAGAAGGATACAGATCTGGGGTTAGGGTAGGGGAGAGAGGAGGGGGAGGATGTAGGAAGCAGACGAAGAGTGAGTAGGAGCGAGTAGACCCAGTGTGGTAAACTTCATTACAGTAGGTGAGGTAGAGTAGCAGTAAAATAACATTCTCTGATTACTAGCTAGCCTGGCAATAATCCTGTCCAAAGAGGAATGTTTTAAGCCTAACTTTGAATGTAGAAACTGTGTCAGCCTCTCCTACATGAGCTGGGAGCTTATTCCATAAAACAGGAGCTTGGTGGCTAAAGGCTCTACCTCCAACTGTGCTTTTAGAGATTCTAGGAACCACAAGCAGTCCTGCATTTAGTGAGTGAAGTGTTCTGTTTGGTTGGTAAGGCTCTATGAGATCTTTAATATAACACTATCTGCCCTGTCCATACATTGGCCAACACGTGTATGAACATGTTGAAAAATTAACCAGAAATTGAAAATATACATTTAAAAAAACTTCTATGTAAGTCTAGTAGTAGTTTGTTTTATTTTGGTTATTTCAATATTTATTTAAAAATCTGGGGGGAAAAATGAAGCAAATCCTATTCTTTAATATTTTTGCCTTTTTGTTTTACTTTTTATTCATAGATGTTCAACTTTTCAGGAGTTTTTTCCAGTCCCCTGTCTCAGAGCGCTTCACCACCTGATGGATGAGATGAACTCATTCATTTGGACATCTCACCACAAGATGACGCCAGAGCTCTATCTGCTGACAGAGCAGCACATCAGCCTCTTTCAGGGTCTGCTGCCAGCTGCAGTCCAAGCTTCAGAGATAAGACCACTGACTCATTGTTTCCATTGCGTCTGACTGTGTGGCGCTCAGAGGATGACATTTGTTGAAGTCAGCACATGGACCGTTCCAGATGATGCATGTGTTCCTCTTCTGTGTGGGATCCTGTCATCAGCTCTCCCAGCCTCAGAAGTGTCCATCTCTGTGCCAGCTGAACACGTCATGGTGGAGACGGCGCAGTGTGAGGCTGTCTGGTAGACGCGTGTCTGACAGGTTGATGCCTGCGCAGCTCCACCTGCAGGGCTGCAGGCATCAGTGAGCTTGTAAAGGACAGAGATGTCTGTGCATCCAAACCTCCTCATGTAACATGCAGCTTAGCGTGTTTCAGAACATGAGGAGATGAATGCTGACTAAACTGAGTTCAGATAGAAATGTGTGTGTCTCTGTTCATTCATTAGGACTGTCTGCAGTATAAACACCACATTTTCCTGGATTGTTGTTCTGGGGATCAGATAAGACAAATGTCTTAGACAATCCAGCTTAAGGCTTATGTATATTATATGACTGCACTGAGCCCACACTACAGCGTCTGCTCAGACTAGACCTCCACAGGTGATGACATCTGAATGTGTTTGATTTTGTTTAAAGTCATCTTATGACATTGTGTTTAAAATGTTCCTATCGTTGTTTTTTCTTATGATTATGACGTTTATAACCAAATTCCCACAACCTAAATGTCTTAAAAAGCCATGTTTCGTGTTGATCTGAAGACACTGTTTCCAAAGTCTCCTCAATGGGCATAGTTGTCGGTGCTAAGCTGAGTATACACACACACACACACACACACTTATATATATGTATATGTGTGTGTGTGTGTGTGTGTGTGTGTGTGTGTGTGTGTGTGTGTGGGTGGTCAGTTTTTTTGCTGGTCAAACATAAATACATGCAAATAACATCAGCCTTATATAAAGATCTTTTTCAAAGTGCTGGCTAAATTATTGAATGTTTATTTAAGTCGCTGTTACCAAGAAATTCTGCTCATTTGTTTCTCAAAGCAAAGTCTTTGGGAAAAGAATGAAAGCTGATGTCAATAAGACCTTTCATTGAAGCCGTCGACAACACAGGTGAGAAGATGCCATCGTCTCTTCTGCTGCACCTGAGCGCCTTGTGCATGCTGGGCGGGGCTTGGGTCGTTGTGATGTCATATTAATCCAAACAGAGCGTCTTAGCGACAGTTTGATTAACAGCGATTTAAAAGAAGAAATACTAAGAATTGCAAAAATGAAATGATGTCTTATTACATTTGGTCTTTTATAAAAAAAAAAAAAATGCCACACGTACATGTCATTCCATTTTTCATTTCATTTTCTGAACTGCTTTATCTCTTTCGGGATCACGGGGTTGCCGGAGCCTAACCCGGCTACTCATGGGCGAAGGCAGGGGACACTCCTGGACTGTCAAAAACTAAAAAAACATGATTGTCATTTTAGGGGGTCTTTCAGCAATTCTCCCTGCAGCTGTCTGTGGGGACTTGCTCACGTCTAAATACTTCAGGCTGAGTGAAGCATTTTAACAAAGTTTGGATTGATTTGTTCTCAAACTAGCAAAAAAGGCAACCGATACATAACAACTGTTCACGTTCCAAAAACAGAGCACATTTGTGTTTTATTTGCATGTTGATGCCACAGCTTTTAATCCAACAGAATGGGTAAGATGACAGCCACAATCCTGATGTTTCAGCTTGTTACCAGAACTACTCCTTTCTCATTCCTCTGATTGATCTTAAGTCTTATTGTGAAACATCCATCCATCCATCCATCCATCCATCCATCCATCTCCTCCTTCTCATCTTGGAGCAGGTTGTGGGGGCAGCAGTCTAAGAAAAGATTCCCTGACTCTCCTCTGGCCATTTCCTCCAGCTCCTCTGGGGTAAGAAAAGAAATGAAGTTCCTTGAGAGTTTATCTCTGTGGAATGCAATACATGCTGGATGACCTGTCATGCATCAAATACATCTTTGTTTTGGAAAATAAGAAGTCGGATAGAGAGCAAAGTCGACAGCAGCCAATCAGCAGTTTTTGCTGTGGTAGAACAGACTCCAGGTTTCAGGAGAGCAGCTTGTCTCCACAGCCCTAAATTCAGGGTTCTATTCAAGTCTGACACTTTTAGTCTGTTTCCCATTTTGATCTCTTGTCTTGTGGTTGTGTCATAGCAGTTTGACCTAAAAAATTCTTCTAGTTGCTATGACAACCTCAAGACTACACCACCTGAGAACCTTCAACAACATTTTGATCTCTTGTCTTCGCTCATTTACTTTAATTAAATGTATGAAAGTAAACAAAACATACAAACATGAATTTGTTTATATTGTGAAACCATTTATACACTGTTAACTCTGCACAAACACAGTTTGCCAAACATGAGTCTGAACAGAGTCAAACATGGAATGATCAGTCACGGCTGGACTGAGATGTGCCTTCTGAATCCTGACACATTCATCTCTGTCGTGTCTCCTGCAGGACGCAGAAAAACCAGTTAAAAGCAGCGAGTTAATGTGTTACTAAACTGACAGGACTGGAGCAGGAAAGGATGACACGGCATGTTCCTCTCTAAAGTGAAAGAAACCAGAAAAACGAAGGCAAGTTCAGAAATCAAAGTTTAAACTTGAAAATACAAAACAAAAATGTGACAAAACTGTGGAGAGACAGGAAAACCTAAAAACCTCAACCTCAGTTGCTCTGAGCAATTCCTTTCTAGAAATTGAAACCTGGTGTGAAACTGGAACACAAACACAACAGAAATGACCTGAAGAAAAAGAAAGAGCGTAAACTAAAGAGACAGGCTCAAAGTGCTTGACATGTTGGACTTCGGTAAGTGACGCCTAACCTGTGGTTTGTTCATGTCTTTGTATTTTTTTTATCGGGCCGACAAAAAGACTGAAGAAAAGTCAAAGCTGACAAAAATACTCACAGAAGTCTGAAATAAACTGAAATAATGGTTGTCATTTTGTCTTTTGTCCTTTTGCCAGAAAAAATGTGTTTCATGTGACGCTCCTGTCATTTGTATTCAAACACACTTGTGTCAGGTAACGGGTGACAGCAGTATAGAGGACAGTTGCAACCAGAGAAATGAGGGGTTAGAACATAAATTCAGTCATAAAAATCAAAACAATAACTGGTTGCTAAGCCAAAGCTAAACAGACTAAGCGAAACTGACATTTGTTTTGCCTTCGATCCTCTTTCTCAGTGAGGAAAAACTGAAAAACTGAGAGAAACCCAAAAGAGTTAGAAAACAGCCCACATATTTCACTGACTATGTATCACAAGTCCCGAATCATCCATTTCATCCTGGATTTATAGGTTCAACTGAGCCAATAACAGACAGAGGTGAATCTGAAGGGCAGAGACCTTTGTGACTTTATTCATGTGCTTCCCCATGTCAGTAAAATGGCCTCAAAGTTTCTTAGCTAATAACTTTATGGAACCATTTCACCAGAACACAGACCAGACAGCAGATGGTAAAATCCCATTTCATATGAAAGAATATTAGCATTATTCATTTTATTTAAGAAATACAATGAAAAATGAATGTCTTTAGCAGTTATCTTACTGCATTACGTTTTAAATATCATGACAATGAGTGAGTAGGAACTTGTGGAAAATAGGACATTGGAAACCACGATTTTAACCCTGTATAACCATTTTTACCGTACTTGATCCACGCATTTCTGAGACCCTTGTAATCATGAGCCGGATCCAAACTTTAAAAAACTGTATTTGTATAGAACTTGCTCTACGTTCTCTGCCCTGTAGTTCATCATTATTCCACTAGGGGCAGTAGAAGGGCTTTTCTTGCTCATTTCAAAATGACTGCTTCCTTGAAATTTCCAAAACATTTTTGGCGGGAAAAAGTCCTTCTGCAATGTATTTATGGATTTCATTAAAGTATTTAAAAATGTATTTCTTTTCTGTCAATTCTTTGTTGTAGTGGGCTTCACAGGGTTAAAGTGTAATGGTGTTTGGCTGCAGAAACAGGATCACAGCACCAACTACAAACCAAAGCAGGTGTGAACGCACACAGGAACAAGCCTGCCAAGACGTCAGAACATTACAGGTGAAGACATTTGAACAGAATTTCAAGAATAAGCTATATGCTTTGCTAAAAGCCCTGTGAGGAATCTCTGTTCAGAATATTTTCTTTTTAGTTTATAGGTTTATATTCATATTGATCATTTCACCTGATTTATAACAGATCTTCCCCTCAGCCTGGAGGTGAGAGAAATCAGGGTTTCA
Organism: Oryzias woworae; assembly: GCA_016861445.1. NCBI lineage: Eukaryota > Metazoa > Chordata > Actinopteri > Beloniformes > Adrianichthyidae > Oryzias > Oryzias woworae. The sequence goes on from BOLG01001664.1 coordinate 4,187,099, forward strand.
TTCATTTTGGGATCCTAGAGTTTAAATCTTCAGCATCCATTGTGTTTTGTCTGATTTCTGCCTTTTTTCTTTTTAAGCTAAAAAAAATCTACCAAGAGACAAACCATGAGACCAGAATGTTTGTGTGAGGCATTGGGCTTCTGGGAAAGCAGACCGAGACACGCAGAATGAACGCTGCAAAAGTTTAAGCAAGGTTTTTACGGATGCATCAAAGAGCCGGCACGTGTGATTACTGCCATTTCAGGAAGGACTTGTTTTTGTTCATAGGCTGCCCTGCAGTCGAATCCAAACAGAAAAGTGTCAGGACTCTTTTGTTATGCAGCTAAAACAAACTGACCCAGATATCGCCAGGAAACGCCTGAAATGCTCAGATGTCGGAGCAGACGGGTCTTCCTCAGGGTTTGTGCTCACCTGGTTCCATTAGTTATAAATGGATTTTATTGGCTGAAACATTCATGTAAAACATTAACAGTTTATTCAGAGTTTAATCACAGCTTCATCTGCTCATTTTGGTGATAAAATGTCTGACCAGAATCAGATGATTTTTTTTCTGTTCACATCTTTTTTTAAATTGATTGAATCTCTCATTTCTGTCTCGTTTGGCATTTCTCGATCATTTGTTTTCTCAGAATAATTCTTATTTTCTGAATGGGAAAGGTTAGAGGTCAAATATTCCAGACTGTCAATATTTAAAAGGAACTCTCTTTGTTCTTACAGCTGACAGTTATTTGTTCTAATGGTTTGTGGATGAGGATCTGTTATCACATTTTCCTCACAAAGTTCATTCGTTTTGTGCTAAAGGCCACATTTGACCTTTTTCCAGCCATTTGGTGAAAAAACAAGAATTCTGGATTAAATTCATAATAATGCAGTTAACTTTGATGATGGGATTTTCTTCTGCTAACAGCAGCAGGTTGACTGAGTGTGTCATGTCCCAGCTCTTTTCATTTTTCTAGAGTTTTAACGTGCCTGTTTGGTGGCATAAAACACCATGTTTACATCCATCCATCTATACATTTTTTTATACATTTTTTGTCCAATCCTCACCACTGCTGAAAAAAAGCCGCCACCTCCGACACACAGCAGAGGCTTCAGGAATGAAGAGCTGAAGCCTGAGCCCACAGCCGTTAACGGAGTGAGGTCATGAGGTCATGAGGTTCTTCTTTCTTTCCTGTTTAAGAGGCTCTGGTCTGCAGAGGCAGGAATCACCTCCGTGTCTCCTCACGCTCTGAGTGCATTTCTGTCAATCAGCTGGTCTGCAGGAGAACTTGGTTTTGCCATGAATGGACTTTACAAAAAGACAAAGCCGTCTGGAGGAAAGAGGACTGACTGACAGAGAGGTGTGGACCCAACCAGAACGCCTGAGCCCCGCACAGGATCTGAGAAGGGAACTCTGGACCGGAGTGATCAGAGGAGGAGCCTTGAAGTCCTCATGTTCATCTGAGAGGAAACATGAACTGTCAAACATTCAGAAATTATTCTACAATTATGCATCTTCTCAGCATGAAACATCATGATTTCATCAAAGGAAAGAAACATTTTTTATTTGAGAAATCCTAGGAAACAAAGATGTTAAAACTTATTCACTTTTTTTGTCACATTTTTGCAGTTTTCCTGTTTTAGTTAAATATAATTAAATCAAACTTGATTTAATCATAAGACATTTTAATATTACAGTTTGCGTGACTTTTGCTGCAGTTGAGTAAAAATAGACTTTAAAACAACCAAATAGCCACAGTAGGATGAACATTTCTGACATAAACATGTGTTCAGTCGTCTATGTTTGATTCTGGTCATTTTGAAATATTCACACAATTTATATATTTAGTAATTTGTGATGTTTTTGTATTTTCATCATTTAAAAGGTCCAATAAAAAGCATAAACTCAAAACTCTTTGCTTTTAAGCTGTACTTTAATTCTCTAATAAATGCAAACTATACATTTTTAATTTGACTTCTTCAGTTTTCCAAAAAATTTGCATGAATCTAGCATGATCAAAAATACACCCATATTGTAAAACATCAATGGATAAAAAGACAGACACAAATATTTAATTGCATACATTTCATTATTTCCACATTTGAACTAATTCAAATTTGTTTCTCTACATTTTTTAAACGATTGTATTTGATCATTTTTGAGTTCATTTCTAAGTGTTTATTTCCACAAATCTAATAAATGTTTGCCAGTGTTTCCACATATGTACAGTAATTCAATGTTAGTTTTCTTCCTCTTCAATGTCAGTAATTTCAAGCAAACATCATTCAATTTACCTTTATTGACAATAAAATTCCACAAGTCTCATTTTCATTTTTTAATTACAATGATTCTTCCCAACACCTTTGCTGCTTCCCAGGTTTCTGAAATGTCAACGGATTTGTTCCTGATGCGTCCCTGTTGTCACGTCTTCCATCAGGGATCAGGCTTATTGCATCAACAGATATTTGTGTTGCTCCCCAGAATAAAGACACAAATGTTGTGAGCAACAAAACAGTCTGCATTAAGCTGCTGCTGTAGAACTGTCAGTGTTTTTGGAAAAAGGACTCTGACTTGGGAACAATGAACTGTCATTTTTACAGATATTGATTTAACTAAGTACATGTAACTTGTTGGTTCTCTTCTCTGCTGAAATCCTCCTTCCCACTGCTTTAGCTCTCAGACGTCTGTCACAGGCGTCCTTCAGGAAGAGGCTGCTGGGTTTTTTTCTCAGATTAAAAGGTTGTGTGTGGTTTATTTTTCAGGTGTTGCACACGTGCACCAATGTCTCATACATATAACTAGAAATGAACACACTGTTTTATGTCAGTGATGCTTTTGTGTTCACAATCCCCATAAAACAGGTTCATGTTCAAACGTCTCCTCGTAGTTCTGGGTCGAAGATCCCGTCGTTTTTTGGAGTGCAGGCGCAGATTAATGTGGGTCAGCCTCACAGAGGATGAACCCGCCAGAAACCACGCCACGCTGTGAAAAAAAGCTTCATAAACATGAGAAGAAAACTCCAGCTTCACACAGAATGAGGACAAACATAAATCTTTATTTTTTTCAGCAGAAAACCAAAACTGACTGTAGATACAAACAAAAACTTTATTTAAATGAGATTTAACAGAAATGCATGTATGAGGAGGCCAGCATCTATGAAGAGCAGAGGAACGTTTGACACATTAAGATGATGCAGAAACAGACTTTTGACTTAACCATATTAAAAAAAAAAAAGAAAATAAAACACTTACAGTATCTATACTAAAATGGATGGAAGCATTTTGTTTTTGTTTGACTATAAATGTTCTGTTTTTGAGTGCGGTGCCTTTAAATGACCCCAGTAAGGAATTTCCATTAACATGAAAGTTTTGAAAAAATAGAAAAAGTCATGTTTCAGAGGATTATTTTTCCTAAAAATAAAAGTTTATCATGATAAATATCATCAGGAATGTTCAGAGAAGGTTTACTTTAAACATGAACTTTTGGTTGCATTCGATCAAACCCCTTCATTTTTTCTTTACTTTCTTTTTGTTAGAGAGAAGGAAGTCTTTGCAGCCCCACAGTGGAGTCCATGACTGCAGCAGAGACGTGAATCATGTTTAATCTTCTGGGACTGCGTCTCCTTTACGGCGTGGGGCATAAAGGGGCTGTTTCTCTGCCCTCTTGTTGCTCTCTGGATGTTTGCAGCCTGTATTTGTCAAAGCCTGAACTCCGGCGGTGGGAGGATCCCTGAAGCCTCGCTGAGTCAGCAGAAAGCATGCAGCAGCACGGCCGTTACTTTACCTTTCACAAATCGAAGCTGCCCTTGTGCTTGATGAGGATGATTCCAGCTCCTCACAAAGTTCTTCAGCTAAAGGAGAAGCCAGGAAGTGGGCGGGGCTAACTGCTAACCAGCTGATTTGTTGTCATTTTTGTGTCAACGTTCTGTGAAAAAAATCCCAAAACACACAAACATAAAATGCAAAAAAAAGTACAAGCTAGACGCACCCCGCCATGATGACAGCAGGAAAGACATGAAAAGGCGTCCCTCCAAACAGAGCTGGAAAGCAATGAAGCCCTTTAAGATTCAGCTCCTGCTCAGCGGGTGGAGGCGGCGTTCCAGCGGCGTTGCCCCCAGATGCTTGGTGCATAAAGCAGAGCTGTGTTCCAGCAACTTTGAAGCTCCTTCACGTGCGCTCAGTTCAGGAGTTCATGATTTGCAGCGAGTCAAACATAGAAACATAAACTTCACAGGACAAGTTCAGAGCTGTGTGCTTCAGCGCTTCACCCAACAGGAAGCAAAGGTCGAGGTCACGCAGCGCACTCACGTTTGAGGAATGAATCACTTGACAACCAGAGCTGGACTGATGTCACACTCAGCTTCAGAAGCTGACTGAAGCTTTACCCAAAGAGGTAAACAGATGAAGCACGAAGGCAGCACTGCTGCTGAAAACTTCAAAATAAAGCCACAGCATCCAGATTCCATTTCAATGAGTCAGTTCAAATATGGCCGCTGAGGCCCAGCAGCCCTCAGGCGTTCCGGTGGCTTTGGTCCTTCAGCTCAAACTTCAGGTTTGTTAGAAAAACAAAAGTGTTTGGAGAAACGCTGAAATAATGAATTGTCATTTCCAGAGAGTTGACCTTTTCTTTTTTAAAGTGTTAAAAGATTCCAGCAAACGCTGCTGAACTTCCACAGCAGAACTCAGTGATGTTCAAAGCTGCTTCACGTCAGGATGATCCTGCAGCAGATCACATGCTCTTCATCTGAGTCTCTGCATCACAGCAGCCGCATTTAAAACTGTACATGACCACTGCAGCAGATTACAAAGGGTTGAAGTAGCAAATGTAGTAACCATGCTTTTTGTGAAAAAAACTAAACCAAAAAACTAAAATCCAAAGGGAACCAATTCAAAAGTGTTGTGTTCTCTTTAGAAACGCGCTGCTGTCCAAAGTCCTACTTGACCTTCAGAGTCTTTAAGGCTAAACCAGAAGAAGACATTTGTTGTTTCTGGGATTAAACCACAATGGTTTGTACTTCTAAACAAGATCGTTTGTGTTATTTTACTGTTGACATTATTTAATTTAAAGTTTTACATTGATCATTTTATCATGAATGATATGTAACATTTCATATGAACTCAGATTTAACGTTGGAAAGTTTTTTTTCCAGACAGACTTTTTCCTTATTTTATTACTGCTCCTCAAATAAAAAATTCTCAATAAATTTGGTTAAAATGCCTTTAGATGTATTTCTGTTTAATGTGAAAAAATGAAAATAAAAATAAAATAAAAAATAAAATAAAATAGTTCATTTGCTTTCATGTTATTATAAGGTTTCAAAGAATGCAGGCTGACTGGTTGGTTCCACACTTCTCACCTCATCAAATCTGGCTCTTTTTGCCAACAGTTTGGACACCCTGATCTAAATACTGGAGTTGAAGCTCAAAGAAGCCGGACCTGTCACTCCCCATTTCATCATTAAGCTGTGAAAATGAAACTGGAGATTTGAGGATGCTGGATCTCTGTAAGCGGATCTTTCCAGATCTTTCACATGAAAATGTCAGACAGTGTAATCCTCACTCCAGTGTTCATTCTGCACCACGAGGCTGAGTGATAACAAAGATGCTGGAAACATCTTTACAATGGCATTAGTCATGGCCAACCACAAAGCATGTAATCCAGTTAGAACATCTTCCTCTGGAGCTTTTATTTTGAAAGTGAACCTGAAAACTAAAGCGCCCGTGAACCCTGGACACCACCGCCCAAACATCTGATCTAAATAAAATCATATCGCTTCACCTCTGCTGTGCACATTTCCTGAAGAGCACGGCGTGCGCGGCGCTGCTCCGTCATGCTGTTGCATGATGGGAGCTGATGGGACAGGCAGCCTGCGGCAGCCTCGGCCCGGCTCCGCGCTTTGTTCCCAGATCGTGGGGGTTAATGGGTTTCAGTGGTGGTGGCTGTGGGCGGGGGGGCAGGTTTTCAAGCATTCTGTGTTGGAGAAATTAGGATGCAGCCTTCGTTGTTAGGGCTGGGGAACTGTCTGCCACTTTCCCAGCAGCCCTTGGGCCGGTGACAGGGAGATGGATGATATCTGCAGCCTGGCTGCACCGCTCCCCCAACACACACAAAACCACACAATCACACACAAACACACAGTGTCTGCCTGGAGCCCTCACACACACAGCCTCTGAAGACCGAGCAAACAGAGGACAGCAACACCGCTACTTTCTCTGACACACACACTCACACACGCTCACACACATGCGCGCACACTCACACACACACGCACACACTCACACACATGCGCGCACACTCACACAGCATGAGTACTTATCTAATCCACCCCACTCTCTGCTGCCTTGTGGCAGAAAATCCAATATCCTTCATATTGAGGAAAGTCTCACATGTGAAAACAATGACGTGTTTGGAGGGAAAACAGCAGCATTCCTTCTGGAAACATGGAGAACATTTTCCCGAAGTACCACAGACAAACAACATCTGTTTGTTTGTTTGTTTATTATTGTTAAAGACGCATACAGAGCAGATACAGTAACAGTCTTTACTCCGAGGCATGGAGGGAAACATGCTGCATTCCAGGAACGTTTCAGAACTTCACGTGTGAACAGAAGATGTTCTTACCTGGACGGCTGCGGTCCAAACCGGCGTCTCCGTCACCTGAACGACAACCCCCCCATACTAATGAGGGCGGGTCGGGATGGGGGGGTGAACAACCGCTGCACTCTCCATCTTCCTCTTCCTGCTTTATGAAGGGAAAGGGATGGAAAACACACGCGGAGGACAAACAGGGCAACAGTCAGGTGGGGGGGGGGGGGGGGGGGGGGGGGGGGGGCATGGGTGAAAGGGAAGGGAGAGCGGGGGGCCACTGGAGAGCAGGGTGTGCACAAAGACATCCATCATTGTTTTAAGTGACTGCAGTGGGACTGTGCACAGGAAAAGGTCATGGAGTTGCTCGCCGTGCATGTGGGGTTCCTTTGTGTACATGTGGAATTTTTCCCATGCACGTGGGGTTTCTTTCTGTTCACGTGGGGTTTCTTTCTGTGCACGTGGCATTTCTGTCCGTGCACGCGGGGTTACTTTTTGTGCACGTGGGGTTTCCTTCTGTGCATGTGGCGTTGCTTTTTGTTCACGTGGGGTTTCCCTCCGTACACTGGGGGTTTCATTCCTAGCACTTTCTTTTCATGCATGCTGGTTTTTTTACGTGCACGCGGGGCTACTTTTTGTGCATGTGGGGTTGCTTTCTGTGCACGTGGGGTGTCTGCGTGCACGTGGCAGTTCTTTTTGTGTACAGGCTCTAAAGGTCGTTTGTCTAACTCGACCTCTGTCTGCCAGGATTACAGATCAGACTGAAAAGTAAGAACTTCGTCAGTCTCCAATACCTGTGTTACCAACTAGAGGGAACTACTTTTCTTCCACCTCTGAAGGTTACAGTAGGTGTGTAACACGGCAGCGTGAGAGCGGCTATGGGGCAGGTTTCTGTGGGGCAGGTTCTGTGGGGCACATTTTTTGTGCAGGTACAGATAAAGATTAAGAGAACAGGATTTAACCCACTGCTGTGGTTTGTTTAGTTCCAGGCACTTTTCAAATTAAAACTTCCAATATCTTCAAAACGACCTTTTTCAAAAAAGAACGTGTACTTTTATAAAAGAATGCCATATGATGAAAAGCACGATTGGGATGAGATCACATTAGTTCAATGCACTCATCATTTATTCAGCTGCAAGTAGAGCCAGTCTCTGAAGTGAAGCATCAATACATAACATGCTTTTAATAGAATGGTCATTACTGGATTTGAAAAAAAATCTGTATATTAAAGTGATTTCTAATCATTTTAAAATCAATTAAAAAAAGATTAATCACACTTTTGGATTGTGATTAATCACAATGTTTTACTGGTTACATTTTATATGACAATATGTGGCTTTTGAACACAAAAAAGCCAGAGAGCGCATTTTTTCTTTATTTATTGTCTGAAATGTCTTTGTTTGTAAATTGTTAACTCTAATATACCCGAAAAGTAATTTGTGCACAAAACACATCAACAGTAAGATAAGCAGAACTGTAAAGATTTTTATGTTTGCGGTTTTACTCCAAGCAAACAAAGATGCTGATATACAGCCATGAGAAACAAACATTGTGTTTCTGCACTTTAAATGGTCCGGGTGAATATACTCTAATCTGATTGGCTGCTGGGTGTAGATGCACACCAAAAAAAGTAGTTCCAGTCACAAAGCCCAAATGTTCTACATCACTGGACAAAAACATCTCGCTGCGTTGAAACTGTCGTGTTTCGGTGACAACAAGCGATCTAAACCGAAAACATACGAATAAAGAACGAAAACTCGATTGAATATTTATTTCTTTTGTAAGTGATCATGTTATAAGCGGGAGAATGCCTGAGGAAGTGTGCCTTTTCAGAAACTGACGCACGGCGTGGAAGCCTGAACTGTCAGACGCAACGCAGAAGACTGTCGCTTATGACGTGTGATTGATCTGCATTAATAAATAATAAAGCATTGTTTTTTAATTGATTACACATGTTGACATTGACAGCCCTAATGAAAGTGTAACTAAACTCTTGCAGTTTCAGAGCCGCTTCATAATCTGAGTGTGTCTTTAGGTGTCAGTTTAACCAACAGCATCTTGTCTGTAAAAACCAGGGTCGGTTTGTAAGTCTGCATCATAACTGGATCTGGGTGAACTGAAACATGCGGTTCATCACTTTTGCTGCCTGTCTTTTATTAGGTCGATGATTCTACAAGAGCAGAAGCACAGAGTATGGCCCTGGCACCCCCCCTCCAGTCTGAAATGCTCCAGAGGCTGTGAGCCCAGCATGGGTCCGCTCAGCCGACGGTAACTCCGGAAATCATTTGAATGATGTAAAATAACAGCCAGCAGCGCCAGCGACCGAGGAGTTCTTAACTTTGATTGGACTCGTCGGTCAGAGTCTGTCTGGTGGCCGAGGCCTTCGCCCTGCAGCGACAGGGAGGCCAGCCAAAGGTCACCCTGACGCCGCCGCCGCCGGCCAGCCTGTCAGACAGAGCTTCATTATCCGCGCCGGTTACAGCTCAATAACTCCACCAAGCTGTTAGCTAGATACCAGGTTTCCCTGGCAACGCCTACCAAAGGGATCACAGGAAGGGGAGCTAACACAGAGGCCGGGGGGGCGGAGGAGGAACCCTAAAAAAGAGCTGCTTCTGCAGGCTGCTTCCCCCCCCAAGCCCCTCACGCTGTAATCTGTAACCGTTAAACTGCTTTATTCCGCAACACAGCGGCTTCAGAAACTTTTGTGCTTTCCGTGCGCGGGGGTAATGACTTCATAAGCAGCACTCTGATATCTGTCCCCTGATTGGATTAAAACCTAAATTGAATTGGTTGAGTAGAAAACGTGCACGCTCAGGTGACTGTCTGGCCTCCTGCCGCAGTGTCTGGAAACACAGACACCCCCGCCCCCAACCCAATCTGTTCTCCATCTACCATACCTGATGCCCCCCCAAACCCCCTCCTCTCCCCCGTTCTGTGCTTCCTCCCTGAAAACCACTGGAAAAAGCTGAAGCAGCAAATCCTCCTCAGCTGCAGGCCGAACTCTAACATGCAAGAACATGGCAGCCTCCGGACCGCCACACATGACCTGCATTGCAGTGCGGCGGGAAACCGAGCCGCCACATTTCCAAACCAAATGTAAAGAAAAACATCAAACGATGCAGTCCCACAAATGACCACAAGAAGCTGGCTCCAAAAGAAGATCCAGTACTCGCAATTTTTCTTTTTGAGGCAGATCTTCAATCTTGAAAACTTCTTTTTACTTTGTTATAACTGTAGGCGTGGGATGAAGAGTGAGTTGTGAGCATGTATTGGGGGGGCTATAATTTAGAAAATGTCGTCTTTAAAAAGAGGCCCGTGTTTTTTCTAACTGCCAGGTGGGCGGCCTCACTAAACTCTCACTTTGTTCCACCCAATCAGCTCTGTTTGAAACACTGTTTAGGTGGGCGGAGTAAACTCCAGGCATGGTGCCCCTCCCACTTCAGGCTTCAGTTTTGCTGTTAAAATCCTACAGGTGACGTCAGATGTCCAGCAGGTTCGAGTGGACGCCACCAAATGGCTCTGCAGTGACTGCAGACACTGCTCCTTCACATGAGGAGTCCAGTGAGGAGGTGTTTTCCAGGACAACGGCTGGGACCTTCACATTTGTGGCAGAGGCCGCGCATCCTGACCACGAGAACAAAACGTCAGACAGGTGAACAACCGCATAGCAGTCAGACAGAGACCACTGCAGTGAAGATTGTGTAAATTCCCGCAGATGTGCAGGACGCTTCCGCGTGGTCCACGCTAACAGGAATTCTTTGTAAAACTTTCACCAAATAAATGAAAGTGTCAGTGAGAAGGTTGTTGGTAGAGCCGGCACAATGCCCACACTGAGGCTGGACCATGAAAGTTGAAGGTTTTTGTGTTGGTTGTGTGTTGGTTGTGTGTGGGGTCACGGGGTGTGTGTGGGGTCACGGGGTGTGTGTGTCAGCAGAAGGGTGTGGGGGTGTATTTCAATATTTTTGTTTGATTTTTACCATAAAGCTCTTTGAGTTGCTTTACAGGGAAGATAACGACAGATTTACAAAAACCTAACCGTACGTGAAGTCCGTCGTTATTTTCAGTCCTGCCAGTGAATTCCTGGTCTGACTTTGCTGGGACTGAAGAAGGAAAAGAGCCCCGAAGGTTTTTCTGAACTTGACTTCATTTACGCCCAAAAAGTTTTTGTTTTTTTAAAACCTGACTATTTTAGAAATGGTTTCGTTAAATGAGTGTTTAGCTAAACTAAACACAAATCCTTGTTTTTTTCCTTTTTCATCTGCAAATAATGGACTGAAACCAAAAGAAAAATCCCTGGGGGGTCTGTCATGATGCTTGTGTCGTCGGCTGCAGGGAAGCTCAGATCCACATCAGTCCAGATGCTGCTCCCTCAGACCTCTGGGACTTTGAGTCCGAGTCCCCGCCAGTGTCCTGCAGCTGATTTGCAGAGGCTGATTTAATGTTGTTCCTGTTGGGGTGGTGGCAGGGTTTCATCTGTGGAGTCTGTCAGACAGACTCCCGTAAAACTGTCTGCCTGTTTTGTGGCGGCGGCTCAGATCTGGCTGCTCGTGCCCGCCTCTTTGGTATTCATGGGACATGGCGCTCCTTCAGCTGTTGTTGGGGGCTCTGTGGCCCGCACTGATTAGGCCGCATCTACGTTGTTCACTATGACACCCAAACAGGAGCACAGAGAGGAGGAAAACATAATTAGGGAGAGCTGGGTGAGGGAATCAGGCGTTTTTTAAACATACCACTAATGTGAGCGCGGCAGCAGAAAGGAGGCTTTCAGAAAATCCTGTCAACGTTTGAGAAGCAGGTCAAAGTGAAATGTAAACCAATTCACTGCTCACAAGAAAAAGGAAGAGCTAATTATTTTACCAGCTCCACTGTAGCCTGCTCATTTTTCATGTTGGGTTTGTGCTCTGGGGGGTGTCTACCTTTCAGTAGAAACAACTAAAGTGATTACACAAATACTAACACAAAATTCAAATGTATCCACAGTTTTTAATGTTCATCTACTTTTATTCAAACGGTTCTGCTACCGTTTATTTAATGTCAAAACATGGATTCATTTCAGTTTGATATTTGGAGGGAGTTTGGTGTTTTGCAGCTCACAGATACATGTCTAAGTCAGACGAAAGCGCTTGCTTTGAGACGGGTGACGCTGGAAGCATCACAGATGGTTTCAGGGTCTGTTCAGCGGCGTGGACATGACAACAGAAATGACAGTGCAGCACATGCCTGCAGATACGGGTTTGGGCCGTGTGAGCCGGCGCGTCTGCAGCAGCATCAGCATGAGCTGCTGCAGCATCAGCCTCACGACCGGCGCCGGCTTAATGAGTCCGAGTCAGCTGGTCTGGACCGATATTTCTGACTGTCGGATGTGTCAGAACAGGACTGCGATGAAGAGTGTCGGCTGAAGGGGCAGAACTGCTGGTTCCACTGCCAGAAAGCACCAGTGCAGATGTGGTGGCACCGCAGATTTTCATGTTTGGTTGTTCTTTCTAAAATGAAAAAGGTGCTTTCCCGCTAAGGGCCGCTCAGAAATGCCGCAGCGCAGCCACCACTTCATGTCAGGCGGACACAAAAATCACAGGTTTGCCTCATACTTATCTGAGTTCTTCTGCAGCATCTCTACATTTTGAACATAGAATCAGGCGCTGCTTGGTTACGACCCCACCCCAGGAACATTTGGTAGAGAGTCGATTGTGCCCTCCGCCCACGTCCCAAGAGCCTAACCCGTGATTTTTTATCAAGAGAGCTCACAAGTTAGGGTCTCAGGGAGCAGGTGAAGTACGACAGAGTCTATGGAGGAGCTGCAGGCGCTCTTCCTCTTCCTCCTCCTCCTCACTCAGAACCTCTGCAATCTTTCATGGCCCAAAGACGCCGCAGCCAGAAGGTAACTGTCTGCGGTCCAAACACAAAATGCTTTGGTGCTCTTGTCCTGCTTCCACCACTGCAGACAGTGTTTGTCTCACAACGCTCAGCCTCTTTCCTGCACAGAGACACGCAGAGGTAATACGCCGCACGGACACCGGACCCCAGCAGCCAACGAGCGCGGAAACCACAAAGAAGTCGCTTTGCAGCGAAAAAATATCCCCAGAGCGACACCGCAGCCCGCACTGCCTGCTCTGAGCTAACTAGCCTTTGTGCTGGAAAAGGAACCCTCCACCCCCCACCCCCCAGCCAGGCAACCTCTTTGTCTGAAAGAACATCAGCTGATCATCACTACATATTTCTTTCCCGGACAGCTGGAGCAGAACTGGTCAGGTGGATCGCCGCTCGCTCGGGTGATGGATTCCTGCTCCGCTCGTCTCCGTCTGCCCATCGTTTCGTCTGGCTTTAATGAACCTCCAGGTGAAGGTGCACCTCTCACAAAAACTAGCTTCCTCCCTAAAATCTGAGACCCTCACACCTCACTCGGCAGAAACTCCCCGCCAACGAGCGGCCATGGCAGCAGTAAGTTGTCAGTGTCAAAGGAGACTCCAATCAGACATGAAACAGCTCTGATCCAATCAGACGCGGAGGCATCCACACCTCAGCTGGCTTCAAACTCGCGTAAATATTTACACATTCATGTGTCACTTTGAACCACCACAAACACATCAAGCCCCCCCCAAAAAACAAAGTCCCTCCACCTATCTGAAAGCTCCTCCCCCTCAGTCCACAGAAACAATCTATAAATCCGTCTCTCTGGGAATCTCTCTCTCAGGAAAAGTGGGAAAGTAAAGGCTTCCGGAAACCACATGACGCGTTCCCCCGTCTGGCTGCCGCCGCCTTTTGTTGTCCGCCTGTGAGTGAGGATGAGGAGGAGCAGAGGGGAAGAGCAGGGCAGCTGCAAATGAAGGGGGGGTGAAAGAAAGCAAAGCCGAGGTGTCCGCAGGCAGACGCAGGTCAGAGCGGTGCGACCCCACCCCCACCCCACCACCACCACCACCACCACCAAAGGACGCCCCAGAGTATTGCTCCATCTCAGCATCTTACCCCCCCCCCCATTTTCTATCATAACTCCTCCCCCTGGCCCCCACTCCAGACGCTGGGACATCATCCGTATCGTGACACTCATCTACGGCGCTCCAGATTTCTTCCCTTCTTTCCCGCTCAGGTCCAACACGACGCGCCGCCATCATCAAACACCCCCTCCTCCTGCTGACCCCTGCACCCCAAGCCCTGCCTCTGCTGCCCCCACGCTTCCCCACCCATCTTACGGGTTCTGTACCTGCCGTCGCCTCCCCGTCTGTTTCTGTGTCTGGAGCTGCTTGCCCAAAGTGAGGTACTGCAGCAGGAGTCTGCAGCGACAGCCCCCCTCCCTCTCTGATGCCTCGCCGCTGAACACTCCCTGCGCTCATCACTTTCTGCTCTGCTCACACGGCGGCGGTGTTGTCCTGCACCGCGGACCGCCACACGTAAACACACGAATGCAGATGAATCCCAGCAGCCACCATCAAAACACAAAAACCACAAATGAAGTCCCCAAGTGATCTCTGAGGGGGGGCAGCCCAGCTCAGACAGAACTGTGAAGCCTCCCCACCTCTGAGCACACACTGAGAAACAGAGGAGTGATGGTGGAAAATCATCAGAAGACCTCGCAGGTTTCTGTTGGGGGGGCTGGTCCCGGCCCCAGCAGGCCTGACAGTTTGTCATGTCGGGACAGGGTGTTGGTGAACGTCACTTCATGGCGCTCAGCTGAGCTGCTTTTCTAATCTCAGACCTTCATCTCCTTCAGCTCCAGCATAGATTAGGGCAGTGACCCCGTGTCACAGCCAGGGGGCGGGGTCTGTCTGCAAATGCTTCCATTGATTGATTCCAGCTCTGAATTCAGATGGAAAGCAGCAGCGACTTCCTCTGCGGCTCACAGAGAAATGCTCCTCCAGACGTGTGTCTGTGGACGGGGAGGCAGAAACCTCAGCTCCCACAAACCTGAAGATGACAGCCAACCCCCCAGCCAAAGTCCAGACCGTGGCCAGGTTAAAGTCTAAGGGGGGGTGTGTCTCGCTGCAGGGGGGGGCTGTCTGTGACGCAGTGACTGGGGGTTGGGATGTAGCTAGTGCGAGCAGGCGGCTATAAAGGTGATCAATCAGCTTCATTACAGACGTGTCTCTGCAGTGTCTGGAAACGCCGCTGCATCCTAAACACCCCCCCCCCTCACAACAAAGACAGCTAATGTAGCTGCGGCAGATCTGACACAAAACCACAACTGGGGGGCTGCTGATGTCCTTCAAGACCAGAGAAGAGGATTCACTTTACTGAAGGTCTGGACGGCTGAGCGGCTCCAGAATCATCTGCTGGTGCTGGAACACAAACGGGGGGCAGCAGAGGAGTCGCACATGGAGGGAGAGGAGAGCAGGGAACAAGAGGCTCAACACCTCCAACCAACCAGCCAACCAGCCCGCCAGACATTAATGACGATCGTGTCTTGTCACTCCAGCTGTCGGGCCAGTCAGCAGATCCTGCCCTTGTCCCTGCCCTTCTCCAATCAATGGCATTGATCTGTCCCAGGGGTCAAGGGGCAAGAGCAAACCGTGGGGGTAGAATGGCTGATGCAGCAGACTCCAGACAGATCGATGACACCTCCGTCTGCCACCGCCGTGCCACGGCGATTCGCAGCAGCAAGAGCTGTGTTGCTCTGGGAAGAAATGTTCTCCTTCAGGTCCGGTCCACACCAGGTGGAGTTTACTGGTCATGGAGCAGAGCAGCACAGAGCAGAACTGACAGGACTCTGGGATCTGGCAATTTGTTGCTGAGGTCTCCACCCGGCTGTGATGTCAGGCTCTAGGGGCCAGCCACAGCTCTCCAAAGAGCCTCAGAGGAGAGCTGCCATTGGTTGACTTTCCCCGTACTTAGTGACACGTCTGAGGAACGCTTAACCCATTCAGCCCTAGAGTCTCCTTTCATTCATTTCTCTTCCTCTGAAACAACCAGCAGCACAACATCTCCTGTTGGAAAATCACACTCTGTCCTTTTAGTAAAGTTTGTGATCCGTTACTCAAAACACTTTTTAAACAATGACAACAACGATCAGCCTCCGATCAAATATGACTGAGGACTGTGAGTCAAAACAACCAAAGCTCTGCAGGAGCATGAAGCTGCAGAGAACTCTGAGGCGGCCGTTGCTTTGGAGATTGAAAGACTATCAGACTATCAGGGAGGACAGACAACAAACCTGTCTGAGATGACGGGCTTTTCAGCTTCCATGAGAAAAAGAGCAAAGTTGTGACGTTAAAGCTGCTTAATATGGTAGAAACGTCCTCTTTCTTCATCTCTAACCTGAGCCGATACCGATCATCAATGTGATCGCTGAAGTTTGTTCAAACTCAAAATAGCAATCTAGTTCTTTTTCAAAAAGAAAAGAAATCTCTCTTTAGCGATGAGAATCAAGACGACGTGCCAGCGACATGAAGGAGCCCTGCTTCAGCCATGATTCATGTGTGAGGAAGAAACGAGGGCACGGCCGCACTGCAGCGTGCCGATGCGGCACAACTCCCAGCTGCCGTGCTTTCCTCCACACATCTGGAAGAACCACTGAGGTTCAGAGGTGAGAAGAGATGAAATGAAATGACAGGTCTAGCATAAACAGCCTCCTCAGCTCTCCCCTCTAAAGCACAGAGTTTTAACCAAACTTTTCATCTGGACATGTCTGGAATAACAGTCCTCTGTGACCTTCTGCAGAGTCCACTTTTCATCACTTCAGCGGACTGTTTTCCTGTGAGCCGGTCAAACTGCAGAAACATGAACCCCCGCTATGGAGGCGGACGTTCCTGCCGACGTGGTTGAAAAATACGGGATAAAAACACTTCTTGGGTTTCTGGGAATTACCAGGATCAGGTTCCTGCACAGAAACGAGTTTTCTGATGGTGACGGAGGCAGCACATGCAGACAGAGGAGCATAAGTCCAGGCAGAGGCCTCATCGCTGAAGAGTCTCTCATGATCTGCTAACCAGGAGGAAATATCCCTACCCCCAGTGGCATGGGATTTCATGCCAAACTAACAAGAAATAATAATTTATCAGAAAAGGACACTAGGAATAAGAACCTCACCCAAAATACTGAATCAATTTGATTTTAATCCAACACAAAAATAATCCTGATGACTGACATTTCCATCCAAACCCATTTCAGAAAGAAAGGAGGAGCTTCCTTAAGTAATAGAAGTAAAACGTGGATTTTTTTCCACTAAAGATACATTCATTTCAAATAATGGATTTGTCTGTAGGGAGCAGACATGCTCTGCCATAAACCAGAAGTCCCGTTTGGCTCCACCCACAGGTGTGTTCTGGGATCTGACACTGATATGGCTTAAAGACCCATTCCAGTAAAAATTGTGTTTTTGGTGTTTTCTTAACCTGTTATTGTTCTGATGATGAGGGGCATACATAAAGATACATTTTATTATAATTATTCAAATCATTATGAATCAGGAGCAGGCAAAAAAATGCAGTCTGAAAAAGAGCTTATTTGTGATGTGAAAAACTACGCTGGGGCCTGTGGGAGGGCCCCAGGCTCCCTGCTCCGCTTCATTGATGCATCCACTTCCATACAAATAGAACCGTCTACGCCTTTGTTTTCCTCTGGATAATCTCTAATGAACAACAAAATGAAATCAGTGTTTTTCAGTAAATGTTTAATACTTTCATTAGTTTCAAGTTGCTTTAGTGCATCTGTAGATTTTCTGTCATTTACAGAACCAGAGATTTTCTACATGAGTGTGAATCCAGAATGAGGGAAACAACAACACAAAGCTGGGACACAGTCTGAGCTGGGCTTCTCCCTTAAGTTAAAATACATGAGAGAATCTGAGCCCGAATAACCAAAACCAACAAACTCCTAGAAGCTGAAACTGGAACAAGCAGTAATGCCCAGCAACATGAAGACACCCTCCAGCAGTGATGCAGACTCTTAGCAGAAGTGAAACAGGGTCATTGATTCACCTGGAAGGCTTAGGATCCAAAACTGGCCTGCTGAGACACTTTAGTCCAGTGTACTGATCCGGAGTCTGTTTCCACGCCGTGGCTCAGGGCCAGACAGAGGAGATGGTAGATGCAGCCATGCAGTCCACAGAAAACAGAGACCCCAGTGTCACCAAGACCAGCTCCAACCTGAAACTAGACCTCCCATCACAAACGCTCATTGTGTGGAACTATGGGCAAGGCGAGGAGATAACGGCCATAAACGGCCAATTTTCCCACGCTGAGAAACTCAGAAAACAACTGCTGTCTGATGGGAAAACTGGGTCGACACAGCTTTAGAAAAACATCAGTTCTAAAGATCAAACCTCAAACCCTCCAGAAAAAGAATCGAGCAAAAACAGCAGCAGCTGGACAGACTTGGCTGTAAAACCACACAGGAATGTGGCATTAAACAGAGCAGGGACTTCCTGTGATTCTTGACCATCCAAGTTCATGTTTACAGTAAACCCCGGAGCAAGCTGAGATCTGCGTACATACGGCTGATGGAGAGCAGGGCACAGTGCCACACGGAGGCCATCGCGACTCTGAATGCCCAAGAGCTGCGGCATAAACGCAAACGAAGTCCGCCACACAAAAACCTAGAAGAAGAGGGGGCACTCACAGCAAATCTGCTGCAAACCCATGACATCAGTCACTAAACACCCAGTGTCAGGAGTCAGTTGTTCAGAACAGCTGGATGTTGTCCACAAGCCAAACAGCAAGCAACATGGCACTCTACCAGAAGACCACAGGCGGAGTCTTAAACACTCTCCTACCTCTGTCAGACCTTTCCTCTATATGCCTGTTGGTTAAACCAATGAAAAGTGTGACCACTGCTACCTGCTGTCCAGACGGTGCACGGGGGACAATTGTGCCAAGGCCTGGGTTATTTTGGACCATGCGAACATGAACAGGGGGCAATTGAAGGAGAAGAATCGAGCCTTAGCGGAATGCAGTACCATTGACTATATCAAAGAACTGGACTAAGCAAGTGTGACATCACCTTTAGAAAATGGTTAACTTCCTGCTCCAACCAAATGAGGTCAATTCAGTCGCCATTTGTAAGCCGAAATATTGGAACCAGACAACTTCACTAATCAGTGATTGGTCCAAGTCAGCAGGAGTCAACATTATCATGGCAACCACTCTAACCAATCAGGAGTGAGCTTCTTGGAAAGCCACACCCCTATCACTTGAAAATGGGCTACAGAAAATCTGAGACAAACTTCCTGTACTGGGTCATCTGATTGGCCAGTTTGAACTTAAATACCCTGCACTAAAGAAAAAAATATGAAAAAAAACCGAGGATTATTAAAAACAGGCTAAAATGAATCAGAGCAAGATGGTTATTGCGACAAATAGAATGACTGAATAATAACTGTTTATTTCTTTATAGAAGTCTATGGGATTTTAGCTTCTTGGAGCCAGTGAGTACTTCCTGTCTGGAATGCCAAGAGGGAAGAGTCACTCCATCCAGTTCTTGTATACAGTCAATGGCCAGTAAAGAACGACTGCTCTGAGTTTGCTCTCTTTCTGTGGAAAGTGCAGGCAAAGACAACAACAGGTTGCTGTTTCTGCTCATTTTAACTCAACATGACGCACTATGTTTCCAAACAAACAAAGACCAGAGTCAGTCTGAATACCTGCAGTCCATCTTTATGATTATGATAGCAATGACACCACTGTGAAGACCTCTTCAACTGTGGAGAGGCTCTTGAAACTGAGGAGAGGGAATTAAGTAAACACCGACGTCATACGTGCGCTCCAAGGAAAGCTAGAAGGTTGTACAGTTAACTCCCAGGGTGTAATTCTAAACCATACAACCTACTACCTCAACCCGGATGCACACATTTTCAAACCAGCCGCCTACAGCTACCACACAGATGCAGGTCTACGAGCTTTCCTCCTGTTCAACACACAGCCTCCTTTCTCAGCTTCAGCAGCGCCTTGCAGACAGTCCACTCTTCTGCAGTGGTGGGGCAGCAGAGCGTCTCTTCAATGTGCTTTCTCCGTACTCATAACCAGCACAGGCGAACACAGCTGAGCGCAAAAGGAAAGAACTCGATGAAAGTCGGTGTTCACACCACACTGACAGAGACCCACAGACGCGAGCTTGTGCTGTCAGATTTGCCACAAGATCGGATCTACGGGTTTGTGCCAAATGGCCAAAATACCAGAATCAGTAAGAACAGGCAGTAGGAAGCGGGTCTTTTGACAAACCCACTGTACCAGAAAGGAGACTCATCCCAAACACTCCGGGCTGAGCGGACAGATGGGAAGAGAGAGTGTTAGCTTACCCTTGATTGTTGCTTGTTGGGGAGGTGGGGGTGGGTTTCCTGGCAGGTCAACCTTTACTTCCCCTCCTTAAAAACAGAAGAAAAAGAAAGTTGTTTTCAGTTACTGCACAACTTTGCAAAGCTCTTCCAGCGTGTCTGTGAACCACTGTCTGTACTTTCAACACAGAGGAGCCGGAAAACTCTCTGAGGATGAGGACCGTCGCAGGACTGACAGGAGCTGATGCCACCGCTGCCAGAGACAGGACATTTAAACCATCACAATTCAAAATTCTACAATCTCAAGCCTCCGCTGAAGCTGAAGAACTGAAATCCCAGATCAGATCAGCATCTAAAACCAAATGCTCCAAAGCTGAGCCAAGCCCTGCCCCAGCTCCACTTTCAGGAAAATCTGTTCATATTTGTTCAAACAGTCCTTTGAGGATAAAAAAAAGTAAATGAAACCTTGGCAACAGTATCACATCCCATAATAATAAAAAAAGACTCTGCTGCTCTCTTAAAGTGGTGCACAGAAAGAGCATGGTTCTGGGCCAACTGTGGCTGTGGTGAGAAGTTAGCTCAACATAGCCAGGACCGCAAACAGCAGAGCCTGAGAGGAATGCCAGTGTAATCAAGCATGCTGCGCTGCTACCATTAACTGTGCCGCTGCCAGAGAGCCACGAAGAAGCCGGCGTTCTCACAGCCTCTGCGGCCCAGCAAAACCAGGCTGGACTGGGATTTCATCTGCAGGACTTTCTGCTGCGTCTCAGCGGGAATACTTTCTGTGCAGCTGTGTGCGTCACCATGCAGCAAAGCGCCGCCGCCATTTTCTCCAGCACAAAGGGGAATAAAAGAAGAACAAACTGCATTAAAACGCTTTTCTGCCATCATCATTCAGAGTCCCCCCTTTGTGCCCCTCCTACCCTCTCTGTTCGGCCCAGAAACCGTTACAAAACCTTGGCTGAAAGGATCACATGATTTCCTCCCGGAGAGCTGCAGCATTCCCCAAAAGTATTCTGCTGACATTGTAAAGACATCTTTTGTGTAAATCAAAACGTTAGCCCCGCCCGCCCCCCCTCCCAAAATCTGGCACCTTCTGGTGGGAAGCAGTGCAAAGGGTGGTGTCATGGCAACCTCCACCTGGCAGGCTGCCCGACGCCCCGGGTCGCAGAGAAGCAGGGACTAATGCGGTGCAGAGCAGGAATGCTTAGCGCCTTCCAAAGTCAACTCTCCGGGTGTGCTGATTGCTTAAGATTTCACAGCACAAGCCAGGATTTTTCTGACACAATAAATGCATGAAACTGGAGGCATGACCAGCTAATGACAAACTCTCTGCTGCACGTCTTCATTCAACAGTCTGGAGCCAAACCAAACCAAACCCAACTCAACAGATTGAAATTCAGGGCACGCAGTGATCTGAAGCTTAGCTTTAAACACAGCCTGCAAATCCGCTGTTTGAAATGAAAGAACTCTCATCTTTAATTGAGATTACAAAACAACATGGACCCAGAAATATGGTAAACTAAGTAGAACTTTATTGTTCAGCTTCCCTGACATGGCTGCCTTCAAGCTGGGCTGGATGCTCTGACGGTTAAACAGCAGCAAACGTATTACAAGTTTAAAAAACTCTTGTTTTAGCACTAAAAGGGCAATTTAGAGTTTTTCTAAAACATTAAATGATCATCTGACTGTCAGAGAGGTCAAGTTACAAAGATGTACAGCCAAAAAAGGTCTTCTCT
The DNA here is from genome assembly GCA_016861445.1 of Oryzias woworae. Taxonomy (NCBI): domain Eukaryota; kingdom Metazoa; phylum Chordata; class Actinopteri; order Beloniformes; family Adrianichthyidae; genus Oryzias; species Oryzias woworae. The sequence continues at coordinate 4,208,601 of BOLG01001664.1, forward strand.
GTAAAATAACCATGAAATCAAACTGACAGTAAAATTCAATCAAAATGTATCTGCATGTCCAATATCATCTAGAACACAGTTCATTACCAGTTAGTTTCTTCTGACAGATCCGGAAAAGAATGTGGAACGTATCAACACTACGCTCTGAATGACGAGCCTCCATCATATCTCCAAGATTTCTGACAAAACTGTTAAAGTCCCATTCCAACCGTCTCCTGACCTGCTGTGAAAGCATTCCCAGTTACCAGTGCGCTTTTAATTAACAAAAAGTCTGTGTGCTTTTGCAGGACATAGTTTCTGCAGAGCAGCAGGAGTACATCAGAACTTCTCATCGGGGTTGGGGCGTGAAAGTTAGAAACCACTACTTTCCCAGCATACCTTGTTACCCTTTCTCCTGCTAGCTTATACCACCACACAAGCCCAAGCTAACATTAGCGTAGCAAAAAAAAAAAAAAAAAAACGACAGGCAATTTCAGAGCTATCCAGCTGATCAGTTTTTAGCCAGATGGCAGCTCAGACGGAGAAAATTAAGAGACAGCCAATCACAGATGGAGTTTCCACGCTGACACAGGACTGCAGTGAAGAAAAATATCCCTTATGTGCTTGGAAACTGAAAAGATGAAGCAAAAACTACTGTAAAGAGGCAGCAGGTGAATGGAGAGTCTGCTGCAACAGCTTTTCTGTAGCCCAGCACACACATCGGCAGCCCAGCTGCATCTGTTTAGATCTTTCATCAGCTGATGCAAGGAATTACATCCGAAGGCTCTCAGAGCCCCCCATGACGGGAAATCCCATTGTTTCTGTCAGGTTTGTTGCTTTGTTGTTGGGACTAAATAACAGCGCAATGAGAAGAGCTCGCAGACCTTTAATCTGCTCTCAGCAAATATGTACGGCTCCATCAAGTTTTTCTTTGCATTCCATTAACTAGTTCAACTCAAACTTGTCAGTAAAAACAGGAAACATTTGTCTTCTGGGCAAAGAGATGCAGATTCAGCATAATATGAAGAATTGATTTGGGCCAACTCTGAAAAAAGCAGGAACAGCATCCTCAGAGGGAATTCACAGAAGAACAGCGATCGAAGCAGCCATGATGCCACATCAGCTGAGACTGATGTCATCCTGAGCAGAAAAAAATATGTCTCCCTCTCTGTTTTTCAAAGTAAAAGCTCTTTTGGGTTTAAATGAAGAAGGAGAACAATCTGAAAAGAGTTCATCCTGATTAAGTCTCTGAAAGCAACAGCAACATTCCAGCTGACGGATCAACACTTTACAGTATTTCCGGCCTCAGCTTTGCCTTAAAAAGCGTGACTGTATGAAGATTAAATCCAGGACTGAGTATCAATGCTAGAATAACTAATGCATTCAATTTCAATTGAAAAGTTCAAAAATGTAACAAAGTCATCATCTTTATCAGACATATTTACGTTGAAAAAGAATTTGATTCTGTTATGAACTGAACGTGTTTTACATAACTAATGATTCCACAAAGGTGGAAATTCAAATTAAAAAAATGTGATTGTATTATTATAAACCAACAAAAAATGATATTTTCACATGAAGATCCAAGAAATAAGCTACAAAGAAAATAAAAATGCGTTTGATGAGACCATGTTGTTTTTCATTCATTTATTCTATATCTATAAGGCTTTACAAAAACAGCCTGAGGGAGGAATAGCAGAAGGGAGTTTTATTTTTATTGTTTTTAATTAAAAAAAAAAGAAAAACAGAATTTTTTACTGTTGAACTGGGTCACCCACCAATACCAGACTGCTCAGCCTTCTTTGGATCAACCTATAAAAATTAAAAGAGGTTGGATCGATCATCAGAGCCATGACTCCGTCTCCTTCGGATCTGTCAGGAGCTGTGGGAGCGTCTGCTTGACGGCCATGACTGAGCGAAGGTCTTCAGTCAGCAGCAGACCTGCAGAACGGCTGGCTGCTTCATTTCTGTTCTACTTCAGCATACGAGCTGCTTTGGTCTGAGTTTGAACCCCGGAGACTTTAGAAGCAACAATTTGTTGACAGGTAAAAAAAGGCTCAAATGATATAAAAATGATGTTTGTTGAAAACAGCTTTATTCTGTGTACTTTTGGTCTCTCACACAAACAGAGCAAGTCTCTTCAAAAACTGATGGTTTAATGGTGTTTTTGCACACAGTCTCTGCTATTTATTAGGTAAAGTAAAGGTTACCAATATTTACAAAACAGTTTTCCCCCCACCCCCACATTATTATTATTTATTTATTTATTTGGGGGGGGGGTGAGGTCTGAACGTTGCAGAATAATTCCTTCATTCTGATTGGTTGCACTGTTGCTAACTCCTCGGCAGGGTCAGTAGCTGGTGACAGTAGCTGTGATCACGGTGGCTGGCGGGGGCCAGATTAGGTCACGAGAGCGTGTTGTGATGAAGAAAATGAAGGAATGTTTGGATGCAGCGGGGGCTGTTATTATTCCATCATTCTCCTTATTATATTATTATTCTCAGCTATTTTATTCTGTTTACTTCAAGTTCAAATTCAGGTGAAGCAGTGAGTGGGGGGGGCTGGGTTTAGGTCAGAAGGTGTCTGGCGTGGCGAGGAGCAGCTGATGCAGATGTGATGTGGCTTCACGTCCATCACTAAAATCCGCCCATGAAAACCCAACTGGATTTATTTAGGGAATCTGAAAGGTTGCTTTTGTCTTCCTAAAGTGGATCTGAAATGGAAGGAGTTGAAAGGCTTTTTCCCTGAAATGAACAACCTGGATTTCCTGACTGCTCGGACGAAGGAGGCGGGCCTTCAGAGAAGGACAGGTGGAGAGGACAAAACAAATGTATTGTTCAGGGACTGGTCTGAATGATTTGGTCATTAAAGAAGCATCATGGTGTCATAGTCTACATTGGGGCTGCCACAATTCTCGGTTTAAAACCGAACTGTATCTTGCAACATTGAACTAAATCTTGTGGAAAGTGAATCGTTGCATTTTTGCTGCATCGCTACTGCATACCAGTATGTTTACATGAAAAGTGTCAAACGTGTTGATGTAAATATAAGAAGGATGTCTCATTTATTGCTTTATTAAATGACACTGGCTGTAGCCGGAGCCTACTCATTGTTAATTGCTTATGAGCACATTTAAAGAAAGGATTTTTCCAAATTTCAACCTTTTTGTTGTCGTTTAGTGAAACACAAAACAGAAACGAAACCCAAACAAAACCGTGACCCAAAAGTCAAAGTTTGAACCGAATCATGAAGAAACTCAATCGTTGCATTCCTAGTGTTCATGGGAAATGTAGGCGATCCAAGTTGAAACCCAGAACAGATTTTCTGGCTTAGGTGGATTTGTAAATATACACGCGTGTACATGCATGACTCCATTAACATACATGACTGTGCACATATATGCGAGTATGAAAAGTGCAGTTGTGAAGGCCCAATATTAGAAGGTTCCAAATATTCTGGCCTTAAAGAAGCAGAGCGGGTGCGGGGGGTGCGTTTCATATCCTGGAAGGCAGGAGGCAGGGGTCAGAGTTCAGATGAGAGTGGGTTGGAGCTGGGGCGGGGGTCCAGGACTTCCCCTGGGGGGTGACATCTCACATTGTGAGCCAGACACGGGTGGAAAAATCAGACAGACTTCTCAGGCTGGTAATCCATAAACAGCCATTTAGTTCTGATACTGGGGGGAGGGAAGGATGGAGAAAGGCCAGACAACAATTTAGATGAGAAGAGACATGACACGTGAAAGAAAAGCATCATAAAATACACCGAATGCTCTGTGATTACAGCCTGAGGTCATGGAATAATGTGGGACTGAGGATCAGTAAACATACTCATAAAACTGAGATGCATTTGACTTTTTTGAAGTCTAAAACTGTAAAATCTTCAGGAATATCTAGACAACTGTATTTTCCAATCATGAGGCATTAGAGATGATCAGATGTGTGAAGGAGGAGAACCTGAGCAGCTTTGTCTCCACAAATCTCACACATGGATTGTTTTCTGGCTCAAAGTTTGAATCTTTTTGAGGAATGTAAGACGTGACGTAGAGGAAAATGGGCTCTGACCGGAATTCTAAGATGGAGAGAGATTATTTCAAGGCCAAGGTAATTTATGATTTACACAGAAAAATGCAAGAAAAAAAAGCAGAAATCAAAGTGTAACTGAGAAGGAGAGCGGGCCGAAAACAGTTTGGGTGTTTGTTGTGCAGCAGCTTCAGCTTGAGCTTCAGCTGGATGAGGAACTGAACGTCCCTCACATCTTCAGAACTAGAACACGCAGAAGAATGAGCCCAAGGAGGAGAGAGATATGCAAAGAGGGAAAAACACAAACATGAAAGTGATTTATGTTTCAGGAAAGCTTCAGTTCCACGCTGACCCACCTGTCTGCTGATCCTGCTGCCTAGCACCAGACTAAACATTCACACTTTCAGCCGCCTCATTGGCTGCGAACATAGGCCAATCAGCACACAGGAACTGATGATGGAGGGGAGACTCCAGAAAGGGCAGAAAGATGGCGCAAGTGTTTGTAAAAAGGAAATCATTTTGGGCGCTGGCAAGAAGCTGCACAGCAGCTGACGCTCTGACACAACACACCTCAGGCAGATCCACAAACATCACAAAGACTCAACCACGGCGGCGATCACGTTACCGCCGCCAGGAGGATCAATACCTAATGAATTCTTTCAGAAACACAAATGCATCTCACACATGAAGCAACCTCTGCAGATCGATGGACATTAGATCACACGAGCTCCACAGCCAATCTGCTTAACTGACCCGAACTGGGGGGGTGACCCCCCAGTTCTCTCTTTGACCTGGACCCGGGCCTTTTATTGTTTTCTTTCTGTAGAAACGTCAGAGACGAACGCTTCAGCACCCCATCAGCACCCCATCCTGAAGGGACCGGCCAATGTCACACCAGACAAAAATCCAAAATCAAATCTTCAGGTTGATTTCAATGGATTCAGGTCAAAGTTGATTTAAAACGTTTAAAAAAATCCTACAATATATTAAAAACAAAACATTTTCAGGTAAAAGAGCATGTTAGCTCATTTTAGGTTTTTTAGTAACCCTGAACCCTTAAAAAAATATATATATATATATATATATATATATATATATATATATATATATATATATATATATATATATATATATTTATTTATTTATTTATTTATTTTTTTTAAATTCAAAGAAAATGTTTAGTCTGAAAAAAAATAGTTCAATCAGTTTCGCATTTAGCATTCCAGTATTAAACTCACAAGAACAATTACAAAAAAAACCCACACCAAATATCATCAAATTATACAAATAATACCAAATTGAAGTAAGTATATATTAATGAGCTCGCTATCGCTGCATTCAGGTGCGCTGGTAATTTCTAGAATTTGCTTACACTGATGTCATGTTCATGTCTTTGTTACTCTTTGAAATGACTAAGACTCACAACTACAACACACTGATCTGTAAGAACACACAGGACAAAATGTTACAAATGTTTCAATAAATGAATGTTTTTTTATACATTACATTTTGAAAGAAAAAAATAGTAAAAGAACATTTAATTAATTATTTTATAGTTTATCACTAGTTTGATCTTAAAAAAAAGGATGGTCTTTTTTTCATTGAATGCAATACGCTTCCATAAAAAAAATATTTCAAAAATCCTAAAAAAAATAACTTGAAAAACAGACTGCAAGCCACAAAGTTGACCACAGCCACAACGTGAGCGCCCAGCAGGCCATTCACGGATTATACTGCTGTCTGCCCAATATTGTTGTCGGGATTGACTCACAAACAACAACAACAACAAAAAAAACAGTTCATGTTGATTCAGTTCAATTGAATTTTATTTTTATAGCCCCAAATCCCAACCATAGCCGTCGGAATGAGTTTCACAGCGGTATTTATGCAAAGAACATAAAGTCAGTCATAAAAATGTAAACAAAAGCTGCTTGCTAAAGTAAACTAAACAGATTAAGATAAACTGGTATCCCTGCCCCTAGAACCTCCTTTTTGGTGAATGAGGGATCCTCTCCAGGACGGACAGTCGATATGTCAGAACTGTTAAAGAAGAATTAGCTTCTCTAACTCTACAGCTACAGGTGTAAATAACAACTACATGCATGAATAATATAGTAGAAATAAATATTTATAGATATAGAATCTATATCTATATTTATATATATAAACAAACCTAAAATAAAAACAATTTCATAACAACAAAGACAACAATAAAAAACTAAAATAAACTAGCAGAGCTGCACAATGGCGCAGCGGTTAGCGCTCCTGCCTCCCAGCAAGAAGGTTTCTGTGGACACTGTGGACCTTTCTGTGTGGAGTTATGTTCTCCCCCTGCATGAGTCGGTGTTCTCTGGGGACTCAAGCTTCTACCCACCGTCCAAAAAAGTGTTTCATAGGTTCACTGGTGACTCTAAGTTGTCTCTAGGTGTGTGTGAGGGTACTCCAGGGTGTTCCCTGCCTTTGCTCACAAGTGGCTGGTTAGGCTCCATGACCCGGAAGAGACATAACAGGTTCAGCATACGGATGAACGAACACAACACTGCAGAAATGAACATGAACGCTGGTGAAACGAACAAAAAAAAAGCCTGAATGAACCCCGAGGATTTTTACTGATTTCTTAGTTTTGTATCAAATAGCTGTGAATATTCCATAGCCCTCCTCTAAAGAACACTGTTGGGCTGTAAGTGTGCTGGTTGTAATATATTTACAGCACTTCTATGGGATTGCAAGAGTCTTTCCGTTTTACATCTTGCGTGTTGTTTTAAAAAGTCAATAAAGCACTAGTCTTTCTTTTCCTTGTCAAACTAGCTTGTGTAAAGGGTCCAGAACCACAGAACCGGAGGATGACCACAGGCTGATCTTCGGCTAGTCTCACCATCAAACCTCTAAAGCAGCTAAAGGTTGGGTGTTTGGAGCAGGTAACGCTTTTAGACCTGATTCCATGAAACTGCATAAAGGAAGTGATGGTATTTTGGGGGTTTTAAAAACATTCTGGATTTCAGCATGAAGAAATGGCTCAAATATACATTCTTTTATTCATTTGAAACACTGCCTGCATTACCATCACTCTGAGGAGGTGAGCAGAACCTTCTGTGGCTCTAAATATGGACCAGATGTGTGAAGAGTTCTTCTGACATAAGAGTTTCTGGATGTGCCGACAAAGATCAGGACTCAGATGTATAAATATATGAAAGATGTGAAAGTCATTCAGCAACTTCAAATTTGAAGAAGCAGCAGGATCAGCTGACCTCAGCATTCAGCCCAGATTCACCAGGAGGACCATGAATGCATCAGAACAGACCGTTCAGGCCCGAGGACTCCTGCAGAGCAGGTTCTGCAGGAGCCCGTTCCCGCAGAACACCGGCCCGTCCCACACCAGTGGGAAAGGACAGGACAGGATTATAAGGCGCTCTGCTGCTTCCACTGAGGCCCCCCGCTGGGCTACACGGCCCCCGCTCCTTTTGTCTGCTATTAACCCGTTAAATCCCGTGGAAGAGCCCATTCACTAATGTGTCACACACCCCGGGGGGGCAATTGTGCAGAATAATGAACTTAAAGGGGTTACACAGCATTGTCACTGATTCCAGTGTCCCCCCCGACACCCCCCAAAGAAAACACAAGCCCTGTTGTTTCATGGCGTGTGTTGTTTGTTGGGCCCCTGCAGGCAGTGATTGCTCAGACCGGAACCGTTGTTTGATTGTGAAGAACGACGACGGCATCCAAGACCGCAACATGAGAACATTCTGCTCCCAGAATTCACTGCTGCACAGCTCTGGTGTGAGTCAGAGTAATTATGCTGCCCCCAAGATTAATGATGTGGGCCTCTCCAGCCAAGCCACCAAACACACGGCAAGTTACCACCGTAAAAATAAACCCCAGATGAACGGGTCAGCGGGGGCAGAAACCTCTCGGAGTATTTCTACTGCGGGTGTGAGGGGACCAGAGATGTCCAAGATCCAGCCAGTGTCCGTGCGCTGTCACAGACTGACAGTTGCTGCCCCCCAGCCTGCAGACACACAATGACATCCACCAGGTTTCTACTCCATGTCGGTAACAGTTTGAAGACCCGATCAGAGGAAAACTCCCGACTCATTTCTGCCCCAAACAGCTCCTGGGTTTTCTGAGGATCCGTTTTTGTCTGAGACAAAGGAAGATGACGAGACGATCACACGCTCCACCCATCCCAGAATCTGCAGAACTCTCAGCACACAAGAACAAGGTGTAGCAGAGATGCAGGGGATGCTGCTCCACTGATGCAGAGACTTAAGGAGATCACTGTGAACCCAGCAAGGCTCGGGCCAGAACCAACTCCGAACACTTACTCATACAATGTATTGGAAGATGTTTTACAGATCTTTGTTTCTGCTAACATTCACAGAAGATAAAGCTTTTTTTTAGTTTTCATGCATAATTTCATAGCAAACTTCAACTTAAAATGGTTTCAACTCAAGATCAGTAAAAAAGTTTAAAGTAATTAAATAGTTTTTTCATAGAAAAAATAAGATGATCACAGATTGTTTTTAACATCTTGTAAATACAGTTTTTATTTCTATGAATTATTATTGTTGATGATTGACACTGGATGATAATTATTGCTTCCAATTGTTTAAGTGCATGTTTAGAATTATTCGTAGGGGTGAAACAACAATTTGAGTCATATCATAATCTGTAGCTGCTGATACGATTCATAGTCGATCTTGGTTCATTTCTTGGTTCATAATCTGATTCACTGACTTAAAACGGATCCAGAACATCTTTATGAAAACTTCAACAGTGAGACTCAGAGGTGAAGTTTTCCAGATTCCTTCTATTTCTTTCACATAATCAAGTGTAAATAAACATGTGTACAAACAAACAAACAAACAAAAATGAATGTCAAATCCATTCACATTTGAGTTTGATAAAGTTCATTCCACTGTTGTTTTCCACATCAGAATAATCTAAAGGAACATTATTAGAACTTTCTAGAACACTGGATGATCACATGACTTTGCTAAATTCAAAGTGTTTCCACACATTGAACTGGAATGATGGTTTTTGCTGCATCACATGTGTCGTTCTGTGATGGACGTTATAGTAAAATAAACCTACCATATCTCAATCCAAATGGTATTTTCCAAGATTGATTATTGATTTATCAGGTTTTTAAACAATTTTATAACAATCTAGATGGATTTGATTAATGACATTTCTCAGACAAATAGATCTGATTGGATCAAAGGAAAATAAATTGATTCTTTGATTAAGTCAATTATTGTTACTCCTTACTTATTACCCATCTGCTATTCTATTCTATTCTATTCTATTCTATTCTATTCTATTCTATTCTATTCCTTCCATCACAGAGTCTGTTATCATCTCAAAGTGAGTCTTTTTCCAGAAACACCAGACAGAAAAACCCCAGCTCTGTCAGGGAGGTGAAGTGCAGGTGAAGAGCACTTGACTTATACCCAGACTGAACTCAACACTCATGGATGGCGGAGCACTCAGAGCATCAATGGGGGTGGGGTCATGATTCAGCATAAACACGCTTTCACCTGCAGGGAGCAGATCATGTCTGAACTTCAGCGGCGGCGTGACAGACATCAAACTTTTTCCTCAAAGTTCTGCTGAGTTCAGGGTGAAGGCTGATGCGTGTGCTAAAGCCACGTCCTCCTGCTGCTCTACAGACAAACCGGAAAGGAGAGATGATGATCTTCATCCCAGTTTAGACGGCTGTGCATGCAGACTCAAACTGACCATCAGCAGATCATCGCCTTCCTTCTGAGGCATCACCAGCCTGCAGGATCAGGTGAGCATCAAAATGAAGCGAGTGGGAAGTGTGGCTTCATCCAGACAAAGAGCCTCTTCTCCTTCAATAGCAAGGATGAAAGCAGGCTCACTTTATAAGACACAGGAGAGGGGAGGGGTCAAATGTTAGGAAAACAAATGTCTAAAGAGTAATATGGTTTTCTAGCCATTAAAAAGTCAAACTTCCTGTTTTTCTGCACTGATCTGCACATCCCCGTGCACTCTCCATGCATGGACTGTGCACGCTCTGTAGCTCCTTTGAATTTCTTCTTTTACTCCCCTAAATCCCGTCACCTCAGCCCCTGAGCAGGTGAAGTCAGCCAGAGACTTTCCCACGGTCTGAGAGCGAATCCCAACGCCCCGGGCCATCCTGAGGGCCGGCCATCTGTCCACTCGGTTTGCAAGGTTGGGGGGCAAAGCGTCAGCTGCACGCCCAAACTCAACGTTCCAGCACACCCCTCCTTGATGAGGAAGACGCAGCTTTCCTCGCTCGCGCTTCCACAGCAAACACAGGCAGACACGGCTCCTGGCGTTTCGCTGGTCAGCCTGAAACTCACACTGACATCTGAAACTAAATCCACAGCGAGATGACATTTTTCTCCCAACAAAGGTGTCCAGCTTGACCTTTGCTCCCTCCAAACAGAAGTCGGAGATAACGGCGGACCCTTCCGCACAACAGCAGAAACAGCAAAAACATCTCACTTTCAACGCGGATCAGCCCAGATCATGTGACGCATTTCTTCCTTACAGCCTCTGTGCCCCCCCGCGGTGCGCTCTTCCCTCCTGAAAGTATAGTGCTATCATTTTGTCGCCCCTCTCAAAGAGAGTCTAGCTCCGGTGGGTTTGGTCTTCGCCCCAGCCCGACGCATTTTTAAAACGCGTGACATTGCCTCTGTGGGAGCATGAGAACGGAGCCTCCTCAATAGCAGGGTCCCCATACCCGGCCCGTAACCATGGAAGCAGATGCCTGCCCTCCCGGCCCTCCTTACCTCCTGTCGATCGGGGCTTTGAGCCGCTCGGCCCCTGAAAAGAGACTCTGCCCGCCTTTCTCCTCGCTCTGACCGAACTTGCCCCCCTCCTCAAAGGAGCCATTGAGCAGGTCACTGGTCTAGACTTGTTTGCACGGTCCAGGGAGCAGCCTTGATGTAACCCCTGCTCTCCTCTCTCACTTTCTCTCCCCGCCTGCCTGCCACAGCAGAGGGGAGGCGCGGGGGGACACTGGAGACGAGGGTTTGAAAGGGAGCCTGTCCAATTTTGCCATTGTGCCTTTTCATTCATCGATCGCATGAATATCGAACCTTCTGTCCCCGCGTGCGAGAAGTGCAGAGCTTAGCAAGCATTTTCTGTCCCCCCTTTTTTCGCAGGTCGCCGGCGCGGGCCCAGAGATTTCTGTTCCAGGCTCGGAAGAATATCGTTTTCCATCAAAAACACATTTCCTGCGTCTTCACGGCGGTCCGCTTTGATGCTCTGAGGTTATTTCATCACTTTCCACTCAAAGGACAGTTTTCAGGAGGGAGTCACACGCTCGCCTCACCGTCCTCAAACTCAGAGAAAAAAAGCGCTCCAATATCCTTTATCAGAAATAAACATTTTTAGTTTAAATGTGAGCCATGTTAAATAAAACCACTAAAATGCTCCTCCTCACTTCAAGTATTTTAGAAAATTAAAATGAATTTAAAACTACCTTCTAAAAGCGGAGATAACAATTTAAATGATCTTTTTCATCTGAATAAAATGTTTTCAGTAAATATTTTATTTAAAAAATAATGTCAACATTTTTTTTATTTAAAAATGTAAAAAAAACCTGAAAATCTAGAAATTATAAAAATGAATTCATTTGAGTTTTGCAGCTGCAGTTAAATTGATAATAAATGTTAAAACCACAATTGTGAGGTCAGAAATGGGGGGTTAAAAGTGAGACGCGTCCCTGCTGCTGCTCAAACACATCAGGACTCTCCATCACTAAATGTCTTTTGCAGCACGGAAGCAGTTTGGTTCATCTCGTCTTCTGCATCATTTTCCTAAAAACTGTGGAGAAAAAAAAATCCTCCAAGATAATAATATTCTTAGTCTGTTTTCTTGGATTTTGTCAAACATTTATAAAATTATAGTAAAAGGAGGTTTTTTTTCTGGACCAAACGCTGGAGATAAGTCTAATCTGAAGCTTCAAAAGCACAGCTGAGCTCTGCACCCAGAGAGCCGAGGCCCCGCTGCAGCCGCCGCGCTGCGTGCAGCAGGCTGCTCTGGCGGGGGCCAATCAAAGGGGGCAGGGGGCGAAACGGGGCAGAAAATGAGCAAATTCAAAGGCAGAGGAAGGAAAGCAGTGGAGTAAGAAGGCATTGTGTTCGCACAACAATCCCAGCTTCCCACGGTGACCACAAGCTCCGCCTCCACAAATGTTGCAACTGAAAACCAGCAACAAAAACGCAAAAAATGATAATGGGACGAAAAATGATTTTCTTTTATCCTGATGCTTTCAGACAAATTGATGAAAATAAAACAGGGAAAAGGAGACAACATATTTCCTAATTTTAGATTTGAATTTAAAAAAACTCTATCCATTCATCTATGGTCGACATCAGTTAGACGATGGGACAAATTCAAAAAACAAATTGATTAGCATTTCCTCTTTCAGTAACTGCTGAGTAACTGCTGATAAAAATATAGTAAAAAATAAATGTACATAAATTAAAGATGATTTGAGACAGTGTAGAAATTGTTCACTGTAACTGTGCGTGTTTTATTTTACAGACGTATTTTGTGTGATGTAACAGTTAAAAAATGCCAGCACTGTCATGAAGATGAGGAAGAGGAGGCAGGAGAGAGGCAGCAGCAGGCCTGATCTTCAACTGCCTGTCATCTTCACTGCAGAAAATTGAAAACGTCTTCTGGAATAATTCCAGTTCCAGCTGAGAAGGTTTCACGTCCTGTAAACAAATCTGAGGAGTGTTTCTGCTCCACGGATTTCTGTTCCTGAGAAGACCTAACGCTGCAGCGCCGATCGCCTGGACCAGCACGGAAACAGCATCTGTCTGAGTCAGCCAGCACACCAGCACGGAGGCTGTGCACACAAAGTTCTTCAGAGCAAACAAGGGAGACGTAACTCCCCCCAAAGAAAAGCTTTTCATTAAACAGATGTGGAAGAGACGCCGCTCCCGAGGAATTCATGACAGAGCCCTGAGCCCTCACTGCAGATCCAATCCCAGAGTCATCACATCATGAACGGCGTCTGCTGTGAGGAACGCCAGGCCTCTGACGGATTCAGACATGAAGACAACACCAAGAAGAACGAGGAGGTCCTCCTCCTGAACTCCTTCAGTTTGATCCTTCATGTCAAAGTACAAAAGCAAACCTGCAGTTTAGTGTAAATGTATGATTGTGCTCAGAAATGCAGTTTATAAATCATTTAATGATTTAAAGAAAAAATGGTTTTTATCCAGTTCCACTTTTGAAACTTCATTTATATAAATTGTAAATGTATAAATGGTAAATATATTTATATTTTTAACTCATCAAATAGGAATCAGAGAATACTATTATTTTTGAGCTAAAGTGTCTGGAATACAAATGATGAATAAATCTAAAATCTCTGAGCAGACGTGACCCCCACCTGAACAACTGAAGACCAGCACTCCTTGTCTGATGACGCCTTTGAGGCCACACAGGTTTGTGCCCCCCACCCCCACCTTCCCCCCAAGGTCAGGTCAAGCACGGCCAGCGGCAGGTTTCCTGACAGGCTCCGGTTTTTCCTTCTGTGATCGCACATGTGGACACAACAGAAACCAACAACAGAGCGCTCTGTCTGCAGGGGGCATTTCTGAGGGCCGCATCGCCTTGCCTCGCTCTCCGAGGTCAAACATGAAGGAGCTTCACCTGACCCCCGCACCCCACCCCGCTCTCACAGCCCGTTAATTAGACAAATTCTCTCCATTTAGAGGCCGGACACTCCTGCTGCAGTCACAACCGCGCATGCCCCCCCACGCACACACACAAACTCACTAATGGCTGCGTGTCAACAAGCTCATCGTCTTTGTCTGCTGAGCGGCTGCTAACGCAGAGACAAAGCAGACGCAGACGCCACACTCCACGCCAGACCCACCTCTGATCCACTTCAGAGGATCTGCAGCCCACACAACCACAGAAACACACAACCTGAAAAACACACAAACCTGACAAATAGGCACAACCACCGCGGAAAAAAAACACAGAACGCAAGAACACAATTGCACAAACACACACATCCAGATACGAACAACTGCAGACGCTCAACCTGACAATCACACACAGCAGCAAACACGTTAAAGACTGAATACAAAAAAACGTCACTGTCATGTTTTTCTGCCGCTTTCCTCCGTTCTTTTCACTGTTTTCACCTCACTCTTGTCTGATTGTGCTGCATGAAAACAGGAAGGCTGCATTGGCCTTCATCTGCATGCAGGTGAGGAAGAGGAGCTGCAGCTGGAGCGCGCTGTGGGACGAAGGCCTCTTCCTGAACGACAAAACCAGCAGGTCCACCGAGACAAATCCTGTTTGACGGATCTGACTGCAGGCCGGCCTGTGAGGCCCTTTGTGTCCGCCAAGCAAACCCCCCAAAACTGATTAGAAATGTGAGCCCTCCAATTCTATATCCACTCCCAGACAGCAGAGCAAGGCGGATTATCTTAATCCAACAGCGACTTTCTCAGACAGAACACGGATTTAATTTCTCGACTCACTGGAAACTAAAAAAAATATCCCTTTGAGCTTTTCAAAATACATTTGTTTCAGTAAAAAAACAAATTTGATGCTTTGAATGTCAAACACCTTTTTTAAATTAGAAAGTCTAATTTTTTTAAATGTTATTTTCTAAATTTAAACACACCTACACACACACACACATTATTGTGAGTTGAAGGTCAAACTGGCTTTTGTTCTGAACTGTACCAGTGAAGGTGTGCAGTGCATGTCTGTGGACGTGACATTGAAGAGCCCCCCTCTCCAACACACACACATTTAACAAAAATGAAGCTGCGCCATCGACACACACCTCAGCGTTTCAGCATCTGAAATGCCCCCCAGCTTTTCCCTCCCAGACGCTGGAAGAGGAAATATATCCAACCTGCTGATGGTGTGGAAGGCCCGGGACGCCATCATCTGATGTGAAACCCCCCATCCACACACTACCTCCCCCCTCCTGTTGTTGTAGTGTTTAGCCAAGACAAACCCCAGGTCCGAGGGAGGGAAGGCCCTCAGGACGGAGGGGGCCCCACACCTGCACAAGTAGCTCTCGGGGTCCACGGCATCCCGTCCTGACAGGAAACCTTCAACCATGGCTCCCCCACGGCAGACGCCCCAGCACACACAGCTCCCGCAGCGGCATGAAGGCACTGAAGGCGGAGCTTCACCGTGGCTGCACTCACACTTTCATCAGCACAGAGGAAAATCGCTTTTCTTCTGTCAGCAAAGGAGTGCTTAGCTTTTCACAACGCAGAGCGGGGGCCGCCTCAGGTCACAGGGTCTCAGCTGGTGTGTTTGAAGGAGCCGCGTCTGTCCGGCTTTGAGGAGGAGGTTTTATTGTGAAAGGGGAAAGGTGAAAGCACCCCCTACTATGAAGTGATTTTTGTGCCACCTTATTGAAAGCAAAAGCCACAGTTTTTAGATCATTTCCTTATCAGCAAGAAAAATGTTTTTAAAGTTGTAAAAACAAAACTTCAGAATTTGCAAAAGGAAATATTAAATATTTGCTTTCAAAACCTTTTTTTTGTTTCAAAACCTTTTTTTATTTCAAAACCTTTTTTTTTGTTTCAAAACTTTTTTTGCATTCAAAAAAAAAAAAAAGCATTTTTGCGTTTGCAACAGAAAGTTTTCAGATGCGTTGTCTCTCATCTTGCTTTTGTCCTATCTTTGATTTTGCGTTCCTTAGTTTCATTAGTTTAGTGGGACATGTGTGCCACCAAACAGCCAGCTGATTGGTCTAGATTCTATCCAATCAAATCGTTGTATTTGTCTGTTACCGAGGTTCAAACACCAAAAAGGCTCTTTTAACCTCGATTTTGCTTCTATGGATGAAGAATATCATTTTTTAAAATAATTCATACTTTCTTTAAGCATTTAATTTATTTAGTCAGATTAGTGAATTTATGGCTGAAGATCTCCTGAAACTGTAAAGTTTATCTGCTGACATTACACTAAACAGGCCTGTGTGATCTATGAATCCTCTGCAGCAAAATATTAGTAAAAAGTTTGATTTTTTTTAAAGATCTGTTCGGTTATTAAAAAATAAAATATTAAAAATAAAAAAGATTCAAAGCACAAATGATCTTCTGCTGCACAACAGTGTTTTGGATTAGATTAACAGCAGTAGTAAGAAATGAACAGAATGATGGCTCACCAAAGTAGACTTTAAGTATGAGCAGAATAAATTTTTTACGTAACTTAGGCGTCTTATCTTTTAGAACTCGTGTTTGCTTTTGTCCAAAGTAAAAAAACAAAATTACTTAAAGAGAAATGCTATTTTATCTTTATATTTCAATGATTTACTCAGGAAAAAATTATAGTTCAGATACAAATCATAACATAATGTCACGTCCGGGTGGATGGAGGTGCGCGCAGATTTCTGACCGTGAGCGCAGAGCTCTGACTGCGTGACTCCGCTGTACTTTCTTACCTTGTTCTTGGCCGTTTATTAACGTTTTGATCCACATTTCATCCGTCCTTTTTTTTTCTATTAAAGCATATAAAAAAATGAAAGTCCCGACTTGCTGCATTGCAGGATTTTTCCTGAAATTTTGGCCAATCAGATCAACCAGAAAGGTTACCGCCCCCCGAGTGACAAAGCACCCCCTGAACACAGTGAAAGAGTGAAAAGAAAACTGAGCGAGTGCGCAGTCAGAGCTCTGTGCTCGCTCAGTTAGGACTGCACTGTGCAGTTGTAAGATACGCTCACTCACTTATCAAATACAATTTGTTCGATTAATGGCAGAGATTTGACGCCATACCTGTCTGTCTCCAACCAGCCAATGCAACCAGAGACACGTGATTGGATAGAATCCAGACCAATCAGCATGAACCCTCTTGTCTGTGATTGGCTGTTTGGTGGCACATTTATTACACTAAACTGAAACTAATGAAAAATCAAAGATAGATTGAAGAAAGCCGAGACACAACGTGTCTGAAAACATTTGTGTTGAAAACGCAAAAATTGTTTTTGAAAAGAAAAAAAAAAAGTTTTTAAAGCAAATGTTTAATATTTTTATTTGTAAATTATCAAGTTTTAGTTTTGAAACTTTACATTTGTCTTGAAAATTAGGACATTTTGATCCCAAAACTGTGACTTTTGCTCGCAATATGGTGGCACAAAAATCACTTCATACTCCCCATCCAACACACAGAGACCATTCAACTTACTGCAACAAAATACAGGAACGCATTTCAGTACAAGAGGAATGTCCACGTGCATTTCTCTGTGCACGTCAGCAGTTTGCTGCTTTTTCCACCAGTTCATCTTTTAACTTTCTACACCCCAGATCCACAGCTGGGGGGCGGGGTTCTGTTTCTGTTGCAGACATTGTCCGGAGCTTCAGCGAGCACTTCTCTTTCCTCTGATCTTCATTTATCATTTCTGAAACAGTTTCAGCGTGCTGAGCTTTCATTCAGGAATTATTCAGGGAAACCAAAAAAGAGAAAAGGTTTTTCTAAGAAGCTCCTAAACAATAACACTGTTTGCTGGTCCTGCATCTTCCATGCAGAGAAAGAATTCACAGAGCGTCACCGACACAGCGGCTTTGGCAGCAGGAAAACATCCCAATGAGAAAGCAGTCAGACTGCAGCACCAACATCTGGAGAACTGAAGCTGCTTCCTTCTGAGTGCAGCTAAAAGCAGCTTCACTCTGCCTGGTTCTGACACAGGTTCTACCGACTGCAGATGCAGAACCCGGCTGGGCCCATGAACCACCACAAGATCTGACCAGAGACTTCTTTCAGACTAGAAGTAGTTCTCCTGGTTCTGGTCCAGCTGCAGCTTTGTAAAGACTGTTCCAGCTGCAGGAGGTGAAGGCAGCAACCAGCTTCTCTGAACCTATTGAGTCTCTCTGAGGAAAGAAGAGCATTAAAAGCTGGTCCAGTTCTGGCTTTGATGTGGACCCTGAAGCTCTGGAGGTCTGAGTCCGTTAGAACAGTGTTTTTCCACCAGAGTGTAGAGGTACATTAGTGTGTGGTGAGAGATGGTCAAGTGTCTTATGGAAAATTATTCAACTCTGAGAACCAGGTTTCACTCCGAGAACCAGGTTTCACACCGAGAACCAGGTTTCCCACCGAGAACCAGGTTTCCCACCGAGAACCAGGTTTCACCCCGAGAACCAGGTTTCACCCCGAGAACCAGGTTTCACCCCGAGAACCAGGTTTCACGCCGAGAACCAGGTTTCCCACCGAGAACCAGGTTTCACGCCGAGAACCAGGTTTCACCCCGAGAACCAGGTTTCACACCGAGAACCAGGTTTCACCCCGAGAACCAGGTTTCACCCCGAGAACCAGGTTTCCCACCGAGAACCAGGTTTCCCACCGAGAACCAGGTTTCACACCGAGAACCAGGTTTCACACCGAGAACCAGGTTTCCCTCCGAGAACCAGGTTTCACACCGAGAACCAGGTTTCACACCGAGAACCAGGTTTCACCCCGAGAACCAGGTTTCACACCGAGAACCAGGTTTCACACCGAGAACCAGGTTTCCCACCGAGAACCAGGTTTCACACCGAGAACCAGGTTTCACACCGAGAACCAGGTTTCCCTCCGAGAACCAGGTTTCACACCGAGAACCAGGTTTCACACCGAGAACCAGGTTTCACACCGAGAACCAGGTTTCACACCGAGAATCAGGTTTCACACCGAGAACCAGGTTTCACACTGAGAACCAGGTTTTACACTGAGAACCAGGTTTCACACCGAGAACCAGGTTTCACACCGAGAACCAGGTTTCACACCGAGAACCAGGTTTCACACCGAGAATCAGGTTTCACACCGAGAACCAGGTTTCACACTGAGAACCAGGTTTTACACTGAGAACCAGGTTTCACATTGAGAACCAGGTTTCACTCTGAGAACCAGGTTTCACTCTGAGAACCAGGTTTCACTCTGAGAACCAGGTTTCACATTGAGAACCAGGTTTCACAGACAGACATGGTTAACGTCCACACTTCCTTATTTTGACACGGCTCATAGAGTCCCTCAGTTCCAACAAAATTAACAGCTAAAGTTTGAGTTCAGCAGTAGGATCCGGTGGGATCCTGTGTCAGACTGTGGAAAAAGTCCATAAAGGAATGAAGCTCAGAGACGTGAGGCTTTTCGACTTCAGGACCATTGTTTTTCACTACACCTCCCATGATGCATTGGATAAATGTGACTGCATCTCTGCTCTACTGTTGGCTGTCATGAAGCAGAAAAAACTCAAACAGTCTAAGAGTTGGTAAATCTTCTTGAAATCAGAGGTAAAACAGTTTAGTTGTTTTGCAATGTTTGTGCCGAAGCACAAAGGAATTCTGAACAAGCAGAGATCCCAGTGTTTGGTCCAAGCCGTCTTTCTAACTCAAACAGCTGCTTTCTAATAATGTCTGTTTGCAGGACAAATTCTATTCCAGACTATTGAAAGACTGAAGTTTAAATATAAGTCATGGCAAAATAAAAGAAACAGCATTAATGTGAATTGACGCATTTAACTAAAAGAGAAATTAAATAAATGTTCCCTCCCAAAAATGAATAAAACATCAGTCTCACTTTTTTCTCTAGTTACAATTGTACTTATAAACATGAAAGTACAGTGAGGATCGAACGTTTGGGCACCCCAGTTAGAGCGTTATTTTATTGTACATAGAGAACCCGACGAAAGATTGAAACATCTCCTAAAGGCATCAGTTTACAGATAAGATATTATTTTAATATGTCAAAAATAGGTTTTATTTCCATCCTTTACCATTTCAAAATAACAGAAAACAAAATAATGGCATGTGCAAAAGTTTGAGCACCCTGCAGATTTCATAGTATGACCCGCCCCCTCTGGAAAAGCTGAGAGTGACAGTGTCTAGGATTGTTCACAGGTTCAGAGGTGATTGTAAATAATCTGATCATGTGACCTCGCCCCAACAATCAGCATCATGGGTTCTTCCAGCAGTTGTCCAGAACAATAAAACTGAAAATAGTTGATGCTCACAAAGCAGGAGAAGCTGTAAGAAGATAGCAAAGCCTTTTCAGATGCCAATATCCTCTGTTTGGAATGTCATTAAGAAATGGCCGTCAGCAGGAACAGTCGGAGATCTGGAAGAGCAAGAAAAATCTCAGACAGAGCAGCTCGCAGGATTGTGCGAAAATCAAATCCAAACCCATGTTTGACTGCAGCATCCCTCCAGAAAGACCTGCAGACTCTGGAGTTGTGCTGCACTGTTTCATTTGTGAAAAAGTTGAAGTTGAAGAGAGGATGACTTCTCCAAATGATAATGATCCTAAACACACCTCCAAATCCACACCGTCTGACATTAAGAGACAGAAACTGAAGGTTTGCAGTGACCTTTCCAGTCAACATCATTGAAAATCAATGGATAGACCTGAAAAGAGCAGAGTGGAACAGACATCCCAGAAACCTCAAAGAAGACTTTTGGAAAGAAGAATGGATGAAGAAACCTCCAACAAGAATGGAGAGACTTTACAAGCTGTGATACTTGCACACAGTGCCCCAGCGGGAGCACAACTTTACCTGAACTGTCCCCAAAACAGTTCACAAAGGGCCAGATACTGAGGGCTGATACCCAACCATGCAAACTGGGAGGAGAGAAGGTTTCTTTGAAAGGTCATCATCAGTCAGAGCAGGTCAGTTCCACTGGTCCTGGTCTCTGATTGATTGATGGATGCGTCTTTCCTGCAATCATTGCTGCAGGGTCACATGTGAAACTGCCTTCTGAAACAGGTGACATTTGATGGGAGTGTCATGCATGGCACCTTCTGCAATCTCACATCTTCATCACATTCAGATGAGTCTGGCGCTCTGCTGCCACGCAGACGAGAATCTTCCAGCAGGACAGAAGCCTGCAGCTGAACGACGTTGGCCAGAGCACTCCTTTTATATTTCATCTGTGATGCCTTTTCCTCGCACTGTGAGCTTAACCCACACCAGCCGTGCAGACAAACCAGATGTTCAGGAGGAAAAGAGGATCATCACAGAACGGCAGATTTAAAAACAAAAAAATAAAAAACTCACGGAAAGTTTCCCCGAAGCAGAGAAGACCAAACTTTGGTTCCCTGTCTCACGTTTGAGTGACTGTATATGCCCCCCCCCCAACCCCTCAGCAACATGCTGCCTCCACCAGCTCCACAAACAACCAGAGAACATGACTTCACCCCTCTAACATCCACAGTTCAGCAGGTTCAAATGAGCCATGCAGATGCAGGAGAAGCACAGGAGGAGCAGAGGCCTGATCGGACTGCAGCACGCGGAAGCTCCCCCCACCGCCTGAACCCAGCAATGACACAGACCTGCCCCCTTCAAGTACCTCTTAGACTCAACCCCCAGATTTCATCAGCAGTACAACTCACTGACAGTGAAGGACAGAAATGAAGTGAAGCTCTTTCTTCCAGGAGAAGCTCAATGTGAGCTGCAGCAGGAGCTCCAGTTCATTAAGAAAGGTCTACCTGTCTTCCAGGTACGCTGGGCTAGAATGCCTTCACTCAACACTCCATCATCAAGTAAGCCTTCACTCCAAACCAAAAGCCACCTCCTCCTCCTCCTCCTCCTCTCAGACATTCATAATCAGCTTTTTGCCTTTAAATTCATGGATGTTTCTTTCTCTGGATTCTAGACAGTTTCTCCGGCACTCCTCCACCCTGTTCTCCACCTGGAACGGTGCGCTGACCCTTAACCACACGCATTTAAGCTCTGGGTTTGCTTACCCAAATCCTGCAACACATCAAACATCCAATCTTTAAAAGTAAGAAGGCCTTTGTTTCAAGAAAAAATGTCTTATTTTCTGTCTTGCAAGAAAATATTTTGATCAAGAAGTTTTTTCAACAGTAAAACTAATTTGAGAAAACATGTTTTACTGACTACAATTTTTTTAATAAATAATAATTTCAGGTAAGATCAATTTTCTAACCCCATTGGCAGATTTTTTTAGTTTTCCAATTTTTTGAATTTTTGACTTATTTCTAGGCCTGTTTTTGCAGTGAAGACATCTCTGGCCCAGAACATAACCCCCAAAATATATGGACTTATTCTTGCACATATTTCTGTGTAACAAAAAAAATATTTAATCACATCATGAACTGAGAAAGAGGAGAATCAAACCTACGGTCAGTCTGTTGTCTGAGATGATGAGAGGAACCCAGAAAAAGTCGGATCTTCAGCTTCTGGTTATTAAAATGAGAAGCAGTTTTCTCTGTTATTTGTCATTTCATAATGTACAGTTCAAGTCCCATTCCAACAACTTTTCTTTTGTAAAATTGTTTCCAGTGGTTTTTGAATTATGATTATTCAGTTTTTAGCCAATATCAAAAAGCCTAGGATAACATTAGAGTAGCAAAAAAAAAAAATCAAGCAATATCAGCTCAGACAAAGACATACATGAATCTATATGTCTGCAAACGGATGCATCAGAATTGTAACGGAAAAGAGCAATCTCTGCCTTCCCATGGCAGGCGCTGCGTCACAAACGGTTTTCATCTGCTCCTGATCCAATACGATTTCAATTAAAAAAATACTCAGACATGCAGTTTTAAGCTTAAATTATTTAAAAAACAATTTTCATTGTTTTTAAAAAAGAAATTTATAAAATAAATATTCAATATTTAAAAACTATTTATGAAATAAAGCCCTGAACGACATAAAAGCTGCATTGGAATAAAGCCCGACTTATTTGAGTGTGGTGCTAACCGTCAGTGGTGGCTAACCCTCTAACTTACTTCCCAAAGAGGAGAAAATGCTCGCGACTGACGAGGGTTAATTTCAGATCCTTCTAAATAAAAGTCTTTTGTGATGGGCTCATTTTACTATCGAGAAAAGGTACTATCGCAATATCAATAGCTATCTTTTTATTGTCAAGCACAAGTTCAAACCTTGTTCTTTTTTTTAAATCATGGTTTTGTTGTGGTTTGATACATGATTGTGTATTACAAAACAACAACAAAAAAATTCTAAAATTCCTTTTTTTTAATTTCCTAGTAAGAAAGAAATGAAGAAGAATCTTTTAGTTGGTTCATACTGAAGAAATGAAGTCTTAAATAAATATTTTTCTATCTTTTCATTTCTTAAGACTTTATTTGTTCAATTTAAGTTTGTTGTAATTAAATAAAAAGTCAAAAAACATAAAACATGTAACTTGGACAAATATACAAACAAAACATAAAATGTATTTAATTTAGAACAATACATCTGCTTAACACTTTCAACGTAAACATAAGCAAACAAATGCAATAGGGATGCAACCATTCATTTTCCCCACATTTCAGTTCAATGGTATAACATAAGGTTCGGTTCTCAACGTGGCGTCCCTTGTGCTCATGTAAAGACGTTATCGTGCTAAAATTAATATCAGAATGCCAATCTGTCTGTGTTCATTATATTCCACCTCTGGTTTAACAATGCAGTTGTGTCAGAATAATTTAGGGTTGTCATGACGCTGTGAGATTTTCCTCTTCCTCCTCTGCAGGCAGGTGAGGCAGCACCCGTCCACGTCTGACCTGCTTTCTATTCATTGCTCTCGTTTAATTTCTCTTGGAAGCATAATCCTTTCAGTTTCAATGGCAAACTTAACCGTCCCCGAGGCCTGAGCACCAGACCGGTCAATACAAAACCAGACAACTAATTACTGAGCGCCCCTGCCCCCTTCTCCAGGCCCTCTTGTCTCCATCTCGCCTCTCTCTGGGCAGCTGTGGGGATCATGCTCAGAGTCCAGCAGTATTACCTTTCCACTTCCCAGATCTTCCCTGAAAGGCCGTCCCATAATGGCCCTTCAGTCACACAAACACGCCTAAGGTTTCAGACGCAGTCTCACTGATTCACATGCTCACCGGGATTCTCCCGCCGCTGTTCCTTAAGCAGCTGCCTCTTGTTGTTGTTTGCTCTTCTTTGTTTGTTGTGATGAAATTGGCTTAACAGTCACTGAAGTTTTGCCAACAGAAAAGGCTTTAGAGGCTCGCCTTGCTCGGACCCCCATCTGACAACCAGGAAGGACCAAACAAACAAACAGACGAGTCATACTTAAACATCATCCAAAATCAACTTTCTGAGCTTTTAAGTTTAAAGTTTGCTTGTTGTTTATTCTCGTAGGGGAAACACAGACACACTGCTGAGGCCGGCTCTAGGTTGACATCATAAAATGGGCAGCACCAACAAGGAGCGAAAGGCGGGGCCTCAGAGGTCGAGTCGTCTTATTTACAGGTAGGAAAAGCGCTCATGAAAATAACTCATATTTCATTAAAAAAAACGTGTTCTTTCGTGAGCCAAAGGTAATACATTATCATACATATGGATATAGTTTACTCTGAAAGGAAATCCTGATATATAGGCCTTTTACAGTCAGCTATTCTCAAAGCCAGGTTCTTCTTTTCTGCACAGTGAAGTATTTCATTCAGTCTGTGACCCAAAGAAGGCTTTCCGTCCTAATCGATCAAACCTTTGGTCTGAAAAAAGCAGGTTTACTCAAACTAAAGGCAGAAATCAGAGTCCATCTTTATTCATCCACATTTCTCTGTGGTCATGAGCAGAACCTGACTGCGGGTCAGAGCTGGGCCTCCGACTAAACTGCGTGATCCTAACTGGACGCACGCGCATGAGCAGCACTCAGCTGACCCCGCGAAACACATGTGGTGTGTGTCCTTTTGGTGCAGATGAAAAAGAATCCTCCCGCTCTCCTCATGACTGCATGATGGCGCTCGCCGTGTGTTGTTTTATTGTGCTACACTCTGCAGCCACAGACAGACGCCGGCCTGCCTTTGATCATGACCCAAACGTAGCAGCCGCTGACTCACTGATGGCTTTGAAACTCCCCAGTTAAGATCACTTCCCACAGATAATGGAACAGGTTGGCCCCCGGTGACCCAAGCCCAGTGTCCTTTGTCTCACTCCTAATGTTTGACATAGCCCATAGTGTTTGAACGACCCAACACCTCCCCCCTCCCAGCACAGCAACCTGCTGCCCCCCACCCCCACTGGCCTCCAAGAGGAAGCACTGCATGTATGGAAGCAATTTCCCAATGTGGCCCCCAGCACAGACACAGAGAGTGTGGAACTCTCTCTCTCTCTCTCTCTCTCTCTCTCTCTCACACACACACACACACGCACACACACACACGCACGCACGCACGCACACGCACACGCACACGCACACACACACACACGCGCACACACACACACACACGCACACAAAACATGTAAACACAGGTGTAATAATACCATTGACAATATCAGAGAACTGGACAGAGTGAGTGTGACATCACCCAAAATGGTTTACTTCCACCTCCAACCACATGAAGTCAATTCAGTCGCCATTTCGCAAGATACAGACACTGCCATGTTAGATTCAGGCGACGTCACTAAGCAGTGATTGGTCAGAGTCAGTCAGTCATCATTTCTTTGGCAACCACTGTCACCAGTTAGGAGTAGGGTTTTTGGAATGGTAAATAACAAATGGCGTATACTTATACTTTTCTACCCTCCTTAAAGGCCCCAAAAAGCTCCCTCTGCATGACGGCCACTGAGGCTGACGAACCAGGGCCCCATCACACCCGTATGGCAGGGCCGACGGAGCAGACCCACTCGCCTAGCAGCCCGGCCATGCACCCAGACCAGGGCCTGCCTGACCGCCACACGCGCCCCCAACACCCGAGAGCAGTGAGGCACGGGAGCACAGAGTCCAAACCCTTGCCCAGCCAGAGGACCAGCCCTCCCATCGCGCCAGGGGGCCCAGTGCAGAACCCCACTGCCCGAGAGCCCCCTACCCCAGACAAGCCGCCTACCACCACCCAGGCCTCCTTTTATAAAATGATGAGCTCTGTCCAGGAAGACAGGCAGCTCCTCAAAGCCAAAATCTGTAAATTTCTGAAATACAAAATAAAACAACAACTTGCAAGCAATAAATTGTAGATTAGAGCATTCCCACATGAGTATTCCCAAATTGTCAGCGTCATCTACAATCTGCTACATAAATATGGAGTTCTGCAACACTAGTGTCTTATCGCTGGGATGATTCTGTCCCAATCATTAACCGCTCCACACCTCCACCCAACCCACAAATGGCAGTGGTGTTCCTCAGAGCTCTAGACCTGGTCTGTCTTTTCGGGTTTCCTGTAGGTAGCAGGTAACAAAATAGGCTAATTTAAAATCAGTTGCCTGTTAAAGCTCAAACTCATTGTCTCCAGTGCAGAACATCATTGACGATTTGGAAAAATCTCTGTGCGTCAAGGAGACCTTATATTCCTTTGGCTCTCGGATGACGCAGCCTTACTCACTGTCTCAAAGACAAGCAGTAAACAAACGGCACAGAAACCACCATCTTTACCTGTGGGTAAAGACAATCCTCCATATCATATGGCAATGCACAATACAAAATGGGATTTGTGTTAATGTGGACACTAAATGTATATTAATTAAGCCAGAGCGATATGAGAAAATCTGCGATATCTATGTTTGAAACTGCGATGACAGTATGACTTGCAATAAATGGACAAACAGCAAAACAAAAATACTAATAAATTCACTGTGACAGTTTTACTCAAATAATTTATGGATTTCGGATGTTTTGCATAGGATCTGTGTCTATGCCGCCTGTCCTGAAAACAAAGTATCTCCAAATAACCGAAATTAGGGGTGAAGCGGATCACAAAACTCACAATTCAGATCAAGTAAAGGTTTTAGAGTTACAGTTCAGATCATTTTTTCAGATCAGCAAAAAGGGGGAAAAAAGGAAAACTAACTAGATTAAAGCTAAACATTTATTTTTTACAATATCGTTTACAACATATATTTTTAATCAAACATATATAAAGTACTTTAAAAACACAGACACACATATTAATTAAATTAAAACATCAAAATGTGTTCATTGAGAGTTATTAATAAAAACAAAACACAAATAAAATCTTTGATCTGATGAAATTCTTATATAAAAAAGTACTCAATATGTTCATTTAAAACAAAAGTGCATCGTTGGACGCTGCATCTTTAAAATAAATAAGATGAAGAATTTACAACTTTATTCTCTTCAGTGTCCCCTGCTGTTGTAATAAACCCCCCATCCCCAACCACAGATCATCCGCGTCTTATGAGTTAAACTCCTCCCACACGCGGCAGGACTGTCTAACAAGCATCAGGAAGCGACTTTGATGCACGTTAAATTATAGAAGGTGGATGTGAATTCGATGCGTGAATTGCTGCTGTTTGATTGGAAAATTGGTTTAAATGATGGGGTGGGGGCTAGGGGATCTGCAGAACCCCTGTGTGCTGAACTGTGGCGAGTGATCTGATCCATTAAACCCCTGACCGACGTTTTCCGTTATGAGCACATCCTCTGAGGTGCTGCTCTCAGCCATCGCAAGTCTTGTTCAGTCACGTGTCAGGGATAAAATGTTTTCTTTTTCCATATTCCTGCACCACGTAGAAGGTGGGCACCTAGCATTAAAGGGCTCTAGTGATTGGTCAATGACACTAAGAGCTCCACACCACTGGTGTCATGTAAAAAGGGTTTTATTTGATTTGTTACTTCAAACTACAAAGAGATGATTTAGCATGTGTGTAACAGGAGACCACTTACGCCTCCTCTTGCAGTATGCATACCGTACTGGCCTGATATCACGGTGATAATTAATTTGCGGTTCATTGTGAAGGCCTAATATTTTTAAGTGTTTAGCACTATAGTAAGCATAAACTGACCCAAAGACGAGGCGTCTGTCCACCACACTGCAAACAGCAAGGAACCAAAATATTTCTAAAAAGGAGTTGTTGGAAAATCTGTATGTTTTTAAGTTATTTTGACTGATCAAAACCACTGATTTTAGATTGATCCATCAGAGGACCAACTTACTGCATGTCAGTGCAAAAGCATTTTGATCGCTGTTGGTATGTAAATTGAGTTTAGCCCCTTAGAAAAGGTATGCTTCAGTATTTTATTTTGAAATTATATGAGCGAAAGTGAGGAATCAAACATGCGTGTATTAGAAACCATAAATGTTCTCTCATCTCACTTATAGTTCTGTCTGTAACAAGGGGCAGCGGGTAATGTCCCACTTCATTTGGTCCAGATTGAGTCCTGAACCATGCATTTGATCTGTATGTAGACTGCCATCAAGCAGACTTTTATGAACAAAGCTTGTATGCAAAACCACGAGACTAAAGAGCTCTTCACTCATTGGCCACAAATTATGAGGGCGGAACAAAGCAATTATGGAAGTCCTGCGCTTTGCAATCCTTGTCAGGACAGTTCACTGATTCAAGCTTTGTCTATTTCTAATAAGAGCATAATGATGAATTGATTTTTCTAACCAGATTGATCTACTGTATATGAGACAAGTTGTTAATCGAATCAAATCAACTTATTTCATTCAAAAATAGTTTCAAAATGAAATGAATCCATCTATAGTCAATCTTGGGAAATACTATTTGTATTGAGGTACAGTAGGTTTATATATACGGGTATAACAAAAACAACCAATAGCATCACAGCGGATAACACCCATATGATGCAGCAAAAACACCTTGAATTTACAAAGACGTGACCATACAGTCTGGTAGAATGCTCTAATAAAGTTCCCGATTGGAATATTTTAATATGGAAAAACAACAATGACTGAACTTTATCAAACTAAAATGTGAATGGATTTGACATTCATTCTTGTTTACTTGTTTGTTTGTACACAGTATTTAAGTTACACTTAATTATTTTGCAAGAAATACAAGGAATCTGGAAGACCATAACCCTGAACCCTAATTCATCATGGAACTGCTACACCACACCATGGGGTAAAGTTTTAAAAATAACCCGCAATTGGAGAAACTTAAGGAAACAGAGTTTTGATCTTTCATTTTAATCACTTCATCTATTTTCATTTTTACTGCTTCCAGAATAGCGCTGTCAACGATTAGTCGACGTCATCGACTGTAACAAATCATCAACGCTATTTTAGTATTGTCGACTGTGGGTTTTATTTGGTTTTTTTTGTCATTTTAAATTATTAAAACAACCGCCAGCCACAAAGTTGGATCGCAAAGCACAACAGGAAGTTTTGGAGGCAGTATAATTGTTCCTCAACCATAGAAGAAGAAGATGGATACAAACTTGAGTTTCACTGCAACACAACTGCCATCCACAAGCACCTGAAGGAAGCATCTCGCGGTCTTGGCGTCTTCCTTACTGTCTTCATCTTCATCAAGGGAGTTTGTACTCTCATGTTATTTTTAGAGAATGGGTTTAATGTTTTCTATCATAGCGCTATTATTGGACTGTAGTGAGTATCTGAGTACTCTGATACTCATGATCAGCTCCCAAAAATTTGAGTATGAATATTAGCGATGCCCAAGATTGCTAATTTGCGATCTTTATAAAAAAAATATATATAGTTTTTGCTCTGAAATGCAGAATAATGGTTGATTTTAAATTTATGAACTAAACATAAGCCAAATGCGCGCAAGTAAACAAATCTTCAAAATAAAGTAGGAAGTTTCCCATTGTCTAGCGAGTGTGTTTTTGTAGTTGAAAAAAACAAGACTGAAGTTCCATTTACTGACATTAGTTCTGAGAAAACTAATTTACTAACTGGAACTTTAGCTCCAGTGTTTACATTCTTTTGGTTCCGGTAACTCCTTAAAAGTTTACGTATTAATGTAATGCTAGCGATTCTAGTGTGGAGAAAAGCAGCGTGGCGCTGATATGCTGCGCTGCACAATGCAGTGATTACGTAAACACCACAAATCAGCTGATTCTGCTGAGAAGAAAGCGGCTCTTCATAACGGCTTTGCACTGAAATGCAATGCTTTAGAATGTTATGTGTAGCAGAACTGTGAGGATAGAAAAACTGGAGAACATTTCAGGATTTGTTGTTAAATGATCCAAAACTGCAGTGATGTTTACGGCTGAAGTTACCCAGAAAGTTGAACAAAAGTAGCTGTTTAAAGTGACAAACACCATTTCTTTCTGTCTAAATGTTTGTGTTGTCCTGAGTTCTGTTGATTCTGATCTCCGGTTTAAGATAAAAGTATAAATGATGGTAATTTATTGCATATCCTTTTAATTCTATACAACCTATAAAAAGACTTCTATGGCTTTTTTTTGTACTAGCATTTAGCTTTCCTTGGACCTTAAACTTTTTATCTTGTTTAAGATTAAATTGAAATTCATGAACTATACGTGTAAAATGTTTGTTTCTTGAATGCACCATACGCCGAGCAGTACCATACATTACACAAACCTCCACGGACTGAGTATCAGCACTGTCACCTTTTGTATTTAAAAAAAGTTGACTAATCGACTAATCGAACAAATAATCAGCGACTAATCAACTAGTAAAATAATCCTTAGTGACGGTCCTTTTACAGAGTAATGAGGACGAGGCTATTATTATTTCAGCCCATTTGCCGTGTGAAATCCAACCGAGGCTGCTCGAAGGGCCGAGCTGCCGCGCTTTACCGGCCATGTGATGGTATCTCTGCTCTAAGCAGGATGTTGCAGCAACAATGAAAGCTGCAGGAACAAACTGTGAAAATCCTGTCACTTATTTACAGAACCCGGAGGTGTAGAGGAAACAAAGGCAGTGAGATGAGACGAGCTCAGGTTTCCCTTGGTCCCCTGGCTCCCAGCTTAAGAGTTGTTGTAATTCCTGGTGTCATATTCCTTCCTCATTGGACGTGAGTTCACAATCCGCTCGTGTGACTGCAGGCATCTGACTCCATCAGTCACATCTGCTTTGGTGTTCACAGGAACAGTTTCAATTCTAGACTCAATCGAGCCGTTTAGTCAGCCAAATGTCAGCGTCTGAGGGACCCTCGTCCGTTCGATGATCAACACAAACCAGGAAACAAAAAGACTATCTGCTCAGAGTTTGACCCTTTGGCCTTCTTTCACGCCATAACTGAGATACATATTTACACAGTTACAACACAGGACCCGAAGCTGAAGATCTGTCAGATTCTGAATCAAGCTTAGTCCAGAGCAGTTCATGTCCTGCTTCCTTAGGACAACTGGAACATACCTGACCATACTCTGCAAAGAGTAAAACATAGCAAAATATATCAAATATAAGTTCTTTTCCATCCTTAACTTATGAAAACCATACATGATTTGATACTGTTGTTAAATAATCTTTCTTTAAAAACAAAAAACTGAAACAGGCCTGGAGAAACATGCTGCTGTTCAATGTTTTGACCAACATTTCTGTAACTGTCAGAGACCTCTGCTCCTGTCAGCAGCTATTCTGGTCCTCATGAACAAACACTTTTGATGGGTGTCTTCTCCAGATGACATGGTTCAGCTCCTTTCCCAGATGTTCATCAGGTTGTTGATCAGGGCTCAGAGAAGGACTCCTCCGTTCTCAGTCGTTCTCTCCCTGTTTGACTTTTCTGACTCATTATCTTGGAGGCTGAGATGAAGATTCCCCTCCAGACTACTTTGATGGTCTTTCCTGTGCCTCCTCCGTGTTTCACAGCAGGGACAGTTCTTCCATTTCTGTCTGAACAAAAGCTACTGTTCCACTTTTGTCTCATCGGTCTGAAGGATGTTCCCCCAGAAGCTCTGTGCTTATCACTGCCTTTTATTTATGATTTTGCTTAAGTCGCTCACTTAGCCTCAAACAGACATGGGTGGTGTGATCTGACACTGATCTATTATACAACTGGAGATCTCCTTCAAAGAGGTCACGTGTGCCTTTTGGTTTCAATCTGTATTCTCTATGTATCCTGCAGACTCATCCAAGAAGGTTATCTTCAGTACTGTGGATCTCAACCTTCTGAATAATCTGTACCGGTGAGGTCCATGGAGACGTTCTTACCGTCTTCACCATGCTGCTTTGTGATTCATTCTAATCTCCCCTGAACTTCCTTCTTCTTCGTCTGTGGACCACACCATGTCACCAAACAGCAGAGTGATGACCACTGTCACAGAAGGTGGTGGGATCCCATCCAGTCTCATGCTAATGCGTGATCTCCCATTTTGCTGCCAGAAGCTCTCTGAAGTAAATCTAGACATCTCCAACCATGGAGCTGCAGACCCACATCGGTCCATAAAGAAGGTGACACACAGCTGCAGAGAAAGACTACATAACTTAAATTTAGGGCTGGGTGATAGTGAATTTTTTAGATCACTATATTGTTTTTTTTCATTTTATAACGATATATGTCAAAATATAAATTCAATAACTACATTTGTTTAAAAGGAATGCTCTGTCATCGTTTTTTTAATCATTTTTTTTAAATAACACCTGTAGTTTTTCTTTGTAAAACTAATTTGTCTGGTAAAAAATGTGACTGACTGGTAGATTTTTTCATCCAGCGGCTAACTTGTCTGGTGAGTCAAAAATGAAATGTTGACCAGTGGTGTTGTGACTTCAAACCACACGCAGCAAAACCTGCATGAAGGTTGTAGCTGCCAAAAGTGGGAGTACGATAAATTTGTTTCAACGCCTGAAACGGAGAAGAAGTGTTTCTGTTTCTGAGATGCTGAAGCTAACTGTAGCTCACCAAACATCTGCTGCATTGATCTACACACATGTTTACAGCTTGGATTTAGTTCAACATTGTGTTACAGCAGATTTCCAAAGGAGAAGTTAAAATAAAAGTCTTTATTAAATATATTCTGTCATTTTTAATTCTTTTTAAAGAAAGTAAAAGGAGGAAGAAAAAAATCAATCAAAAGTAAAAAATCGAAATTGGTGTGAAAAAAATCTGAGATTTTAATTTTTTTGCCACATTGCCCAGCTCTAAACACCACTCAAACTGACAGCATGAGTTCTGGCGTCTTCGACCTCTAGAGGATGGAGAGTACCACACCAACAGGAATGACGGAGAAACATCTGGAGGAGCCCTGAGGTGGAAACACTTGCACACCCTCCTCTCCGTCTTTGGGGTGGAAGGGCAGACGGGGAAACAGCTCCAGCTTCCTGCTGTTCTCATGGTTTGTGTTTCCATCCTGGATGCAAGCGCTGTCATTCACATGTCAGCGGCAAGCTCACAACTAATAAATCAGAGCTGCTAAGTGGGCCTTTCCTTTTTACTGCCGGCACACAGCAGCCCAGCTAATTTATAACCACGGAGGCCTGAGCAGGAGGCTAAAAATGGCGTGGGGTCAGCGGGGTTATCTGCCCGCTTGTCTTCACCTGCTGTGAAGGACGGTGCAGGGATCTGTGGTCCACGGCCACAGCGCACTTCCTTCAATTCAGAAACATGTTAACCTCTTGAAACTGGAGAAAGTTGTGTTTTTAAGAACAGAATGGATCAGAGACAGGAGTCGGGGAGGAGGAAAAGCCTCCTCCATCAGCGAGGCTCCTCCTGCTCACTTACACTCTGACCTACATGCCCGGAATAGAGGCTGCAGGAGTAAGAAGTGATTTTTGTGCCACCGTGTTGCAAGCAAAAGTCACAGTTACTGTATGAGATCAAAATGTCATAATTTCTAAGAAAAATGTAAAGGTTTAAAAATAAAACTTTAGAATTTGCAAATGATAATATTAAACACTTGCTTTCAAAAACCTTTTTTTGTTTTAAAAACTTTTTTTTTGCGTTCAAAAAAAGCATTTTTGTGTTTGCAACAGAAAGCTTTCAGATGCGTTGTCTCTCATCTTGCTTTTGTCCTATCGTTGATTTTGAGTTCATTAGTTTCAGTTCAGTGGGACATGTGTGCCACCAAACAGACAGCTGATTGGTCTAGATCAGGGATGGGCAACTCCAGGCCTCGAGGGCCGCAGTGTCTACATGATTTCCAGATATCCAAGCCCTAGTCATGACTGATTACCTTGTTCAGGTGTATCCAGCCAATTAGAACATGCCAGAACATGGTATGTTGGAAACCATGCAGGAATGCGGCCCTCGAGGCCTGGAGTTTGGATTCTATCCAATCAAATCGTATTTATCTAACATGGCGTCAGTTACCGAGGCTCAAACACCAAAAAGGCTCTTTTAACCCTGATTTTGCTTCTATGGATGAAGAAAATATCATTTTTTAAAATAATTCATACTTTCTTTAAGCATTTATTTTATTTTATTTAGTCAGATTAGTGAATTTATGGCTGAAGATCTCCTGAAACTGTAAAGTTTATCTGCTGACATTACACTAAACAGGCCTGTGTGATCTATGAATCCTCTGCAGGAAAATATTAGTAAAAAGTTTGATTTTTTAAAAGATCTGATTGGTTATTAAAAATTAAAAAAGATTCAAAGCACAAATGATCTTCTGCTGCACAACAGTGTTTTGGATTAGATTAACAGCAGCAGTAAGAAATGAACAGAATGATGGCTCACCAAAGTAGACTTTAAGTATGAGCTGAAGATATTTTTTATGTAACTTTTAATGTTCATTTTCACAGGGCGTCTTATCTTTTAGAACTCGTGTTTGCTTTTGTCCAAAGTAAAAAACAAAATTACTTAAAAATAAATGCTATTTTATCTTGCGTGACTCCGCTGTACTTTCTTACCTTGTTCTTGGCCATTCATTAATGTTTTGATCCACATTTCATCCGTCCTTTTTTTTTCTATTAAAGCATATTAAAAAAATGAAAGTCCCGACTTGCTGCATTGCAGGATTTTTCCTGAAATTTTGGCCAATCAGATCAACCAGAAAGGTTACCGCCCCCGAGTGACAAAGCACCCCCTGAACACAGTGAAAGAGTGAAAAGAAAACTGAGCGAGTGCGCAGTCAGAGCTCTGTGCTCGCTCAGTTAGGACTGCACTGTGCAGTTGTAAGATACGCTCACTCACTTATCAAATACAATTTGTTCGATTAATGGCAGAGATTTGATGCCATACCTGTCTGTCTCCAACCAGCCAATGCAACCAGAGACACGTGATTGGATAGAATCCAGACCAATCAGCATGAACCCTCTTGTCTGTGATTGGCTGTTTGGTGGCACATTTATTACACTAAACTGAAACTAATGAAAAATCAAAGATAGAAGGAATAAAACTCAAACATATTTATGGAAACAAAAAAGTTTTTAAAAAAAAGTTTTTGACAGCAAATATTCAGAACTGTCATTTGCAAATTCTGAAGTTTCAGTTTAAAATTTTACATTTTTCTTGCAACTTGGTGGAAAATTTTGATCTCAAAACTGTGACTTTGCTCTCCATCTGGTGGCACAAATATCACTTCATACCGGAGCGCGCTGTCTGGAGCAGAACAACTTCTCTGAAACTTGTTTCATTTGTTTCAAAACAGACATCTTTGTTTGCTCGGACCAGAACCAGTCCATCCGGACCACAACTCCTCCTCCTTTCCCAGAAGAACGCGACCATGCGCGTGACCTCAAAACGTTCTTCACTAAAGTCTGGTCAGAACTTGGAGCTCTTCGACCTTCATCACCCCCCCGGTGCTTCATCCTCCACCTTGACCCCAAACCGCGAATCACAGCTTCTTTCACCGACACGCGGCCAACGCGCGCGCCACGCAAAAACTTCTAACGGCACTTACCGAGCCGGTCCTGCCCGAACCAAGAGGTCTCATCAGATCCGATCCATGTTCCGGAGACCCGGACGCGCGTGGGGCCTCCTGCCTTCAGTATGTCCCAAACAAACCTGTCCTCCGCGCGAAGGGAACAGAGAGCTCGTGCCGAGCTGGGAGCGCGCAGGACGTGCACGAGCTCCGACTCGAGAGCGCGATTAGGAGGCCGGAGGAGAGAGCAGGTTCAAGGTTTCCAGCGGGGTGGCGGCGTTAGCCCACCCCTCCCTCCATCTTTGCTTCTCTATCTTTTCTCCGGTAATGAGCCTCCTCCTCCACCTCCTCCTTTTCTTCCTCCTCCTCCTTTTCTTCCTCCTCCTCCTCCTCTTTCTCCTCCTTTTCTTCCTCCTCCTTTTCTTCCTCCTCCTCCTCCTTTTTCTCCTCCTTTTCTTCCTCCTCCTCCTTTTCTTCCTCCTCCTCCTCCTCTTTCTCCTCCTTTTCTTCCTCCTCCTTTTCTTCCTCCTCCTCTCCTCCTCCTCCTCCTTTTCTTCCTCCTCCTCTTTCTCCTCCTCCTCCTCCTCCTCCTCCTCCACCTCCTCCTTTTCTTCCTCCTCCTCCTGGAATGTCAGACTTGCAGGAGTTTTCTGTTGACCCTGACGGCTGCTGCACCTTGACCTTCAGGTTGGATGGAGGTGCGCGTGCTGAAGGGTTTTGGTTGTGCGCACGCGCAGAAACACCGTCGCTCTTTTCCGTGTTATTAGCGGTGGAAGCATTTTTTTTCTAAAGACTTTTAAAATGTATTTTCATTGTAGGGTTTTCTGTTTACACGCATTCGCGAGCTGACGCGCGCACAGAAGAAATAGAAACTGTGTGTGTTTGTGTGTTTTCTGTTTTAAATATATATATATTTCCAGCTTTAAAACAACACATTGATTCTGACACGTGTTTTTGTATTACATTTTAAATCACATTCACCAGTGTTCTCCATTTTTATATTTTTTATCACATCCTAATTTCAACCTTTTTTGTGCCTCCATGTTTCTTGCAGAAATCTCTTCTCACTGCCTGAAAACCTTTGACTCATAAATTTAGGCCTATTTGATATCATATCTGAGACACCAAAAAATATTCTAAACTGTTGTCATTTTTTAAAATCATATTTTTTATTGCATTTCTGATAGCATGATGCATTAATTTACATTCTTAAAAAAAAATACAAAAAATTAATTATTAGGGGGTTCTTTTTACATCTACTGCGAAATTTTCATTTGTATTTAAAACTGTAGCCTTTTCAAGTTTTAATTCTTTGTTTTTTATTTATTTTGTTTGTTTATTTTTTTGTCTCACATTTTTATTGCCTTTATTTACTCCATTTTTTAATTTCAAACCCATTAATCTGTAACGATCTCAAAAAGCTTTGAAATTAAGGAAATTTGAGTAAGAAAAGAAGCAGTTACATTTGGAAATCTGTAAAAAAAAATTCGTTCACATATTCATCTGCTTCATTTTCATTTTCAAAGATGATTCAGCAAATACGTCTGAAAAATTGACATATAGCATCTTATCGCATTTTTCAGTGACAAGAAGCTTTTGTCAAACTTTGCATAAAATATGTATTTGTCTCTTATTAAATTGTGTTCAAATTAAAAATGTTAAAAGTACAAATAATAGTAAGTATTTTGATAGCAATAACAGTAATTTAAACTGTATATTTATTGTGATCTAAATTAGAATGTTTAACATCAAAGAGTCTTTAAAAAGGAAATCTAATCCTTACAGTACCAAAAACCACAAATAGTAATATAACTGCAGACATTTGCAAATAAGTAATAATGAACTTATTTGTCTTGTTTTTTATTGTGTAAAATATCAAATTAAATATATTCAGTATTCAGGTTTTATTTTATATTTTGATAAATTATTTAAATAAAGAAATTTTAACAAAATAATACATTTTGTTTCATTTCAAATCTTTGGGTAAAAAAGGATTCACAATAGCCAATGCTTATCAATATGATGGGTTAGGTATTCTGGATTGTTGTTTTATTCTGAAATGATCACAGATTAATCTGTGGTATTGTAAACACACGCACATTCACACAGGCATGGTTCATGGGAATTTTATTTGCAACTTATTTCTTAACTATTTTTGCACTTTATTAGTTGTAAGTTCATTTTTTGAGGGTTTTTAAATATGTTTTATTTAATTTAGGAATTTACTTTTAAGCATTAACCTCAGAATTCAGTTTCCTAAATAATAAAAATAACAACACAACTGATTGGAATCAATCTGTCATGAGGCGGAGGGGGTAGGTTGGTGCTCCCCTCCTCTGAGCTTTTTAAAATGCTGCACAGATGGAGGTGCAGCCCTCTGCTGCCTCCCCTGGTGACAAACAGACATGCGGGTCGGGTTCCTGCAGGTTTCCTCTGTGGGTGTTCTCTATGTTTCTGTAGACTCATGTTCCCTGTTCTCAGGACAGAAACACAACCTTGAGCATTTTTACCTGATAAAGTTACATTCAAAAACTTAAAGAGTCTGCGTCCAGGTCTGCACTGCTGTGCACGCTTCCCTCTGAAACAGTGAAAATATCTGATTACGTTCCCATTTTCACCTTCTCATCTCACGGAGAGGAATGCACCTGATCCACACCTGAAGAGGTTGGATGCTGGTTAGCATCTGCTGGATGTAGAAACCACATTCTTCTCAGCTTGTTTGGGCTTCGTGTTCACAGACATTTGTCTGTAAATCTGTTCTGACTGTCTGCGGTTTGTGCATGGGTGTCTATGCACAACAGTCTGGCAGTATAGCAGGGGTGGGGGGACAAACATAAGCCAGAGTAAAGACGAGCTGCTGCTCTGTTCTGGGAGACAGCTGCAGACAGAGGTGAAACATGGGTCATGTATGCAGGTTCAGACCAGCTTTAAAGTACAGAGAAATGAGCTCTGTGGGACAACACACCTGTTTGTTTGTCCTTCCTACGATTGAATTTCTACTTCTTGTTGCAGTCTTTTCAGCCATTAGAAAAGAAATTTGAACCACAATGAGAAGTATCATCCGACTTGAAAAAAGATGAGGAAGATTTTATTGATCACAAAATGATGCAATGACGTCTTCAATTCATCCACTTTCCAAAACCCCCTTTTGGGGTCATAGGGTTGCTGGAGCCTATCCAAGCTACTGTTGGGGGAAGACAGGATACACCCGGAACAGGTCACCAGTTTTTGCAAGGGGCACTCAGAGACAACAACAACCAGTGACATCCATACCTAAGGGATCATTTTGACCAGGGGTGTCCAAACTTTTCTTTATTCAGAGACAGATTTGGTGAGGTGAAAACGTGTGAGGGCCAATTATTCAGCCTGATGTTCTTTGAACTATTTTATTGCATTAAATGTAAGTGAACTATTTAAGGAACATTTTATTGCAATGGCTTACTATTCATTTGTTCACAAAAAATAACATCTAAATGTGTTTTTACCAAAATTACTATGAATGTCTTACTTCGTCCATTTTTTGCGTCATCCATTCCCAGCTAGCATGTCTCTTCTGATTGTGCGTCTTTGAACGCACTGAAAACAGCTACAGTTTCTTGGTAAAGAAAAGTTGTTTTTTATTTAATTGAGAAAAACATGTCAATTTCCAATTGTGTTGGAAGCCCTCGCTGTCAACTTTTCTTTTGTATTATTACCAGTTGACATTTTAGAAATCAGCTAGAAAGTCTCAGGAAAGGGTGTTGCCACAAGTCTACGATGAGTTAAAACATCATTGAGCCAATCCCAATCAAGAATTCATACACAGGTTTTAAAAAAAATTTTTATTGATATCCTCCCTTTAAAGAACAGAAGAGTTTTAGTCAATTATCAATCTTCATTTATATACCACTTTTCATACTTGGTGTCACATAAAAATGCTCATTACACCAACAAAAATATTTATCAACAAGAGGAGTTTATAGATAGGGTCACCCCACCACCTGACCAACACAAACCCCACCTTTAACGTACCGGTTCAGCACCGGCAACCATAAAATCTAAATCCATCCTACTCTCACCTCATTTTAAATGGTCATTTTCATCATTTCCTAATTTCCTTTGAGGTTAAGAAAACAAATAATTTACTATCTTTATTTATTTGTACCAATACAAAAGTAAAAACACACAAAGAAAGCATACGCATGTCAATGTTCTGTAAACATGTTTATTTTGCTGACATGTTTATTCATGGGCTTTTTTTCACAGTGTCGTTTGTAACTCAACTGGTACGTTTTGTGTCCGCTAGATGTCCTCTCAGAGCAAATGAAGCTTCATGAAGCATTCCACTGGAGTGAACCAATTGAATGAAAGGCTTCAATGCTTCATGAAGTTTCATCTGCCCATCACTAAACAGGAGATCAGATCAGGATAAGAGCGCTCAGTGATGCAGGCAGAGTGGCACAAACAAGTCTTCACACTAAACACTGCTGGGAGTGACAGCAGGGGCTGATGGGAAGTGTAGTGTGGAGACCAAGGAAGTGTTATTACTCAGGTGATAGATCCTGCTGATGGCCAGAAGGGGAGACAGGGGACCAATTCATGACACATTGTGAGGTGAGAGTACTAACCACTTACACCACAGTCCAGCATCATGTACTCAATTACTTAAAGGAAAATCTTTAATTTCAAGTCACTCATTGGTATAAAAACAACTTTTGAATGAATGGGAAACAAGAAGCATCACAAAACAAAATCACAGACCACAGAAACTCTGCTCTCAGGACGAGTCCTAGAGCTGCAGGGGGTTTCTGTGTGGAGTCCAGCACTGCACTGCTGCCAAACACAAACTTCTGTTTGACAGCCAGACAGCTTCCACTGCAGCAGGAGCAGTGAAAAGTAGTGGCACAGTTAGAACCAGTTCACACTGGCAGGTTTGAAACAGTGTATAAACTACAACAGAGATTCTGATAGTTCTATTGGTTTGGCAGGTATGAAAGCTCACTTGAAGAAGAGAACCAGGGTCTGTGCTCACTTCCAGAAGAACTCTGGTGCGGTTTACTTAAGTGTGAATGCAGACAGACTTCCCACAGACCACAGAGTGGAAGAGAATGAAAGGGAGAAATTGCTCTGCAGACAGGTTTCCCAAAGGAGACATTTCCTATTGACTCCTATTTAAAGATATATATACATTTGAATATTTATGACCTTATGTTTCTATTTAAGATTGCTTGTGTGTTGGACAATAAAAAATCTGATATTAAGTTGAGCACAAATTTCCGCGCTGTTAGTATTATGTTGTTTGTGCATGCGGTTGGGTTGGGCGGTGTACCTGGTCAGTGCATCCATCCCACTCCAGGCTTGGTTGGTTTACAGCTCTGCATCAGTTCTGTAGGATGGGTCAGATTATCCCCATGGTCTGACAAGGAGAAGGAAACCAGCTGCAGGATGAATCGGATGAATCAAGAATCACAAGCATAAACCCAGGAGGTAAGCAGTTTTATGAAAAGCTGGGATGATGAAGATGAAGACATGTGGCGGCAGCAGGATGCCCACACAGCCACATCTACCAGGGACTGAGGACAGAGAGGATGAAGCAAGTATATCTGGTGAGTTCACGGGGTTCAGCTAAAGAGAAACCAGTCTAACATGAGTTCAAGAGGACAAATGAGGATGACGACAGCTGGCATGCAGCTCTGGAACGCAATGCTGACGCTCAGATTCAGGATTACAGTGAAACATTCACTGCTTGTCCAGAAGGTGGCAAGAATGGGAGGCATTGAAGAGCTGTCAGGAGGGGAGGAAGAGCCCAGAAGTGGGTCTGGAGAAATAAAGTCTTGTATAGATTTGAGGTTGTGGGGATTTTTCAAGGAAGGGAATAAAAAAGTGGAAGTGTATCATATAAAGTACAGGAAAATCTGAGAGCATAATCCAGAATCCAGCTCAGGTTTGAAAAGGGTGATCCAGTAGATGAAACAGGCTCAGAAGAGAGTAGTAATGAGTTCAAAACAGGAAAACTTATGTGGACTTGACTTAAACACATGCAGATCAACACGTTTCATTTTACAGTACCATAAGTTGCAGCATTGACAGTGTTGCTTATTGGTACTGGTGCAGTGGCGTTGCAACAGCGCGGACACTCACACCCCCTCACACATACATTTCTCCACTATGCGGATAGCAGAGCAGCTGCAATCAAACAGGTCCAAAGTGTGGCTGTAGATGCAGACAGCGCGCGGTCTCAGATGTAAACGTGGCTGTGTCAACAAGAGGAGTGACAATAAAAATACCGATAAGAATACTGGATCGATAAGCAGTATCGATGGAAGCCTGACCACACCCATCCCTTATCAGGTGTACTTAAGCAGAGCAGGATGGAAAACATGCAGGACCGTGTTTCCTGAGGGCCAAGGCGGGGGACCACTGAGATAACCTGCTGCAAACTGGCAACGTGGTAGGCTTTAGCCAAAGGACATACAGAACCAAGAACCCAAGGACTGGAGAACCAAAAAGAGACCAGGAACCAAAATCCTGACCACTTCAGTCAGTGGTGCTTCCATAAGGCGCCATGAGTGAAATAACCACGCCAGGAAAAGAAACAAAGAGAAAAACTTCAACTATCCTGCAGCTGATAATCTACCAGTGACTCACAGCGCCCTCTGCTGGCTGCATCACCTTTGACTTTAGATGAGACGCACACTCTTATTATTTCTTTTACTGATGAAGAGGCATCACAGTCAATCCTCGAATCCTGTCAGTTCTCTGGCGATTCAGACGTCCGGTCCAGGACTGTGAAAGTCCGTCACTGTCTGGTCACTGAGGCGTCTGCGGTCCGCCATGGGGACGAGTGTGACCATGTGCTGCTGCAGAAGATGCAGCTGTCACAGAAACCTCACTGCACAGCAGCTGCCAGCATCAGGCCTCCTGTCACAGAATGCATCATCTGCTGATGCAAAGAGGGGTTGTTTAAGGACAACCTCAGAAATATCTATTAGACTGCCCCTCCCACCAAACAGCCGCAGGCTCCTGCATTCAGCAATATACGCCAAGTGAGCTGGCAGGAGGAACAATGCTCTCAGTGAGCTCCTCAGAGGTTGGGGAGGGAGGACACATTGAAAAAGAGAAGTGAACAGTGAAAGGGCCAAAGGTAATGATTTATGGCTGTGGCTTCCAGTGAGTTCCTCATGTACGAAATGCATCAGTTTCTTCCTTTACTCACTGGAATCTTTCTGCTGCTGTGCCTGTCTGCCTGCCTGTTTGTCTGTCTGCCTGCCTGCCTGTTTGTCTGTCTGCCTGCCTGCCTGTTTGTCTGTCTGCCTGCCTCTCTGGCTGAGGAGGTGAGCCCTGCTGCCGTCTTGAGAACCAGAGTCTCTGTTTACTCAGATGATTTCCGGTACGGTTCACTTCAGTGTGAATGCAGACGCACAGACCATAGAGAGGAGGAGAACCACAGGGGCAGCTGATTCATGCACGTGCACAAGTGGTTATCTCCACTGCTCACCCGTTCCTTTGGAAAGTCACGTCAAGCTTTTCTTTATTGTTTTTAAAGCTTGAATGGGTCTGGCTGCTCTCTACCAGAACTCCTCATTATATAATATCCAGTGCCCTGGACATCATGCTCACTACTTTTTTTCAAACAACAAATGTGACGTCAAGTGAAAACATAACAAATATGAACATTTTACAAAGACTTTATGAACCGTTGATGATGATGAAAACTTGGAGGATTTCTTAAAAAATGAATTTAAATACAATTTTTCTAATACCTATGTGGTCAAATGCAATGTTATTTCACCAATCAAGTGAGCATTCATGCACACAGGTTTTTAACAGAGACTTTTTCAGGGCACTAGATTTTAGAATGACAGATCCAGGCACCCTGAAAAAGTGACAACCATTAAGTAAAGAGGGAATTTTTAAAAACTTTTTTAATTAAAAAAAAGACTATTCAAGAATAATTTTCACAATTTTTCCAATTTAATTTTTTTTGTGCTATTAAACAAATTTCTACAACA
This sequence comes from Oryzias woworae, assembly GCA_016861445.1. Taxonomy (NCBI): domain Eukaryota; kingdom Metazoa; phylum Chordata; class Actinopteri; order Beloniformes; family Adrianichthyidae; genus Oryzias; species Oryzias woworae. The sequence goes on from BOLG01001664.1 coordinate 4,251,960, forward strand.
AATGTCTTTTTTCTTTTTTTTTTTTAATAGGATCCTAATCTTTTAGACACGTTTTAGTTCTAATTTAGTTTGATAGTTTGAAAGGTGGCGCAGTGGCACAGTGGTTAGCACTCTTGACTCACAGCAAGAAGGTTCAAGTCCTGGCTGGGAGACTTTAAACAGCATCACCAATGGGGGGACCTTTCTGTGTTTGCATGTTCTCCCCGTGCATGCGTGGGTTTTCTCCCACCGTCCAAAAAAAAACATGCTTCATAGGTTAATTGGTTACTCGAAATTATCCCAGAAGTGTCCCCTGCCTTCACCCATGAGCAGCCAGGTTAGGCTCCAGCAGCCCCATGACCCCAAAAGGGATAAAGCGGTTTGGAAAATGAAAGAATGAGTTTGAAAGTAAAAATAAAAGGGTTTTGATGTAAAATAAAAACATCTTTTTTTGCTCACATCTACAACAACCTAAACCTTTGATCAATCTGCATATGATTGATCAAAGAATTTAACTAAACAAAAGCGCTTTCTTCTGTTTTACATTTCCCTAGAAAGCGCTTTATGACAAAGTTGATTAATTTTACTTTAAATATTTGATTAGATTTATAAAGCATTGTAGACTGCTCCATTTTGCAGAATTAAAGTTCTTAGAATGTCTACAACCTAATTTAAGGACTTAGAGGTTACATAGTTCTTCATGCGGTCTGTGAGCCAACGTCAGCGCCATGTTGATGCGCTGTGGTCCTGTCTCAATGGGAGCTTCAAGGTATGCAGACATTTTGTTTTTTTTTTTTAAATCTAAATCAGATTGAGGCTTTGTGGGTTGGACATTTTACTTACACAGTTAATGACAATACAGCATGTTTATATCATTACCATCCCATTCAATTTGAAACTTTTTAGATGGAGTTGATGTTTTCAGGACCAGCAGGAGCCTGTGAAAGCTCAACTCTCTCATCTCAAATGTAATGAACTGGTTTATGAAAGAAAAGCTTTATTGATGTTTCTGCACACTTTCATTAAGCTCAAATGTGATTATTTTTGCAGTAGCAGCACACTGCATGCACAAACCATAATATGCTCCATGTGCTGACTCAGCCCCTAAACAACAGTAGGTGAAGAACTGAGCCTATGCGGTCTTAAATTTGCATGGAGTTGGTCAATGAGTTGAAACCACTTGTCCATCAGTGTCGTGGCCTGTATGCACCGCCATGGTTTCCCTCTATAATCTTGGCAGAGCTTGGCCAAATGCCTCACTTCAAGTCAGTGGAAGTAACGTGTAAAATTAAAGGATGCCATTGCCAAAAACAATTTCTCATGACAATTTCAACCCAGTAAAGTCAACTTCAACAGCTGTGTGAAAAGAAAAGCAGCCGAGCCAACAATGTGAGGACAGCACACATCTGTAGTTCGGTGAAGGGTTCGCGTCTAAAAGATCAAGATCTTTGAGCAACTCTGCAAGAACGTTGCACAGAATCTGATCCTCCGTGTCTGAAGGATGAGATGAGCTGTGAGGAACTCTAAAGCCGACTACAGAGCTGTCACAGCTGCCTGCAAAGACTGCAGCAGCAGAGGTGATGGTGTGTCTGGGATGCGCTTGATCTCAACACTCAGAAAGGCACCAGAATTTATCAGTCTATGTCCACTCGCCTGTCAATCAAAATGACACCCCTGAGGAAGCACAGGGCAAAAACAAATATGCCCCCCATCACTTACTGACATAAACAGACCAAATGACCCCCTTCTGACATCAGCCTCCAGTGGTCATTTAAGGGACTGCAACATGTACTTCTGGATGGAAACCTGCTTTAAAAGTGATGAAACAGTTTTACACTGTGTGTACTGAAGATGAGTTTGACAGACAGAACAGCAAAAGAACCCCCCCCCGACACACACACACCCGTCACTGCAGAGCTGAGCATGTTAATGACAGCTGAGAAAAACCAGTCAATGACCTGTTCCTGTTGCTTGGGTTGTTATTGTTTGAAGTACTGAGATGGTTGTTGTATTACGTTTATACCGTTTCCATGTCTGTGTTCAGTTTGTGTAGCTAACTGACAACACCTGACTGCTGGACTTCTGGTTTCCTTTACATAATAATAATGCATTAGCCGTAAAAGAGAAACACAAGGACTAAATTGGCCTAAAAAAGCCATGAATAAAATTTTATTCTTTTGATTTATTAACAAGCCACAGGAAGTGCGCGGCCATCCAGCACAGCACTGAAACACCCCTTCTTCAGTCCACAGAGGAGTGCAGCTCCATCCAGATCCTGGAAGCTTCTGCCGCACATGAAGGTCCTCATCCTCGCTTCTTAGAAAAATAAAATAAATCATGGTAATACTGTACCAAACGGGGGCAGCGGAGCGGTGATCCTCTTCAAACACAGATGACGGCTGCAGGAGGCAAAATGAGCGCGGCAGAGGAGGCTTCGACTCAAACAGCAACAACAATAACTATGGAAAACTTCAAAATTGTGCTGCAGAGTCGGAGCTGAACCTGTTTGCTTTCAACTGCAACCGTTTACCCAGAATTCCTCTGTTCACTTCTTCCCCCAACAGCCCAGCTCCACCCCTTCCTCCATTCTGCTTCAGATAAAACTAAAATAATATGAAACGTAGCAGCAAAGAAGTAACAGATGAACAGCGGCTATAGCAGTTAGGGACCCTGGAGCAGATGAGGAAGGCATGGTTTAAAGGTCCATGGGTTGGGCTGGGTCTCCAACTGAGCTCATCTTCCATGGGTGGGCACCCTGCCGAGGGTCGCCATGACACGTCTGAAGCGCTCGCACAGCTCCAGAGCGGAGAAGCTGGGCAGCCTGGGCGGCTCATGGAAGCTTTTGATCTCCGTTGAGCAGTCGAGTAACTTGGGGAGGAAGTCGGTCAGCTTTTCCTGGAGGTTAGCTGTTGGCAGAAGACAACAGAGTCAATGTGAGCAGCGGATCTGCACATCACAAAGTAAACATTGGAAAGCGATTTCATGAGTGGTTGCGGCGGTTGTTCCACAGCTGCAAACCCAGAGAGCGATAACGTTCAGCTCTTCCTGAACAGGAAGTCTGATCCTCTGCTCTGTGAGCACATGCTGGGCCACACTGATAAAGGGGGGCTCTGCAGGAAGATGGGCAGCGCCTCAAAGAATACAGCGGCACAACAAACCCACCACTGTCAAAGATCATGCCCGACCTGAAGCCTGACCGGAGGAGGCCGGAGGCACCACAGACCTCCACAGAAACATTCACAGCATGAGGCTCCATCAGGGACTCACCTTCCATCTCCTGGCCCAGGTAAGAACACCAGCGGTTCCTCATGTCCTCCACAGCAAACAGGTCCCTCTCGGCATCGTGGGCCAGTAGCAGGGGGATGCAGGGGACCACCAGCTCGTTCATGATGCCCAGTCCTGTCGTCACGTCCGGTTCCTCTCCCGACTCAAACAGGGAGGCTGCCTGTTCATTTAGTTTCTGTGGGAGGAGGAGAGATCTGCATGAAACACAACCACACCAAGTTATGCTGACTTTGCTGAAAACAAGGTGTGGAGGCAGAGCAGATGCATCATCTGCACTGTGTTGGAAAGTTCTGTGGACCAGAACCACAGTCATTGCTCCTCATTCTGACTTCCTGCATGCAGCCCCATGCTGTCCTGCTTCACCTCAAGCTTGGAGCTTCAGGCTCCTCCCATCATAATAGATCAGCTCCTCTGATCAGCATCAAAATGTCTACCTGACTGACTTCCTTCTTGTCCGGGTTTGGGCCCTGTGCCGACATGGAGCACTGACAGAGCCACGCCTATCTGTGTAAGGACATCTGCCTCTGAGGAGTCGCTTTATGGTCCACAGCCGCTGCAGCAGCTGCAGACTCTTCCAGCTTGTGAACTCAAACAGATCATGACCAGAATAAAACGGTGAGCTTCACACCTGTAACCACAGTCAGTTTTCCACCGTGTCTGGGCTTTTCTTCTGACGAACCCGGTGACCTCCTCTTAGAGGAGCAGCGTGTTTTGGCTCTGGATGTTCTGAACATGAACTGTGCCAGCTCAGAGATGTTTTCTGTGAAAATAAGCTGAAGGTGAGCAGCTGTGTGGATGGAGCCAGAGGTCAGTCGAGGACAGACTGCCGTCTTGTGTTTATACTGGCTGGACCTCCAGTGTTGGGAATAATGAATTACAAAGTAACGAATTACTGTAATTGAATTACTTCAGTACTACGTCAGTAACAGAATAATGTTACGCATTATAGTATGATTTCCGTCATTAATTACAGTTACTGGACTATAGAAACCATCTTTACTTTTGTTTTGTAGGCTCTGACATTTTCTCTCAGTTAGATGAAACAAAACAGAGATTCATTAAAAAAAAACAGAATAATTGGTGCATACGCGCAAGAACGCGCAAGAGTTGGCGATCAGTCAAAGTACAGACATGCCCTAAATGCTACAGTCACAGTGCTTTCCAACTGGCTCAAACATGAGACGAAAAGAGACGCTGGCCTGCAAGCAGTCCTCTCAGGTGAGCATCAGGCGTACTGATATGACAATTACGAATGAAACGACTAAAGCCACTCTTTGGTGTGAGCAACAAGAGCCGGAACCTGATGAATATAGAGATGAACAAAGAGATGAATACAGAGATGAATGTAGATGTAACATTTCTCCACATCTGCTGTAGTATAGACCACATATGTTGTAACTTTTTTTGTTATTTTTTACACTGTTGACTGAATTCAAATAAAGCCAGATTATGCGTTTATCCATGTTCATACCCTGCATAAGGTTATTGCTTTAATATAAATATATATTTTTTCTTTAATTTAATTTAAATTTATTTACCTTTATTTTACCAGACAAGTTCTATTGAGATTAAAAATCTATTTTTCAAAGGAGCTCTGTTAAATGAAAGACAAGAGGATCTTGTTTGTGAGAAGCTGTTCTTCCCTTGAGAATTCGTATATGAGTAAAAAAACATAAAGTAAAGAGTAGTGAATTACATTTTCAAATTGGTAACGAGTAAAGTAATTTCATTACAATTTAGATCCAGTAACTAATTAAAGTAATCACTAACTTTTTAGATGTAACTCACCCAATACTATGGACCTCCTCCCCATCATTACACAAGGAACACAATCCTACTGTGAGGTTACTGAGTGCAGCTGGGAGAGGAGGAACAACGCCAGCAGAGACTGATCAACCCAGTACATCCCCCCACCCCCAGAAAGAACCAATAACCAGAGAGCTTATCCTGCTTTGTAGGAGACAAATGAAAATGGGCTCATGCATCAGGACCAGATGAAATTCTTCAGGGCAGTTTTCTGTGAGTTGAAGCTCCAGGTAAACACACATTCTCTGCAAAGATGCAGCCCTACCCATCCCTTCATCCACAGAACCTGTGGGCCTCAAACCCTCAAAAATCAACCTGAGAGAAGCTTGGCTCACCAGCAAACACTCTCTGCGGTAATATCCCAGCAGGTCCTGGTTGTGCCCCCGGTACAGGCCCTTCAACAAAAGCTCCTTGTTGTACTGGTATGAGTAGACCAGATACATCAGGGCCTCCACATAACTGAAAGGAGAGCATACACATCTATTAAATTAAGATAAAATTATGAAAGAAAGTTGGAGAACTCCAGAGAATAAACCATTTCACAGAAGAACTCGTTGAACCCACCGCTGACACACAGACTGCAGGACACTGCCCCCTGCTGGTGCACAGGGGGCAAGACACTCCATGATACTAGAAAACTATTTCCTGTTGGAATGCTGACCATTTAGGCCCGCTATGTGAACTTGTATTATTTATGAACCTTCTGCATTTGTAGTTTAACCATGCTTTGTAGTTTATTTGAGGAGATATTGTAGAATTGGTGGCATTAGTTATCAAGTTGAACTTTTTCATTATTTAATTTTTGTTTTGTGTTAAATTTCTTAGGCTAAGAGTGAAACATATTTTGTTTTATCAAATATGTCTTCCTCCTAAATTTCTTGAAGTGCTAAATAGACTTGAGATGAGCCGGAAGAGGTTTCCTTACTTTAACTGCTGAAAGAGCTCCAAACCAGTCACCATGAAGGTAGTTGTCTCACGGAAGTTCCTATAGTCCTGATGCCACGTCTATCAAAAGAAAAGCAACAGTTCCAGAGAAGAATGCTGCAAAGTGAAGCTTCAGATCAACCAGGACTCCTGCATTTCTCACCTCATATTCATCCATGTTGACCTCCTCAGGTTTGATCAGGTCCAGTTTAGCGCGTGCCACATTCATGATGCTCTTACACCTGACGGGAAGAAGGAAGCAAGATAGTATTAGGTGCTTCACAGGTGAAGCAGGTGACTCAAGGCCTCAACATGACCAAATGAACCTCTCAGAGATGACATGATGCAGATTTGAAACGCTCCTCTGGAGGCTCTTATCCAGGCCATGTGCACACACAAATCTAATTATGTGACTCAAAATAGAGACTGGAGGAATCAACTTTTCATTTATGATAGGAAACCAGGCCAATGACCTGGGACATTTCAACTAACATGACAGTGGATTTTCTACATCAAGGTGTTAAGGGAACAACATTTAAAACGTATCGCTTCTTTATCTTCCTTTGTTTCTATCTTCATAAATTGTCAAAAATGAACTTCATGACAGCTTGAGTGGATGATAAAAACAGAGGAACTGCTGCTGTGGAGACTCAGCTTCCCTCTGATGGTCATCAACCAAAAGTCAGGTCACTGTATGACATTAGTGTGGGGAGAAGTATCAGTTGTAAAAACTGACTGGAACTGCAGGTAAAACTGACATTTCTGCTGCTTTAGTCTGAAGCTCAGAGGTTTAAGAGCCCTTCATTAAACAAGAAGGACCTTCTGAGATTCAGAGATCAAAGTATTCTATTCAAAACAGCAACACAGCAGTTTGTAATAGAAATGTGTTGAGTTCTTTTCATTGACTGTATATGGAGAACTGTACTAAGTGACCCCTCCTCCCCGATGTTCCATACAGGAAGTACCTGCTGGCTCCAAGAAGCCAAAATCCCATAGATTTCTATAGCGAAATAAACAGCTGTTGTTCTATTGGTCAGAAAAACCCTTCTTGCTCTGATACATTTTTTTAACTTAATCCAATTTTTCACATTATTTTCTGCAGTGCAAATTATTCAAGTTATAAACGGACCAATAAGAAGCCTCAATAAAGGCATGTGGTCTTGTGTCCAACGTTCAAATCATTTGATTGACAGACTCAGACCAATCTCTGTCTACTGACTTCTAGTTCTAACACGGCAGTGTACATATTGCAAAAAATGGCAGCAGAATTGACGTCATTTGGTTGTAGCCGGAAGTAAACCGTTTTCTATGGGTGACTCTCTTATACAGTCAATGGTTTTTTCTAATGGACTCTAGACGTGTGCTTCTGAAGGTAAAGATCGGTAAGATTAACCCTGCAGTTACGTTGCTACAGCTAACCTCGCTTAACGTCAAAGCCAGCTGATGACAAACTTTTGTCTCAGCACCTCCTCACTCTTCAGACATAACTTTTGCTTTTCTGTTGGTGTAGCACAAGGACTGCTAGCAGGCCCATCAGTTTTCAGCATGCAAATGAATGAGAAGTAACTTGTAGAAGAAACACGGAAGTCCACCGGTATGCTGATGACACTGTTTAAAATAAACAGGAAAACAAAAGCTGATTAAAGTTCCTGCTTGAAGAAATCCGTCTCAAATCAAATTTATGACAGGATCAAGTATTTATCAAACATTTCACACAAAACTAAGAAGAAAAACTAACTATTTTCTATGGTTTTATCTCATGATTTTCATGCTGGTCTCTGGCAGAACATTCCTCTTTGAACACTCAAGAGTTTAAGATAAGAAACGTAATCCGATCAGTTATGGCACCATCTCATAATAACTCTTTATTCTGGGAAAACCTGTTTAAGTGGGCAAATCCCAGCTTCTCCAGTTGTTGGAGAGTCAGTCTGTGATTAGACTCACATCAGGGCAAAGGAGTTTGAAAAGCGACTCTGAAGAAACACTTTGATCCAGACAGCACTTTCTGTCAGAGCTTCAATAAACACTAACCCTTTATTCTGTTTTCCTCTAAAACAATGAAGGCTCAGAGTTTACGGAACAAAACCAACAACTGCACCAAATCTTTAGTTTAGTGTGGTTTTTATGTCTTTTTCTTGTTGAAATTTGTTTAACACTATTATTTAGAAAAGTATCAATTAAAGTTGACTCAACTATGTGACACTTTGGACCATAAAATCCTTCATAACATGCTGGTAAAGGGGTAGTGGTTGTCAGGAGAAGTCCACATTTGGTTTGGATATCATCTAGAAAGCAGGGGCTACGTTATTTTCATAGGGTTCTTCTTATCAGAAGGCATGCCTCTGGGCTCAGTTCTCAGACCTCTGCTTGAGACTTGACACCACAAACATTCCCTGAATGGTCACATACTCATACGCAGTATGAGTATGCTGTGCTGCAGCAGCTTTTGAGAGAAGCTACTGTCAAAAGTTTTCATCATTCTAGTCTGAAGTGGCCTGTTGTATCCCTGCGCTGTTGGGTTTTCATCTGCTCCGTATTTAACATTTAGTTGCTTTCCATACTTTTCTTCTTCATTTTTATGTCACAGGTTTAGTTTTTGTGTGGATGCTTATTTTTAACATCTTATACCTTGATGTTTGTTTATTTTGGTTTCTGATGTTTCATGTTTGCTTTGTTTGTTCTGATTTGATTTACGTGTTAGTTTTGGTTTAGTTCTTTGTGTGTTTCTGTTTACAGTGTATTATTTGACTTTGTGTGTATGCTTTTTATGTTTGTGTTGATTCCTGTTTACATGTTTGTCTTTGTGCTCATACTGCTGTGAAACCCGTTTCTGAAGTCCTGCTCTGTTTCTTGTGCGTTTTATTGTTTAGGTCTGCGTTTTTACAAACATAAAACATGCTTTCATTTCTTTACAGATGAACCTGCAGACATTAAAAAGCTCCTCAAATGTCACTGCAGGTCTCAGTGAACTGCTTGAAGGATATAAAAAACCGAGCTGTTCAAATGTCTTTTTGTGTTTATTTAAATAAATAAAAAACTGAACTGATCCTTTTTGACACTTGTGGGATTGTACTTGGCGTCGTTCTTGGCATGAGGTCACCTTCCACTCACACGCCAACAACTGACCTTCACAATAGAAAAACATCATTTCAGTAAGCTTAGCTAGTTTCTTTCAATCCTCTTCTGAGTGACTTAAAGACTTGCTTTCTCTTTATTTAAAGTAACCTTTTTGTTTACAAGCTGCCACTTGGACCACTGAAATCATTTCCAGTTGGTCCAGAATACAGAAGCAATCGTGTTTACAAAGAACAATGCAGGGAAACAGATGAGGATGGTTTGGACACACTGAGGAACGGCGATGATGATGGAGAAAAGATGGTGCAGCTGGAGCTACCAGGAAAGACGCCTACAGGAAGAACAAAAAGGAGCTTCATGGATGGAGAGAAGAAGGACATGAGTGAGGTTGATGTGAATGAGGAAGATGAAAGAACTAAATGGAGGCAGATGATTCACTGTGGTGCCCGCTAAAAGGAGTAGCCGAAAGGCAAAGAGTCTTATCAGCTTGACCTTGGTTCATTCTGATTGCTTACTGCCTCACTCACTGCTGAATTGCTGGATTGAGATATTTAAGGTTTGATGATGTGATCATGTGGATCCAGGCATTAAGGACATAGATGTTTGGAGAACTAATAGATCATTAAGACTGGAGTTGAAAGATGCAGATTAAGACTGTACAGCACTTTGTAAATAGGCTTTCCAAAGTAATCAGACTTTTGGGTTTTTATTGTTTGCTAACAAGCAGGATTTTGTCTGTGGTTTTTTTGTGTTCCATCACCGGTGTTTCGGCTGCTGAGGCACCCGCCTTTGACTGCCGCCCAAACCACAGTGCACCAGACACTTTTGATGCGTTCAGCAGGAGGCGGGCCCACTGCTGCCCCCACGACCCGGTCCAGGATGAGCGGAAGAAGATGGACGGATGGTTTGTTTGTGTTGTATTTTGTTTCGTGTTTTATGTGGATTTTTGTCTTTGTTTAGAATCTTTTAATATTTGAGTTTATGTTGTGTTCACATTTACACATATAAATCTGAATCATTTACTGTCATTACAATTTATAATAGCTCTCATTTAGTGTTGGTGAAACTTCTGACTCACCTCTCATCAAAAGCCAAGTTTCTGTCCGCAAACTGTGTGAGCAGAGTCTTCTCCAAGATTTTCTTGGGGGCCTGATTCTGGATGAAGTAGATGATAATGTGCTGTAGTCGGTAGTCATTCTCAGGAGTCGTGGCTTCTTGGGCAAACCTCACAAGTCGGGCATATTCCAACTTTATGGCCTGACAGAGACAGAAAAGATGCAAGTTTAAAACTGAGGTGGAGCAAACTCTGGAAGGACTAATGCTGGATTTTCACTGGTCCGCCTGTGGTGCGTCTCCTTTGCGTTGTGTGGGGAGTTCGTCTCGTCCCCCCTTGTACTCTGGCTCCCGGAGGAGTGGTTTGTCCTGCCACCACCAGTGTCATCAACATCCAAAATCTGGGTCCCATGCCTTCTCCTTCCTCATACAGTGTTTGTAAAATACACGTTTTGTGTCATAAATTATCCACAATGTCATCGTGCATTATCGCGCAGGCACGTTGTCTTAAATGTAAAATAACATTTTATACACTTTTATTTTGATAGTACAATGGAAGATTAAGTTAAGCTGGACCTGTTTCCCGTTTCTGCGGCTGTTTACTACAAAATAACGCATCAACAGACTGTAGCTTCTGTGTAACTCTTCTGTTGCAGAGGGATGGACGTCAGCCACAAACATGATGGAGGGAACGTAAATATTGAGTGATTGTTGAATGTTATATTTTTTGTGACAATGCAATGAAGATGCACCGCTAAAGGACCAGTGTAAATTAGGCTTAAGTTTGGACTTCTGCAGCTCATCTGAGTTTACACTATTGACAACAAAGTGACTTTCAGTCATTTCTGGTGGAATGTAAAGTTTAGTCCCACTCCAAGTGTTACTGAGGATGAATTGATCAAGCTGAGACATGGAAAGCCGCTGGATGCTTTTCTGAGTGATGGCAGAGCTTTCTCTGTGTCCAGTTCCTTACTGAGGAACTGCGTCACACATGAACAAACACAGCAGACATAAGAGTCAGAATACGACAGTGGAATGTTGGTAAAGAGAGAGAGACAGAGAGAGTGAGAGAGAGAGAGTACCTTGAAGAAAGCTGCCTCAGGCCCGCTCTTTTCATAAATGCTGCTGGATTTGCCAATGGCCATAATGATCCCCTGCATGTTGGGGGTCATCATAGTCTAACCAGGAAGAAGGAGCTGCGTTAAACACAACAACAGGTCCTCATAGTGCTCTGTGCTGTTAGAGCATGCAGACACCAGCCGCCGTCCATGCACTGTTAGGGCGGCGGGGAGCAGCAAAGAGATGAGGCTGTGTCAGAGCGGGGGGAGTACACAGCAATGAAAGCAATGAATCCAAACCTACATGGTTAGATAGAGATGCAGCTTCATTCTTCAGAGCCCCCAACACAACTGGCCTCTGGGGACCCCTCATCATCCCAAGATGCAGAGTAACTTCAGATAAACATTTTATATAAGTTCTGCAGAAAGGCCAGCCAAAAAGGGGCGTGGGGGTGTTAGTGTCTGCAAATGAAATCTTCAGGCTGAGGTCAAATTGCGACTTGCTCAGCACACAGTTGCACATCTGCTCCACTGTGTTTCACACGGTGAGCTACCTGGTCATCGTACCCCCCCTCCTCTGACTCAATGACAAAAGTCCCCACGTTAGGAATGGCCACCTCTACCGTACGCTGGCCTGGGGACTCCTCCTCTGTAAGCTGCTGCTCACAGGGAGAGCAGGGGGGGGGCACTTGTCTGGGTCCCTGGGTGAAGGGAAGAGAGCAGGGGGAGTGACTGCGGAGAAAGAGTGACAGAGGAAACAGCGGCGTGACTGGAAATACAAGAACCAGAATGCACAGGGAGGGGTGGAGGGTCATCTCCACGTCCCCCCAGACTGACCAAGCCTCCACTGCCCTCCGAGCCGGGCAAGACCGACCAGAACCCCAGGTTTACCTTTGAGAGTTCTTCATCAGTTTAACTCATTGACTGGATCAGAGAACTGGACTGAGCGAGTGTGACATCACCCGTGGAAAATGACTTACTCCTGGCTCCAGTGAAAGTTAACCAATTAAGTCGCCATTCTTCCACAATATGAATGTCCCCATTTGGAGCCAGACCACAGCAATATGTCCAAATCAGTCTGAATTAGATTTCGAGGGCAACTACTGTCACCAATCACAAGTAAGCTTGTTCAAAGTCCACACCCCTTCCTCTGAAAGCAGGCTCAAGAGAGGCTGTCAATCAAATGTTTGCATTGGGGGCCAGCGGCCACCACATTCTTTTACTGAGGCACCTGATTGGTCAGCTTATGATTTGAATAACTTGCCATAAAGAAAAAAATATCATGGAAAAAAATAGGATAATCAAGACCGAGTTTAAAAAAAAAAAGAATCAGAACAAGAACGGTTATTCTGACCAATAGAATGACTGAGTAATAGCTGTTTATTCTCAATAGAAATCTGTGAGATTTGGGCCTCTTTGAGCCAGCCGGTACTTGTTTTTAACGTCAGAGGAGAGAGGTCACTCAGTCAGATTCTCTTATACAATCAATGGTTTAACTCTAACAGGGGCTTTAGCTCCATTGTATACATTTTTTCGGCTACCATAACTCTTCAGTTGTTCATGCAATTAATGTAATTCTCGTAGATTCTGTTGCAAAGAAAAGTGGCTTTGCATCATTACGGAACGCCTTACAATAGTAGTGTGTTTGGTAAAAAGCCAATATGAAAAGCAGTTTTTTTTCTGCGTTAGAACCAGCTGATTCATGTTGATCGCGTGATTGGTCAATGAGTTACTGTGTGTCAAAGAGCGTGTGTTATTTAGGTGTTGATGGCGACATCTCCGGTGTTAAAGGATTAAAGAACTTACTGGCTTAGACAAGGACAATAAAAATGGCTTTAGCTGCAGATAGGGCTTCTCCATTGAAGATCGTAATATACTTTATATTTTGAAGGGTCCAAAATGAACACTCACCAGTTGCCAGCATTTTGTACTTTTTGGAAGTAAAAGTTAGAGAGTTAGTCGCCACATGGCGAGTAAATATTTGGATAACCTTAGTTCTGTTTGTTGGTTCTTCTTTTGGTAAATTTCTTTTGTCCTCTCCTCCTCTATCGTCTGAACGCAAGGTGAACAAACATATGATGTGAGGCACAACACCCCACCGCACGGTCACTTCACCGGTGTAGGGTCTAGTTTTGGGTGATGGAACAGCAGAACATGCAGCTATTTTTAACAGGATTCAGCCAAAACTGGAGGAAGCTGCTAGGCCTACAGCAGCAACAGACAGAGTTAAAGCTGCAAGCGGGTCATTGGATGGCCTGCAGGCACTACCCGCCCTCACCCTCCCTGCCCACCTCTACGCTTCATTACCCCTGCCTTCACCTCCAGTGCCACTGCCACACTCACCGCCCACTTCTATGTGCCACCACTGCCCTTGCCGTCCACCTTTGACCCGACCCCACATGCGAAGCAGCCACATCGCACGCCTGATCCCATCTCCACCCTCTCTTTCGGCAAGGCTGCTCTAAACTGTATGTGAGAAATTTAGCTTTTCTGTTGGTTTTATACCCATAGCAACCATTTTATGATTTTGTCAACTGTTGATAGCAAACAGATCGACATCAGTTTGAGAAGAATCGGCAAAGGTAAACTTTTGAATTTCCTTAGCAACCACAAGATTATTTGCTTGCCACGCCCACATTCCTTATTTGTTTTATCCGGTGTTATAATATTGTATTCTTCTCAGGACAGGGCTCAACATGTTATATTTTCACAATATTGTGCAAGAAAAAGGAGTACGCCACTTTTGCAGGCACACGCTGTTAAAAAAAATTTCCAATTTCTAGTTCCAACATTTTTTTTTGCAATAGCTTCCCAATGATGCCCAAGAAGTTGCAAGATTGATGAAAATCCCTAGGACGAGTTTTCGCTTATAGCTGGTACTAAAGGTGGCCTCTCCCTGAGGTCAAAGGTCAATGAAACTTCTGCGGTGGTTGTAGACTTCAGCTGGTGGAATGTTTCTGAAATTTCACGAAAATTGGAAGGACCAAAGTGTCATTTTCCCATATTGTGGAAAAGCACGAAAATGTTGAAATCACCTACTTTGCTACAAAATGGCCGCCAAGCCGTGGGTGGTGTGGTCATCCCATAATGTCAAAAGTTCTCCTTGATATCCCCAACACTTGTGTTTTGGTTTTGTTTGTTTTCGAAATATTTTTTGGATCCCATAAGCGATTTTTGGCTCATTCATTTTTTATATGGTTTTGCTCACCGTGATGTCATCGTCTTGGAAGAGGGGAGGGGAGTGGGGGTGTTTACTATGCCAAAAATTTCTTTTTTACTAGGAGTGTGCAAATTTTGGTGACTTTTGGACATGGGCGAGGGTCAAATTTAGACTCAAAGACCCAGAAATGTTCCCAACTGCAAAAACAATGTGGTCCTTGCAGTCAGGGACTGCTGCTGTGGGCCATAATAATAAAAAGTGTTAATTGAGAGACAGCACTGTTAGACACAGATCCTATAAGGCTAACGAGCTATAAAGTCACAGTATTTTCACACACCGAACTTTAAGATGTGGCGGATAAACACAGCAATATTAATTCATAGAACATGAATAAAAACTGTATTTTATAAATAAAAACAGAATTAAATCCACTGTGTGTTACATAGACTGTGACTGTCAGATGTTGTGCTCAATCCTTTTGCCCCTCTAAAGCTCCAACTTGAATGTCAATGATAAAAACAATAGCACAAAACTTTATACTGTTTTTAAGGCTGTTTATTATGATTTAATATAAAAAGTGATCACCCGGAGGCAGAATTCTGAAATGTCTAGTAAATCCATTTATAAATGACTTTTATGCAATTTCACTTTCTTGAAAAAAAGTTCTGAAAAAAGTATAAAAAGTAAAAAGCCTAGGGTATTTCTGTTTAAAATTGGGTTATAATTTGGCCAGTAAAATATGTGCTTGGCCAGTGACTCCATAATTAAATTTCAGCCCCTCTGTGGAGGTATTTCTGTCATTTAAAGTCTGGCAAAAAAGAAGGTATGGTGCACTACAAATTGTGCAGAAGGCATGTTCCTTGTGCACAATCTTTTTTATGAAGAATTAAGCTTACAGATTTCATTTGTCGATGCAGGAAGAGGACAACGAGGAAGGCAAAGAAAGATCAGCTGCATCGAAGACATCCAGTTAAGTGGTCTGTAGTGGTCTGCAGTCTGTTAGAAAGACGCAGCAGATATGAACCCGTTTCTGCTTTACTTGGAAGCTGAGACAGACTTCTTCTCTCGTGAGGTTTGTGGTACCATGAGTGCCAATGTGTTGCAGGAGTTTTCCAATGCTGCAGATGCAGGCGGCAGCTCTTGCAGCTCAGCAGGCTGCATGCGCTCGGTGAGACTGGAGGAAAGACTCCGCTGCCTGGAATGAACTGTGGATCAGGAAGGCTGCTGCAGGAAAACTTTCTTTGTTTTTTTCTGTTTGTTTCTCTGTAGTGTTAATGTTCATGTAAAGCTGAGCCCTGCTCATAAACGGTAAGAAAGTGAGCATGGGGGGGTTAGGTGAGTCATTACCGCATGAAGATTGAGTGAGTGGGTGGTGTGGGGAGCAGTGCTGTGTCTGCATGAGTTACATACAGCATTTAATAGGGCTTCAGGGCCCCTGTCCTCCTGCTCAGCAGCGGCCCTGGAGATGGCCCTCTCAGTGTCCTCCTGCAGGTGCTTGGAGTCATTTGTTGGAGACGGTTGCTCCATGTACTCTGGGTCCTGCTGATGGGCTGCAGAGGAGAAACGCATTTGTCAGACAAGTGCAGGAAGCTTTCTGCATCCTAAAACTGACGTTATCCAGCATTCCAAAGCTTCAAATAGTATTATGGACTCCTGGACTAATGTTTTCAGGACAAATGTATGTAAAGAAATTACACAGTCACTGTCTAATTCTCCCACTCAAAATGAGATGGGCCATCAATCACTCAACCATAGGACTTCTAAACTGACTAAAAAAGAAATATTAGAGAACAGAGCTGAAATGCTGATTCGTGCTCAGTTTGTTTTTTCTAGTGAGTTCTGAGTCTTCTGTCACAGACCTGCATTGTCGGGGGGACTGGATTCAATGCTCATAGGCTGAGGGGATGGAGAAGAGGTGGAGGTGCTGGATGCTGCTGCTGCAGCAGCAGCAGCCGCAGCAGCAGCAGCAGCCGCAGCCAGCGCCAGCTTTTCCTGCTGGGCCTTGTGAGCCTGGAGGGCATCCCACTCCTCAATCTCCTTGTCAAACAGCTCATTGTCCTCCTTCACATACTGCTTCAGGTCTGGAGGCAGTTTGTCCATGCCGCTGAGGATCTGACCGGTTTCCTTATCAAACTCCTCTGTAAGAGAATAGCACAGGAAACAAAGTGAAGGTCTCCTGTTCAGCAGTCGGACAGAATATCTCACAAAACCAAGAAAGTGGAACACAAAAGTATCTGTCAGTCACTGACGCGTCAAATGTTAAAGACAGAATGTAAAAAAGAATCCAGCAAAGCACAATGAGATTTTTAAAGAATTTTTGGAATTTTGGAAAAGCAATCTGTCCCTGCAAGGGTGAATGGAACCACGTTTGGTATGATTTAGACCAAAAACCTCTTTTGATCAGTGATAGCATTGAGGGGGGTGTCATGAAAGCTGAAGTTAGTAAATAGTCTCAAGTCATTGTTTGTATTTACTCAGTGTTCCCTCATTTATGGCAGGGTTACGTTTTCAAAATGACCTGCAATAGATGAAATCTGTAACATATGATTTTAGATGTTTGAAGGCTTTGAAACTCCTCAAACACACTTTATCCACTTTTCTCTCTTACTTAAAATTCTCAAAGTTGAAACCTACAAATTATTTTTTTTCCTCCAAAGAAAACTGTCTCTGGAAACAAAAAGATCAGATTCCCCTCCGAAGTTCTGGTTCTGCTCTACTGAACAGAATTCCTGTTGTAACAGAACAGCAACAGAAGACCAAAAAAGAAAAAGCATTCGCTGCACACCTGAGATTCTCTGCCAACATGGATGTCCTTTAGCGACATCTCATAAATCAAACTCAAACCATTTGGAACCGCTATGATCTGCAGTTCTGACACACAGAGCGACCCACTAACCACACACCCACAGCTGGATCTGTACCTTCTGTGAGAAAGGGTTTCTTGTCATTGATGTACATCAGACAGTAGGCGCTGGCGTTGCGATAGCCCCCAAAAGAGTCCCTGACCAGCTCCTCCCACGACGACTTGGTGACTGAAATGTCATTGTACTTCATCCAGCAGTGCTGGTGGGGGTCGTAGATGTAAGCCCAGTAGTGCCCTGCATTGGCCTGGCCCTCGTGGACCAGAACAGCATGAAGCCGGTATGGAACCTGATGAAGCACAGAGGAGCATTAAAAAACTCCTGCACTTCAACGGTTTAGATGTCAGGGCGGAAGCTGCTCACCTGCATCATAGATTTGTCCGAATACATCAGCTCGATGGTCCTGTGGATTCTGCTGATACTGCCCTGTAGATCTGTGGGGAGGCAACAGTGTCAAAAACAACAGGACAGTTTGACCAGAGTCCAGGCTTCGTCTTGTCGGACCCACCTCGGGTGTCATTTTCCACCTCACTCCTCCAGCGGTGCAGACACCCCTCCAGCACCCGCAGCTCCTCCTCTGTGATGTGGCGTGGGGCAGGGTGCATGGGCAGGTCTGGAGGTAGTCGGGACTGGGTGAAAGGCTTATGAATAGAGACTCTCTGCTGCTGAGCCGCAGTAGGAGTAGCCATGGGGGCCGCGGTAGGGCCAGAGCTTTCCTGGAGGGGAGCAGACTCCTGCTCAGCTGTGCTGTTGAGGGGAAAGAGTGAAGATGATGAAATGACTTTCAGAAAGTAAAGCGATTGCAGAGCTCCAGAGTTCAGTGAAGAAAGACGCTGTTCAGAATCTGTTCCTGCACCACTTGCATTAAGGTTCCCTGAATGCAAACCACACGCCTGACTCAGCATAAAAATAGCTGGCGTTTGTTAAAAACTGGAGGAGCTCCCAGCAGAAGCAGACTGTTCTGTGACCCCGCCTTTGAGGTTCAGTTACCATGGAGACTCCTGCTGTTCATCAACTCATCTCTTATAGCACAGTGAGCAGAATCAAAGCAGAACCAAATGTGTCATTTTTTTTCTTGCTGTAATTTTTTGTAAGTTTTTTTTTTAAAGTTTCATTGGCTCATAGATCTTAAAAATATTTCCTGTAGGCTGGCCATATTAAATTTATGAATCAGTTGATATATTTTGCAAACACGAGACAACATTTTACTTATTTTACAAAGAACTTCTTTTTAACTGACAAACAACAATTACATCACAAATGCATTTTTAATTGATTGTTGATTCCAAAAGTCTGTTGAATATCACGTTTATCATTTTATTATTATTACTATTATTTATTACTATTATATCTACCGATTGTGTCCCATCTCTTATGGACACCGGTCTCTAATAAATGCCGGGTCTGCCTGGTGTTCGCTTCTGTTAGATGCCGGTCTCTAATAGTGGCAGTGCTCCGTAAAGATCCGCCCCGGGTGTCTGTGGTAATTGCGTTGCAATGACCAAGACTAGATTGATTAAGAGTTTAAACTTAGAGCGCTAGCATACACCAAAGAACATTCGGGTGAGGAATCTGCACCACATTTCTGGGGTAGATCTTAAATGTATCTGAGAACGGCATAAGCGTGGTGATATGGTGAAGACGGCTACAAAAAAAGCATCAACAATCAAATTATTTCCTGGTGGAGGTGCAAAGAAAGATAGTGATGAACGAGGAGAACAGGTTTAAAAGAGCTTCCCCTGGAGATTGATTAATGACGGGGATTGATGATGCTCCAATGAGAAAAGCAACGTTCACAGCAAGTGTAAATCAATTAATCCTAAAATGTTCATTTGATGTTGTTTGCATTTTGTGACAGCATTTCACAGTAAAATAGACCCATTAACCATCACCATTCTGTCTGTGATAGAATAAAAGCCGGTCTCTTATAAACACTGGATCAGCTGCCAAAAGTTTGGAATAAACGCCGGTGCTACTATCAGAAGGTATACGTCTTTTTTAAAAATGTTATTTAAACTAATGAAATAAAAACTAAACATTATAGACAGAAATACCAGTAAAACAATAAATTACAATAAGGAAAGATAAAAAAAAGAATAAAGATTAGCAACTTATTGAGTCCAAGTCCCTTTTTTAGTTCAATCCAAACCTTTATTTATAAACACAGTATTTGTGCCCGTCCCCAGCCTGCATAAAATACAGGGTTGTGTCAGAAAGAGGATCTGGTGTAAAAAATCTCTGCCAAACCATCTGTGTAAAGCAGTGAAAGCTACTTCACTGTCACGAACCCTGAAGGGATATGCAAAAAGAATAACAAGAATGAACAAGGAAAACAAAAAAAGAATTATGGTCAAAAGTCTTTACAAAGATGTACAGTTCAATGAATCTTGTTGACTGCCTCATTTCTATTCCTTATATCATCCTTTATAATATCTTTGATTTTTTTCATGAAAAGGCCATTTTTAATGTCTTCCCTGCAGTCATAACATATCTGAAGCCCTCTTGTGGAGATCCAGTAAAGCTTAGTATTTGTTCTCACAGAAGGCTTCATGCTGTATCCTCTTTATTGTCTCTTAAATGGAAGAGTCTTTGGTTGCTCTTTGGGTCATTTTTGATTTTAAACACGATTTGGATTGTTTTGACATTAACCAGGTCTCCAAATGTGTATAATTTTAATTTGTGAAACAGTTACTTGGTTGGTGATTATTCTTATGGATTGCTTATGTGAAACAGTTTACTGTTATTTTGTATGTTTTCCCACACCTCAACACAAGAGATCGTGTGTAGAAGAATGAAGGAACAATCCAGTGTACAGGGATAACAGATTTAAAAAATGTTTAACTTTGTGAAGAACACATATTGATTTAGATATTTTAGACTTTATGTAATTTATCTTTTTCTTAAAACTACATTTTTCATTACATTTTATCCTAAGAAATGTTATTTCTGACACTTTCAATTTCTTCCTCATTACTCATAGCTGTCTTTTCAGTGTCAATTGTTCTCTTTTTAAATACTTTATGCTTAGGTTTTATTTAAATTTAAAGTTAACTTATTCAGATCAAACTTTACAAACAAACAAATTTTGTAAGTTCTTATTTAGATCATCTCCAGAAAACGTTTGCATCAGCCGCAAAAAAACGTGTTTTCAACAGCCAGGAAACTTTTCAACAATAGACTTTTTTTTAAATAAATAAACCTGATCTTTATACATCCACTATATCTTCCATGCATTGTAAATGAGATAAACACAGACACAGCTCCATGTAGAGATCAGGCAAAAAAAAAATCATTTGATGGTAGCTCCTCCCACACGCAGCTGGAGCCTCAAGGGTACAGTGTCTTGCAAAAGTATTCACACCCTTTGAAGTTCTCCACATTTTCTCACATTATGACCACAAACATGAATATATTTGATTGGAATTTCATGTGAAAGACCAACACAAAGTGACTCACACTTATGAAGTGGAAAGAAAATTATACAAGAGTTCAATTTTTTTTTACAAATAAAAACTGAAAGTGCAGTGTGTAAATGTATTCAGTCCTTGTGGTTTTATTTTAACAATGGCTTTCTTTTTGCCCCTCTTCCATAAAGTCCAGATTTGTGTATGACTGATGGTTGTTCTATGGACAGATTCCTCCACCTGAGCTGTAGATCTCTGCAGTTCATCCAGAGTCATCATGGACTCCTGGCTGCATCTCTGATCAGTGTCTCCTTGCTCAGTCTGTTAATTTAGGTGGACGACCATGTCTAGGTAGGTTTGCAGTTGTGTCATACTCTTTCCATTTGTGGATGATGGACTGAACTGTGGTTCATGGATGTTCAAAGTTTGGGAAATCTTTTTCTAGCCTAACTCTGCTTTAAATGTCTCCACAACTTTCTCCCTGACCTGTCTGGTGTGTTCCTTACACTTCATGATGCTGTTTTCTCTCCAATATTCTCTTGACAAACCACAGAAACTGTCACAAAACAGCTGGATTTGTTTACTGAGATTAAATGACACACAGGTGAACTCTATGAAGTCATGGAGTCAACATTTGATCAGTCACCAATCATCAAGCAGATTCTGACGGCAATTTGATGAACTCAGAGAAAATGGGGCTGAATACTTTTGCATACTGTACTTACAGTTTCTTATTTGTAAAAAAAAAAAGCTCTTGTAAACTCTTGTATAATTCTCTTTCCACTTCACAATTGTGTCCCTTTGTCTTGGTCTATCACATAAACCTGCAATAAAATATATTTATATTTGTGGTCATAATGTGAAAAAATGTGGAGAAGTTACAGGGGTGTGAATACTTGTGTTTTATATTGTTAATTTCTCACGAAAAACACCTCCAAAGCAGGATTTTGCCCTATTCATGCATCTCTGAACATTCCTCTCAAAGCCTGCACTCTGAGCACCAGCACCTACCAACCCACAAAAACACGCGGATCTCACATTGTGACGTAGACAAGTGAGAACAGCCCCTTGCAGGAAGAGTCTGCGCTGCCAGCGCCGCCTCCAGGCTAACACACACACATCCATGGAGCTAGCAATGATCAGCAAAATGCTTTAATTTTATAAGTATAAAATGTACATTCATCTTTGAAAAGTTTGGATGTTATTTGTTTTTATGGGAAAAATGCAGACACGCAGCCAAGGCCGGTTCAAGATGATGTAGCAAGATGAAATGGATGGCAACCCACAAGGAGTGAAAGGCAGAGCCTTAGAGACGGAGTAGTCTTACTTCTGGGTAGGAAAAGAACTCACAAAAATAATTCATATTTCATTTAAAAATGGTTCTTTAGTGTAGCAATGGTAATAAAAAACTATATGCAGATTTAGTTTACGCTGAAAGGCTTAAGAATAGCATGATATAGGCCAGGCTGGCCAACCCTGGTCTTCAAGAGCCTTAACCTTCCCTGTTTTCCAGCTCTCCCTGCACTGCTTGAGGCTGACAACCTAAATCAGGTGAGTTCAGTCAATCAGAATGTGGAATCACTTGAGTCAGCTAATCAGCAGCAAGCTGGTCAGGAAGAACTGGAAAATAGGCAGGGTTGAGGCTCTTGAGGACCAGAGTTGGCCACCCTGCTATAGATCCTTTAGAACTTGCCTTGGAGGTGCCAACTGTTGTCCTGTTGCACCACCGGGGGGTGCTGATGTGTCAATGTCTTCCACTGGGGAGGTGCACACAGGTTTACTGGAGGCAAACTCCATGGCATACTGGAGGACATCTGCTAGAGGAAACCTCTTGGGGCCTGAACCGTAACTAAGATACCTGGAAGAATTTAGGGAAAAGAAGGAAAGAAGCACAATCAAATAAAGGCTTAGACCCAACTGCAGTCTACAGCACCACCTCTGGACTGAACTTCTTTGCACATCCACCCTCTCAGTGTCACAGTTGCCTCAAACTTGCTGATGTACGCTGGAGTGTTTATGATTTACACCTAAACTCATGAGTGCCTCTGCTGAACTGACATGGCCATGGAGTCACATGATGGGCAGTTTTTCTGTTTCAGCTATGCCTTGTTAAGATGCTACTGCGTCTGCAGCCTCACTCCTCACACCCCACAGCGGCAGACATAAAGGAGGGGATGTACCTCTCCAGTCGCTGTTGGAGCAGAGTCAGGTGCTCTTTCAGTCGCCGGATCTCCTCCCTCTTGATCCTGGTGATCTCCCTGTTTCTATCCATGTATCTGTGCACAACCATAGCAGAGGGTTAGGGGGGTGGGGGGTCTTTCATTGGCAGAAAATTGGTCATTGGTGTTGGCATCACCTGTCCATGTACAGCGTAGAGGGGAACTCCAGCTTATTGTGGATCTTCTCAGGGCGTCCCAGGGCCTGGTTGAACTCAAACCTTGACAGTTCAAAGGTCAGCACAGGGGGGAGCTCCGTGAACCAGTGCTGAAAGACATTCAGTTGAGATCATTTCAAATGTTGGACGTCGCTCTTTGGCAGAATTTCAGCGCAGATGAGGACATGGGTGGCGTGCACGAGCCTTCAGGTGTTTGAATGAGAGCAGAAACCTGTGCAGAAGCACAGAAGAGGAGGAGGAGCGCACTTCCAAGCTCCACCTGAAGGCCCAGTATAACTTAGATAAGACAACTCCAGATGCTGACAAACCAACTGATTCACTCCGTCTTTTATTCAACTTGATAGTTTTTTGTTTGTATGTACCATACATGTATCAAAATGGGATTTAACACACGTTTGATGTTTTTAAAATAAATTCTATTGTTTATTTCTTTGTCAGGCGCATTGGATTGATGTTTGTGAATATGGTTTGTGTCGCTTTCAAATAAATGCCATAAAAGATGTTTTTTTTAATAATTAATCTTTACTTATTAAATTGACATTGTTCATATTATGAATGGTTTTTCCTTTGTAATTCTTGTATTTATTTAGACAAAATACTATTTTCTTTTTGTTTTACTGTGATAAATTAGTGTTCTTGAATAATTATATTAATATTAATAATATTGAAAGTTTCCCTTTTTGTTCAGTTTCTGATGGGTTAAGTAAAATTGTTTTATCCCAACCAAATAAATTGGGCTGAATGGAAATTTGAAAGCCAAATTGAATGGTGAACACCCTGTGACACCCTGGCTGACGTGATCACAACCCCGGTCAGAAGGGGGCGCCCACTTCCTGCCAGGTCTTTTTTGGGTCCTCAGCATAGAATCAGGCTGCCACCCTCATTCTGCACTGACCTCTTGGCCTGATTTGGCAGAGTTTTCTGCAGAGTGCAGGGACTCGATCTCCCCCTCGATCATCGCCGCCTCCAGACATTCATGGAGGTCCTTGAAGCCGTTCACCTGTAGGGGGTACTGTCCAAACATCTCTGTGTTCTCAAACTTTTTACCTGTAGTTAAAGGGAACAGACAAACATTCAACAACTTTTCTGAGTGACACAGCAAACCTTTTAATGGACCCCTCAGAATTTTACAGCTCATCCAAACAGCTTTTTCTGCACATCTTATGTTGAACTTCTTTTAATTTAGTTTTAAGCCAATTACTTGATGGGGTGGTCATGGTGCACAGGCAGAGGGTTTTTTTCTTTGATCAGAGGATCACAGGTCTGTTTCCTTGAGCGCTGGACCTCCCTCCTCAGTGCTGGTCGGCATTGGTGTGTGAATGTGTTTGTCAATGGCACTTCAAAGACTTGACATATATTTGTGGGTTTCCTTTAACGCATAAACAAACTTCATCCACACACCTGTTTGCCCAGGAAGGTGTGATCTCCATCATTACCTTCTGCTTTATGGAAACGTCAGTACAGTTACATTAAGTCCTCATCAGTAGTCAGTCACCAGAACGTGAGAAATGTGTTCTCCACATGTGACCACATGCTGCAGCCACAGCTGCGCTTGGGCTTAACCCCCAATCCAACCTCTTAACACTGAGGAGCATGAAGGCATTGGGTTGTTTGGTTATGACCCCGACCATGGATTTGAACCTGCAATCTCCGAGCCTCTTCCACTCTTCTAGTGAGCGGCAGCGGCTGAGCCCTGCCCTAAAGAATGGAGGCCAGCAGAGACAGATGAGGAGTTCAGGTCCAGCTCCGGGAGGCTCTGAGCCAGCATCGTCATGCATGATAAACAGAATGTCAATAAGCCGCCAAGGTCTGCTCCAGTCAGTGTAAGCTCGGCTGTTTTACAGTCAGCGCGTCTCATTAGGACGAGGTCACCTTCTATGAATGGGGGGGGGCTTCACTTTCTGCCTTCTGGAATCAGGCTGTGCTTTAGCTTTCCTCCTCTCACTTGTTACTCTGTAATGGCCTAAATCATGCTCCAGCTCACCTTCCAGAACTCCCACAGCGAGGAAGCGGCCATAGAAAAGCTCCACCATGGGGTTCTTTGGTCTCTCCCCCTCCCTGAGAACAACAGATTATAAATAAACCATTTGTTGCAGCTGCAAATACTCTTTAAGTCATCAGATCAGAGCTACAAAAACCATGTTTTAACAGCTCACCTGTCTTCTTCTGCCTTCATCTGGAAGGCGTCCTCCAGCCAGTCCAGCAGTTTGTGGGTGAACTCACTAACATCCTGCTGTGAAAAAAATGGTTGAAAACATCACAACTGTTCCACATCTGTCTGTCACGCTCACACAGTAGTTATGCTCTCCATCTTCTATGGATCGCTAAATCCTTTTGCTTTGTGAGTCAAAGTTCCATCTCGTCTTTCAGTTTCATTTTTAAAAACATCATTCACCATTTTTTTAAGCATCAACTGACAGTAAAATGAATAACAGTCTCTCTAACTTCTCCAGTTTTAAGATGACA
The DNA here is from genome assembly GCA_016861445.1 of Oryzias woworae. Taxonomy (NCBI): domain Eukaryota; kingdom Metazoa; phylum Chordata; class Actinopteri; order Beloniformes; family Adrianichthyidae; genus Oryzias; species Oryzias woworae. The sequence goes on from BOLG01001664.1 coordinate 4,277,426, forward strand.
GCCGAAAAAAAACCCTCAAAGTTTAAACATCACACTGAAAAAAAGAAAAGATTAAGAATAACAAAGGAATAACAGCAACAAACACAGTATTCCTACATGTTTCTTCAAGTTAAATTGAAGATTTTAAGACCTTTCTAAGATCTTGCGTAAGAAAAATTAAGACTAATTTCTCTCCCTAATATCAATCTCTACTGACAAAGAAAAAAGAAATCCTTGAATTTCAGAATCTTTAAAGAAACTAAACCACAGTACTTTTGAATATGAAATACAAATAAACAATATGTTAAAAAGTAACAAATAAACATAACTCACAAACAAAGTGAACTTCTTAGCTCTGCACTCCTGGTTCCAATTTCTTCATCAAATAGAACCACTTCTACCAATTTTTCTTTAGAACCTCTTCTCAGAAGGTTGAACCTTGATATTAAGGTCAGCTACCTTGCGCCCTCCCTTTCCCTCAGTCTCCTCTGCATCCCTGACCAGACTTCAGACTTTTGCAAGCACCTTCTTTTCAGGCGTAGCCTCTTAGGCTAGTCCTCCATTTGCTTCCTCTTAAGAACGTTCATCCTCCATTATCTTTTCAAGTCCAAATAGACCCTATATCTGATACTGGCTGCTGCTAAGTTTACCAGTAGCTGTTTTAGTGCCTTGATATAAGATTGGAAAAAGAAAATCAAAATCAGTAATAAAATCTACATAGTTGGTCAACAGCATATTTCTAGTCCAGCCAGGGGTCAAACCTGGGTAACACCTCCATGTTGTATGATGTAATCACACACCAGCCTCCATGTGACCACAATGTCCCTATGCATGTTATTAAACTCCACCTCTTTGTTAATAGAAAACCTCTGTAGTTTGGGCTGAGAGGATGAGTAGTTTTTTGCAGAAGAGACTGTTCCATGAGGACACTCCAGTGAAAACTGTCTTTTTTATATATTTTTTTTCATGTTGTAGACGCATTTTTCGCATAACTGAGGCAATATATAAAATAATTTAGAATTAAAACTGTGTTTCTGAGGATTTCTTGATTCAAATTCAATTGGATCAGAAACTGGATGCTAGAAAAACCTGGGTTAATGACGCAGCTGCTGACTGGCCTTTCTTACCACTTTACTTCTCTGCCCCCTTGCAGAGAGCCAGCCTTTGGTGAAAGAGGCGGAGCCAACTTTTCGTCACAGAGGCGGAGCCAGCCTTCAGTGACAGAGGCGGAGCCAGCCTTTGGTAACAGGAGCGGAGCCAGCTTTTCGTGAAAGAGGCGGAGCTTGCCTTCAGTGACAGAGGCGGAGCCTGCCTTAAGTGACAGATGCGGTGCCAGCCTTAAGTGACAGAGGCGGAGCCAGCTTTTCGTGAAAGAGGCGGAGCTTGCCTTAGGTGACAGAGGCGGAGCTTGCCTTAGGTGACAAAGGCGGAGCTTGCCTTAGGTGACAGAGGCGGAGCCAGCCTTCAGTGAGAGAGGCAGAGCCAGCCTTCAGTGACAAGGGCCGGAGCCAGATTTTAATGAAAGAGGCGGAGCCAGCCTTAAGTGACAGAGGCGGAGCCAGCCTTAAGTGACAGAGGCGGAGCCAGCCTTCAGTGACAGAGGCGGAGCCAGCCTTAAGTGACAGAGGCGGAGCCAGCTTTAAGTGAAAGAGGCGGAGCCAGCCTTCAGTGACAGAGGCGGAGCCAGCCTTAAGTGACAGAGGCGGAGCCAGCCTTCAGTGACATGGGCGGAGCCAGCTTTAAGTGAAAGAGGCGGAGCCAGCCTTAAGTGACAGAGGCGGAGCCAGCCTTAAGTGACAGAGGTGGAGCCAGCTTTTCGTGAAAGAGGCAGAGCTTGCCTTAGGTGACAGAGGCGGAACCAGCCTTTGGTGACAGAGGCGGAGCCAGCCTTAAATGACAGAGGCGGAACCAGCCTTCAGTGACAGAGGCGGAGCCAGCTTTAGGTGACAGAGGCGGAGCCAGCCTCAAGTGACAGAGGCGGAGTCAGCCTCAAGTGACAGAGGCGGAGTCACCCTTCAGTGACAGTGGCGGAGTTTGCCTTCGGGCGACAGAGGAGGAGTCAGCCTTCGGTGACAGAGGCGGAGCCAGCCTTAAGTGATAGAGGCGGAGCCAGCTTTTCATGACAGGGGCGGAGCCTGATTTTCGTGAAAGAGGCGGAGCAAGCCTTCAGTGACAGAAGCGCAGCCAGCCTTCAGTGACAGAGGAGGAGCCAGCCTTCGGTGACAGGGGCGGAGCCTGATTTTCGTGAAAGAGGCGGAGCAAGCCTTCAGTGACAGAGGCGGAGCAAGCCTCAAATGATAGAGGCGGAGTCAGCCTTCAGTGACAGAGGCGGAGCCATTTTTAGGTGACAGAGGCGGAGCCAGCCTCAAATGACAGAGGCGGAGCCAGCCGCAAATGATAGAGGCGGAGTCAGCCTTCAGTGACAGAGGCGGAGCATACTTTAGGTGACAGAGGCGGAGCCAGCCTCGGATGACAGAGGCGGAGCCAGCCGCAAATGATAGAGGCGGAGTCAGCCTTCAGTGACAGAGGCGGAGCATACTTTAGGTGACAGAGGCGGAGCCTGCCTTCGGCGACAGAGGCGGAGTCATCCTTAAGTGACAGAGGCGGAGCCAGCTTTTCATGAAAGAGGCGGAGCTTGCCTTAGGTGACAGAGGCGGAGCCAGCCTTCAGTGACAGAGGCGGAGTCAGCCTTCAGTGACAGAGGCGGAGTCAGCCTTCAGTGACAGAGGCGGAGCCAGCCTCAAGTGACAGAGGCGGAGCCAGCCTCAAGTGACAGAGGCGGAGCCAGCCTCAAGTGACAGAGGCGGAGCCAGCCTTCAGTGACAGAGGCGGAGCCAGCCTTCAGTGACAGAGGCGGAGCATACTTTAGGTGACAGAGGCGGAGCCTGCCTTCGGCGACAGAGGCGGAGTCATCCTTAAGTGACAGAGGCGGAGCCAGCCTTAAGTGACAGAGGCGGAGCCAGCTTTTCATGAAAGAGGCGGAGCTTGCCTTAGGTGACAGAGGCGGAGTCAGCCTTCAGTGACAGAGGCGGAGCCAGCCTCAAGTGACAGAGGCGGAGCCAGCCTCAAGTGACAGAGGCGGAGCCAGCCTCAAGTGACAGAGGCGGAGCCAGCCTCAAGTGACAGAGGCGGAGCCAGCCTTCAGTGACAGAGGCGGAGCCAGCCTTCAGTGATAGGGGCGGAGCCAGCTTTTCGTGAAAGAGGCGGGGGCCAGCCTTAAGTGACAGAGGCGGAGCCAGCCTTCAGTGACAGGGGTGGAGCCAGCTTTTCGTGAAAGAGGCGGAGCTTGCCTTAGGAGACAGAGGCGGAACCAGCCTTCAGTGACAGGGGTGGAGCCAGCTTTTCGTGAAAGAGGCGGAGCTTGCCTTAGGAGACAGAGGCGGAACCAGCCTTCAGTGACAGAGGTGGAGCCAACTTTAGGTGACAGAGGCGGAGCCTGCCTTCAGTGACAGAGGCGGAGTCAGCCTTCAGTGACAGAGGCGCAGCTCCTTAGGTGAAAGAGGCGGAGCCAGCCTTTGGTGACAGAGGCGGAGTCAGCCCTAAGTGACAGAGGCGGAGCCAGCCTCAAGCAACAGAGGCGGAGCTTGCCTTAAGTGACAGAGGCGGACCCAGCCTTAAGTGACAGAGGCGGAGCCAGCCTTAAGTGACAGAGGCGGAGCAATTTTAGGGGGTTTGAAAGACACTTTCCGTCTGAAACCTTGTGTTGTGGACGTTTGCGATCCTGTGCAGTGATGAACACCAGTAGAGGCTTACCTGTTGTGACTCACTGGATTTGAAGGCATCTTTGAGGATTTCTACTGCCCGTGAAGGGTCTACATACTTCCTCTTGGAGCCCACCATTAGGGAGAAGAGGTTCCTCAGCTCCTGCATGAAGAGCAGGTATCTGTGCTCCTGTTAAGAACAACAAACCACAAATCAGGGTTGGAATCAGGGAAGTGAAAAAGTTTGACAGTCATGTCTTTTGAGTGCAGGCATTCTGCAGTCATCTAAACATAGTTCAGTGACTTTTAACAGCAACAGTCAATGCAACACACAAAATGCAGGAAAGACACTAATTCCAGATAAGGCTTTGCGTGTGTGTGTGTGTGTGTGTGTGTGCTTCCTGTCATTATTCTTAAACATAAGGTTGTTTTTAATGTTTTCAGTAGGGCTGTCAATGATTAGTTGACTAACTGATTAATGAAATATAAAATAACATTGACACTGATTTGGTATAATCGTACCTCCGTGAAAGAAGGAAAGAGGAGAAGAATCGGCCATACATTGAGCGGGGCGGGGGGGCAGGCGTACTCAGTCTGCAGTTGTGTAAAGTTTGATTTGTTCTGATTGTAAAATTGTTCTTTTGTTCAAATGTTTCACCAGAAGCTTTTGCAGATTTTGCTGATTTGTTTCTTATTGTGGATCAATAATGAGTTTCTTAGTTTCATTTTGTTATAATATTTAATTTTAGTTTTATTAATGAGATGATCTTAGAATAGTAAAATAAATGTGTTCTTAACCACTTGTGACATAACACTAAATGAAGAGACCTTATGTGTTTATCAATCCTCCAGAATGCACACGACAGATGACTGAGTAAATGATCACATCTACTGTCAGAACTGTTTATTATTGGAGGAAGTTTAAAGCACATGTTCTTATCTTCCTCTGCACAGCAGTTCCTATAGTTTCTGTTCAGAAGCAAAGTTCTTCAGAGAGAGAATTGCAGAATAATAAGTGCAAATAAATTTACTGCTTTAGGAGGATCTTTATTGACGCTGAATTTTATTTTGAAAGGAACTTGTAGGTGCTGCTGTTAGACTAAAATAAATCAAAATTATTATAAAGCCTATTGAAAAATATAACCCTGTTAGTGTCATTATCTTGTCTATTTCAAAGTTACATGTTAAATAAATGGCCTAATGGCCGCATAAAAAGCACATTTTTTAATCGACGGTGTAGTGAGATTGTGCGTCTCTCTTTTGACAGTAAGAAACTGAACCAAATAGTACTTTTAGAGGCTGCAACACAAACAGAACATTCTAAATGTGTTTTTAAAAGAAATGAGACCTCTGTCAATGGTTGAAGATTTATAGACATGATTGGGGAGCTGCATCCTGGCTAAAGTCACCTTTACAAACTAATGAAGGATAAATTATTGTAGAATATTTTTGTTTACTAATTGAAATAAAGTAAAACCCATTTTTATAAAAAATACATATGCTTACTACTTTAACGGGAAGTTTAGACAATGATTTGGTGCAGGGATCAGAAACCCTTAACTTAACTAAGCTAATTGTGTCTTTTTTTGTTCTAGCATACGGCTTACCTTGGACCTTAGGCTTTTTATAAAGTGAAATTGAAATTCATGAACTATACAAGTACATTTTCAATTTCTGTGAATGCAGCAAATGCTGAGCACTAGTCATACCATACATGACGCGAACCTCCATGGTTGATACCTGCACTATCTGCTTTTAGGAAAAATATTGCACATCATCTTGTGGAAACAATAAGCGGTGACTAATCAACTCTTCAAATAATCGTTAGTGACAGCCCTAGTTTTCAGCCTCCACAACTGTTGTTAAACGCTCCACACTGTCATTTAGACACCATAGAACACAGTTGTTGTTTCTCCATCATCTTTATTTCGCAGACCTGAGCTCTGGTCACCCAGAGGTCTGTACCTGCCATCTGGCTGATGTAAATGGATGTAGATGAGTTTGGAATCGTTTACAGTGTTTTTCTAACAAATACAAGGGTGTGAGTGTGAAGAATAACTGTGCACAAGAAGGAGGCTTTCACTGCTGCAGAAAGCATAAACAGCACAGCTGCAAAGTAACTCACATTACATTGGTTCACAGTTTAATGTGTGACACATGCTCTGGGCGGGATCACAGTTTAACCCCCGCCTGAGCAACATCATCGCCACCCAGCAAGTTTGATCTCAAACAGCCAATAATATGCTGAAGTCCAGGCTGGAGAGCACTTTCACTGTCAGTCCAAACCAAGTCTCAGTGAAAAGCATTTTCTGTTCTGACAACACCAGACGTTTGAAAGCAGAATCACATGATTCTCAGCTACAAACATAGAAAAGAAAAACTGTTCATGTTGTATATGACAGTTAAGGAAATTAACTTGTTCACAAGCCCCAAAGCTCAAGTCTCATTTCTGTAACTGAGACTCAAATCCAGGTCAGCATGTCTGATTTTAAACTGCTGTGTGCTGAATTAACTCTGTGTTTGAGCTCATTTTTATTCATGATAGCAGTTATTTGTTTGCTGATATTTTTGTGTACATTTTATTGTTGAACTGTGACATAAGAGAAGGGCAAATACTTTAACAGGTCTGTCACACTGTGGGAGAGAGTCTTAAACATAATTATCTGAATTATTCTCTCTGGAAAAACTCACAGTTTTCACGGTTCTAATGGCAGATTTTAGCTTCTGTGAACAAGAAGGATTTTCATCTTTTTTTTTTTTTTTTTTTTTAGACAAAGAAGACCTTTATCCATGATGACCTGTGAGTTCTTCAGCATGTGCCTGATAGCTCCTCAGATTACCTGCAGAAGCCCCAACACAGGCGTCTGCAGCTCCACCTTCTCCTGCTGCCTCACCTTCTGGTTGCGCGGCAGGTCGTGGACTCGGGCAGGAGGTGAGTAGTTCAGCACCAGCCTCTGAAACTCCAGCAGGTTGAACAGGGACTTGAATGTGAGGAGAGAGGAAAGCATGTGATGATCCTTCAATGATGGAAAAAATGCCACCATGAATGGTTTAACAGGCAGCACTGATGGTTTCCGAGTAGAGATGGACCACAGTCACACTCATTAACTGCACTGGAGAAGCTGAATGTTTAAGTGTCACAGATTCATTCCATATTTCTGCTTTTGGGAATGGACACATGCATATCATTTCAAACAGACAAATGACAACTTCCAGATGTGAGCAGTATTTGTGGAGCATCACCTGTGAAGACATACCTGTATGACAGCGCTGAACCAGCAGGTGTTCCCCACATTTTTCAGACCCACAGGACAGTTATCCATCCTCTTCCGCTCATGTGGGTTAGGAGAATCACTCCACACTTCTGTGTGGGTCCGCTTTAGGCTGGCCTTGTTCTCAGCTATACTGGCTTCCAAAACCCTGGGGGGGGGAAAAATACAAAATATTTGAGATTTCATTTCTTTTTCCTAAAAGCAAAATCATTAAAAAGAAGTCTCTCCATCTTAGCCTCATTTATTTGTACCAAACAAATAAGTCTGATTAAAGCTGACAAAAACTTCTGGGATCCATTCTCTCTTCTGTTTGTGAGTCTGGTGGATCTACAGTGAAATTCCAAATTAATATACAAGAATAAACATGTCAGCAAAATCAAGAAGTTTATAAAACATTTACATTACCATATGCTTTTTTGTGTGTGTTTACTTAAGCATTGATACAAATAAACAAAAAATAGCTGTTTATTGCTCAACCTCAAAGGAAAATTAGGAAAGGATGAAAATGACTTTAAAGTGAGGAGAGAGTGGGAATGGATTTAGATTTTATGGGTGCTGAACCAGTACTTTAAAGGAGGGGTTTGTGTGGGTCGAGGGTGTATGTGTGACCCTATCTATAAACTAATTTTGTTGTTATATGTTTTTCTTAGTGTAATGAGCATTTTTATTTGACACCAAATATGAAAAGTGCTATAAATGAAGATTGATGATTGACTAAAACTCCTCTGTTCTCTAAAGGGTGGAACAGCTGCTTCAAAGATGAAAAATAAAAAGCCAGCTTTTCCAAAAGCATATAAATGTGACAAAGCAGTGTCACAGAGTGAAGGAGAGTGCATAAATGTACTTAAGATTTTTTATTTCATTCTTTCTGACAGTCACTGCAGCTCTGCATCTCTGTCTCAATACAAGCTGAAGTAAACACGTGTTTCACCGCTCACTTTCCTTTGTTTTTCCTTTTTGGACTGAAGCTCCGCCCACCCTCACGACCACAGCCATTCACATGAGCCCGCCCACAACCACTTGAAAGGTGGTGAAAGATTGGCTTGAATTGAACAGCAAAACTGAAGAGAAAACGGGATGAGGCAACCCTCTTGGGGCCCGCGTTTGCTCCAGGCGACGCCGACCATGGCGGGGTCTGGGGGAGCGGGCCAGAGGGGAGGAGATGTCTGTGGGAATGAGGGTGGGGGTCCACCAAAGGTATGGGACCATGGAGGCTTGACAGCCAGTTGGGCTGCCTCGGTCCCGCTGGTGATTGACCAAAGATCTACTGGGGCAGTGCTTGGGGGCGGGGGCAGGGGCTGGGGTTTGCCCTTGGGGCTGGCCCCCTCTAGGCTCCTCCCTCTTTGTGTGGGGTGTGGGGTGGCATTGGATTGGAATCAAATTGTTGCTTAAAGGAATAATTACATCACTAATGCAGATAAATGCAGCTGAGAATAAATCTTGACTGTAAGTAAAACTGTAGTCGGGCTTTGTTGAAAAAAGATTTTAATTGATTATTGTACTAAAGAACTTGATAAATGCAGGAAATGCACCTTGTCCTTTCTCATTTTCTTCTCCTCCTCTGATAATTTTAGCTTGGACATCTTCATTCTCACTTGCAATCTTCCTCTTGAACAAGCTTTCCTGCATCGCTGTTTTTTCAATGACTTTTTCGATTATAAAATCCTATTTATTTTCTGCATGTTTCACTTCTATCATTCCATTCAGTTTTATCTTGAACTATCAGTCACAATAGTGTGTCAGAAAACTGTGTGAATCATTTATGGCTTTTCTTGTTTGGTAATTAACAAACCTCCAACTTGCACAGAAATATGCCTACTTGACTGTGAATGAAGTGAGTGTCCTTGGACAACAAATCAAACGTACCCTGAAAGACGCACATGTTCAATGTTTTGTTTGGGGAAGCGAGAGAATTGGTGGAAAACATGAGGGCAGAGAGGATGTAAATCCATTGCAATGTGTAAATCACATTTTGTAGTGACAATAAGACTCTAAAAAACATAGAAACGCTAAAATAATTAGTTAAAGTGCTGTCCGGTTTACAGTTTTAGCGGCATCAGCCCATAGCTGCTTTTGTATTAGTGTTAAAGCAACAAAGAGTTGCAACAAATACACAGCTGATCTCCTTTCTAATGGTACAGCATTCCTCCGCCAAATCTTATACCGGTACGCTGTACCGGCTTACTTTTAGTCCTTCATCTTACAGAAACTTCACGTCCATAAAAAAGGTTCAGCAAACTGAAAGCAATGTCATGAAGTGCTTAGAAAGGCTCTAGAGAACTCATCTGTGCAAACAACCTGGACATTTTTTCTCTGAAGAGCAAGTTAAATCATTAGCTTTTAGAAGAGGAAGGAAGAGTTCTGGTCCTGAAGTTCCCCTGGTACTTTCCACTTCCACAGTGAACAGATTCTGTGTGTCTGCTGAACTCCCACCTGCTGATGGCCTGCTCCTCGTCCGTGATGCCCGTCTCCCTGAAAGCCCGGTTGGACTCCTCCAGGCTGAGGGCAATCGCTCTCTGCAGGTCATCTTTATCGTCCCCAGTTAGGTCAATCACATCTGCAGCAGAAAACAAGAGGTATGTCAAATGCTGCACCATTGGTTCTGCACCGCAGAGATGATGACCATCCTCACTGGTGTCCGCCTGGCTGCCAACACTGATGTATCTGTCATTGGACACCTGCGACGTCTGGTAGTAGGCAGTCTCATCCTGTTGAGGAACCTTGGCATTCTTCTCAGTCAGAAAGGCCACAGCTTCGGCCAGGTCTCCATTGCTCACCTGAAGCAACATGGAAGAAAAACAGACAGCAACATGGAGTGTGCTTCTGCAGTGATGGAAAACTGCTTAAGGTGTGACAGAATGGTGTCTGCAGCCGAACCTGCAGGGCCTGCTGAAGCAGCTGAACGTCCGTGGTGCCTGTGACCTCTCTCAACTGGTTTAGGAGCGTCTGCTGGTGCTGCAGGAGGATCATCAGTTCAGAACACAATGCAAGGAGAGAGCTTAGCTTAGGATCTACCCAGAGGATTAAAATTAGATACTTTTAGGGGTAAAATGAAGATTTTAAAGTTTAACAGAAAAGTCCTTTCATAAAAGAGTGTCTGCTAAATGACTGGAACAGAAGATAGAAGGTCTCCTCAGAGAAAAAGTGACGAGAATTACTGTTTGTTCAAATGTGGGTCATTGACACAAATTTCCCAAACTGGGATTTATAAAGAATCTTTATCTTTGATACAGTTTGTTACCATGGTTTCCACAAAGGCTGAAGTTCCTGAAGAAATAATGGTAAAGATATCCAACACATTTAAAATGATCTTTTCCAGCCAGCCCAGACAAAACACGACAGACACAGGAAAGTGAGAGCTGACTGTGGAGAACAGGCTCGAGTCAGAACCCAAAAATTGTTCTGTGGTTACAGAAATAAGGCAGAACAAATATGATGCTGACATGTAACTATAACAAACATTAAAGCAGTAAAGTGACTCAGCTGAGTCAGCTAAATCTTTAGCGAGCTTTGACCTGCGTTTTTAAAACAAGGGCACAGAACTGACCATGAAGATCACAGTTGTGTTTTTATTTCAACTGACGCCACATGGACAGATTCTGCAGGTCAAACATGGAGTTTTCTGGATAGCTTCCCTACAAAAACTACACAGCGTCCTGACAGGAACATGCCTGCTGCCGTCAATGAGGCACAGCAGGTGAAAAACAGCAGCAAAGACAAATCAGTTTCACCTGTGATGTAATTTATGACAACAAGCTTGTTATGTGTGTGGAGGTAATGACCACATCCATACTGCTATTGAAGGTGACATGACCATGATGTAAAGCAGAATAGCATCAAAGTTTATCAGCAGCAGCCTCTGTGTCCTCTGATTGGTCCAGGATTGGTTTGAAAACAGAAGAATTTGAGGTTTCTGTTGTCTTTTTCTCCCAGCAACACATGGGTGAATTCAGACCAAGATGGGCTTCAACATCCTGGTACTGCTGCCAGTATTTTCTCCTACGTTTTTGGCTTTTCTTTCTTACATTCACATTTAGTTTTTATGTTGACAGTTTAAAGCTTAAAAAATCCAGACCAAAGTCAGACTCTAAATATCTATTGACAGTATATATTGGAAAAAAATAAATGAGGGTGGATGAAGGTTGCAGAAATCTATTGAGAATATATGGTTAAACATAAAATAAAATGAGAAGACCATTCATCTTAAATTAACCTCCGGCTTCAGATGAGACGATGTCAAAGATTTGAATGGGTCTGAGAAGAAGCCTGAGAGTGAAAACGGTTTTCTTTTACACTGCCGTCTGTGGCTGTTAGCTGTGTGTGACTTTGGTTGCAAATGTGGGTTCTTTCCTTTTCTCTGAACTGTTGGATCATCAGTAACTATGAGGTTGAGGTTTGTGTCCATTAACTCAAATTCTTCTGTTTTCAAACCTGTTTTGGATCAAACAGAAACCACAGATGCAAAGGCAGCAGCATCCTGGTAGCAGCTGAGCAAAGAAAGATTCAAACACCTCATGTAAAGCCGATGTAAAAGCTTTAACAAAACTCTCTTGGCTTCACATGTTACCATGGGAACCAATAAGCCACTATCTTCTTCTTGCTCTATCTTTGTTGCAAATGTCACTCTTGCTGTTCAACACATGAGCTTGATTTTAAGCAATCATGTAGGAATAAAGTAAAACGATCACATTCAGGATTGTTGAGGTTTTTTAATTGGTTTGATGGTTTTCTTAGATACTTTACATGGCGCCATGAGACCACCTCAGTTGTGAACTGGCGCTTGTGATGTAAAAACGCAGTACTACAGAGGGTTTATGTTTTACTGGCTACAAATCCAATCTGGGGGGACAGTGGGTTGGCGGTCGTCTTCAACACACAGTTGGGTCTGGGTTTGTTGGCATGGATGGTCTGCAGAGAATGAGGTCAGTCACGCTCATGACAGCTTTAGACCAGGCTGACAACAAGAGCAGTTGCTCAGACGAGCACAAACACATTTCATCTACATGTGACACGACTGGAATGAAGGCTGCTCGCCACGCCGACGTCTATCGCCAGCATCTGACTGCATGACAAACTCACGCACGACACAGACCTGGCTTTTCCAATCCACAACGGAGGATCGGTTCTGTATGTCAACAAGTTCAAGAAACAAACAACAGCAAACAAGATCATAGTTGAGGGGTTCAGTATGACAGGTGTTCTATAAAAAGCTTTTTAAAAAAAAAAAAAAAAAATCACATACAAAATAACCCAAATGTAAAGTGATGGAATGCAGTTTGAAACATGTTTTCTCTGTCACTGCTGTGAGTGAAGCCCCTGTGGGGGTCAGAGCAGTTCATGTCAGAGAGTGTTATATGTGTGCTGCATTTCTACTTTTAGATTTGAGTCATTGACAAATGCTTCAGGGGTTATGTTTGCCTCTGGCCCAGGTTTCTGCACAGACCTGCCTCTCCCTGCTGACCAGTAAACCAGTGAGTCACACGCAGCTGACCTACAAGGGGGAAATATCAACCAAGATGCCAGATTGGGGGATTTCCTGCCCTGTGGGGCTCTTTCTGAGCTGGTTAGGATGAAGACATTTTAATAAGGGGAAACTGGGATCCAATCTGAGCGCTTTTCCCCCCACATGTTCTAGAGAATATGTTGCCAAAAACAGCATATATTCCAATAAGCTGCTGTTTCCTCTTTCTCTCAGAAACATTGCTTTAAATATTGGGAAGTAAAGAAGAGAACCTACTGAGTATACGCATCATTGACAGCCTTTGGTTAACCAGCTGCTGCCATAAAAAGATGTTGATCACCGTCATTTGAGTGTCTCCACAGATTCTCCAACAAACCAGATTTAATGAAAAAACGTAAAAGACAATCATTGCTTGCTGGGAGCCGATAATAAACAAGTTTGAGCGTTTTTTTTTTTTTTTTTTTTTGAATGGAGCATAATTTCAAATAAACTAGAAGTGGAAAATGTCCCACCTCGAGCTGGTGCGCGTGCATCCAACACAATGATCAGGAGTTTGGGCGGGAAACTCCCGGCCCGACCTGGCAACACAGGTAGAGATCTAGCCTGCTAAAGTAAACAAGCGTCTCCTTCAGCATAAACAGTCCAGACAGATGTTCAGAGCACAAGCAGCAAATTATGGGATGTAACAAAATACCGTCCCCCCAGGCTATGAACACGCGTGCCCGCAGCCAAGCCTCGCGGCTGGGACGCAGATCCACTTTGTAAACAAATATCATATGGGTGGGGGTGAACATGTGCGAGCACGCGCACGCTGTAAACATCTACGCAACAGCCGCTTCAGCTCTGAGGAGACTGAACTCTCCGGGGCGTTCATCGCACTGCTCCCCGGAATGACCTGAGGACCGCCGGGTTCCCCGTTCCTCGGTTCACGTCAGGAACCGACCGCGGAACCGCTGCATGGTTTCACCGAAACCACACAGCACGGCCAACGGCCAACCCGTGGTTTACAGCAGCACATTCCCAGAGCAGAGCGAGTTCTATTCCTTCTGGTTCCGTTAGCCCACGGTGGCTAATAAACAGCTAGCATAACAGTAAATAACGCAGCGTCGAGCATTAAAAATATACAATTTGATGGGATTTCAACGCTTTTACTGATGTCTGAGGAGAATACGGTTCTTTAAACTTACAAATACAGATAAATACATCCGAAATACGCTTCTTTATCAGCATTAGTGGTTCAGATCCTAAAACTATGCAGTTATGTTGTCGGGCTAATGGTAGCTAGCCGTTTACCTTCTGAGAATGCTGCTGGAGGACATTCTGCTCCACGGTCATGGCCGCTGCAGACAGAAACGCGATAAAACGGAGACCAGGAGGAAAACACAGTCGGTACCAAACGGAAGAAAACCAAGAGATGCTAGGACGTCCCCTCCTGTAACGGCAACATAACGGCCGCCATGGCAGAGTGACTGGCACGCTCGAAAACACAAGAGTGCCGCGCCTGAGCGCAGGGATCGATTACTCATGTCTGCCTGAACCTCACTCACGTCACTCCGAGAGCGCGCGCTCACGGGACATCAAATACAAATCAAAATCATAAATAGAAGATATTTCTGAAGACATTTCTGAAAATAAACGTGCCAGCACGAGAACAAAAAGAATGAATTTAATGATTTTTACCTTAGAGCAGGGGTGTCAGGGGCCACATTCCACCTGTCTGATCTGAAGTGGCCGGACCAGAAACACAACAGCAAAATAACCTGTGGTCAGCTTGATATCTGTAGCTTTGCTTTTGTTTTGGGGGAAAAAAATCAACATAGTAACTTAATGACTTATTATTACATCTTCATTCACAGAGGCTGATGGATTTTTAACCAAATGCATAAAAAGGGTTTATTCAGTTTTACACAGACTTTACATCTGACATTGAAACAATCCCAAAAGTAATCTCAAGAGGGGGGTATAGAAAAAAAAATAAAATCACTTTAAAATATAAACGTGAAAATCAATAAAAAATTAAACTAGTTAAACTTGCAAACATTTGTGAACATAAGAATTTGAAGTTAACCTTCCTTCCTCTCCCCTTTCTCTCCTAAAACTTGGCATCACTTGGCCTTCACCAGGCCCTGAATATGAGGATTTAAATCCTGTGTAGCAACACATTTCACAATGTCATCCAAGTGTGCAAAATACAATGACATGTCCAAAAATCTTTTCCTGTTGGTTGTATAGTCCAGTAACTGTAATTAAGTGCAGAAATGTGAATAGTAATTCATTACGTTTCTCCGTTACTAATAAAAATAATTACATTACAGTAGACTGCACGGTGGCGCAGTGGTTAGCACTCTTGCCTCACAGCAAGAAGTCCCCCAGTTCCAACACAGGGCACTGGTTGAAGGAGTGACCAGTGGAAGGGCAGGGCTAAGTTATGGAATGCCGTGCAACAGCAAGAAGATTCAGGGGAAGGATAGGAGATTACTGGTACAGAAAGAGCTGCAGGTAATAATAGAGGAGATTCAAGCCAGTAAAGTGGTAAAAATGTCTCAGCAGGGAGCCCGGACAAGATGGGAGCATTCAGTGGAACGCAAAGAGTCATGGATGGAGTTAGGGAAATCTGAGCCACATCATATACGTTTCTTGATACAGGAGGGTTATGACGTCCTACCAAGTCCCTCCAACTTTTCCTGCTGTGGAAGGGGTGGAGCCATCAGTCTGCAATCTGTGCCCGAAGAGGGGGACCCTGGAGTACATCCTTAGCTGCTGTTCAAAAGCCCTGGGCAAAACAAGACGCTAACGCTGGTTGACCAAGTCCCAAAGGCAAAAGCCAACAACGTAAGCAGTGGCGTTAGACACTGCAAGAGTCACCGCCCAGCGAAGAACATCATCGCCTTGTCCGGGCTGGGGAGAAGCCACCATTAGCTGCCAGAGACAACTACTTAGGCCTGCTAACAACAGCATAAGAATGGGAGTTAAAAGCTGAGCTTGAAAAGCAACAAACATTTCCAGAAACCATTGCCACTACAACGTTGAGGCCAGATACAGTATGCTGCTCAACTCAGAAGCTTCTAAGCCAGGGGTGTCTGGACACCTTCACACCTAGGAACAATTTAGAGTGACCAATTAGTGTCACCAATGGGGGACGTTTCTGTGTGGAGATTGCATGTTCTCCCCGTGCATGCGCAGGTTTTTCACCAGGGACTCTGGCTTCCTCCCACCGTCCAAAAACATGCTTTATAGGTTCATTTGTCACTCTAAATTGTCTCTAGGTGTGGATGTGAGTGTGCGTGGATGGGAGATTGTGACCCCGGTGACAAACTGGCGACCTGTCGAGGGATGTCCCTTGCCTTTGCTGATGAGTGGTCAGGTTACGCAGCCCCGTGAGCCCAAAAGGGACTAAACGGTATAGAAGATGAAGAAATGGTCAAGATGATTTGTTGCTGTAAAAACCGAGCATCAGAATGGGGAAGAAAGGTGATTGAACTGACTTTGAGCGTGGCATGGTTGTTGGTGCCAGATGGGCAGGTCAGAGTATTTCAGAAACTGCTAATCATGTGGGATTTTCACCCACAACAACCATCTCTAGGGTTTACAAAGAATGGTCAGAAAATGAGAAAAAATAAGCCAGTGAGCCGCAAGTCTGTGGGCAGAAATGTCTTGTTCATGCCAGAGATCAGGCGAGAATGACCAGACTGGTTCCAGCTGATAGAAAGACAACAATAACTCAAATAACCACTGGTTACAACTGAGGTCTGCAGAAGAGCATCTGAACAAACATCACGATCAACCTTGAGATATATGGACTACAGCAGCAGAAGAACACGAAACAAGATGAGAAACTGAGGCTACAATTCACACAGATTTACCTAAATTGGACAATAGAAGTTTGGAAAAATGTTGTCTGGTCTGATGAGTCTCAATTCTGCTGAAACATTCAGATGGATCAGAATTTGGCATCAACAACATAAAAGCATAGATCCTTAGTGCTCTGTGTCAATGGTTCAGGTGGTGAGGGCAGTGATGTAATTTTTACCATAAATTTTCTTGGCACACTTTGTGCCACTTAGTGGCTGGATGGCTCCAGTTAGCTGGGGGTTGGACTGGCATGTAGAAAATCTGGGTTGGCTTCCTAGGGCACGCAATGAGCTTAATCCAGTGTGGGTCCCCTGGCAAGTCCCTTCACGCCTCTGCCTAAGCTATGGAGCCACAAGAGGGCCCATATCTGGATCTTCCTGTGCCAATTCCAATCCCAGATTAAATGCAGGGTTGTGTTAGAAAGGGCATCCGTTGAAAAATTCTCTGCCAAAACCAGCTGTGCAAATCAGTGAAAGCTGATTCGCTTTGGCGACCCCTGGCGGGATGTGCTGAAAGGTAAACAGGAACAACTTTGGGCCCTTTGTACCAATTGTCAACATGACAATGAGTTCACTGGACTAAAATGACCTCCACAGTCACCAGATCTCAACCCAAAATTGAACTTTTTGGATGTGGTGGAATGTGAGATTGGCATCATGGATGTAGAACTGGCAAATTGGCAGCAACTGTGTGATGCTATCTTGTCAATATGAACAAAACTCTCTGAGGAATGTTTCCAGTACCTTGTTGAATCTATGCCACCAAGGATTAAGACAGTTGGAGCCTTAGCTCCTTATGCTCCATTCCAAAATGGCTGTGTGTGAATTAAAAGTACGATTAGGGTGTGTCATCTAAAAGTCAAACACCTTAGGGGTTTATGTGTACCCAAAACTCCACACAAGCCACTTTTGAATGCTGGGAAAACTACTGAAAACTGCTAAGAAAAGACAGTTATGGCAGGTGTTTAGGTGACATTAAAAAGGAACATTCTGAATTTAAACCTTTGCTGTCTTAGGGTGTATTTACACTGAACACATTTGGTTCACACAAAGTGAACCACAGGTTGCTTCCCCAATAATCCGGAATAAATGTTCAGTCTGAATAAACCTAAGCGGACCTTGGTCCGGGACCAGGAACCGCTCTGGGACCTATCTTTCGAGGTGGTTTTGGTTTGTTTCCTATCGGACTGAGCTTCAGTCTGAGATTTCTCAGCCTGAATAGAATACAGAGCAGAATAACTGGACCATAACGGCCACTGTAGCCGGTTGACATGTGATGTAAACAAAGAATGAATGAAGCAACAGGAGAAATGTAAAGCAATGATTGTCGTGTTATCAAAGAGGAAAAACAATCCAAGTGCTGAAAATGTTCATTTATGAGAGACTTAATTCATACTTTCTTTCACACATACCATGAAACTTTCATACAATCAAACTTTCATACATACTATCAAACTTTTTCATACACAGGGCACTAGACTAAATTTTTGCAATGTTGCACCGGTGCGCCTAACTTTTTTTCTTAGGTGCACCAGCACCAAAATTTGGTGCACCCACCCTCTCAACTACATTGCATTTAACTCAGGTGTTTTACATGGTCCCTTTCCTTTTTAATTGCTGTCAATATCGGCATTAAGGACTTGAAAATGGTTAACTTACAAACTGGTAACCAGAAAGCCCTTTATTTGAAACAGGTTTCTACAATAATGATAAATTACATAAAAAGTTGGTGTTTAAAGACCCACTCCAATCAAAATTCTATATTATAATATAATATAATATTTGTGGCATTTTTCTCATGATAGAGGGTCTATATGAAATAATTTATGACTAAAACAGCATTTCTGAGTTTTTCTTTATTCAAATCAGAGCAAATAAAAACATGTATTTTATAAAAGCTTACATTTGTGACAGCAAGTGAAATGGTTCAGCTGAAGTCCCCCTGCTTTGCTTCATTCTAAATCATCCACTTGCAGGCAAATCAAAGACCAAAAAAAAAAACAAACAAAGATTTTAATAGATATCATTGGAGGGTTACTTCCACGCCAACCTTCCAACCCACAAACCAGAGGTAAATTTCTAATGAACTCCTTCAGCTCTGCAGAAACTATGTCCTAGAAAACGACTCAGGTTTTTAGATTTTGGCTAAAAACAGCAGAATCATAATTAAAAAGAATACTTGGAACACTGAAAATAGATTACAAGATTATAAAAGTGGGACTTTAAAGTGCTTCACTGAGCTGAAGTTTGAACTAAAAAAAAGAAAAACGTATAAAAGCTTTTTTGATTTGAGACCATACCCAGCATCACTTTATAGGTGTGTTCTGAATTAAAATATTCTTTGATAGCTATGAGTCTACCTTTAATGTTTTTGGTTTAAGGCACTTCATGTTAAATAACTATCTGTTAAAGTGATAAACAAATATCATCACTCAATCAGCAATGTCCCATAATACCTACTTTTTCCAGTTTCTTTTTGCTTCGTTTTTTAACGTTTCCTTTTCATTTCTGTAAATTGCATTTGTTTTCTAAAATGTTCCAGTTTTGTTTTTCATATTTTTTAGTTTTGGTTTATTGTTTTTGTAATATTTGATTTTATTTCTAAAATTTTATGTTGTCTTTTCATTATTTGTTTTGTTTTCTTAGATACTGTTGTGATCTTTATGATGTTTTTGAGTAATTTGTTGATGTGGTTTGAACTTCAGGGCCATCATAGTTAATCTTTAAACACCAGTAATATCACAGCAACACCTAAATAACACAGACTTTTTCACATTCCGTAAATCTGCAACCATTCATATAATTTCCGTGAATCAGTGGATTCTGAAAAAGCAGCTTTTCTTTCTGGTTTTGCATCGATATACAACGCATAAGAATGCTGAGGCCCAAAGTCGTTTTTCTCCACGGTAGAATCTCCTGGTAAACGTCGATGACTTAAACAATTTCACAGCGCTGAAGCACGAGGCTGCTGTTCTTTTATTTGAGGTATGCTACACCTGCGCACATACACAGGAATGAAACTTTCAACGTCACTGAAATTATTATTTTTTTCTCAGAAGGGCTGGGCACACCAGTGCAGCCATGGACTTTTTTTAGGCGCACCATTGAAAAATCCAGTCGCACGTGTGACGAAGTTGGTCGCACTCTACACACTCTACTGCCCTGATACATTTGATCAAACTCTTTTACACATACTATCAAGCTCTTTCATATATATTACTAAACTCTTTTACACATACCATCAAACCCTTAATACATACCATCAATGTTTTTCACACATACCATCAAACTCTTTCAGCCATACCATCAAACTCTTTCAGCCATACCATCAAACTCTTTCACACATACCATCAAACTCAAATTATACGGAAATCTAAATGTTGTATTTAATAGATTTTTACACAAAGCTGCATGTTCTTAAAGTAGGTTTAGATTGTTCATTTTGACATATTAAGTTTCAGTCTGAGCTGTGTAATTTTTCCTCATCTGACACAGAAATATTAGAACATTAACATGATTTTGTTGCCCTTGAGTGAGCTTTGTAAAGATGTTCTAGTATTTCTGTGTCAGATGAACAAAAATTACACGACTCAGAATTTCCTGCTGATTACCTGGATCAGGTGTGTTTAACCAATAAGAAGCCTTAACAGCAGGTTGGTTGGAAAACATGTAGCACACTGGCCCTTGAGGTGTGGAGTTTGACATCCCTGGTGTAGGGTGAACCCATCGTCTTCCAGCAGATACTGGGTATGCTGAATAAGACCTGACGTTTGCTCCTTGAGTGGGCTTTGTAAGCAGCATCTCCTCATGGAAGTTCAAAATAAAAGCGGGTCTCAATTTAGAAAAGAAAGTCAAACAAACAAAAACAGATACCATCAAGAGCTCTTCACTGCATTTGGGTTTTTTTCTGTGCTCTTAATATAAAAATCCCTACAGGTTGTGGTTCTTTTTTTAATCTGTGACATAATTTAATATGTGACACCCAGCATGCAAAAAGCTAAATCTTCACCTCAACTCAATGTTGGAAAAAGAAAGGAAAAAGGCTTTAATAATGATTTGACAGATTTAGGGGGAAAAAATTCCCTGTCACATTTGTGCAGAAATCTTGATGTTTTTAGATGCTCAGTAGTGTTCTTGTTAAAAAGCCACGAGGAAAGCGGTCAACATGCTCTGCCAGAAGGAAGTATGTCAACTAACTGGTTCATGTAAATATTGATGATAGAGAGAACTCCACTTTATCATGTAGTAGTGGAATCAAGCTCTAATTTATTCTTTCTGCCAGAAGGTGGCGACATTATCCTACATAGTCACAGCTTCAGTCCCTCCCACAACAGCAGCATCAAGGAAATAAAGTGTGAGGACTTTGGGACTCCAAAGGTTTTTTTCTGCAGAAGCTGAAATTCAGGGGCCATAACTACTATACTTCTGCAGACCCACAAAGTTCCGCGCTCCACGCTGTATTCAGGATTAAGCCCCCCCATTAGTGGCACCCACGGCTCCTGTGGACAGTCCATATTAAACCAATTCTCCCTTTGTCAGCTGCTGCTGCATCACATCACAGTTTGATATTCTTCATGTGTTACATGTCGACAACATGAATTCAGTTTCTGAGCTGGTCGTAAATACATGTGAATAACATCAGTCTCAGCAAATTACCGTCAAAGTTTTGCTAAGCAGGATGACACAAAATGTAAATCCTTTTTGCCTTTTAATTTGGCGTGTTTTGCTAGAAAGATGAACAATGCGCTTAACATCATTTATAGTGACTCTGGGTAGCTTCAAAAGACATCCTGAAAACTCAAGATGCCCGCTATGATTGAGCGGTCAAGGGCCGAACGCAGAAGTAGGTCGTGCATAGAGCCCATTGTGTGAGCTTTGAAATGGTAGAGGTGTTTCTGGGAGTGCTTGAACATAGGCTCTTCTGCTTTTTCATTGTTCTCGCCTGTCAGTCAAGTTTCATGTTTTGCATTTTACTTTTTAATCTCCTTCGTACTCATTTGTTTGTTCGTTCATTCAGTCATTCTTTTAGAATTGATTTAAAAATCTTAGTCCTGACCTTTAGAGACCTTCATGGACAAGCCCCGTCGTACATCTCAGACCTCATCCAGCCCTATACCTCCTCCCAAAGGCTGAGATCCTCTGGGCACAACCTGCTGATAGTCCCCCACACACGTTTTAAAACCAGAAGAGACCATTCTTTTAAAGCTATGGCACCCAGACTGTGGAACCAACTCCCACTTTTTCTACGTTGTAATTTCATAATTTTATGTGCTTTTAAATGTGCTGTATTTTATGTTATATTGACATATTCCTGTGTTGTTTTATTCTTATTCTGTAAAGCACTTTGTGACTGCTGTCTGAGATAGGTTCTATAGAAACTTTATTTACTTTTTATTCATTCATTCATTTGTTCGTTTGTTTAATCATTGATTCATTCACCTTAATTGAACTGACCAATGCATCTATTCACTGAATGTGACCTGAACATGTGGGAAAAGCTCCACCTGGATTTAGGCACAAATGAACACACAGACACACACACAAGCACTGACACACGAACATACACAAATGTACACACACACACACACGTACACATCCAAACACACACACAGACATACACACTGACACACACGAACACGCAAACACATCCTCAGATGAATCATTTCACTAAGAACAATTTCTTCATCCTCACATCCCCTTTAAATGTGAGTCATTCTTTGCTACAAAAGCCAGTGAACAGTTAGCACACCAGACCACAGAGCCTTTTGCTATGAGACCCTCCACACCCTGCACACACCAGCTCCACAAAAACATTGATAATAATCTTCTGTCTTTTTTTGTGTTGATGTTGTGGCAAAATGATAACTTTGGATGTTATTTCATCTTCTTGCATTTCATTATTTTCTGTTTTTGTTGTGAGCCCTTTCTCTGAGCCTTCATCTGGTTTCCAGTTCAGGAGAGAGATAATTCTGAGCTTGTCTCATGTGGGAATGAACATGAAGCTGCTTCCACACTGTCAGACTGTCAGCCTCCTGAAAGCCGCATGCAGCTGAGTCGCTCCAGACACCAATGTAACAAACTTAGCTCAGTCACATTTGACGTGCTTTGACCCATATGGAGGTCAGGCCCTGCAGCAGAGTTCACAGCCCACTCTGCTCTGCATCACTCTGACACAACTCCCCCGCCACTCTGACCTTCGGGTTTTTGTTACGACCTGCATCAGTGGCTGCGACAAAGATGCAAGAAATTAGTGGTGAACTCATTTCCCAAAGAGGACATATTTTGATGTGAGCTGATCAGAGGAAGAGGAGGCTGCTTCTCATTGTTTCCTTTCTTCACTTTCAGACCCAAACCCCAATTAGTTTAGAAGTGGACTTCATGATCTGAAACTCCTGAGGATGAAAGCATCCCCTGACAGAAAGGAAACTGACATGTTTCCAGTTTGTAAAGCATTTACCCTTCTGCCTCTCTGACATGAGAAACATCATCCAAGCTCTCTCAGAGTGAGCCAGGATGCCTCTGGCTGACAGCTGCTCTGCTCACCACAGGGACGTCCGCGCATCATGAATTTTAGATTGCTCTGTTTACATTACTGCATATGGATTCTTGTAAAGTATTTAGTGACATCATTGGAGGAAAAGGCTCTCTTTGTTCGCCTGGCTCTTCCACAAGTTCCTGGTGATGTAAATTCAGATATGCTCATGTTTATTTGTAGATCAGATTAGCTTCTAAATGTTTTCCTAGCCTCAGGTAACCTCAGATCCCGTGTTAAATCCTGTTAGAGTGTTAATCCGGTCACTTAGGTCTAAACAAGTGTCAAACAAACAAACAAACTTCACATTTCAAAGAAAAACTTAGCTTTCAAAGAACAAATATGTGTTGTGGCATAACACGATTCTATATTTTCACCCCCACAGCCAAGCACTTCAGTAAATGTTGCTCTTACAGCCACTTCCAGGTTTAAATATTTAACCTTACTTACCCACTCTAAAATTTGAACTGCACATTTTTAACATGGTGTAACTGCATTATAAAGAATTTATTAGCAACAAATTTTACATTATTTTAACACATCAATTAGTACGGTGGCCCTGAAGTGCAAATCACATTCACAAATCACTTGACACGAAACAATTTAAATATAACAACGACAATTAGAAAAGCAAAACAAATTTTAAAAAATAAATAAATAAAACCAAATGCAAACGCCATGATCGAATCGGCGATCTTCTGAAGTGCCTACCCTTCCCGGTTTGCTTTTGGTTTTCATTTTCCCAAATGTCATTTTGACTTTTTTTTTTTTTTTTTTTTTTAAGTTTCAATTTCTAATTTGTGGTTGTGAATTCCCAAATGTAATCTTGTTTTCTCACTATTTGTGTTACTTTTCAAAATTGTTGTTGTGATCTTTGAAATATTTTATTTAACTTGTTTTGCCCAAAAAAAGTATTATGGTTTCTGGAATTTTGTTTTGATTTCTAAAATGTAATTTTATTTTTTAATATTATTTTTACTTTTTTTTTGTTATTGTGATTTTTGAAATGTTTCATTTAATTTTCTTTTCTGAAAAGTTTTTTGTTTGTTTATTTTTGGTTTCTTTTGTTTTGATTTCTAAAATGTATTTATTTTTTTTAATATTGTTTGTTTTGATTTTCTAATTGCCCCTCCATCAACCGCCACCTTAATGTGGTGGAGGGGTTTGAGTTCTCGAGTAATCCCAGGAGCTATGCTGTCTGGGGCTTCAGCTCCTGGTAGGGTCTCCCATGAAAGACAAGTCCTGGGTGACGAGCCAGACAAAGAGAGGTTCACAAACTCCTTATGAGAACACCATAGATTCAGTTTTATCACCTGGATTGGCGTTACCGGGGCCTCACCCTGGAGCCAGGCCTGGGGTTGGGGCTCGCAGGCGAGCGCCTGGTGACCGGGGCTCTTCCCACGGGCCCTGGTAGGGTAAAACCTGAACGATCGACGTGGGATCACTCTCCAGTGGGCCCACCACCTGCAAGAGGGCTCAGAAAGGGCCGGTGCAATGTGGTTTGGGTGGCAGTCGAGGGTGAGTGCCTCAGCGACCTAAACCCCGGTCATGGAACTTGGCTTTTGGGACATGAAACGTCACCTCTCTGGGAGGGAAGGAGCTTGTGCGAGAGGTTGAGAGGTACCGGCTAGATTTAGTTGGGCTCACCTCTATGCACAGTCTGAGCTCTGAAACTCAGTCACTCGAGAGGGTTGGACTCTCTACCATTCTGGAGTGGCACATGGTGAGAGGCGGCGGACTGGGGTGGGCTTACTTGTGAGCCCCCAGCTTAGCCGCCAAGTGTTGGAGTTCACTCCGGTGGACGAGAGAGTTGTGTCCCTCCGCCTTCAGGTGGGGGACAGGTCTCTGACTGTGGTTTCAGCTTACGGGCAGAACAGCAGTTCGGAGTACCCAGGTTTCTTGGTGTCTCTCGGAGGGGTACTAGGAAGCGCCCTAACGGGGGACTCCACTGTCCTCCTGTGTGACTTCAATGCCCACGTGGGCAATGACAGTAGCACGGAGGAGTGTGATTGGTAGGAACAGCTTCCCTGATCTGAACCCGAGCGGTGTTTTGTTGTTGGACTTCTGTGCTCGTCATAGTTTGTCCATAACAAACACCATGTTTGAGCACAAAGGTGTCCATCAATACACTCGGCATCAGGACACCTTCGGCAGGAGATCCATGATTGACTTTGTAGTCATTTCAGGCGACCTTCGGCTGTGTATCTTGGACACTCGGGTAAAAAGAGGGGCAGAGCTGTCCACTGATCACTACCTGGTGGTGAGTTGGATTCGTTGGCAGGGAAGGAGGCCAGAAAAACTTGGCAGACCCAGACGTAATGTGAGTCCATAGTTATTGACTGGAGAAAGGTGGTTTGTCCTCTCTGGGTGGGCGGAGTACTCCTTCCCCAAGTGGAGGAGTTTAAGTATCTTGGGGTCTTGTTCACGAGTGACGGAAGATCGGAGCTTGAGATCGACAGGCGGATTGGTGCTGCGTCCACCGTCATGCGGTCACTGTACTGGTCTGTCGTGGTGAAGAGAGAGCTGGGCGCTCACTCAGAGATCGGGTGAGAAGCTCGGTCACCCGGGAGGAGCTTGGAGTAGAGCTGCTTCTCCTCCACATCGAGAGGAGCCAGAAAATGGATAGATGGATTGTCTAATTGTCGTTTTTATATTTAAATTGTTTTGTGTCAAGTGATTTGTGAATGTGATTTGCACTTCAGGGCCACTGTAAATTAGTAATTGAAAAAAGAATAACAACAGATGATTCATTGTCACAGCAAAGTTTGGAAAGTTAGCAAAACTTTTTCCTGCCAAAACTGCTGTTGAGATTTCATGAAAACAGCATAGACTGTATATCAGGGGACAGCTTGACTTCCCCCACGCGCATTCCGAATAGAAAATAACTGCTGGTTTCAAGAAGGTCAAAGCTACTGAGAAGCAGACATTTATTACTCAGTCATTCTATTTGTCAGAATAACCATTCTTGCTCTGATTCATTTTTTAAAAACATCTTGCTAATCAAAATTTTTATTTCATGATATTTGTTCTGTATCGCAAGTTATTCAAGTTATAAACTGACCAATCAGATGCCTCAGTGAAAGCATATGGTACCCACAATGTTTTTTCAGCAAAACGTAGAAAAATGCCTCTGGATTTGAAAAATGTGACCCTTAAACCTGTGGGGCAAACACAATTGTTCCTTCAGCCCCTAGTCTGACACAAAAGTTCCCTCAGTACTCGTATTCCCACCCATCATAAATCTCAATTCAAATTCACCAAATCCTGTTTTTAACTTGATTATGAGAACATGCTTGAACCTACAAACATGAAACCAACACACATTATAGCCCAAAAGCCTTGTGATCGGCACAGTGGTTCAAGTGTTTTGATAAGTGAAATAGTTCTGAATGTTTTGATCATTTGTTTGGAGGTAGTTCAAAATGCAGCTCAGTCATTATTAAGTGGTATTTTTAGCTTAGCAGAGAAAAAAGGTTTTCTGATTGAATACAGTAAAAGACTTTAAACTTGACACAAAATCTGTAGCACTAGTTTCCTCAATTTGTGAGATTGTCAAAACTTTAAAACTTTAAAATTTGACTTCTTGTTTAGACACTTTTTGGTATTCAGAAATTGTACGCAATTTAAAATTCTAAGTAGTTTTTATGATTTTTTTGTTCTCACAATTTTTCAAATGTTTGCCCAATTTAAAATGTATGCAATATGGCTATCAGAACGTTCAGCAGTTACAGGACATTCATGCTAGTACGTTTTGGTATTCTTACCTTTTACGCATTATACGAATTAACGCAATTTTTGCAAAGGTATCTACTGAGGTTTTTTGGGCTAATTCTGAGTTAAGCTAATATTTTAGCAACTAGCTAGCTTTTTTATGGCTAATTTGGCATCTACTAAGCTATTTAGGGCTAATTGAACCTGCAATGTGCTTGCTTTTTTTGGCTAAAAATCTACTAAGGCAGAGGTGTTAAACTCAAGTCCTCCAGGTCTTCAGGGACTGGGCCAATGGACCCTCCTGTAGCCCCAACAGCAGCTGATCTTTTAAGGCTGCATCAGAGGGGGCCTCGTCAGGGTTGTGTTGCCGCAACCTGCCGTACAGCTCTTTTAACCGCAGTATATATAAGCATACTGATTCATCAGGCCTTTGAATGCATCTGAAAAACTATGATCTTAACACAGGGATGGGGGTTATGTCCCCATATAATGAGTCAAGGTATAAAACAATCTTCCGAGCTGTATCTTTCTCATTGTCTTCCAGCACGCTAATCTGTCGTTTTGCCTCCCCAGCTAATGCACCCAATATAATGTCAACTTTCTGACTTTCCGACAGGTCCTGTGAAGCCAACAAACCTAACATTTGTTCTTTCCATTCACAGTACTTTACATCATCATCAACTCCTTTAAATTTTGGGAGCCAAGGGGCCCCAGGGTACACCGGCATCATCATGATCTATTCCGTAGTTAATTGTGGGCACTCTTTAAACCTGGATCCTGCAGACAACGCCAAAAATTGATGTCAGGCCCCACCCTTGCCAAACGGGAGGGGTCCCTCTAAATTGTCACTAAAAGAAAATTCAGGTCCAAGGGAAGAGCACCGCACAATGAACTAAAGAAAAAGGATCGGTTTCTTAATCTGGATTTAATAAAACAAACCCACAGCAAACACAGCCAACACTGTTAAAAATCAAAACAATTAAAATCCCAATTTTAAAAAAAGGTAATAAAAACAGTTAAAAAGTCTGAGGGGAACCCCATAAAAATATTCTAAAAAAAAAAAAAAAAAGTAAAACTGTCCATAAAAGTGTTGGGTATCAAATCCTGCAGGTGGGCAAAAATCCCGTCTCTCCCTTCCAGCCACGCCTTTTATCCAGTCCTCACAAATGTAGCGGGCTGCTCCTCCCAATGTCCACCTGCAACATAAAAGATTCTACCAGTACCCAGGTTTTTCAGGAAAAGACAGGCTACCTCTTTTGCAAGGAGAGAGGGCCACTGGGTAGGACAAGGGTACTCACACACGGGCAGGGCTCCTCACCCTGCCTCTGAGTGTACGTCAGGTCACAGCCCCTTGTCCTGGAGAAGACTCTTTCTGCTCCAACCCCACCAGCCACTGCACCCCTTTGACTGCTGTCTCTTGCAATCAGTTCCAGCTCTCCTCTCACACTGCCGGTGCCAGCTTTATGGGCAGGCTGTCACCTTACTGATTGGACACCAGGTGTGTCCAATCTGGGAGTCCGTCTCAGAGGTGAAACAAACACAAAACCCAAACATAAAAGCAAGCAAATAAAACCACACACAAAAAAAAGGAGTTTCACCTCATAACATAAGCATACCCAAGTCAACGGTTTTTCCTGTTGGTTTTCTGATCCTTTCTTCTGATTTTGGATTTTTAGTCAAGTTTTTGCCTAACCTGGATTGGATTGCACGGGCATGACCCTAGTCTAGACTCATTATGGATTCTCTGGTACTCCCTGTTTCCACACTAACATCTCTGGAAAAGTTCCCTGCACCAGAGGCTGTTTCCTGAAGGTGGAGAACTACGGCCTGTGCTTTGTGCTCAGAATCTGCCAAACATTAACTCTCTTTGTTTCCGTTACAGAC
The DNA here is from genome assembly GCA_016861445.1 of Oryzias woworae. Classification (NCBI taxonomy): domain Eukaryota; kingdom Metazoa; phylum Chordata; class Actinopteri; order Beloniformes; family Adrianichthyidae; genus Oryzias; species Oryzias woworae. Next base: position 4,305,817 of record BOLG01001664.1, read on the forward strand.
TCCCCTGTGGATTTGGCAGTATCACCGCACCATCACATCTGAGCTCCAATAAAATGCACTTAACTAACCCTCAGTGTGCGCCTCCTTGGATTGTCCAATACATCCACTCCGTCACCAATTTGATAATCTTTTCACTCAGTCATCTGACGTGTGCATTTTGGTGATAAATGCTGATTGGAATAAATTGATTAAAAAAAAAAAACATAAACATAATTAATGTGTTTTAATTTGTTGTTTTGCCAGAAGTGGTAAAAAAATTACTATTATTAGATCATCTCAGTAAAAAAAACAAAAAACAAAAGGAATACAGTAGCAAAATGCAACCAACAAATCTATTGTTTATACTAAAAAAAAAATCAGATTACTTTGAAGCTCCATGCAAAAGCTTCTGGTGAAACATTTCAACGAAAACATTTCAGAGCAACTCAAACTCATGACAGTAAAAATCGTCTGAGCGACCCCCCTTCGCTGCCCTGCTAGTTCCTCTTTTCTGTTTTCATGAGAGTTATTGCAAGAATTGGGTGTTCACAACTTTTGTGAAATGTGCATCTGAAGGGATGAGCTTGTTTAAGCTTTTATGTAAACATATAAAACTCAGGGGAGAGAGGACAAAAGAGCGAAATTAAGAATGGTTCCCAGCAGACTGGGAGTCTATTCCCATTGTACACCTTGGTGAGCTGTTCAAAAGATTTGATTCGTCACATTTTTATGCAAACAGGCACAGTGTGTGGGAATCACCTGTTGGGATGAATCCGTATTTTAATCAAGACTCTTGGTAGTCTAATGTTTTTTGTCTCAAAGTTGTATCCTGTTCTTCTGTCCGTTCCTGCTCTTATCCCATTTGCATAGAAAGGTTACAAATACAACTGTTCTTATCTTGCATGCCCCCGGACTGCTTTAAGCGCTCAAGTGACTGAAATGTAATCGAGACAATCCAACCGATTTTCAAAACCAAAAGATTTTTCAGAGTTAAAGGTCATTCAGATGTAGTCATTTTGCTCCCTTGACCAAACTTTACAGCTCAAGTGATCGAAGGGGTAGCTGAGACAATCAGGTGACTTTTCAAAACCAAGGTTTTTGGCATTTAAAACAAAATAATTTATTATTTTTTTCCGTGGCCTGGTGACAGTTGATCCGTGGCCCTGTGGTTGGGGAGCATTGCTCTAGAGCACTTTTGACAGGACTTACGTTGAACCATAGTGATGAAAAAAGGTGTTAAAGCCACAGTTTGTTTTAAAGTAAAGTTTACATTTAAAAACAAGAGTCTCTGCAAGGAAAAGGACATCAGTGATGTTAGCTCTGTGGACTGTAGGTAAGACAAAAACCCACTGCGTGAATCTGTAGCTTATCGCATGCTGGGTGAACATTAAGCATTAAGGAGCTGCAAATGTTTATTCATGTGAGACATTCACAGAAGAGTCACTTTTCTCCCCAATTTTTGTCCTGGACTGGGCTCTGTTTGGACAGAACTAACTCCCAAATCTTTTATTTTTCCAGGCAGTTTGGTCCAATTCCGCCTTTGGCTCCCAGCTATCTTTCATTCCAAAGAGCAAAAACTCTTTGGACTTTCACTCAGATCGACCGGTAAGCCATGCTATGGGGATTTTTTTCTTCACTTATTTCCATTAAAAACTGCAGATAACATGCACATGGACTTTTGTCTGCGCAGGGAAACTCTCCTCTGAGTATTACTGCTGTGGTTGGACATTCATTTGTCTGACATCTGAAACTTGTTGACTCTCTGTGCAGCCCTCGACAGCTTCATCTGTCTGAAGATTTTGGCAGAGTTTGGTGGGTCTTCACCTTGTTCTGCAGATATTCTCTGAAATAGCCTCTGAGAGGGTTGGTGAGGAAGTCTTCAGTATGTTGTTGCGCTTGAGTGAGGCTCAACCGCCTTTGCGGTGATGTGTCAGATCAGACATGCCGCCGCTATCCCACCTGTCACCAGGAACAATCATGTCTAGAAACAATACAGCCACCTTCAAAGACCCGCCGCAAAGCCACTGCATGCATATCAAGAGGTACCAATGGATTTGTGTACACACCAACATACATAGGTACATCCACACCACCAGTATCTGGAGGAACAGAGAATGTGAGCTTACTGAAAGCAGAGTTCATATGAGAAGAAAAGAAGCACAGAAAGAAACGGTGAGACAGGCAGGGGAGGGGGGGATGAGAAGGATAGACTTTAACTGTCTGAAGGACGAAGCCACTGACCCGCGGATCATTCAGAGGATTGCCTTTCAGTTTCAGAGCAAGGTCATGCTGCTTATTTTACCTCGCTGTTTTCGCTAATCTGTTTTTTGTGTGACACAAACAAGCACTAAGGCTGTACACACGCACAGTGATGCACACATGAATGCATACACACCGGTGCACAAATACACACTTAATGCACTAACAAACATTGAAAACAAGGCTACTGCCAACTGTCTTGTAATAATTAGATCAGATGTAGGCATGTGTGCCTTTACGATCAGTACAGTGACACTGGACCTGTCATGCTTTTTAGTTGCTTTGTGTGTGTGTGTGTGTGTATGTGTGCGTGCCTGTGTGTAGGTAAACGCACGTCCGTCCATGCTGGAGTGTTTCCAGAAATCACACACAGAAGCTTCTCTTCCCTGCCCGTCTCTCATTGACAGGTCTGCAGGAGACAGCAGTGAATGTTCGCTGGCAGCTCATTAGGAGCCGTACTATATTTATGTCAACCTGCTTACTGGCAATCGGGGGGGGGCCTGCCAGCATATGTGTGTGTGTGGGGTGGGGTGGGGGTGGGGTGTACCAGTGGGTGCAGAGCTGCTGCTTGAACACTTTGTCAAAACACAGACGGGTGACTGTGAGGCCGTGGGTTCCAAGGAGCGCTGCTGAGAAGACGCCAGCCAAAATACAGTCCTGTGAGTGTGTGTGTTTATGTGTGCGCATACACAGGGTGGGTTGAAGTGCCCCAGTGTGCTTCGTGCTGATCTGATAATGAGTGAGCAGGGTCAATAGGATGCTAACAGCCCCGTGGGAACGGCGGGCTGGTGGATGGGTGGAGCAAGGACGAGGGCCCAGGGACACAAAGCTGCGTTCTCTGTCCTCGCTCGCCACCGTCTGTGTGTGCATGGGTGTATGTATGTGCATGTGTGCGTGTGTGTATGTGCAGATGTGTGGGCATGTGTATGTGTGTGTGAGCAGCAGACAGGTTCATCTGCTCCTGACATCTGACTCCTGCTTAGCTCTTGCTGTGTCCTCCTCAGAAGAGTCTCAGTCAAATAAAAAGCAAAAGGGTTGAGCTATTTGAACATCAATTAAAAACTGAGGTGGTCTAGACAAAGAATACAAGAAACATGAAGCCAAGCAAAACATTGAACACTTGTGTTTGTTTTATTTCAGTTCAGGACAGTTTTCTAAAATCAAATGATGTCAAGTCTTTTCACAAATCACCTTTATGAGTGACAAATTTCAGGTTATGAGTATGGAATCAGATGACTGTTGAAAGGAAAGCTCTCTCTGAATGTAATGTACTTAGTAAGTATAAAGTTATTCATAGTTGTAACAAAACTGTGACAGATGCAGGATGGGAAATTAACATTCAGTTCATGAAACCACATCAGTGAAACTACAAAAAAGTGAACAAGCAGAGGAAGAAAAGATGCAGGAAGCAGATGAACAACTTGATAAAAGGCAGTGGTGTGCAGGTACATATTTAGATAGATCTTTGTTTGTCACTGTCATAGGTACAATGAAATTAAAAGTGATTCCTTTTAAGCACTTTTAAGGTAACCTGCAAGTTTCTGTTTGTTCCACATGACGAACTGAAAGATGCACCAACTCATTCTTTCTAACTCTGACCAGTTACAGATGATATGACAACTGGATAGTTTGTAGTTCAACTGAAGACCACTAATGTACTCTCCAAGGTTCAGTGTTTTGTAAACCACTGGGAGGATTTTGAGCTCTTCTCTCTTCTCAGAGTCTGCAGGGGGTCTGATGTGACCCTGTCACAAACAGGCAGACGGCTGGTTCCCCCTGCAGCAATTTTATTGAGTCAAACAGGAACAAAGCTCAGCTAAAAGTCAATAAAGCTAAATTAGGTACAGAGTCCAGGTAATGGACAGGGCAGTTGGCCAAGAGGTAGAGTCAGATACGAAGCAGGCTCAAGTAAGCGGGTGATCAGATCAGGATGAATTCTTGGTATGCAGGCTGAGAGGCATAAGCAATACTCAGCACTGAGCTGGTTCTATGTGCTGCTTATGTGTCCTGTGGATGATTGTAGATGAGAGTCAGGTATGCAGTATCTGGGATCTGTGTGCTGGGAAGCTGGGAGATGGTTCCCGCCGGTAACCAGAGGGAGAGACAGAGCTAAGACTTCTGACAGACAGACACACAAACACCCCGAGTGACTCCAGAAGCGAGGGGCCCCCTGGTGCCGGGGTTGTCCACGAGGTTGGGGAGCCGGTCTATCTTGGTGGCAACGGTAAAAGTCGCTATTCAAGGAGGGGTCAAGGATGTCATCAGCGGTGACCCAGGAGTGTTCTTCTGGGCTGTACCCTCCCCAATCCACCAGATATTCAAGCCAACCCACCTGACGTTGGGAATCTAGGATCTCCCTGACAAGATAGCCTCTCCATCAACTACTAGGGGAGGCGCGCCGACATCAGAGGGCTCTGTCCACGACCCCCCATCTGGAGGTCCACCTGCGGGCATCAACAGAGAGAGGGTGGGCAAGATGTGGTATTCAGGAGGTACTGTAACTTGAGGCAGTAAGAAATGGGTTATTTGTTTGGTTATCTGAAATGGCCCCACAAACCTGGGACTCAGCTCCTTGCAGGGGAGCCCCAGCTAGAGATCTGGGGGTGGAGAACCAGATCCACTGCCCAGGAACCAGACTGGGACCTTCATGGCGGTGCCAGTCAGGCGGCTCTCTGGACCTACGGACAGCACCTTGAAGTTGAATGTGGGCTGCCTCCTATGTCTCCTCACAAAGTTGAAACCAGTTATCCACAGCCAGGCAGCTGTGGGTTCACCTTGACCAGGGAAAGGATGGTGGTTGGACTCCTTACATGCACTGAACGGGGGAGCGCCCCTGTTGCCGCCTTCTTCAGAGAATTCTGGGTGTATTCAGCCCAGACCAGGAACCTGCTCCAATCCTCCTGGTGACGGTTGCAATAGGTCCTGAGGAACCTCGTGATCTCCTGATTCAGGTGCTCCACCTGACCATTAGACTGGGTTGACAACCTGAGGTGAGACTTATGTTGATGCCCAGACCCTGGCGCATCTCCAGCCCCACTTGTGAGGTAAACCGAGGTCCACAATCTGACACAATGTCTTCTGAGAGGTCGTAATGCCAAAAGACATGTGTGATGAGCTGTTCAGCCACGTCCAGAGCTGTGGGTAATTTGGGCAGAGGGGTAAGTCGACATGCTTTAGAGAAATGATTGATGACAGACAGGATTGTGGCATTACCTCATGAGCATGACAAGTCTTTGATGAAGTTCACTGCCATGTGTGACCAGGGACATTGTGGTATGGCAGGGGTTGCAGGGGAACGGCCGAAAGCTGTCGGGGAGACTTGGCCATTTGGCAGAAGGCGCAACAGGTCACAAACTGAGCCTGTATAATAGGCCACCAGAATGTGTTTGCCACCAATGTCTGCATCACAACCATACCTGGATGTCCAGCTGCAGGCGTGTCATGAACGAGGTGAAGAACTCATTGCCAATGAGAAGGTGGAATATACACTCGATCGGCTGAACAGGTCAGTCATGATCTCACACTGCACTGGGGCCAGGATCAGTAAAGTGGGCATGATGGACTCCGGACTCCTGTTCCTGAAGCCCGGCCAATACAAGAACTGGAACCAAGAGAAAAACAGAGACCATCATTCCTGTCGGGGATTCAGTGGCGTTGTGACATCATGGGTCCAACTCCTGTGCTTGATGAGAGAAGCACTGCTTCAACGAATGAAACTCTGTGGTAGCCTCTGGACTCCAATGGAGCAGTTTTGGAGCTCCTTCAGGAAAGAGGTGAGAGGAGCCACCACTGAGCTGAACACCGTGATGAATCGCAGATAGCAGTCGGCAAAGTCAAGGAACTGCTGCAGACCCTTCCCCGTGGTCGTTGAGACCACTGCAGGACCACCTCCACGTTGCTCTATGGTCTATGGACACCCTCAACACTGATGACATAGCCCAGGAAAGAAATTGAGGTTTTGTGGAACTCACATTCCTCTCCCTTGTGGGACTTCTGGGAGTGTCAATACTCAGGAGACTGTGTGCAGGCGGCAAGAGGGGGAGACAGAGGGCAAACTCCTGACAGAGCCCTCCTCCCCCGGGAAGCGGCTCCGGATGCTGGGAGACCGGCTGAGCTGAATACGGCCATGGTGCGGGAGCAGAAGGATGGCAAAAGTTCAAGGAAATATGACCAATAATATTCACGTTTCATATAAACACATACAACAAGATCCATCCAAATTAATAATAAGACTAGTAATGGATTGGATTTTCTGTGCTTTTCCAGATGCCCAAAGCAATTTCAATGTGTATCCAATGTTCAATATAACTTGGTGATGGTGAGCTACTGATGTACCCACAGCTGTCCTAGGGCAGACTGACAGAGGTGTGGCTTCCAGTACACACCTACAGCCCTCTGACTATCACCAGGACATTCATGTACATTCACACACCACGGGAGTCACACTGGAGGCAAGGAGGGTCAAGTGTTTTGCTAGCAAAAATAAACCAACAGATGACTTTATCAGCAGAATGTACAGTATGAGTTTATATCCAATCATAACAAGACCATCAGAATCACTGCTCAAAGCAATACTCTTGATAATACATTTTCATCGTCCTTTATTTTAATCAAGGGTCTTTTCTTTTTTCACACTGTGACTTTCAACCATTTTCTTAGTTTTCTTGAATTTAGTTCATTTGAGTTCTTTGCTTCTGTCCAATCCTGACTGCAGTTTCCAGAGCTCATAGAAAAGTCTCGGAAGAGTGACCTGCTTCTAGTCCTCATCACGATGGTGACTTGGAGGTTCCTGTGACATCATTTCCGGGTGAGAGTAACCAGTGTTTGGTCTTTGTCTTTGCTGCTCCTGTCATTGAGCGCCCGTTTTGCTAATATCTAACTTAGTGTTATCTGGTTTCATATTAAAACATTATAAGTATCTCCTTTAGTATTATAGTGAGTAACTACTGTGTTAACCATTGCTGTCTAAGCAGTTTGCGACATAGTTACTTCCTTCTAGCCAAACACCGCTAGCCTTTGCTAAGTGCTGGCATGGCCCCCACCTCGTCTGCTTTCACTTCTGTGTCCTGCTCCATGTGCAAAATGTTCAGTGAAGATCCTGCCTCCTTTAGTGAAGATAGTGTTAAGTGATGTGTTAAGTGTAGCCTTATTTTAGACTTGGAGGCCAGGCTAGAGCAGTTAGAAGCGCAGCTCCGCATAGTGGATGCTAAGCCTGTTAGCCAGATTATTACCCGCAGTGCAGCTCGCAATACCGGAACTAAACTGCAGAGCACTCAAGCCCCTCCCGGGCAGCAGCCGGGGAAAACTCAGGATGGGTTTGTACCGGTGGGAAGGAAGCATAGTGCTAAATGTAAACACTTATAAAATACGTTTACTCCCTTCGGGAACACGCCAGATGAACCGTCAACTCTAGTTATTGGTTCTTCTGAAGTTAGACATGTGAAACTCCCGACAGCTACAGTCAGGTGTTATCTGGGAGCCAGAGTTGGTAACATAGATGGGAACCTTAAAATAGTAGCCTAGAGTAAGTCCAGGTTTCATTGAGTCATGATTCATGCAGGCGGTAATGACGCCCAATGGAGACAATTAGAATTTTCTCTGGTCCCCTCCCGAACCTAGTCAGCGATGAAATGTACAGCGACTTTTCATCATTTAACCGCTGGTTAGCCAAATGGTGCCCAAAAAACGGCATTGGCTTTGTTGACAACTTGAGCACCTTTTGGGGAAAGACCGGTCTCATGCGGAGAGATGGCATCCATCCCACTTTTGACAGCGCCGTTCTCCTTTCTAAGAACATTTCTGCTAGCGTTAGCCGTGCAATCTGACAACCCAAAGACAGGTCCTTGGCACAGAGCAGACGTTTACAACTCTCCTCTGAGTTCCCTTTAGAGTTACACACAGTTAGTCCAGCAGCTGCTAGCTTTAGCTTATGTGCTGAAAGTCAAGTGAAAAGAATGAAACACAGAACCCTAAAAGTAAAAGCTACTTGTACTCTCAACAGCAAACAAAATCATGATGTCATTAAATGTGGGTTACTCAACGTAAGATCCATTTCCTCTAAGTCCCTTTTAGTCAATGAGTTAATCAATGATAACAAACTTAGCCTGCTAGCCCTAACAGAAACCTGGCTCCAACAGGATGACTATGTTAGGTTGAATGAAGCAACCCCCCCAAGTTATAATAACTTTCAGAAATCCTTTATTTATGGGAAAGGAGGTGGGTTAGGAGTAATATCACAGTCTAGATTACTTCCTAACACTGCTTTAGTAGATAATGTTGGTTTCGCACAAATGTAAAGGAACCCACTCACTGTCACAATCACACCCTACGCCCTGTTTTAACTCATGGTATACATGAACAGTGACTGACCATTCTGTATCTGAATTTAAACTTACAGTCCAACCAATATTTGGTAACATGCTGAGCAAACACTCTGAGAGCAGCTCCCACAGTTTCAGTCCCAGAAAAAATGATCAGTTTGTTGATGACTCCATGGAGGCCCTCAGGAGAACACTTGATGTTGTTGCTCCTTTGAAACCTAAACTTTTTAGACAAAACCGAGTATCACCGTGGTTTAACACAGAAACACGTTCCCTTAAACAAGTAACTCGTAAGTTAGAAAGAGAATGGTGCCGATCCAGGTCAGAGCAGTCTCTGAATAGCTGGAAATATAGCCTTTTAAATTATAAAAAATCTCTGCTTAAAGCCAGAACCCAATACTATTCAGCTTTAATAGCACAGAATGGAAATAATCAGAGATTTATTTTGAGTACTATAGCCAGACTGACCAGCAGTCACAGCTCAGTGGAACCACACATTCCTGCTACTCTCAGCTCTGAGGAATTTCTTTCATTTTTCGATTTTAAAATCCTAAATATTAGACAAAAGCTGAACAAAGGTATCCCTACTATCAGCCCAGAGCAGGCTGAAACAGTATAAACAAAGGCATCTATAGAAACATCTGTAACATTAGACTGCTTCACTGCTGTAGATTAAGCAGAATTAACATCAGTTATTACATCCTCCAAAAGCTCAACTTGTCTTTTAGACCCAATCTCCACTAAGCTTTTTAAAGAAACCTTCCCCCTAATTAATGAATCCATTTTAACTTTTATAAATACTTCTCTAGAAACAGGTTATGAGCCACATAATATGCAGTTGTTAAACCTCTTCTGAAAAAAGCCCAGTATAGATCCTGGCATTCTGGCCAGCTATAGACCAATATCAAATCTCCCCTTTATCTCAAAGATATTAGAAAGAGTTGTAGTTAAACAGCTATACTGCCACCTACAGGACAATAGCCTCTTTGAAGATTTCCAGTCAGGGTTCAGACCTCACCATAGCACTGAAACTGCATTAGTTAGAGTCACTAATGACTTGTTACTGGCCACAGAAAAGGGACTCATCTCTATTCTGGTCCTGTTAGATCTTAGCGCAGCCTTTGACACTATAGACCACAGCATCTTACTCCAGAGACTAGAGCATGACAAAGGGATCAGAGGATCTGCCCTTCAATGGTTTAAATCCTGTTTATCTGATAGGTACCAGTTTGTTCATGTAAATGGACATTCCTCCCATTGCAGTTGAGTTAGCCACGGAGTGCCACAGGGCGCAGCTCTGGGACCCATCCTGTTTATGCTTTACATGCTGCCACTAGGGAATATAATCAGGAAACACTGGATTAATTTTCACTGTAATGCAGATGATACACAGTTGTATTTATCCATTAGGCCCGACCAAAATGACCGCTTAGAGAAACTTAATGCCTGCATTAGTGACATCAAGATTTGGATTGCAGTTAATGACCTCCTCCTAAACCCACAAAAAACTGAGGTCCTTATACTAGGTCCTAAATACCTCAGAGATGCCCTACCTGTTCAGATGGTCTCCCTGGATGGTGCAAATATAGCTTCCAATCCCACAGTTAGAAATCTGGGGGTTTTATTTGACCAGGATTTATTATTTAAGGCTCACATATCACAGGCTTGTAAAACTGCATTCTTTCACCTTCACAATGTTTCTAGGATCAGAAACATATTATCTAGAAGCGATGCTGAAAAACTCATCCATGCATTTGTTACGTCTAGGCTGGATTACTGTAACTCTTTGCTAGCAGCGTGTCCTAAAAGTTCATTAAAAAGTATTCAGCTTGTTAAAAATGTAGCAGCTAGATTGTTAGCAGGAACCAGCAGAAGAGAACACATTACTCCTGTGTTAGCTTCTCTTCACTGGCTACCAGTTCAATCTAGAATCAAATTCAAAATCCTCCTGCTAACCTATAAGGCCTTGAATGGTATGGCCCCATCCTATATTAAAAAGATCTCATTGAGCCTTACCAACCAAACAGAACACTTCGCTCACAAAATGCAGGACTGCTTGTGGTTCCTAGAATCTCTACAAAATCACAGTTGGAGGTAGAGCCTTTAGCCACCAAGCTCCTGTTTTATGAAATAAACTCCCAGCTCATGTAAAAGAGGCCGACACAGTTTCTACATTCAAAGTTAGGCTTAAAACATTCCTCTTTGGACAGGATTCTTGTCAGGCTAGCTAACAATCAGAGAATATCTAATTTACTCTCTACCCCACCTACTGTAATGAAGTTTACCACACTACTCGCTCCTACTCACTCTACGTCCCCACTTCCTCTTTCCCCTACCCAAACCAGGGTTTTCATCTCCCACTCCCAGTCCCCCTCCCTGCAATCTTCATTACATCACTTGCCATCTGCCAATGCTTTATTTTATTTTCTTCATCATGCCTGTTTGGTGCAGTGCAATTCACATGTTGTCCCTCTTTCCCACTCCACTACAGTAAAGCGGGAGAGATTCCTGATTCCAGGTGGATCGTCTGAGTTCCTGTCTTTGGCCCTGACCTTGCCTCTGGCTCTTTCCGCAAACCCAGCTGTTCCTCAACTCCAGCTGGATGAAGCCCATCTGCTACACTATTCCAACAATTCGCTGTTTATTTAAACATTTAGCTGTTATCTTAACTTGTAGCTGTTTTTCTAAACTTATACTTGTCATTCTACCATGAAGCTGTTTTGCTATTGTTTACATTTTTATGATTGACTTTATGTATTTTGCAAAAACCGGTGTAAGCCCAATGAGATGGCTATGGTTGTGATAATGGGCAATAGAAATAAAATTAATCTGAATTGATGAAAAGATCTGCTGGAAGTAAGTCAGAGTTGAGGGGGTGATCTGCTGCGGGATGTTTGTTGGGACTCTGACTGGATATATTAAGCTGCTTCTGGTTTTCTTAGTTCGTAGAGCTTTAGAAAAACTGACTCACAGCCAGAGTGAATCAGAAGGTGTTAACAGCAAATCTGCCATTCATTATGTTTGGAAATGGTTTTGTACTGAGTGAACAAGCGTGTTAGAGGAGCCATTAAGCACAAGGTGAAAGAGTAATTGGATCTTGCAAACACAGCTCATAGCAGCTCATGCAAGGAGACAGCATGTTAGCAGTTAGTCAAAGAGGAAACTCCTGTTACAAAAGTGAGCTGAGTGACGGGCATAGGGAGGTGAGAGGGCTGCGACGTGGTCAGAACCACAACCCAGCAGAAAACACACCAACATCCCCCACCCAACACAAACACAATGAATGGACCAGTCTCACTTTGAAGCAGAAGACATGGCTGAAGGAAGAAGACCCATGACAGCAGAGGCGTGTGGGAGGGGGGCAGGGAGAGCTAAAAAAAACACTGCGTGTTGTGTTGGCAGGAACTCGAGTCAAATCTCTTGGCAGTTGAGTGCTTTTTCCCCTGAAGGCCCCGCCTTCGCCATCTGATAGTCAAATGTAGGGAGAGCTCCTCCCAAACCACCCGCAGGAACGTCAGGGATTAGTCAAAGAACACCAACTAGGTCAACAAGATGCAGGGCCGCTGCACGTTTGGGGGGGACGCAAGGCAACTCGCCCACACAGGAGTCGTCCTAGTCTTCCCAGTGTTCCTCACTCTCCCAAACAGAAGCAGCTTTGCTCAGGCAGTGACCTGCTTTCCCATCGTTTGACACTATTCCAAAAACAACTCAAACATTCTTCTAGATTTTCCTATCTCAAAGCAAACGAGAAAAGCGCAAGATCTGAAGCTATGACATGACTGTAGAAAATTAGCATTGTGGGTAAAAGCACTGAAGTAATAAAATTGCTGAAACTGGTTGCAGGATTGTGTTTATTTTGGAGCACATCTCTGGTCATTTGTTGAGGAGCAGCCTCACACCTTCTTGCAGCAGTTTGAGGAGGACGGCCTTTGGAATGTTTTAAAGCACAGAAGCCTTTTCTTCTCCACAGCAGACGGAGGAAACCGGACACCATCCTATTGTAAGGACAATATCATGATAGCCCCTTGAAGAGTGCTCTGCTCCAGAGTTGGTCCTCTACAGAAATTCTACACGAAGCTGTCGAGCTAACTTGCAGACGTTAGTGTGGTATCAGCTGTCATAGCAACAATGCTGCTGAGAACCTTTCCTGACCTCTTTCAAACACTGTGTTGCTCAAGACCCCTTTCCTGGCTGCTGGAAAGTAAAATTCATACAATTAGAATGGAAAAATGTTTAAATGTTAGGTTGTCTTTAACTTTAATGATAACACAGTTGCATTACTAAGTGCTTCATAAAATAATTGAGACCCATTAAGAGAAGCAGTATTAGAACTAATTAGAAAACAGATCAACATATGACCTATTTGAGAAGAGTTTAAAATTCAGTGGCGGGCCGTGCATTTCAGAGCTGAGCCTTCAGTTTTTCTCGGCAAACCCGTCCTCGTTAATATTAACTGTTTTAAGTCTCTAACACTATAACCATAACACTAGCCTGTTATAAATGAAAAATATTTTAAGAAGCAATTCCATTATAAATGGATTCTTTATAAAGAATTCACTATGATTGCGCATAGTTAATGTGAAAAAAAATTCTGCACGTGCAAGTCTCCACCCACTGCAATAACAGCTGTAGCAGACATCAAAGCACAAATGACAACTCATTAAACTTGAAAATAACAATTTTTATTTCCTTTTGTTACAGCAAATCTAACTTATTTAAAGATGACCTCTATCCATGAAGGAAGTTCGGATAGATCAGAAAGAGATTTCCCGGCAAAAGGCTGCATGCCGTATATAGACGGAGTGATATTTGCGCCATCATATTGCGATCAAAATGTACAGTTCTGAGATCAACATTTTCTAAATTGCAAACAAAATGTAAAGTTTTAAGAAAAAAACGTCATAATTTGCAAATGAAAATGCTTAATATTTGCTTTAAAAATATATTTTGCTTTGCAAACTTTTTTTGCTTTCGAAAGATATTTTGCGTTTGCGACACATTTTTTTCAGATGCGTAGTCTCATCTCGCTTTCGTCTTATCTTTGATTTTGCGTTCTACAGTTTCTATTTCGTGTGATATTTGTGCCACCAAACAGCCAATCACAGAAGAGGGTTCATGCTGATTGGTCTAGATTCTATCCAATCAAGTGTCTCTACCTCGCATGGCCGGTGCTCGGAGGCAGATACAGACTTTGTTTCGGTTCTGTTCGACCGGGATTCTGCAGTCTTCATCCATTCTGACCCGTTTCTCTCTAAGCAGAACTCAAAAGGAGCAGAAAAAACAAAATATACATAAGGGTTCTGCATTTATTCTTGTTAGTGTAGAGACCAGCATGTAAAAAGCAGCAGAAAAACCGTCTCAGCTCCGCCTCTGTCCAGCCGGACGTTACATAGTGTTACGATTATAATTTGTATAAATGAAGTATTGGTTTCATGAATCAAACATTGAAATATTAAGAGAAAAAAAACATTTTTTGGACAAAAGCAAACATAAGTTTTGTTCTTTTCAAGACACTGTGAAAGTTAACTTTAAAAAGTTAAAAACACAATTTCTTCTGCTTACACATTAAATCTACTTTGGTGAGCTATTCTTTTCCTTACTGACTGCTGCTGTTAATGCAATCCTAAACACTGTCATGCAGCAGTATACATTCAGTAAAATAACAAACAGATCTTAAAGAAAATCAAACTTTTTACTAATATTTTGCTCCGGAGGATTTCTAGAGCACACAGATCTGTTTAGTGTAATGTCAGCAGATAAACTTTACAGTTTATTCTAATAGAGATCCTCCGCCATACATTCACAGGTTTGATTAAATAAAATGTAATCAATGCTTAATGAAAAGCCTAAATTATTTAAAAAAAAAGATATTTCTAAAAATCGAGGGTGAAAGAGCCTGTCCGGTGTTTGAGCCTCAGCAGCACACAACAGAGATTAATATGGTGATTTAACTGGGTAGAAACCAGACCAATCAAAAGGCTGTTTGGTGAAATAAATGTTCTTCTTCACACAAAAAAGACATTTGAACACAAAATCAAGCATAGGAAGAAAGCGTGATAAGACACTATGCATCTGAAAAAATATGTGTTGCAAATGCAAAAATATTTTTTGAAAGCAAAAAAAAAAAAAAAGTTTTGGACAGAAAATATAAAAAGAAATTAATTTGCAAATTATTCCTAAAAATTTACATTTTGTTTGCAACTTAAACATTTTTTATCTCAAAACTGAATTTTAGTTGCAATATGGTGGCACAAAAATCTTTCCATATAGTGTTACCGTCAGTTCTGTTCTCAGCCGAGACAGGTCAAAGAGCACTCCGTAGCTCTGTGCATGCTGGAGAGAGCTGCATGCTGGAAGTTTTTTCTGGTGCTCCTGAAATCTCGGGGTGGTGTGTGTGTGTGTGTGTGTGTGTGTGTGTGTGTGTGTGTGTGTGTGTGTCAAGAAAGGTGATAAACACTAGTTTTTCATGCTCTTTGAAACTGCCTCTTGTCTGGAAAATGATTTTGTTCAAAATCCTGTGGTGAAGCTGCCGGTAATCATCAATCTTTATTTATGTAGAACGTTTTAAATAAAACATGCTTT
Organism: Oryzias woworae; assembly: GCA_016861445.1. NCBI lineage: Eukaryota > Metazoa > Chordata > Actinopteri > Beloniformes > Adrianichthyidae > Oryzias > Oryzias woworae. Next base: position 4,320,957 of record BOLG01001664.1, read on the forward strand.
ACACTAAAATGTAAAAATGGCCCATCCACCCCACCCACACACTAACACAAACACACAACCCCTATCAACCCCTTAGCTTAAGATTAACACTGGAAAACAGGCTGAGCATGGAGAAAGTTGGTTGGTGCATTGCTAAGATGGGACCTATTCCTCTGTGGACAGCCACAAAGTCAGACAAGTACAGCATCACCACAGCAAGGTGGTGAAGGAGGTCCCCATCTAGAGCTGCAGCAGCTGAACAGCAGCTGACCCAGAGGGACACGATTCAGCCGAGTAGGCACTGGAAAAAAAAATGACAAGAAAAGTAAAAATAAAAAGTTAACATTTGATAAAAGCAATAAAAAAAATTAAACAATAAAACATGAACATAAAAGGTATTAAAATGTAAGAGCAAGAAAGAATATTCCCGAAAATTACTTGAAGATAATAAAAATAATATTTAAGGCACATGGAATATTATAAATGGTATTCTCGGAAACTACTCAAGGCATATTGACATACCTTAAGACTTTCTTGACAATGACAGTGTTGCGTCTGATAGAGGTGACATGGCTGATAAATTAAATAATTTCTTTGTAAATGCTGGACCAGACATTGCAAAAAGCATCTCTTAATAAAACATAATAGAAGATAATTTGAATGAACTGATGGATATAAATGGCAACTCAATGTTTCTAAATCCTGTCAAAGAAAAAAAAATTAGACACAGTTAAAAAATTTAAAAATAAGTCTTCAACAGAGAGTAATGATATTGATATAAGGTTGTAAAACAGGTTACTGAAGGGATCATAATAGCATTAAAATATATTTTCAATCTGGCTGTTTTCCAGATTCAGTGAAAATAGCGTAAGTTATTCCACTGTACAAAAAAAATGGGAACAGACATCACTTCACCAACTACAGGCCCATGTCAATCTTACTCAATTCTCCAAGATACTTGAAAAACTTTTAACTCAAGAATGGACACATTTATAGCAAAACACAACATACTTTCAGACAACCGGTATGGATTTGGAGCCAACATGTCAACATCATTGGCAATAATTGAAGCCATCAAAGAAATTAGCACTGCTCAGGAGCTAAAACAAATCACAATTGGAATTTACATTGACATAAAAAAGCATCTGACACATTCATCCAACTTCTTCCGCTCATCAGGGACGGGGTCACGGGGGCAGCAGTATAAGCAAAGATCCCCAGACTTCCCGCTCTCCGGCCACTTACTCCAGCTTCTCTGGGGGGACCTCAAGACGTTCCCAGGCCAGTCGAGAGACATAGTCTCTCCAGCGTGTCCTGGGTCTTCCCCAGGGCCTCCACCCACTGAGACATGCCTGGAACACCTCCCTAGCCAGATGCCCGAGCCACCTCAACTGACTCCTCTCAATGTGGAGGAGCAACGCGTCTATTTCCAAGTTCCTCCCGGTTGACTGAGTTTCTCACTCTATCTCTAAGTGAGCGCCCAGCCACCCTACGGAGGAAGCTCATTTCAGCCGCTTGGATCTGGGACCTCGTTCTTTCGGTCATGACCCAGAGCTCATGATCATAGGTGAGTATTGGGGCGTAGATTGACCGGTAAATTTAGAGTCTTGCTTTCTGGCTTAGCTCTCTCTTCACCACGCAGCACCAATCCGCCTGTCGATCTCACGCTCTGATCTTCCCTCACTTGTGAACAAGACTCCATGATACTTAAACTCCTCCACTTGGGGAAGGAGCACTCCACCCACCCAAAGAGGGCAAACCACCTTTCTCCAGTCGAGAACCATGGCCTCAGACTTAGCGGTGCGTACCCTCATCCCAGCCGCTTCACACTAGGCTGCAAACCGTTCCAATGCATGCTAGAGGTCCTAGGTCAATGAAGCCAACAGGACAACATCATCTGCAAAGAGCAGAGAGGAAATCAGGAAACCAGACCCCCTCCGGCCCCTGGCTGCACCTAGAAATTCTGTGATAAACTGAATAACCCGGTGATAAAGGGCAGCCCTGCTGGAGTCCAACATGCACCGGAAACAGGTCTGACTTACTGCTGACTATGCAGACCAAGATCCTGCTCTGGTCTTACAGAGAACGGACAGTCCTGAGTAAGGCTCCCCGGACCCCATACTCCCAGAGCACCCTCCACAATACACCTTGGGGCACGCCATCGAACGCCTTTTCCAAATCCATAAAACACATATGGGCAGGATGAGCGATCTCCCACGAACCCTCCAGTACCCTAGACAGTATAAACAGTATAACTGACAAAATCAAAAAGGGTCCAACAATAAGGCAATTTAAACTTCAATATAGAACAACAATCTTTAACGACTACAAATGCACGAAAAAATGACCAGAAAACGTGTATGTACAAATCTATGTACATACGGTATATATGTGTACGTATGTATACGTAAATGACCTTGTATGCATGTGTGTGTTTATGTATATATGTCTTATCTTGCTTGTATGTTATTGCTTTTCCTGCCTGTGAGCTGAAAGGCTGCAGTAAGTTCAATTTAATTTAGCAAAGAAGGTGAGATTAAATAAGTTTTCTTTTAACTTCTCCCTACACCTTTTTGAACATTATTTTTGTCGTACTTGGCTTGGTTGTTCTTTTGTTGCATCTTTGTTATGACTGCTCTATTGTTCAAAATAAACTGGAAAAATGAAACTGAATTCTTAATAATACAGTGTAAAATAATTACATGTAATAAAATGAGTAGATACAAAATAAATAAATAAAAAAGGCAATAAGGTAATAATAAGGCAAAAACTAAATGAAAAAGAGTAAACTCTAAAAATATAATGAGACACTGCAGCTCAATGCAGTCAGTGGGGCCGTGGTGCGTTCAGTAGCGGCATAGAAGTTCTCATACTTCCCCATTTGTCGCTCAGCATTGTCACAAAACTCTGTTACCCTTGCCAGATAAAACTGCTGGAAGGCTGAAAGTGGTGGACAAATAATTTTCCCTGAGACAGGGTCACTAACTTCAGGGTTTGTCTGTCTTTTTGGACTTCTAATTTTTCTAGAAAAATCTTAAGAACAGCTTGTGCAATAAATCCACAACCAAATCAACTCTTCCTCCTTCTTCTATTGTTAAATGCAAAAAAGCAAGCAATTCAAGCAAAAACAACTGCACTTACTGCCTACAAAGTACAAAGAAGTACAAAAGAAACACTTTAGTACTTTGAAACAGAGTACAAAAGAAGTTACCTGATTTTGGTAGTGTGAGCTGAGCTTTCATCATCCAATCAGAGGCCATTATGTCATTTGCCCTCAAGAAGCTTCAGAGACTCTAACTCAAATTCTGATTGGTTGAATCAATATTAATGAGTTTATTCAGCAGGGTTTTTATGGAAAGTCGCCTGCAGAACCGGAAGTTGAAAGCGGAAGCACTTATTGTATGAGTGTAAGGCAGACTTTTAATACACTAGCAACAAGTGATAGCTAAAATCTGATTGGCTAGAAACTTTTATGTGAAAAAACAATCAGAGAGCAGTGCATCTGCCGTGTAGGGCTGCAAGTGAAGCTGACAAGTTAGTTGGAATGATCTAAAATATATTTTGGACATATGTTTAAAAAGATTTCTCTGTGATGTAGATATTTCTTTTCGGATAATTTTAGGCCTTCACTGAAGGCTTTGCAGGCCCTGATGGTATGCCACTGGCAAAATTATAATCTTTCATGAAGAGTCCAGAACTGACATCATTTTTCAATTTGAAAAAACCCTAAACCAAAAGGACTGAGAGCCTACGGGAGAGCCTGGAAAGGAAAGCTGTCCCCCGAGAGAAGAGAGTTCTTGTGGACTGATTAAAGAACAATGAGGTCCTTAAGATAACATGAACCTTTTAGATCTTTTGGGTCACAGGGAGGATCTCAAGGCTTATTTCACATCAGTCAACCAAAGCCGAGCAGCTGAAAGAGCAGTGATGCTGATGGATCTGTCAGCATCATGTTTATAAGAATCAACTGAAAGAATTTTTGTGAAGAATGTGAACGTCCAGCTGGAACAGGACAGGAGTACTCACGCCACAGAGTTTGGAGAAGTTTTCAAAAGACTGCTCTGATCTTTGGAATGTAACGTATGAAGAGAGCTACTCTGTAAAGATATTTAAACAAAGAAGACAGATCCAGGTCAAACATGGCTCTGAGGTCCTCCACAATGGCTTCTGAATTATACAACTGTTATTAAAAAGAGAACCTCTAGTTTCACAAAGTTCAAGCTGGGATGGTCCAGCGGACTGAGATGTCTCTTTAGTGCTTTTCTGTGGCACAGCTTAATCTTTGTTTGCAGTTCTGATCCTCCAGAGGAGATCTCAGTGGAATAGAGGAGGAACAGTGCGGCATGAAAGGGTGAAACTGAACAGGCTTAAGGTCTGATTGTTGCTATGGAGACAGATGCTGTGAGCATGTTTTTATGTAAAGACAGTTACTGACTTGGTTTTCAAGCTGATTATTCCAGAGTTATTCCCACTCATAAAAACTTCCATAAATCAGCATTTATAACAATAAACCAGTAAATCACGGACTGAGTGTGCCAGCTGAGTTGTGTGATAGGAAACATCAAAGAGATCAAATACAATCAATAAAGTTTCACATGAAGTTAGTTTGCTCTGTTTCAAGACTTTGTCTCCAAATGTTTCTGTATAACAAGCTGACACTCAGCTCTTCCTGCTCAGGTCTCCATGCACAGATCTGCTTGTTCCGGTTCTACTTATTCAGGTTTGCTCGTTCAGGTCTCCTCCCTCAGGTCTGGTCATTCATATCTGCACACCTGCAGCCATGTGCGTTTGCTCTTCATGCTGCTGATTGCAACGGTAACTCGTGACAGAGCAGACATAAACAAACCAACACGTTCTCACTCCCAGGTGGTCTCATATTGATGCATGGGTAGGAGCCCTCTGCATCAATATGTAGGTGCCCAAAACTCATCGTTTTTTTGACGCTGAGGGCTCCTAACTATGCGTCAATTTGTGATGACTTGGGAGTGAGAATGGGTTGAAACAACATCTTTGTTTTTGTCTCTGCAGTAAGCTATGTACAAGGGTGTTTAATATTAAACATATAAATATCAGCTCTATTTTTCAGCCCCCAGTTTGGCAGTCTCAGTTTTACACATTCCATGCTTTTACCACCATGAGTCTTTGATGCCCGAGCACACCTTTAATGGAAAAACATGGCTGGATTTTTTAAAACTGTGACATTTACAATGTTTTAAATCCCGGGGGTGAGGTGCCTCAGCACAAATCAGAAAAAGTCTTACAAGATCTCAGAACTGGATAACAACAGGATGAAAGACTGAAGTGACCCAAAGCATCTGAAAAAACACACAGATCCCACTGTTGCTCATTTGAAATAGATTTTCCTGAGCTTAGCTCCAGTCCAGATGAAAACAAGAAGCTGACTCCAGCTGGAAGAGGCCAGGTTGAAATCACATCAACACAGAGCACATTGTGGGGGTTTAAAGAACTAAACCCCCACCTTAATACTTGAACCAACACATAGAACTTTGCTTACAGGAATAATTTAGTCATTAGTGGCCGCTGTGGGGCGATAGACCTCTGATTGGAAGATTACAGGTTTGATTCCCATCTTTCCCGTCTATGTGTCCAAGTGTCTTTGGGCAAGACACTGAACTCCACATTCCCTCTGGTGGAAGGTTGGTGCCAGTGTTCAGCAGTGGAGCCACCATCAGTGTGTGAATGGGACTGTGACTGTAAAGCACTTGGGGCCTTTAATGAAGGTAGAAAAGTACTATATAAGTATACTCCACTTGCCATTTACATAAAGCTGAGGATTCTGTTTGCAGTGTCAGCTGAAGCAGGCAAACAGCACAGAGACCACCAGCACAAGCTGAAATCCCAGTCCTTAATGAAAATTGCCAAACATGTTTTTTTCTCAGAGAATGAAAGCAAGTCAATTCATCAGGTAACTGGAGACTTGTCACAGAATTCATTCAGTCAACACTCACTTCACTTTAAATGGTCCAATTTCCCAATAGAAATGGCAAGAACTTATTTTTACTCCTGTGCTTGGAGTTCTTATTAATAACAACTGTAGGCTTTTCATTGACCTGGAACACGGAGAACATCAAGAACCTGGAGACAAGTCATGTGACAGGAAGTCCCAATCCGCCAGACTTCAGCTGCTCTTTCCTGCCTCATGTAACTCCATACTGCATCGCAATCTTTCTGTAATTACTCATATGGCGCACATGCTGGGCTGGTCAAAATAACAGGACAAGAGGACCAATTAACAACTCAGCCAAGGGATAAAATGTATTGAGAAGAATAGATCAGAATGACTTACCTGAGCATGGAAAGAAGAAAGGTAAAGTCCACAAACCAGGTCAAACATAGGTGGGATTTGGCTGCCATGCTAAGCTTTACCGCTGCATGCTAGACAGCGACTCTCAGGTATAAAAAGGATGAATATATACAGAGCATAGATGTTCATTTGGATTCAGGTCTGGCTCTGGCTGGGTCACTCAAGGTCATTAACAGAGTCAGAGCCGGCCAGATTTTGGAAGAGTCCTGGTGGTTCCAAACTTCTTTCATAAATTTTGCACAACTTTGTATTTATAAATACAACTTTTCCTTTATGAATATGTTTCTTATTGACAGCTGTCTTACCACATACTTTTTCAACATTGTCATTATGGGGTGTTTTTCATAGAAAACTGTAAAAAAAACTGAAGAAGAAGCCTGATGGATAATCTCTGAAGCCAGCTATTGGATTCTCCAATTGAAAATTAAACCCGATGGTGGAAGAGCATGTAGACCTGGGTTGGCTCCGCCCACATCATCTACTTTGCAATCAATAAATGTGAAGACCAATGTAAAGTTTGATGCTCATTTGATGTTCCTATAGGCCCACCTCTCAGTTAAAAATACTCCCTTTTTCTGCCCAAATATAAGTTACTAAATCAAAACGGCTCATTGAACCCCCTCCCCCATCCCCTTGTGTTGACATTAATATTAAATAAATCAATAAACAACCAAACTATCTATGAAACCAGACTGACTGTTTGTTAATTTTTGGTGTAAATTTTGACTTTTCTAATTAGAGTTGATGCAGAGTTGCTCCCTTAAGGTGGAAATTAAACTCTTCCAGGTTTGGGAGTGGAAGGTGAGACCTTGGTCTACACAGGTGTCGAACTCCTGGCCTCGAGGTCTGGTGTCCTACATGTTTTCCAACTAACCTGCCATTTAAGCTCCTTATTGGCCAAACACGCCTGATCCAGGTAATCAGCTGCAGATTCGGCAGCGTTTCTGGAAAACCAGCGGGAGGCCGGCCCTCGAGGCCTGGAGTTTGACACCCCTGGTCTACGTTATGGCAGCATAGGTGCACATGAGACTGACTGCAGGCAGCAGAACACAGGCAAGAGATGAAATGTCTGACCTGATTCATGCAGGGACCGAGGTGTCTCTTTGTAGTGACAGCACTTCTTTCAGCAGAGAGCATTGCTCAGTTTTCCATGAATTTGTCCTAAATATCAGCAACTGTTTCATGTGACAAAGTCAGAAGATATTTTTACTCTGTTTTATGCCAAGTTACAAAGGATCATGTATCTTCATAACAAGTATAATGGGAAAAATATAGCATGAACTGTGAAAAGGAGGTCAGTGGTTTCGTGCACCTCCTGTAACACTGGCAGCTGTGACTTTCATGTGCCTCCTTTGAGCGCAGAGCTGCATTGTGCTGGACTTATCTGTGCTGTCTATCAGAGATACTTTCATCTCCCTGACACACTTCAAGGACAAAACCAGAATATTTACAGAGATGGCTGAGGTGGCTGTTTAGCATGTCTGCCATAATCCACTCATAATCACTCAACTGTTTATTTTGAACAAGGTCACACATTTTCTTCTCTAGCCAGAGATTGTTGAACTAACAAATGTTGTTTATTACCGAGCGCTGTGCTCACTAGAAGGCCACCCGTTGATCTTTTAAAAATGCAGCAGATTCAATAAGATGAGTATCAACTAAAATTCCACTGAGCCTGCTTCTCTAAGGGGAACCTAGAGAGCGTTCTGCTCTCATGTCCCCATCGACAAAACCCAACAGTTACAATACCTCAACACAAACCAGAGTTTAAGCTACAATGATCACACTTTCTCTGGCTATCAGAGTTTTTCCTCTAGAAATAAGATCCGTCAAAACTTCTGCAAACATGAAAAGTTCCTCCTCTTTCTATTCATCACACCCCCCCTCAAAAAAGCAGAACACTTATGTTTGAAGTCGCTGTTTTCAGGTAGATCCTTGAAGTTTCACTCCAATCATCTTGTGTTCTCTTGTAAAATATAGTAGTCTTTACATCATGATTATGCTGTTTTTAGCACAAAAAACTGTCTTTTTTTTAACATAGTTTCTGCAGAGCAGCAGGAGTTCATTAGAAATTCACCTCTGAGTTGTGGGTGGGAAGGCACAGAATCAGAACCCCCCCTCCCGCCAGGATGGGGGTTTTATCATCATGAGAAAAATGCCTCAAGAACATGTTAAAAACACCATTTTCATTGAAGTGGGTCTTTAGGGTGAATGTCACAAATCGATAAGAATGTGTCCTCTTTGGTCCAAATTATGTCCGGTCCATCCTTGTACCAAACAACCTTCGGTAATGCGCTTTGGTGACTGGATTCAGCCAAACTCCCTAGGTGCTGCTGCAGACGTGGGGAAAGTCACAGCCAAGTCAAGCGAATGGCAGTTCAAAGGTTACAGCATGGTGTGACTTGCGGAGGGCCGTCCCACCGCAGCTAGCACCTGCCTCCTCCCTGAGAGGGCCGGGCTCCTGCACAGACGTTGAGATACTGCAGCTGAAAACTGGGGATTAAAGGTCAAAGGCTGAGGGTTAATGTCTGCTAACACTGTCTCCCTCCTTCTGAGACAACCAGGCGTCTCAATTTAAACGTTCCTCTGCGAGCTGGGGGCACGGTGCTGCAGGCTCGACCTTTGCCCCCCTTCATATGTTGGTCACCTTCAGATTTTTAGAAGAGGGCAGCATGAGAGTGTAAAAACAAACCAACAGAAGCCTGGGGGCAGTGCTGACTGGATGAGCAAATCCACTCTAGAGAGTTGAAAATAATCTGGCCCAGTAACCCCCCCGTGAACCATGTCTACACAAAAGGTGAGTCCCAGGTGAACTTTTGTACTGATTATATGCTAAGGCCAGCCTTTCCAGGGTGCAGTTATTTTAAAAGACACATGAGGGCTTAATCAAATCCAAACTTTTTAACATTTTGCTTCTTTGTAACAGCAGCCGAGCATAAGATTTAACTGTTTTTCTTCTTTTTCTTCACTAAATAGCTTTTGACTTGTTATTTGAAGGATATTTGCTGCAAATCCCAATGTGAATCCTGTGAAACAACAGCTTTTTAAGCTCCTCTTTGCAGAACCACCACACCTTTTCCTGGATTTGGTTTTGTTCCTGCTTCCAGACAGCTTCTAAACCACAACTTCACCACAGACAAAGTTAAAAGGAGCGTCAGTGTTTAAGGGGGCGTGGTCCCAGTCGGCCCCCACACTGCAGGTCAAAGGACACACTTTCCTGAACCGCACTTCTGTGAAAAGCTTCAGGGGCAAAGTTCACCCTTCTGCTCAGGAGGGGTGGATGAAAGGGAGGATATTGTATCTCCATTTATGTGGCATCTGGGGTTAAAGCTCAAAGATGAAAGGTCACTAATGTTCAAGGGTTATGAGGTGAGATACCATCCCAATTGCTGAGCTAAGTCTGCTTGTCTAATTTGAGGCTCCGCATTACAATCTCCAGCCGGACCCAAAGACCCGAGCTGCAGATCTGCAGGAGCAGCGCCTCCATCTGCTGTTGCACTCAAAATGTCACTGCAAGGAGGCTGTTGGTTGAACAACAGGCTTGTAAAAGAAAACCGTCCACTTTAGCCTCCTGACATGTGGAGCGCCTCCTCTGTTTAAGTTTCAGGCAGTGAGCTGAACGGCTGTTTAAACAGTAGTGCTGGGTTACAGCAGGTTAGGAGGCTTCCAACTGCCTGAATACAAGTGGCCAATAACACAGCATGATGTGATAACACATGCTGGGGGGGGGCTGCACACATAAATACAAACACAGCACATGCGCAAACTCTCACACAAACTCTCACACATACTCTCACACTCCCTGCCTGCATTTGAGGGAGCACAGACAGCAATGGGTGGATGTAGGTTACGCTGCTGTGTTCTTACTCACCAGAACACTGATGTTCCTCATCTCCTCAGGGACGTTCTGTTCAGAGCCAAGTCAAGATGACAGACTACAGCCACAGACCTGATAGAGTCGATTAGCTCCAGATGACAAAAGGGCAGAAAGAGAAGATATGGAAGCTTTTACAGGCAGCCACAAATTTCACTTCCTTTCAGTCTTAGATCAGGATTTCAGCTCTTTGTAGGTGATACTTTCCCACACACCTGAGGGGGGGTTATATTACTGCTGCGTTCCTCAGGAGCAGCTTGATGCAACTTCTTGCAAAGTGCAAAGGCAGCCCATAGACATGTTCCTTAATCACATTAGATAAAGCGTTTTTTAATCCTGAAGGTCGAGTGTTGCTCTCACATTCAGCAAGAATCATGCATGACAGCATTGAAATTCAATGATTTGTTTTGGGGGACCTGACAGAAAAACCTCACAGTTCTGAATGGTGCTGGTGCTGGTGTAGTTCACATGGTTAATGTCACACTTTCATCTGATTGGGAACATCTAAGTACTCTCATTTTATTTACTGTCATGATTTAAAATAAATGCATGAAGTTCTGATGTGGAATTCAGGGGAGTTCCTGCAAACGTTTCAATTTTAAGAACTGAAAATCTCACTTTCAAGAACATATGAAGTACAACAAGCACCAGGAAAAGAAACTGTATGGCAGCTGCCCTTTTTATCCATTGAGAAAACTTTCCATTTTTCTTTTTTAAGAGAGAGAAACCCATCAGCCTAAAAAAATAAGTCCTTCTCCTTCCTCCTGGGCTGAGTTTTCTGCTTATTCCAACATCACCCAGGAGGGTGGGAACAGAACATCGGATGCACTTTTTGCAGCTGAAGGTGTTTCAGCTGCCTGTGAGGATGAAGGTGATCTTCTACACAGCCAGCTCTTTGAAAAGATGCTTTTCAATTCTGCTATCCCAAGATGAGCAGGTAGATCACAGGTGAATCTTCTCTAAAAAAAAGAAAGGACTTGCTCACCTCTTGATATTCTCAAACAGTAAATGTAAATAATGATTTTCTAAAGGTAAATAGTAACAGACCCATTCATACCACACACACACACACACACACACACACACACACACACACGCACACACGCACACACACACGCACACACACACACACACACACACACACACACACGCACACACACACACACACACACACACATTCACACACTGATGGTAGCAGAACCAAGCAACACCATAGGAAGCAATGTGGTGTTCAGTGTTCTGCACTTTCTGATCAGAGGTTGACCTCCAAAGTTGACTTATTTCCTGGTTGCTACTGTCAGGTTTAAGGCCAGTAAACCCGATACTGGTTCCGCTGCTCACATCACAGTTTGAATCCCGGCTGTGGAGTCTGCATGATCTCCTCGTGCATGTGTTTTCTCCAGAAATTCCAGCTTCGTCCCAAAGTCCAAAAACATGTTTCATGTGGTTGATGGATATTTCTAAATTGCCTTTATGTGAATGTGTGTGTGTGAATGTGTGTGTGTGTAGCCCTCCTACAGACTAGTGACATGGTCAGGATGAACCCCACCTTCATCCTGTGACGACATCCTGCTGGTTCAGAAGATGGGTGGATGAATGGATCATCTTCACAGTAGGATAGCAGTTTTGAATAGAATAGAATACAACTTTATTGATCCCACAAATAGGAAACAATATAACATTAAGTTTACAGTGAAATGAATAAAGATTTGATGGTACAACAAGCATCCTATGGTTACTTACAGCCTGACCTGGCTCCAGTATTGAAACCAGTCTGGAGGAAGTGAAAGCATTACCGCCACCCTTTTGAATATCATTAGTATAGACTTTTCAATGAGAGTCATTCTGATTGTGGCAGACACAACTTTAAGGTTCCATGAATTAGTTTTTGTTACAGCTCACACAGTGTTTACCATCAAACACTCTCCTGCATCTGCATACATCAAGGTTTTTCATTGGCTTTAACATAAGAACAACAGTTTTAACCAGCCTGACTGAATACAAGACTCACTCCATTCTGCAGAGCAGCTGCTATGAGCTGAGCTGCAAAGACAGCTTCCAGAATGATGTTATTCACAGCATCCTATTAATGTTTCATTAGAACATCTGACACAGTTACAAACTAACCAACCAATAAATAAATTATAACAGAAGCCTACATACACCGTGTCTTTTTAAAATAATCAAATTAAGATCACGCTAAGAAACGAGGATCCAAATTTTGACCCAAAGTTCCCGTCATAAAAACAAACATCTCAAATATGAAGAGCTCTGATGCCTTCATGAATTATCTTTTGGACAAACAAAAATGAAGTCAGAAAGACTTCACTTCTAACAAGAATAATCCAGCCATTTTTATGACCTTCTTGATCATGACTGAGGTCATGGGGTCACTGGAATCTGCCCAGCTGCTGTCAGGCTAAGGCAGAGTTCACTCTGGAAGGGTCACACAGAGACAGGGGCATAATAATAATAGTAATAATAATAATAATAATAATAATAATAATAGTACTAATACCTTTCAAAACAAATGACAGAAAAGTGTCCAAACGCCTTTAATCATCTCTAGTGGATCACCTATTATTAATGTTATCCAGAAAATGATATTTTGCTCCGCGGGTACGAGCACCAATGTGTCCGCGTGATTCATCTTTTAGGAAAAGCGCGCGCCTGGCCACGCGCACTGAACTGAACCATCATGGATGTTCTCCTCTCCGGCCTGCGGCGCGCGTGCGTGGGCAGCAGCTGTGGGGCTTGTTCCTTTAAGGGTGGTGTCGGAGCGGGGCGGGGGGAGGAGGTGTCAGAGGAGGAGGAGTGAGGCAGTCTCTCACTTCTCCTCCACAGAGGAGAATAAACAATCCGCTCGCACCGCGCGCTCCCCACCTGAGCTCGCGCGGAAACGGAACATTCGAGTCGATATTCGGACTACGGCTGTGATTTTTGCTCCTTTTGCCCCCTCCCGCTGTCGGATCTGCCCCCGCAGAGGCTGCCGCGGCGGCTCTCCGGATCTGCCTTCAGCGAACAGCGATGCGCCTCTCCGGCGGAGCGCGCAGGTAGGGGGGTCTGGGTGCTGTCGTGGGGGGGTCTGGGTGCTGTCGTGTCGGGTGGGGGGTCTGGGTCGCCGCTGCCCGTGGGGCGGTGAGTGGGACGGCTGTCGGGGAAGCGGGCCGCGCGCACAGGGATGTCGTGGGAATAAACCTGCTTCCGCTCCGCCTCACCGTTCTCCCTGATTAACGCCCACGAAGCGCGTGTTTTCAGGCCACGGCTGATGGATGGCTCACGTAAGTTCCGCATGTACCCTGCGATGTGGCGTGCGTGCGTGCGCTCTGCGTGGGTAATGGCAGGCGCGCGCGGCGTAAGGACCGTCGGAGGAGCGTGATGAGCGCAGGGATCTGCTGAGTGCGATGCCCCCTCCCTCAGCTGCTCCAGCTTTGATGACAGTTTGAGGGAACGGTGCGGGGAGGGGGGAGTCATGGATGTGCGGTGGTTCCGGTCTGACCCGCAGCTTGTTCTTCAAGCAGAAGCTCGTCAGAGTGAGCTGCAGCGCAGGAGCTGCAGTTCTGGGTTGTCGTGGATCATCTAATGATCCTCTTTGATGACCGTCACCCCCCCACCCCCGTTGTTCACGCGTGGGAGCAGGCAGGGCTGTATGGGAAGCTCTATGTTTGGTTCTCATGTGAGGCGGTTCTGTGGTTGTTGGACTTTGGATCAGTGTGGGGGCACAAAGGCTAAGTTTTTGGTGATTTTTCAGGGGTGGGGGCAGAGTACAGGCTTCCTGATGGTGTAACCTGCTGTTGGAGGAGCTGTTGTGATGATGTGACAGAAGTGCTGCAGGAAGGGTCATACATCCGAGGCCTCTGAGGAGCGAGTGTGTTTGGAAGTCTCTTTAGTCCAAAGTTAAAGCTGCTGGACTGACCTGAACTCACTCAGGACTCCACCCCGGGTCTCCGCTCGCTTCCAGAGTTTGAGGAGCTCCATGTTTGCATTTTAAAGACTGAGTGTTTAGACCTGAGAGATTCTCTCATGCAGTGAGGTTTCACAACCTTTGTGTCACTCACTTGCTTTGCTTTGACGGACGTCTGCTGTTGACTGATGTGTTCTAATGCAAATGATGGGACGGCCTCTGAGCAGTCACAAGACTGGACTCTGCACTCTGAGCTCTGTCCACCGGCCGCTTTTCATTACAGCAAACCTTATCTGCCAACGAAACGTAAGCAGTGCCGCTGCGGCCGCATGCAGGCTGCGTGCTGTGACCTGCAGCTGTGTGCTTACAGGTGTCATGAAAAGGTTTTGGACTGTGACAGAAGAGGAGAGGGTCAGTGCATTCATCTCTCCTGCAGATCATCAGAGTGAACTGTGGGTTTTTGAGAATCTCTTCACAGCAGAGGAACATGCATAGACTGTCTAAATCTCTGGACAGCTTGGCCCCTCCCCTCTCGTGTTCCTAACAGGAAGTACCTTCTGGTTCCAAGAAGCCAACATCCCACAGACTTCTATTGAGCAATAGACAGCTATTATTCAGTCATTTTATTTGTCAGAATATCCATTCTTGCTCTGAAACGTTCTTAACATCTTGCTAATCTCAATTCTTTTCATTATATTTTTCTTTATCTAAAGTTAGAAGCCGACCAATTAGATGCTTCAGTAAAAGCATGTGGTGCCGGCTGGCCCCACCTCCACCGTTTGACAGATTCTCCTGATGTTCAGTGGAAGGGGTTGGACTCCCAACAAGCTCAGTCATGATTGGCAACTAGTTCCCCTAGAAACGTGACTCAGACCAAGCAGTGTTGTCTGGCTCCAAATGGTGACACTCATTTTGCGGAAAAATGGTGACTGAATTGACTTCATTCTGCCGGAGGTAACTCACAACTGGCTTTGTCCATCCTTATTTACGGCCTATGGAAGCATGCAAACTGAGGAGGTGGGTGTTTGGTCTGTGGAGAAGCTGAGGAAGGAGGGAGGTGAGAGTACAATCTAGCAGAGAGCAAGTGTCATGCATTTGCTGCAGAGTTCTTGATTTATTACAGAGCTGGGAGATGCCCAGCTTCGGTGCTGTTTGCCACCAAACATTGTTCAAGGGCACTTTGCCAGGAGACAATGAGGATCAGACATTCTCATCCGCTGAAATTTCACCAAGTTATTACATTGTTGTTTGTGTCTTCAGCAGGACTGAGATATGATTGGATACAATAACCATGCTGATCCATGAAGCATGCTGACATCAAAAACCAGGCTTTGCTGCCCTCAACATCAATCACTCAGGCGTGACTCTTTCAAAGCAAACTTCCACTTGGATCTCTTATCAGTTGATTATTTTTATTTATCTCACAGGTCAGGAAAGACTTGATGCCAAATTCTCATTTAAATCCAAAAGCAAAGGCAGAGTAAATGATTCAACAAAGAGCCCAATATTTGTGGTTTGTGTTTAAGGGTGTGTTCAGACTGGGCACGTTTGGTTCACTCAAAGTGAACCAGACTTCATTTTCCTGATAATTAGAACAAAGTTTCAGTCTGAACACACCCAAGTGACCCCTGGTCCCGGACCAGGAACCGCTCTCTGACCCATCTTTCATGGTGGTCTCAGTTTGTTTCCTATTGAACTGAGCTTTAGTTTACCTCTGCGTTTCCTCGGTCTGAATATGCTCTGAAGCGGAACAACTGAACCAAACTGTTCCACCGAAGCAGGGCCTTATGGGATGTAAAGAGAGAGCCGTGACGCAACAGCAACTCATCGAAATGTGGTCGGATGAATGCAGGTTCATTAAAGCAACTGATAATGTGATCCACATGGGTTCCATCACTGTTTCCTCGACAATCTATATGTCATTAACACTTCTTAGCCGTCGTCTCCTCAGTAACCGTCTACCAGCGTGCCTCCACTATACCAAAGTGGCAATAAAGTGTTGTACCTGACCTACAGATTGGTCAGTGAAATATAAAGTTTGAATAAAATTAAGCGGACTCGGTCTGGACCAACTGACTTCCAGTCTGAGTACACCCTAAAATTTATGTTAAAGCTAAAAAAAGAACAAGGGTTTACAGAGGAAACTGTTGTTTTTGTTCAAGTCTTTTGTTGCTTAACTATTACGTAGAATTTGATGTTCCCTAAAAAAAACTATCAAAAAGTGTCTGGTTTCCCTTACGGGACTCTCAGAGAGACTGAATTGTTCTGCAGTTTTAAGTGAAACCGTTTCAGCGCAGCTCCTGTTTCTCATCGCTATGATCTGTCTGTCTATAATCTAAAGTAAATGTAGAATGAAAATGAAGCACGCTGGAGCTCAGACCCACTGGCCATGGTAGCAGTGTGATCTTCTTACAAAGAGGCTCCTGGCCAGTCAAAGCACACCATGATTTAAGAAGCAGCTT